>CM049799.1:11143476-11766790 GCA_027422405.1 Ptychobarbus kaznakovi
GAAGGAATTAAAGCTCGCTAAATATAACCGAATAAAGGAATTGAACAACTTATGGTCTTTTTATTTAAATGGTATGCACAGATATATAGGCTAATAAGTGCAAACATAAACATAAAATAATAACAGGAGAATGTCACAAACGTATTTATTTATTTATTTTTAATGTTCAAATTTCATAAGCGAAAGGTTCGAAATTTGTTTGGTCTAGTGGGCAAAATTGTATCTGAAAGTAAGTTTTTTAAATCCCTAATTTGTTTTGGAAAACGCATGATTTTAGATTTTGTAAGTAGTTTTAGAAAACAAGACAACATTTATATATCTGCGCTCTTTACTTGCAGTGTGACAAAGCGTTATTATAGTGATTAGAACGATTCCGAGCTATGCAAAGCAATGGAATAAAGAGACAAAATAATGGGATAAACACATTAAGAGAGGCTGCGTGATATTTCACAAATGCGTATATAACGTTTCGTTGCGCGCATTGCATGCATGCATAATGCAATATAGTCAGAAATGCTTTAAAGACGTTTTAGGTTTTTTATGCGCGCTCCATCGAAGTCATTTAGCACATTCTGCCTGTGGTCTGTCGCTGTAGCCCCGGGCCTCTGGCGCTTGGCCGGGCGTCGTGTCATCACACCAACTGGGTTTTTGATGAGAACCTGACCCCAGCGCCCCATCTCTCACCGCTGTCTCATTGCTTTTATTTACATCTGTCTTTAGCATTCTAATTACGCGCTTTATTGCTTTAGCCTGGAGGAGTCCACGGAAGCAACGACGGGACGCTCGAGTTTTTAACTAATAATAAGGACCCGTGAAATCCCACCCACGGGCAGACAGCACCCGGCACATGCCTAATTATGGACGACAGATCATGATAAGGAACACATTACCTATTGACAATGTGCGAATTATACAGTGACTTTTTAGGGGGTCAACTATTTCTTGGAGAGGTCATAGACGAGGTTCACTATGTGGCACTTTATCTGAAGACTGTGCCTTTTAATAGTTTTATTTATATGTGTGTGAGAAATAAAAGACAGTACATTATGTACAGTGCGGAATATTTTCTATTGAATTGGCACAACTTTTAGAATATGTGGTAAATGTGTTTAAATGTTGTTTTTCTTAATTACTAACAAATGCAATATATGAGTTAGTAGTTTTTGTAATTTTTGTAAACATTCAAGTTGGTTATATTGCGCGTTAGAACTGAATTCACCAGCCGGAGCCCAATTATGATTTTGTGATATCCTCATAATTTTACTTAACAATGCGAAAAATTCAATGTGATTTCCTGCTAAATACCTGTCTTGTTGACTACAGCGCGTACACCAACATAACTTTCCCATTGGAAACACTGGTGTATCCTGCGTAATGCTCAGGAAACCATACATCATTCTGTTCTAGGAGGAAGAGAAAACTTTGAAACGGTCCTTTACGCTTTGCAGAATTTTATAAAATAGCATCAATACCAGGGCGCAGAGTCTTTTAATGAGCTCTCAACTTTAAAGACTTGAAGGATATTAACAAGCTGCTTGACAAATGGTGCTTAGAAGCACATTAAAGACGCGGCTAATGGGGCGCATAATGACGGCTAATTTTCGATCAGATATAAATTAGAGCCCCCAACAGTTATTTGCCTTAAGGACTTTATGTAAATGATTCTGTTCTGTATAAACTGAGGACAGAGGAGAGAGAGAGAGAGAGAGAGAGAGAGAGAGAGAGAGAGAGAGAGAGAGAGAGAGAGAGAGAGAGAGAGAGAGAGAGAGAGAGAGAGAGAGAGAGAGAGAGAGAGAGAGAGAGAGAGAGAGAGAGAGAGAGAGAGAGAGAGGCAGTCCTTGCGGGTATGATGAATAGATCTGCAGCGGAGCACGGCTGTCAAACCTCAATGAACACACACATCCAGCAGACAGCTCTACCACCTTCTCATTATTGCCAAATGCGCGATCTAACTGCGACTTGCTCATTTGGAACGGCGCAACAGCGTCATAAGAGAACGCAACGTGCTGTGCGTTAAAGCCTAAATGAATTTCATGGCGAGCAGGAAGAAAACCAGAACTAGGCGAGAAACATACAGGCTCATCCTAGACTCTTTAATATTTAATCACCATAGGCCTCGTTTGAAGACACAAATTTCAACAGTATGCCACAATCTATATGGTGTACTTACAGCGTAAGGATAGTAAACTGATTTAGCTTCAAATAAGAATGGTGTTCACTGTTCAATCATTGTGTGCATTTGTTCATTAGGTGTTTTAGAAAATTGTATTCGTTCACCTTTGTAAACTGAATCGCTTCAGAATCGAATATAATATTTTTTTTATGTTTTGTTAAAACAAACCTAACCCAAAATCTGGCTATTGAGCTGTTTGATACATCGTATCAGATTCATGGTTTTATGAAAATAAAGCCTCAGGCTAATGATGTGTCGATTGGCAAATATTATATTTCGTTACATTTTGAAATGTGTGTCTATATATACATACATATATATTATAATACTTTGTTACAAGCCTGTGTGCTTAAATATTTATTTGGGTACCCTTTCAATTTTTTAGCATGAGTTAAAATGTAATAAAGGCATAAAGGTCAACGTAAAGACTAAAATAAAGCTTAACTTGTAGACTTCTGCCATATGTAAATAATTGACGTTTGTTGTTTTCGGCATAGAAAAGGTAACAATAATTATGATAACAGGTAGGTTAAATATTGTGAGACGAGACAGACCTGTACTAAATCTAAATCTATTAATAATAGTTATTTTTGAAGTAGCCTAGTATTGGCTTCTAAGTAGTTTTACTCACTGTAGTATTGTTTTTAATTTGTATTATTACACTAATACTATTTATCAATATTTTCAAAGCATCAAGGTCTGTATTATGGTTTTATGATTCTAGATTTTGTATCTCGCTCATTATCATCACAGTTATTGGTTTTCCCATTTAATCAGATATGTGTATAACACCATATCGCCTTTGGCCAATCTTATTTACGCGTGTGTGTGGGAGAGTAAAGTTCAAGACATTGTGCACGTGTGTATTCCTTCACGTATTAGTGATTTGTTTTGATCAAGGTGTTTTATTATTATTAGGCTACACATATGTGAAACTATCCCGTTTCAAAGTATTTAATTTCGCATACAATTCCTTATATTTTCCACCGTTATAGCATTTTTTTATGCATTATTATTATTATTTTACAGTTATACCAATAATGCCAGTGGAATAAAAAAAAATCTAAATACATTGGACATCAGTGACAATACAATAAATGTTCAAGTACTAAATAAGGTGCTCCAACACGTCAGAGGCCTGTGGTTTGTCTTAACGTGCTTTGATGGCAGACACTTGGGGTAAATGTACAGTTAAAATATTCTATTCGTAGGTCCCCAGGCGGAGCACCAACAGTCCCTGGCTTCATTAAAAATTCATCACTATCCCTATGAAAGGGGGGAAATGTTCAGGGGAAAGAGAAAGAAAACAGAAGACCTAATTATAACAAAGGAAAACAGCGCTGCCTTTTCGTTTCTGAGTGTGACCACCGTGGTTTTTAAAGCATGAGAATCACATGCGATACCGCTAACAGGTCAGTGCCCTCTCTTGGATCAGTCTATTAAAGGAAGGTAGAATAAAATGACACATTCGCATTTCACCAATGTATGCATAGCATGCTCCTATATTTTAGTCTTCCTCCTGAATGATTTGTTAAAAAAAATCGATCGATAATTGTCGCACCTGTCTGAAAGTTAAGTAAGGGGTAGCTCGATCGGGATAGGCCGTTTCATCATGAGTGTCAAGCAAAGAGATTCATTTCCATTCCCCACGAGCCTCTCCACATCCAGCCCTCCACGACCGACTGTAATTAACAGCTCCAGTTAATGATTACTTACTTAGTGCTAGTAATTATCTGATTTTCATAATTCCATGTGTAATTTAATAATTCGTTCATATTATCGTGTTAAGCGATCAGCTCGTTTAGGAGAACTGATTTCCTCGTTTGCAGGTTAGAATGGATGAGAACTTTAGGGTCTATTAAGTCAGTGAGCTTTTTAAAATTAGCCAAGACACCAAGTAATAAATTGAATGCTGATATGATTGCTATAAGGCTTCACACTTTATATAAATTATTGCGGATGCAATGGAATTGTTTGGCCTGCGAACGAACTCTCGTTTTGGCACATTTGTACAGATACAAAAATAAAAATGTTAACTAAATGCTTTCCGAGTGTCTTTCCCAGTAACTAAAATAATTGCATAATGTTTTGGAAATTGTACTTTGTCTTGTTTCAAAGGCGTTCAAAAATAATATTTAAAATCATAATAATAAAATCAACACAATTTTGCGACAATATTCATAAAGCATTCTTGTTCTTTTGTTTTTTTTAAAGAACAAAACGAAATGCAAATTGCATTCATCATCTGTTAAATCCCTTTGAACATCGGCAGGGAACATCAATGGCAAAAACCTCTTCTATTCAGGCGGCTGTCCGTGGTGCTGAAAGCAATAGAATGCCATGACATGCGCCGCTACTGAGATGACACTCCCGTCTCTTTTTTATTTTTTTATTTTTCATACGGCCTAACAGTGAACTGAGTCAGTCTTCAAAGGCCTGCCTCTGTCGGCAGAAGAACGAGAACCATCGACTGTGGATTTAAATGGAGCCCGGCACGTTGGCAGGCGAGGTGTTTTTCTGGCGGCCTGACATCTGGCAGCGCTGTGCTCGAGGGACCTCCCCAGATCTCTATAGACTTCATGATTAGACTCTAATAGAATATTAGCATTTGCTCTCAGGTAGGCTTCTAAGGGTTGCGAATACTAGCAGAAGTAAGCCGTGGAAATACCAAGCGTTGCTCTACAGCTCAAGAAGCTGTCAAGACGTCTTTTTTAGGTTAACAGCAAGATACTAATCTAATCTGAGTGCCCGTTTGTATCTTGCAAGATAAATAAGAAAAATAGCAAATTGATGTTAAAGACACGTGTAATCCACACAATGAGCAATATAAGATGGAGGCAAACGTTTCAAATACATATACAGTCCATGAAATGTGTCCATGAAAACGTCTGAAAACTCTGGTTAGGCCTTTGAATAGAAATGAACCCATTGAAAACGTTCAATAAAATGTTAAAATGTTTGTTCTTTAATGAAACATATAGTTCAATTCAATTATCAAATAGTAACTTAAATATACATTGATGTAATAAATTAATGAATTGATCCTGACAATTAAACCTAAAGCAACATACATTACAGTTACCGAAGCTAAAACAGCAATACAGCACACACCTGTACGGATATTTTATGTGCATGTCCAAATGAGATATTTACATTTTACGTGAATGCTTCGAGGAAACTCGTCTTTTTCATTAAGAAAACATTACTAAACATGGTGAATTTAACAAGCAACGACTCCATAATTATACGCGTATATTTATACAAATAAATAAGCAGATAACATACATGAAAATAATTTCAAAGCAAATGTTCTCATATATCTCTCGATTGTGCCTTTTCGAAACATTAGAGGAACGGAAGAAACAAAGAAATAAAAGTGGCCTGTTTCGAGCAGTTTCCCCGTTTGCAGAGGGCCACGTTTCCCTTGTTGTCTCAATATGATTTGCTCAAGCAAAAACGTGGAGGGAATCCCAATAAATATGTAATGAAGTAAACATTACCTCACATGATAAATAGTTCATAAGAAACATAGCCACGTTAGAGCGCAGGCGCATTGCAACAGATATTTGGCTGAACACATCCCATTACTAAAAACAATTGAGCCTCTCCTCGTGTTCAGTATAACCAATATGTTCTATTTGAGTAGCTAAGAGGTCAGTTATAGCAAATATGCCTTCACAAGAAAACTATGGATATCCTTAACACCCATTGCCTAATTGTAGGCTTGGGTTATCATTATCAAAATCACAGAAGTGGAATTAAGAAGACGACAGACAAAATTATGCATGTAACAGCTAAATCAATAATTTACAAGGAGCTGTTTGGATTTTTAAATCTAATAATGTTGCAGAATCGTTCGTGGACTTAATTCGTGATGTCCTTAATTCATGTTTTTTTTCTGAACCCTGAATTAACACCAGATTGAAGCGTGACATGCTGAGAAATAAATATTTCAAAAGAAAAATAATGACAAGACACTGTCACCACAGTATTTTTCCCTCTCAGTTTATAGTAATGACTGGTGTTGTGTGTAGCTCGATACAGAACACTTTCTGGTAAACCACTAAAATACGCCATTCAGCTTCAGTCTGATTGAGGTTTAAAGAGTCTTGCTCATCTGATATCGAAAGTGTGCTAGAATAAGTGAGGAAAAACAAATGGTCTTACTTGATCAGTCAAACGATCCTTTAAATGATTCCACATCCCCTTTGCGTAATAAGTGACAGTGATTTGGTATTTTCAAATGTCTCTTTTGAATGTCATGAAATTCTGGTTCAATGCACAAGTTATTGATGATTGAAAAAGGTGTGAGATAAGAAATATGTTACAAATCGTCTCTAAACAGTTTTAGGAGTCTCTCGACACGTCGCGTTGGTCTTCTGGTCGAGCTAGATGCAGGCCGAGTATTTCATGCGTTTTTGTTTCTGCCTCTGGTTGCAAAACCAAACCCGCACTACGTTCTTTTTGAGGTCCAGCTTCTCTGCGATTGCTGCGATTTTCTCTGAGGACGGACGTGGCTGAATAGCAAAATAAGCTTCGAGGGACCTTTTCTCGGGGGCCGCGATGGAGGTCCGCTTCCTCTTCTTCTCGGCCCCGTTGAAGAGCTCGGGCTTGTTGAGTTTCTCCCGGTGCGACTGTTCTGCCTCCTCCAGCCAGGCTTGCAGGATGGGTTTCAGGGCGATCATGTTGTTGTGGGACAACGTGAGCGATTCAAACCGGCAGATGGTACTCTGGCTTAAAGAGCCTACGCCGGGAATCTTCAGGTTGGCCAGCGCTGACCCTACATCCGCTTGGGTCACGCCGAGTTTGATCCGACGCTGTTTAAAGCGCTCAGCGAATGCCTCCAAGTCCCTGGGATCTGCATCCACGTCGCTCATGCAGCTCATGTGGGATTGCAGCCCATGGGCGTGAGCCATGTTGAGGGCAGCTTGGTGCATGTGGTTCATGCCTGCCATGTGAGGCGTGGAGACCACCGAGCCGTCTGGCCCAGCCATGGCTCCAGCAAGTGCCAGTCCTGGGGTGATGTGATCCAGCAGGTCGCCCTCCAGTGCCTGGTGTGGCTGGTGGTGATGATGGTGGTGGTGGTGGTGATGGCTCGCCAGAGCTGACGGGTGCGAGATGGGCATGGACGACGACGACGACGAGGACGAGGAGGTGCACGGATGCGTGTTCATGGTGTGGTAGGTTGCGTCCGGCTTGAAGGGGCTGTGATGATGAGGAGGGTGATGATGGCTTTTGGTCTGCGAGATTATATCCACCGCCGCCAGAGCTTCCGCGCGGGCCAACAAACTCTCATCCAATCCGCCGAATATATTGCTCTGCAATTGCAAATAGAATGCGCACATAACTGTCAGCAGGGAATTCACGCTCCACTCCGTGCTTTTAAAACATTTCCAGCATGTAAAAAAAAAAGAAATCCTAAAAAAGAACACACAAAACAAGACACATGCAACATCCCAGGTCATAAAAATTCATACGAAAGGCAAACCCGGCTGAATACATAAGTTGGGAGGGAAAAATGGAGGTGTTGGGTGATTTGCTGTGCAGACATGAAAAAAACATCAAGCAGAAAAGTGGGCTGTCAAAATGTGCCTTTAAGCGGTGATTATGCAGAATACGTACCGGTGGGGTTGGGAGACATGATCGGCGCATCGCCTCCGAGCAGCCGCTGCTGCTGATCGTGCTGTTGTGTCTGGACGCCGAGCAGGAGGACGAGGGCGCGTTGGAAGTCAAAGTGGAAGCGGAGGACGCAGAATGAAAACTGGAGAACTTGGCCTCGGCCAGACTGGCGTGGGGCATGGCGAACGCCTGCTTGCTGTTCAGAGACATCATCATCATATTTGCGACCGAGCCTCGGCGAGTTCCTTTTAATAAGTTAAGACTCCGCCTTCTTCTTCTTCGACTGGAGTTCAAGCCCAGTCGCTGCGTAGAAGTCTCAAGTCTCTGGCTTTGCAACGAAATTGAAGAGGAGGATGATGCACCAAGTCTCAAGATAGCTCATCCAGTGGTCTTAGAGAACGATCTCCTGGTCGCTCCGTCGCGCGCCGTGGATATAGACGTGCCGCGAGCACCAGCAAGCCATGCAACCTGTCTGTAAACTCCTTCAAAGATCGCGTCAACTCTTGCCAAAACGCTCCGCTGAAATTTTCCTCCGCCTTTACAAAATATCGTACTATCGTAAGCTGATGTCTTTGGTGAGTTTGTCTTTGCGCACGCTTTTAAAACGAGTGCAAAAAGTTTCTTCTCTCTTCTCCTGTTGCCAGTCTCCAAAACGACGTTGCTGGAAACAATATCGCTCGTTAACCTTTATCCCGATTCTTGCTGAATTTGATTATGAGATAAAGGTGACAGTCGACTACGTTCAATGCTGCGGGGACTCGATCTGTCGGTGCTCTAAGGCGAAGGGCAGGCTGCGTCTGTCTCTCTCTCTCTCTCTTGCTCACCCATTCTCTCACTCCCTCTCCTCTTACACGCTCTCTCGGCTGTACCTGAAAAACCTTTCATGATTTATTATTCTTCATTAGCCACAGCGCCGCTTGGGACTCTGCGCATGGGCAGTTGCAATGACTGTAGCTAGTATTGTATGATACTTCAATAAAATTATTGAGGAAAGCACCCTGGTCAAAGGAATAAAATAAAAGCAGAATTGCATTCTAAAGTTATACATTTCATATTTCAGTGTATGGAAATGCATTTCTCCATAAAACACACGTTGTTTGTATATGTTGCACAGACTTGCACATGTAATTATTTTGTAACGTTTATGTACGCTACAAGACCAAACTTTGATGATTATACAAAACAATATTGGAAAGATTCGGTGCTATGTAATTCGTAATTGGAAGCTTGGTCGGAGAAGCTGGATGAATATGAAGAAATCACTACAGACAGCTCCATCGTCTGCTGTCCCTGTTGGGTGAAATAAATCAGAGTAAAACGCACGACTATCATTCCATTATAGCGAGGTAATTTGATATACCGACACGCATTAAACAAATTATGTCCAGTGAAATATTGAATTTAAATGTAATTTATATTTGTTCGACAGTCATTCAGTAATTAACCTGCTTTGATTTTATTTAGAAAAAAAAACGTGTTGACGAATTTATTAGTTTTCCCGGTTATTGAAATAATAAATAGGAAAGCCATTTGAGTTATCATTGAGCGTGCATTATGAATTTGATGTCTCAACAGAACAGGCTACACTGTGTGAAGCATTTCATTAATGACACAGAAAAGCGGATTTTTTACAACTCTTTGGGATTTAATTGCAAACCCAATACAATTATATACTCGCAGCAGCGGGCTATTATCATATCTTCGTTCTAATTAGACTACTTCATCAGTGATTTAATTAAAAACCTTTAATCATGTTCTAATTAACAAGGCTATAATTTGTTAATCTATTCGAGTCCATTGGATGGGGTAATTGATGCATCATATAGCGACCGACTAACCTCGCATGTAAAAGTGCACAGCTAACGTGAGATCCAAGTTTTAACTTGAGCTAAAAATATTCTAATGCATTACATTCATTAAAATGTTCCAAACAGTAATTACAATTTATAGTGTGTTAATTTCTGTCAACTATATGCCACATGCAATTAAAATCTATTAGTGCGTATAATACATTATTCTGTGGATACATACTTTTATATAGCGAATACAAATGCCAGTGTATATATGCTTGTCTTAAAGGATTGTTTTTCATCAAATGTATACTAATTATGAAATTAAATTAGAGTAAGTGCTGCATCATGTCTCTTGAAAAAAAAACGCACCCTGCACTTTGGCTATATAACAAGAAATATATATTTTTTATAAATCGGATTTAAATCAACCGAAAATGTTACAATGGCTAAATAAATAAAAATACAAATATGAAGGGAGAAAAATCCCCTTTTCGGATGTTTATAAATACCTAGTGTCACGGATTCTTATGTTGTACGTCTTCGTGAAATCTGTCCCATGGCAATCACAACATTTTTGTCGATGGTGCAGAAGCCATACGGTTACTGTACCTCTCCAAAGGGAGGGCCACCCCTGGCGCGCCTGCTCAGGAGACTTCAAGGCCCAATCACTGTCTCCTTGTATATACCCAAAGACTGATTTATGATGAAACTTTAACGAAATCATTTATATTTCACCACCCCTAAATCGGCATATGAAATTTTCATTCACAATGAACCACACAAAAGTATATCTAACGTCAAATAAATCAATTGGGTTCCGCTCTGAGGCGATTGAGTTTGAGGAGTAGTTTTGGCTCACTGTAGCGTTAAGACATTTATTTTATCAGGACGATTTAAGTGCTCAGCTTTAATATATCTGATCTCAACTAAAACACATAATCAGTTGAAGTACCAGCGACCACAGTGTATTTTGCACATGCACGTGCAATGCGCCCTCTGTGCACAATTTACAAATAATAAATCGTTTTAAAATTTCATTGCTTTTCAGGTGATCATATAAGTCTGGCCTTTAACACTAAAATTACATATCAATCTTGTTAAAGGAATTTCTTTACCCCCCTTCCTCTGTCTGTTTTTCTTCTCTCTGTGTCTCTGTCTCTTTCTGTATCTGCCTGTTATTTGATGACATTGCTTCAATTTGTATTACCAGACAGGTGCTTTTAGGAGCTAGGTTTGCACAGATTTTTCTCCTCCTTCAAAAGGTATGTCCGCATGCTCATAAATACACTTTTATTTTCCCCACTTAGAAAGCATGCTCTCATAGGAATTCTGACTAAAATTGAGCTTCATAGACGGTTTCTTTTACATATAAATAACAGTGCACCAGTAGCAACAACCCAAAACAGGAGGATAAAAAAGCAGGAGAAAAAAAATAATAACAGCCAGACTTGATGTACAGTAGCTCAGGTGACTTGTTTGCTTTTTTTGACGTACATCAAAATCAAGGTATGCCGCTGTGGAGCTTGTGTGCTTTACACAAAGACATTCTCACGAGCATCCCTCAGGAGCCGAGAGCGTTAACAATCCCAATTACATCCGGACCACCAGAGACAGCTGTTTTAATACCCACCGCTCCTTTGTGCCACCGACACAGTCACTGCAGCTTGCTCTAAGAACACAGGGACAAAGGATGATGCATCACCGGAATGTGAGAAGGAAACAGAAAGCTTGAGATAAAGTAAAGGAGAAATAAAGAGTAAAACGAAAGATTGCGAATGCGCCATGCATGTGGGAGTGTGCAGGATATTTAGAGAGAGAGAGAGAGAGGGGGGGAATCAAGTATGTGTGTGAGGTGTGAGGAGAAGACAGAGAATGTGTTTTTGTGTGAGAGAGAGTCTCTTTCTTCCCTGTTCTCAGTAGCATGAGTTTAATTCACAGCAACCTCGCTCTATATGCGGTCTGCACTCACAAGGAACCAGTGGATGTACAAAGGACATGGCCTTAGCAATTAACTCAAAATAAGCAGCATTAGACTTTCATCTGTCTATTTTTTCTACAGATTTGAATGTCTGTAGTGTATTACCACACAAAGGAGGCTTTCAGAAATATATATTTAAAGACATATTACTTCCTCAAATGCATGTAAAACCAGTCAGTTTGATTAGAGTTGAGAGACAGGATGCCATCTAAGCAGGTTACATGCCAAAAATGTTTCCATGACACCAGTAACTGTACCAGCCTAGTAGCAAAGCCAGAGTCTCGCTCTCAGTAATGTTCATTTACTCCAGGACTTCAGGGCAGAGCAGGAGAAGGTCAATCCTCATAATGATGTCACATACCTCTAGGTCCTCCAAATCAATATACTGTTGAGGGGTTCACTGCACCTGTCATTGCATCAAATAAGGCACTGGTTAGAAATCGTGGCTTTGTATTGGTCTCACTGGATGATATGAAAAATATCAACTTCCCTTTTGGCCTTATTCCGTATTTAATTGTAAATCTAGGAGTTCGAGCCACCATATACCATAATAAATAAATAAATGGATAAGATCCTATTATGTGTCATTTTGTTTTTTCTACGTAACTGTTCACAACTAATAACCATAAATATACATATGAGTGTATACAGTCAAATAGAAAAAAAGTTATTACTATTTTTACTCTATGTATGCCTTGGTTAGAGATCTTTAAAAACAAAACATGAAAAAATCTTAAATATACAGTATATAAAGCACAACATCATAACATGTGCTGCATGTGAGGAACAGCATGTCAGCTGCTTTTCTTATGATTGGTCATGTACTGCGCTGCCTCTGAATTCAACCCGATACAGTTGAAAATTCTCTCTTCCTCTCTCATTAAGATGACTGTACCAGATGATGATGTATTGCATGTCATGGGATGTCCAATGGTTGATGCTAATTGACCCCCTTTCCACCTTTCTTTTGCACAAATGAAAAGGTTTTCCCCATCCTCTGATGGAGCGTGTCACTATCTGATCCAACAAATTAAAGAGCTCTCACTTGTCACACTGTCACCACATGCAGCCTCCCGCTCATCAGCCATAATTATCATTTCCCCCTTCATCCAATTGCCTGCCAAACACCCTATTTAAAGTTACACTGAGGCACAACATGCCTGTATTTGTGTGACATGATCTGGAGAAGTACCTAGCGTTATGGTATCTGAGAGCTTCCAGAAATTCTGATTGTTTGGGGGTGTCTATAGATGTTTCTAGCACATGGGGTGAGGTAAACTGATTACACACTGAATGTGTAAATTAATACATGGGACCGCAACCGTTCACATTCTTGACATCTACGTCGATGAAGATCAGGCAGGAACCGATATTTTGAAGCATAAATTATGATTATCAGGCATCTTTAGATCTTGTTGATGGTGGTATCTCTGTTACAGAATTTTAGTAAAAAATTTAAGCTTGATAGATTAGATGGATGGATGGATGGATGGATAGATAGATAGATAGATAGATAGATAGATAGATAGATAGATAGATAGATAGATAGATAGATAGATAGATAGATAGATAGATAGATAGATAGATAGATAGATAGATAGATAGATAGATAGACTTCATTTTGATAGTCCAACTTCGCAACTACATGTCAACTAATACTCATTAGAGTATTAGTAGAGTATTAGTTAACTATTTTGTTAGGCTTAAGGTAGCCCTTTACGGAAATTAACCATGGTTTTGTTGTAGTAAAAGTGTAGTAACCATGGTTTTTAGGCATATTACAATTTGAATAACCACGGTTTTACTACAAATACCATGGTTAAAATATGGTTAAAAACCATTTAATTTGGGGTTATCAAAGGTGCTTGCAAAGATCCTTAAAAAGTTAGAATGTCTTTTGGGGGACAATCAACATAAAGTGTTATCACATATAGGGTAGAGTGGGGAAAAACGTGCTCTACTGTTTTTCCAAAAATAACCACAAGATAAAGTCAAGATCAGTTTTTATTGTTACTATGGACTACGATGAAGCTTACGCTGGTGATGTACCGGAGAGAAAACAGATTTCACAGTAAATGATACAATTTTCAGCAGTAAGAAAAAAGTGTTTTAAAGCTTGTTGTTTTGTAGAACATCACAGCTACATATGATATGAGAACAGTAGGGCCTGTAGATAGGGAGTATGTATTATTTAATTAAAATATAATTAGATTTTCAAAATGACATAATTCTTTTTTCTCGAACATAGTCTGTGGGGTAAAACACCCTCCAGCCAGGTGGGGTAAAACACGCCCAGGTGGCAATGGGCAATAACTGTAGTTTTTAGGTGTGTTCGACTTGAAGCGGCGCTTCGCAGAATGATCAGTGTATGTATGACATCAAAGTACCGCGAGAGCGATTCGTAAGCATAAGGATCCATCTCTCTTTTCGTTCTCGCGGTACTTTGATGTCATACTCTGATCATTCTTTGCTGCGCCGCTTCAAGTCGAACACACCTATTCTGTTCTGAACATCAAATCCTTTGTTTTTCCATCAAATATATTCTACCTAGTTGATTGAATCAAAATATTTGTACTTTATTTTAAAACAATTACCTCAAGTTAGCCTCAGGTAGCTAGTTAGTTAGCCAGTTAGCATCAGCTAACATTATTTTTAAAATAGGCTATAATAATTTTGTAATCCAGAATTATTGGTTATATAATTTTTTTTTTATTAAGCTGGTACAAATTAATTTTTTGCTAAAAATCTAATAACATGAAAACTCTGGACATTTTTCATACTTGGTTTATAATTTATGTCAGTGTCACTAAAATTATGATAACCTTTCTGAACACATTTAACATTTGTTTTACAGAAAAAAATTCCTGTTCTAATTATTAGCTTCCATGGTTTTTGATTAATCACTCCACCTGTTTCTGTTCTTCCTGATTACATTCCCTATTTATAAGTCCTGTGTTCTTCCCCGGTCCTTGGTTCACTGGTATATGTAATTTACATTTTACATTTATGCATTTAGCAGACGCTTTTATCTAAAGCGACTTACAGTATATTCAGGTTATAATTTTTATGTCAGTATGTGTGTTTCCTGGGAATTGAACCCACAACCTTTACGCTGCTAACGCAATGCTCTAACCACTGAGCCACAGGAACACTATTTGTGTGCTTTATGTGTCCGACTATCTCTGTGTTCAAGCAATTGGATTAATAAATATGTTTGTTGGAAGAATTCCTTCAAAGACTATAGAAATACAAAGACAGTTCACTCCTATACTTATGAATGGGAGAAAGTGCAAGGCGCAATATGGCGGGATAGTCCCGCCTTCTAAATGAAAGAGTCCAATTGTTGATTGGTAAAGTCATTCATCACTGCAGCGGCCGTTAGAAGCTCCGGTTCCCATAGAAACCTGAGGCTGGACCAGCAGCTGCGCGTGCGCATAAGAGCGTTGGAGCTACGCATGCGCACTGGCTGGTCTAGCCTGAAAAATAAGCTTTTTAAATGCTATTTGGGCATAAGAAACAACATTCATGGGGCAGTTCATTTCATATTTTATTGCCGATTTGAAATATGTCATTTAATCGCGAGTTCAGCGATCTGTTTTTGAGATTTCAGGATCCCCTAATTCATTTAGATAGGACTTGATCTTGTCTGAGCTGCCCGGAGGCATTGCAAATATGGCGGCCGAGTGAACGGACTTTCCTTAAAAGGGATTCCTTTGATTCCTTGTCTCCTCGTTCCTGTGCTCCAGTACGTCATGACAGAACAGCGAACCTAAAAAGAGTAAACGGCGCTTCCTTTCCCCCGTTTAGTTTTCCCCCGTTGTTTGAAAGTTTTTGTTTGTCTGTTTTCCTCCTCTCCGCGGCATGAATATCGCCGATCTTTTCTCCACCCTAGCCCGCAGAGATCTCTTGTTCGGGGGAATATGCAGGAGTTGCTCGACGACGCCACCGTAAACTCTCTGATCTGGATCTGTGCCAAGTTACCATCGTCCTGTGGGCCTCCCAGACACCACAGGACTGAGCTGGAGGGAAGGGATCCTCCGGTGTCTGGAGAGCATCCAGCCCCGATCCAGAACCAGCCCGCCGTCCAGTCCATCCACCATTCCCCTGTCAAGCTTGTCAAACCTGCCGCAGCTCACTCAAGCCCGCCATCTGCAGGGAAATCAAGGCCGCCGTCCGCAGCTCACTCAAGCCCACTGGCCTCTCCACTGTCAATCCCGCCGGCTCATCATGGATATGGTGTTACCCCCGGAGTTCTCGGCTCCTGTCCTCTCCTTAGAGTCTGCTCCAGGATGCTCTCCTTCGTCTCCTGAGTCTCCTTCACCTCCGCTGGTCCCGTCCAGCTCCCCATCGTCTCCTGAGCCTCCCTCGTCTCCTGTGGTGGTCAGCTCCGCTCCTAGCAGGCGCCCTCCAGTGCCCGCTCCTAACAAGCGCCCTCCAGTGCCTGCTCCTCCAGAGCCCCCTCCAGTGTCCGCTCCTCCAGAGAGCCCTCAAGAGTGCCCCCAGTGTTCCTAATTTTACCCAATCTTTTTTGTGTGTGGGGGGGGGGGGGGGCAAGCTGGCTAATATCACGGAGGATCTGCCATGGCCTCCTAAGCTGCCAGCTCTGCCATGGCCTCATGAACTCCCTGATCTGCCATGGCTTCCCTAACTATCTGCTCCGCCTTGGCTCCCTGATCCGCCCTGAAGGCTTCCTCTGTGTCCCTGTCCTGCACCAGCCTCCAGGGCTGCACATGCAGCGTGTTTGTAGCAAAGTGCTTGGTTTCTTACTCATTGAAACATCATAGAACTGTGTATTCTGACAGTTTCCCTCCCATCCCACTTCTCAGAAAATGAAACATTTATTAAAATGTCATTTTGGTGAGTAGAACTATACAAAAATGCACTGAGCTTGTTTCATGACGGTACATAGAGTAGGTGTTGAGAAAATTTTAACTCCTCAGAACTTTAACAGTGTGTTTTATTATTCAGCACACTCACCAGTGGGGTCAACCCCAATGCACGTGATGGGATATTGATGATGTCAGGTCAATGCAGTAGCATTGATTTTAATTAAAAGTTATTGACCATAACCCCCTTTTCCAAATAAAGTAACTTCACATTAATTGAAAAAGAAAACATTTATGGACATCATAGTCTATGAATAGAGTATTTTCATTACTTGTGTTGTTTAAGAAAGTATTTGATGAGTTCATGCATCGATACTTGATGACATTTGAGTTTGTTAATTGCTCAAGATGTCCAAACTGAATTTATGCTAATTAGGTCCAATCAGTACAATGCATGGACTCTTATTGAACGTGACACTTTACCTGTTGACTTTGTGCGAGTAACTTTCTAATGTATGCACTGTACCCCTTGCTATTGACAAAAATGCCTGGGCCTGATCAAAGCACAGTATTCAGTAGGTTTGTCAGGGCCATGAAGACAGGGTCTGTAACACTAATGATCTTCAAACGCTTCCCCATTGCACCAGGAGCTGCATGACTCCCAGGCAAGTCCCCCCTTCACCCCCAAGAGAAGGCTTAATTGTGCCTGGCTTGTAGGGTGACAGGTGTCAGAGGCCCCCTCCACATCCAGCTCATCCCTCGGAACAGAGGGCCGAGTCTTTTGCAGCCCTCCATAAGCTCATTATTAGCATGATAATATAGCAACATGATATTGTTCTTACATGCTGAACACGTTTCTGAGAAAGTCTGTTTCAAACATCTAATCTATATGATGCTAAATTTAGTTTAGTCCAAATTCACTACAAAACATGTAGCCTTACTAATGCGCTGATATTTAAACGTTACTTTCAATAATTAAATGCTGATAATTATTTTCATGTCATGGCTGATGACTGATATTGGCTGATGTTGTTATTATTTAAACGTTTTTCAAAAAACAAAACCCAGTAGTTTTAAATGCTGTAATTTAATTCTGACATTGCAACATTACAATGCATAATACTACTGTACACAAATAAATAAATAAATAAATGTGACCCTGGACCACAAAACCAGTCATAAGGGTCAATTTTCTTAAATTGACACTATTTCATAATCTGAAAGCTGAATAAATAAGCTTTCCATTGATGTGTGGTTTGTTAGGATCGGACCATGCTTGGCTGAGATAAAATTATTTGAAAATCTGAGGCTGCAAACAAAAAAAACAAAAAAATCACAATATTGAGAAAATTGCCTTTAAAGTTGTCCAAATGAAGTTCTTAGCAATGCATATTACTAATAACAAATTCAGTTTTTATATATTTACAGTAGGACATTTACAAAATATCTCCATGGAACATGATCTTTACTTAATATCCTAATGATTTTTGGCATAAAATAATAATAGAAAATTTTGGCCTATATAATAAATGTATAAAACATTTTGAGATTGGGTGAAAAATTGAACATTATTATTTAAACATTAGTATGTTAAAGATTAACTTTAAGTGAGCATTAGTACCAATATAAACATATTTAAATTGTATAGTGATTATATATATAAGAACTAACAAGGTGCAGTGTGAAGTGTTTGAAAGACCAACGGTGTCTGCTGCTCATATCTTCAAAGCCTTACCACAGCTGGTCTGAGTCTCATGGGCTGGCATCCAATGTAGTGGTGAATAGGAGATTAACGATAACGAGCATCTGATAGCTAGCATTGCTTTAAACCTGGAGATGGTGCCTGTACCCTCAGTTCATTTGGAGACAAAGATGGAGAGTAGAAGTGACAGAAAGAGCGAGCGAGTGAGAGTGAGAGAGAGAGAGTGAGAGAGAGAGGAAGGAGGAGGGAGTAACCTTTCCTAGCCAAGGTCCACATGGACAGTGTGTGTACAGTGAGGAGAGGAGTTTGTCTTACATATCGAGCTTGTCATCAGCTACACAATCCGTGGAGGGCTGCCATCAGTACCACATACCGAATAAGCATGAATATATCATGAGCTTCTGCTTATGTAACATTTAGGGGTCACGGTGTGTCTGTCATGATAAAGAGACCGACAGAGAAGCGGCAGAGGAGGACTGACACAAGGCTTCTCTCAACAAATATTTTAATAATTTGCTAGTTTTGACCAGGATTATTGAAAATTTATTTTTGAAGGAGGAAGAGTTGTGCAACCGGTTTTACACAAAAGAGTATTTTTAAAAGAGGATACTGTAATGCATTATAAGTTATTCAAAATGTACATTGTAATGCATCTCTTTTCATAAAAAATTGTATACAAAGTTCAAATGCATTAAATATTTTCCGATTGCTTGTGAAATTGGCTGTTCAGTGTGTTTTAATGTATTATACTTTCTAAATGTGTAAAAATGTACTGTTATAATTAGTTATAATTACACGTAAGATCATGCAGTGCATTATAATAAAATGAATGCATTAAGAATACTTATAATGCATTATACTGTATATACAGTCTAAATGGAAAGTGTCAAGTGAAGGATGTCTCTGTGTTTATTTTTATTTAGCCTATAATGGAATTATTAAATGATGACAGAATTCACATTTGTGGGTTATGGGTTCATGATAAGGCTGTATATTGTAATATGGAGTCATGCATGTGACTGTACACTGTAAAAATTAATTTTTGTAAATAGACTATTTTTGTAAATAGTCAGTTTTTCAGTTTTCAAGAAAATACTACTTTCAGGCCCTCTACTTAAAAATGTCAAATGTAATTGAGTTTGTTACTTGCGTTTCTTTGTAATTATAAAAAAATGTACTAGCAATTTCTCAGGGAAAATTGATTCAATACAAAAAAAGTTGTGTCTTTGTGTAGAAATGTTATAAATAACCAACGTTCTAAAACATCAATGAGGCTTCCAAATGTACCTGCGCCTGCGCATAATGAACCAGTGCAAAAGGTTCAGTCAACTCCCAGATCTGGTCGTCTCCCAATCTGGCAACAGAATTGACGAGATGAGATAATTAGTGTCTCTCCCTCTCCATGACTCTTTTCTGTTGGGGCTCTGCTCTTTTTTTCCGCAAGTCTACTTGGCATTGCGTATCTCCATAACGGGCTTGTTTAAGTCTGTTCTGCAAGCCCCTTTGCCAACCCCCAGAGGAGGGCAGCTCACGAGACCCCCGTCTCGCTTTGAGGACCACTTTGGAGCTTTAATCCACTCCAAATGTGCTGATAATTCTCGTTGCCAGGCCACTCTTCTCTCTTGCCTAGTGTCACAAGAGTGGTCTCACGAGAGCCGATCAGCCAATGATAACAAAGTAGCCAGATGTCTGGTGCTGGCATAGTCCCAGAAGCCAGGCAGCGGTACGCGGCAGCATCCGCCATGGGCCCGAGATCAAAGCTACCTGAGATTACTTATGGGCACAAAATATGTGTTGCTTATTCTACAGTTCCCATTAATAACAATCTGGGCGAATTTGTATTTCTAATTAACTCTTTCTTTTGGGTGCAGAAGCGCTGTTGGTTTATCAGGGCCTCCGCAGGTTTTTCTCCCCACTCTGTGAGCAAAAAGCAGGAAGACCCGGAAGTCGGATGTTGCGGTTTCTAAAGAAGCAACATCAGCCGTCGGTGCACTTTTTTCTCCTGTTTTAAACAACAAACAAACAAAACAGAGATTAAACAACCCTGATTATTAATGACACCATGTTTTCATTTTATTTGCCTTGCTAATATATTCAACTTAAAATATTAATGCCAAATAGATACATTTCAATGTATTAGTTTGTTAAGAGTCAGTATAAAGCATTTCTGCACTTATCAGAAAGATGGTGTGGCTTTTTTTCCCCCTGGTTGTCTTCTCTAGCAGCAATTTTGTATGTTTCAAACAACATTTGTCATCTTAAATTACACTATTTTGGGGAATTCCCCAAACTATAATTCTGTCAATATTGTCTATTAGCACTTTTGACCCTGTAGAATATCGTAAATCCTGTAGACGAACAACTTCTGAACCCGTAGACTAACAGCATTTTCAATGTCTCACTCGTTTATTATAACAAAATCCAGCAGTATGTACAGAGAATTGTCATTTAGGAGATTGGAAATGTCCATAATGTCATTTTCATCACATCTCAAATACGTGCTGTGTTTACACATTATTCTGTGATGTGTGTCAAATGGCTAGGATGGAAATTAAATTATGAATATTTCTGGAATAAAATGTCTGACTTCTTTGTCTTTCCAAGGCTCATTTCATAGCTAGCATTTTATTTACCATATAAACAGAGTGCTGCAGTGATGATTTGTTGTTGTTTTTTGTTTGTTTGTTTGTTTTAGTAGACAAAAAAACAGAAACAAGCCAAAACAAGCATTTGTCACTTTCGGTTCTCATTGTCCTGAAGTCAGTATAGATTTTTTAATTGGGTTTTTGGTTAAATGCTTGAAAAAAATGTATGTTGTGAACACAAGCATAGCAAATAAAATACAATAAAAATCTACTCAATAGTCTGATTTCACAGCCTCATTGTGTTTATAATCACACTCTATTCTTGCAAAATATTTGAACTCAAGCTTTTAGAATCTTTTTATTTTTTTTTTTCTTTTTCATATTTTTCAGCTTTAAAATTAATTTAAGTTGTGCTAATTTGTGAATATTATCATAATGAACAAAACATGTAAGTATCGTAAACGTTTGCAGGACACAGAGCTTATTTTCTGCAATAATCCAAAAGACAATTGAGAAATCCTTTCAGGATTTTGTTGAAGGAACCAAAGTGACACTAACTTCCAAGTTGGCCTACAGAAAATGTCATCTCTGCGGCACTGTATGCACAAAATAAAAATATTCTTACAAATTTTACACAAGCTGACAAATTGCACCTTGTTTGGAAATAAAAAAATCTGTTCCTAATATATACAGTACATTGACACTTACATATACAGACACCTGCACTGTTATCTTAGTGTAACACTGTTAGTGTACATGGATAACAACTATAAATGTTGTAACTTGTGAAAGTAAAATTGTGAAAAAAACTACATTGTTTATCAAACCATAAATTATTTACATTCTCAAAAATTACACATGCTTTGTGTTGTTGTGAGTCTGGAAATTATTTTCATTTGAAAAGTGCACATATGGGGTTTAAAGTTTATTGCACTAAAATGTATCACTATTAATATGTATCACAGCTAATATAATAAAGATATTCAAGGCCAACGTTTCAAAGCTTTGAATAAAACAATCCTTGCTCTTTCCTGTACAGTGTATGTAAATGAACATACAACTTTTATACTGCTCTGGGTACAGCTACGGCAGAATGTTCAGTTCTTCAATTGTTTCTGAATTATTATTTTGAAGTTGAAAATTAGTTGTTCCTTCTATTTCCAGTGTTTCTTTCAACCAGCTCTGAGAAGTTGTTGTTTTCTCCTTCAGGCCCTGGACTACTTTTATTGAGTTCCTCCACTTATTCCATCTCATGTGCACTATTCAGTTGGTAAATATTTAGAATAGAGCACTGCCTTTAAGGAAGAGAAAACATGACAGGCTCTGCATTATGCTTTGGGAAGGCAATTGTTGCTTCCTTTTT
Organism: Ptychobarbus kaznakovi; assembly: GCA_027422405.1. Classification (NCBI taxonomy): domain Eukaryota; kingdom Metazoa; phylum Chordata; class Actinopteri; order Cypriniformes; family Cyprinidae; genus Ptychobarbus; species Ptychobarbus kaznakovi. The sequence goes on from CM049799.1 coordinate 11,165,516, forward strand.
TGCTCACAGAAATATGCAGCCTTTTTATCTACAAGAAATTCATGCATATTTCTGTGTTTCAGTGTCTACTTTCAAGTCCATTGTTTAATGTACAGATGGTGTGCATTTGGAGGTGAGGTACCACATGCACTCAGTCATTTATTAATTATTAAGCATTGAAAGTATCGCTTCATGTCCATGGCTGATGGGAGGGAGTCCCTCCTCCCTCCTCGTTATGAATAAGAAAAAGAATAACTAAGTGGCTGTGTTGATGTGCGAATCATGCAGGTTCCTATCTAGATGAGCAAGGCATCTCTTGACATGCTGTCTTTGCTCCGTGAGGATGTAGCGAGGGTTGGCTCTCATGATTAGATCTAGTTAGGAAGCTTTAAATATTAAAACCGTTCATTTCTATAGGTGAGATCAAAACAATGGAGATCACGGATGGTGAACAGATTGAGCAGATTGATGAATTGATTTATTCGACATGAAATACATATCAAGGAGTGCATTAAGCCTTGAACCCAACAGTCATCTTCCATTTGAAAACATAAACCTCAGATAGAGTGATTGACAGCAAACATGAGCAGTAATTCTCGGTAAATATATTGTTGTTCATTATCAAAAAGCAAATCTTTATTGTGACTTTCTTACAGCAAACCTTACATTGAATCCTGTTTGATTTAAATTTGGTCTTAGGATGTAGAAAATTGATGTAAAACACATAAACCTACATGTTACACTTTAGCTTAGGGACCAATACCCAGTCCTAACTAACTATTAACTACGACTTTTGCTTATTAAATCGTGGCATATTGATAGTTAGTATGGTTGTTGTTAGGTTTAGGTATGGGGTGAGATTATTAGGGATCTGAAATATGGTCATGCAGAATAAGGCATTACTATTTGCTTACTAATAAACAGCCAATATGCTAGTGATATGCATGATAATATGCAACTTAATAGTGGATAATTTATCTTTAAACTAAAGTGCTACTGAATATTTTATATAATATATCTTATTTGCAAAAACAGAAAATTCCATTTTTTTAAATATTCAAAAAGCATGTTTTTTTATTATGTTATCAGTTTATTATTGTGTTTTATTGTGTTAGTTAGCTAGTATTCTTTAGTTATTTTTTACCTAATCAAAATAGCCCAACTGCAGTTTGATTGAGATAAATAGGAATGCACAATGAAAAACATGATTTTTTTTCAAATTTAAAAACTGAGTTATGTTTTTGCAAATTAACTCTTCTCTCTCTATATATATATATATATATATATATATATATACTATTCTATGAATATACAATTTTGCATAATTAAGATTTTTAACATTCAGCGGTTCAGCAGGTATAGCACTGCTGTGTTTAATGCACACATGTATTAACATACACTCTTTCCCGTTTCGGCTCTTAAGTATAATTTGGGTGCAATGGAAACATCCTCTGAACTTCTTAAAATAAGCTTTTTATTTTCGTCATTTTTTAGCACTTAAAACGAAAAGAATTACTGCCATGCAGGAAACTCTGGAAACACCAGCCGTTCATCACTCTTAAAACAGCTTCCTCTTATGCTGCTTGGACTCGGACTGTTATTAATGTGTGCTGAATAATTTATCAGTATAAAATTACCATGGTCTCTTTTTTTCCCCAAGATTTTTGCCAACAATTAAAAGACATAGATTTCAGCTGTGCAAAATATATTTTTTTTATTGTTATTTTTAATTTCTTTCTCGTCTACAGTGTATACACCCCAAAGAGTGGAGTTCCTCTTCCCCGGCACGCTCTTTGCCTGCTGGGAAGAGTTGTGGTCTTCCCCTGACCCTAACCATGATGAACAGCTTATGGATAATGGATGAACCGCTATGTGTGCTGAACTCCCTCCAAGCAGCCCATAATGGGCTATTCCCTCTTTAAACATAGCCTGAACTTGAGGGTTTGAAAAGTACAGGGTTTGTCAGTTAGAATCACTTCACATTAACTCACCCCGTCCATATGAAACTGTCCTTTTACCAGAGCTTAAAACATCAGAACAGAAAGCTAAAGTATTTTGATTATTTTCATCCCCGACTGAATGCAACGAATATTCATAGAGAGAGCTGCGTGTCTCAGTGGACATAACATGAATGGACGCTATCTAGCAGGGGTCATAAGCCAGAGTTTGTTTTTCAGCATATGCGAATCTCTCCGCACGTCCTCGGAAAAAAATGGATATTCTCCGGCCCCAGTCATATTCCATGTGGACGACTGTCCACATCTCAATGACAAGGCCAACAATTGGCAGTAATTGGCACGTTGCCTCGGATGTCCTCAGAGAGATCTGAGTGTGCGAGCGGACGGGCTGCCCTTTCCACCAATTAGAGCGCTGCCCCCAAAGGGGCATTGACTGGTGGGGTCCTATGGTGTGGCTTGATCCGGTTGTTTGTGGAGTTGCTGCCTCCTCATCTTCCTCCTCTGACATCTCAAAGTTGGGAGACTTCAGTGCCAGACCTCGACGCCACCTCCTCTGTCTATCTGTTCCTCTGCTCTTGAGCTGTCAGCACACACCATCACATCCACCATCTGAGGTCCTTGAAAACTAAATGGCCTGACAGACTCCCCGTTGCTCTCCCTCCAGCAGCCTCACATGGATAGTTTCCTCATTGAATGTTGGCTATAATGCCCATGATGCCCATCTAAATTCAACTCTACTGATGAATCTTGAATTATGGAGTCTTTATAGTGAGAAGTACAATGGAAGTGTGTGTTCTTGTGTCCTTTGTTTTATATTGCATTATTGTGAGTAGTGCTTGAGTTTTTGAAAAGCTTGTTTCTCGTTCAAACACTCAGGCACTTCAAGACACTTATCTGAAGAGCCACTTGGTTTGACACACAAGAGCCTCTGGAGAAAACAGACGGCTAGTCACAATATGTGTTAAAGGAGATTAGTGCATAAGATCACATGTTCCGTGCATATTGCTAACAGCCGTCAGTGAAAGCCTTTGGGAAGAAATAAATAGCTATTCCTTTTCCATTGCGTTTGGGTAAAGTTCAAAAAAAGAAAAACATCTGCGATTCCATGGTTTAGCCACTAGATTCCTATATAGCTCTATATAAAAGGCTTATACAAACTCTAGTGGTTTTTAGACATAAAGACTTATTTTTATTAAGTTGTGGATCTGGATATATATTTAGACAATCTCAAGACAACTTTTGGTAAAGGTTAAGATTTTTTTTTTTTTTTTATGTTAATTTTACTATAGTCAAACCTGAAGACAGAGAAAGGCATTTTGTTATGCATAACATAAACAAAAATTTAACAAAAATGAATAGGAATGCTTTATCAGAGATTAATCAATCTGATTTCAGCCTCTTATTTGAGTCTTCTGGCTCAATTTTTCCATGTTGTTGCCGCCACACCAGTTTGTTTGTGTTTGTATAATAGTGTTGTACACACAAAAACGGTCATTTTTGACAGCAAACATAACAAGTGTGACTATTTTTTTACGACCATTTAGCTTTTTTCGAATCAAGTCCACAATTTTATTTGTATTTTTTTTGTGGTCACATAGCGACTACCATAAAAGTTTCGTACCATTCTGATGAAGTAGTGATTTAAAAAAAATAGAAAAATACTATTTACGGTCTAAAATGACCGAACAACACCTACAGGTTAAGAGTGTATTTACAATAAAATGTAACTTTCAAGCTTTAAAAAGACAAAGAAAGGGTCATACAAGTTGATGTATCTCATATAAGTCTTCTGAAGCTATTTAATAGCCCTTGAGCAGTTGGGACCAGATATTTGTGTGAAGTTCACATATTGTTCCCCTCCAGTGGGATGGTAACAGATGCAACTGAATCATTGAGTGGGACAGATCAGTTTGGTTTTGGAAAGAATCATTCATACTGGGTTTGTGAACTGATTCAAAGATTCAAAACACAATCTGTTCATGAATCATACTAAAATGCAAAGGACAGATAGGATGGATATAAATACATTTTGTTTCCTCTGATGGATTGTTGGTAAATAAACTATCCAGTTACTATTTAAGTATGAGAAACCACTGCAAACAATTCAGTGCATGTGTGAACTGTCTGAATGAATCCAACTGAATCACAAACCTTTTTTGCAAACCCACTGGACCAATTAGTTCAAGAGTTATTCATTTGAAAATATGGCATTGCAAGTTCTATTTCTGATACAGCTTTTAGCTGTAGCTGTTAAACACACATGACATAATTTAATTTCTGAAATACTTTCAGAAAAAAATTATCAGGCCAGTACATGGTTATTCCTTTTGACACATAAGGATTTATCAGTAATATTTTACTGGAGCACAGCAGTATTTCACTGGCACTCATGCCCCAGTAAAAAGGGTCTTGCGACACCCCTGCTCACATCCCACAACAGTGACTCCAAAAGGCGAAAATAAAGGTTCCACAGGTTGACAGGCAAGTAATAAGACGGCTCTTTCTCCTTTGCAAGGACCCTCACAAAGGGGACCCAGCTAATATGCTGTCTGGCCCCGGGGCCTGTGGGAGCATGGCTGGATTATTATGTTAATGCGAAGGCCTGCTGCCCTCGCCCTCTTTCCCAGCTGGCTCTGCTGTCGTTAGGAAGGGCTTTGCTCTGACAGAGGAGTAATATGCTTCCTGATTGAAAGGGCAAAAGATCGAGCATTAAAAAGAGAGAAGGAGGTCATGCTGATAAGCATATGATAAAAGCGCCATTGTGTGCCGATACCTCTGAGAGCCGGATAGATTCTGTAAGTCCTGTAGATCTGGGGTAAGTGAATATGTATTAGGGTGTAAGGTGAGGTAGGATAGTTTTTAATTACCCATGCCATTGAATTGTCTGGCAGTCTGTGAATGTGTATTTTCTGCGTTCTTTTCTGTATGTTATGCACACAATCGTATTGTTTTATTAAAAAACTGTACACATATAACATAAACTTCCACAGCTAACAGATGCCCACACTGCAGACTTTGCTGACACCAAAGAAACAGAAAGAAAAAAAAAGAAAATAATCCCCCTCAAATACTTCAAACCTTTAAGCACAGAGATCCAGAATGCTCAGCTTTATAGTGCGGTAATTGAGTAAATATGTCAGACAAACAGAAAATGACATCTTCTTGTTTCCTTTTAAAATGCATGTCTTTTCATCTCCTCTCATCAGAAGCAAACACACATGCATAACTGCATATCTACCTATTTTATCATACATTTATGCTGCTGGTGTTCTTTTTGGTTTGTTTACTTTTTTAATTGATTTTCTGTGTTTTTTTTTCGTAGGCCCACACATGCTCCCTTTTCATGTCTGAATCACAGTAAGCTTTTTCCTCGGGAATGCAAGCATGTTTATAGGACCTCACTGTTTTTCAGGGTGACTGTACACAGCACTGCTAAAAAGATGAAGGATGTCAGTGGGTAATTGCTGAGGTAAATACTTAGCTGTGACTGTCAGGGGGGGGAAATAAAAACAAAAGGCTGCAAGTAGGTTGTGGTGCTCAGAAGGCACAGTTGCATTTACTGATTTATTTTTTTTTTTCTGTGGCAAAGTAGGTCTTGTGATGCACATCTAAAAGCTACTAGCAAGATGATGCAGAAGCCACAAGCACTTATGTTGTCCAGGCAAATAATTATTGTGCATTTAAATATGTGCTTACTATGGATTTATTACTTTTACAGTTACATAACTCAAAATGTGCACAAAATCTATTGTAAAGACTGTGACAGTATAGTTTTAATGTGCTCTTTATGTTAAAGTCAATCTATTTTCTAAAGGTATGTTATAGATCTTATTGTGAATTATTGATACATGTATTTGTTTTTTACCGGTTCATTTGTAATCAAAATGTTATAACTGGATCTTCTGGTGAAAATTACCGATTTCTCTCTCATGACGTTTGTCACTAATCAACACTTGATGCACAGAACCAAATTCCCATCCTATCTATTTATTTATTTATTTATTTATTTTCTTCAACAAGTCGGTACACTCCAATGTATGTCACTGGGTAATAAGGACCCATTAATAGCACAGAAAATGAAGACTTGAAAAATGGAAGATTTCCAGAAATGGAGGCTGTCAAAGATGTTTGGTTGTTCAAAGATGCCTTCTACATCTGAACTCTTCATATATATATATATGACCCTCTCTGTGAAATCCAGGCTAAAGTCACATAATCCAATTATGAGAAAACAAGAATCAAAGTTTGATTTCTACCATTAATTTATATAATTTAAATCTTTGTCATGACCTTACTCAGTCAATATTAAAGATATAAAGGTTCAATTTTCACAGAAAGGTTCTTTATCATATGAAGGATGATTTTTGTGTAGAAAACAGCAAATCACAAAAAAATTACTTTAGCTGGGTTTTCACAGAGACACTCACCGGCCACTTTATTAGGTACACCTGTTCAATTGCTTAGTAACGCAAATTGCTAATCAGCCAATCACATGGCAGCAACTCTGGAACTCAAGTCTGTCTGGAATGACATGAAGAAACAGAACAAACTGAGACAGACTAAATCCAGAAGAACTATGGCTACAGTACTATTAAATGTTTTAGGCACTTGTGTAAAAATGCAGATTAGGATGCTGTCAAAAATAATGTCATAAATAGATTTTCTTTATCAATTAACTTATATTAACTAAATCAACATTTGTTGTGTTTTAAGCAGCTTTTGCCCTAGGTGCACTTGCACATATTTTCTCAGATAGCTTTGCATGTAGGTCTCTTGTAGCATCTTGGAGACGTTGCCACAGTTCTTCTGGATTTAGTCTGTCTCAGTTTGTTCTGTTTCTTTATGTAATTCCAGACAGACTGGATGATGATGAGATCAGATCTCTGTGTGGAGCACTGTCTAACTGACCCTATCGTGACAGTTATGTTAAAATGTACAATGATGAGTGGTGCTACATGCTTTATCGCGTTAGCAAATAACCTAGGCTTACGGTACTACACTCAGCTCAACCGTTAAAGCAAATGAGATAAAACGCATATGTTGAAGCAGCATGCTATTTTAGCTTGCTTCCACAAGTCTTTCAGCTCTTTTATTATGACTTATGATGGGAATTGCACCCAAGCAATGCTGTACCAGGTGAGCTACCGAGTAAGTTTGCAACATCACATAAGCCATACATGTGTTTTGCGTAAATGCTTATATGAATTAGCTTACAAATCATGCACTTTGGTAAATGTGTTTTGAGTTTATAGCATATTGTTGTGCAAGGACCCACACAATAGTAAGTTTTACTGCCACAAGTGTTCATTTCTATTTGATGCTGCATTGAGAGGCACATTTTCTAATAAGCCCAGATAGCTGGAACAGGTTCTCGCCAAGATGCAGTGAAGATGTGCAAAAAGTTTTGGTGAACATTCCGTCTATATCCTCTTCTGCAGGCACTTCCGCAGCTATCCTGAACTTTAAGACCACATACTGAGGCACAGCCAGCTCCCAGGTGGTGCTTTTCAAGCTTTCTGGACTCAGACTTGGACGTGAACATACTTCCTGACGGCTGGCTTGATGAAACGCTGAGACCGCCCGGTTTGCTCAGGGCATTAAAGATAGAGCACGTCGACATGGTCAGCCAACCCAACTCGATGCTCTCACAAACCAGGCCTGACAGTCTCCCCAGTAATGAAGAGGGTCCGGACTACAGGGTCAATAATTCATACTGAGTGCAGTTCAGTCAGGATCGAGGAGGAGAGGTAGGAGAGTGTCCTCAGTTCCACACACAGTAAGTTTTGTTACAGAGCTTGACCACTGCAGAACCAAGTTCCATGAAGCTCCATATGTCTTACTGCTTTATTAAAGGGCATACATGTAGCAGCTTCCACTCAGCTCAGGCCAGCCCTGCTTGTTCATTCTGGGATGCTCCTCTGATCATCTTGAGATGTTCCTCTCATTGATGCCCGTCATGGTTATTAATAGCCCTTGCCAGTGCCAGTTCCTCACTAAGATGGTAGTCACATCAAACCACAGCTTGTTCTGCTCTGAATCTCAAGGGTATGCCATGTTCTTTTTGGTGGTTATGATACTTGTGCTTCTGAGGGAATTGATGTAAATTATGGAGTTATATAGAAGCTGTAAAAAATTGCAGTAGTCAAAAATGATTGTTGGAAAGTGGTTGTAGGAGTAGTACAGTATATAATATTTAATATACACATCATAGTGTATTCAGTTGGTATGACTGACTGCTTTCTGCACCCTAATATCTCTGGTGGGTTTCAACATTCATGGATTTCAGAAAAGTAGCCCTTTTACATCAAATGAAGCTCTTTCAATAAGTCAATTATATGACATTTTGACACAGCCAATATATCAGATCAGAATAAACGCCCATTTGAGAGTGAATTGTGCAGACAAACAGACAAGAAGAGTCTGAAAGTGAATGTTCATAATATTAGAAACTCCTGCACTGAAGACTATTTTCTGAATTTTCTGAAAACTATTTTTTCCTGACTTTCACAATGAGGCATGAATTACATTGCAGCTTATATTATCTTACAATGTGACTTCATATCTCACAGTTTTGACTTTAATTTTATTGTAAGTTAAGTCACAATTACAATAAAACAAAGTCACAACTGTGAGATAATAGTGACTTTTTTATCCACCAATGGCAACTTCAATCTAACAAATGAGACTTGTCTCACAGTTGCAACTTAATTTCTTGTAATTGTGATTGTAATTCTCATAACTGTTACTTTATATCTCACAATGTGGCTTTATAACTTGCAGTGGGAATTCATATCTCACAACCGCAACATTATGTGATTTTCTCACAAATGTTATACATACAGTATAAATCCCACTATGTGACTTAATATCTCACAGTTTTGGCAATATTTCTCGTAAGTTTGGCTTGTAATTGTTATTTTGTCTTACAATTGTAACTTTATATCTCACCAATGTGACTATTTATTGTATAACTGCAACTTTATATCTCTTTTTATGTCATAGTTTGACTTTATTGCCCGGTTTCACAAACAAGGCTTAAATCTAGTCCTAGACTAAAATGCATGTGTGATCTCATATCTGTCTTAACTAAAAGCAACTTGCACTGACTTTAAAATATGCCAGTGCCATTGATTTTAACACTAGTAATTAATTTTTTTCTAAGGCATCTTGTCCGAATTTAACTAAGGCCTAATCCTGGCTCAATCCTGGCCTTGTCTGTGAAACCAGGCCTATATCTCACAATTGTGAGTATTTCTCGAAATTACAACTTTATATTTCACAATTTGTCTTTATATCTCTCACTGTGAATTAATATCTTACAAATGCAACATAATATCTGACAAATGTGACTTTCTCTAAAGAAGATTAAGCTACTAGCTATTTGTCACTTTATACAGAATATAACCAGCAGTGAAATGTGTTCTCTGCACAATGTGCCTTCGTATCTTGTGACTTTATATCTCCTAATTACAACTTTATATCTCACAAATGAGACAATTCTTGTAATTGTGATTTTATATCTGACAACTGTGACTTTATATCTGACCATGTCTTTATTTTAATTTTATTTTTCTGTTTTATCTCTGAGGCTGAAAAAGGCTTCCATTGACTGTACCACAATTAAATAAACATTTCAATCTGGTACATTATGAAAGAGATCTGTCAAACTTCCTGCAAAATATGCGCCACACAGTTGACTTTCCCACCATCTTGAATTATTAAACAAATTCCGTACATCATAAGTGCCACCATTAACCAGTTATAGGCACCTGCAGTGCTGGGTAGACCTATCCTTAGCTCGGAATGTCCATCATAATCAAAAAGCTATGTAAAAATACGGCTCATGAACGACAATCCTGTTATTAGCTGTCATCGCAGAAGGGAATCTATGTTCAAATAAGAGCTTTCTAATAACCACGCAGGTGACTGATATCTCTCTCTCTCAAGGGAGGAGGGGATGGCAGCAGGGAGGCGGAAGGGGGAAAAATCGACACGGCGACGGAATGCAGATATTGCTCTACCCTAGCGTCGCCCCCCATTCGTCACTGTCTCACAGCCCGGCCCTCATTAAGTGGCCACAGCGTAAGCCATGACTTAATTTCCTTAAGAGGACCAGACACCTGATTCAATTGTACACCCATAATGGAAGGGCAGGGTGTCGAATTGGGCAAACAGCCACGGCTGCGAGAAGTTGTGATGAATGATCACGTGCCGTCTGTAACGCAAGTAGCAATTCGCTATATTAAATGTTGTGGACCTAATTTCCCAACGAGTGATTCATGCCGAGTGCCATTCGTGAGCCCGACCCCCCTAGAGGCTATGGGGAAGTTAGCGAGGTTAGTTCCAGTCACCCGCTGTTCTCCTCATCTCTGGTCCCCTTCTGCACATTTCAGTCTCAGTGGGGATGGATGAGAGATGTCTGTGGAAAACTGGGGTGATCCATTCACTCAGAGGCAGCATGGAGAGACCACTGACTACCTCGTGTTAGATGATTCCGACTCGTCTGTAGATGGTTTGTCACTCTAAAGGTTCAGGCCTGCTCATTTTAGGGAATATGTTGTGATGGTCGACTAGTCAACCAACAACCTACTAGTCAACTGCTGTTCAGATGTTTTGCTTACAATATATTGTTAGTTTTCATGTTTAATGCTTTGGTGTTGTGCTTTTAATTCCCATCCCATTTTAAAGCACAAGCAATAACCTTGCAGACGGGCATCATGCCATGCTGTTGTGTAGATGTTGTTGAATGCTTCTTATGTAAAGGAAAAGGAATTGTGTTTGAATGGGGTCAGGTGGGATAGGAATTCCTTAAAGGAGCAGTTCACACAAAAATAAAAAAATAACTTTTGTTTACTCAGACTAAATTAACTAAATTGCTGAATGAAAATTCTGTCATTTACTATGTTGTTCCAAAACTGTACGACTTTTACTCTGTAGAAAACAAACGATGATATAAATGTTGTGGACCAAAACAACTTTGGACCCCATTGCATTTAATTGTATGGACAATTGAAAATCTGAAAGGAATTTTATGTCCCACAGAAGGAAGAAATGCAAAAAGGTTTGGACCAATTTTCACTTTGTAGTGAACCATACCATATCAACTACTCATTTAGGCAAACCACTGACTCATCAATTTTTTTTAAATAGACGTACAATAATAAATATATACATTAGTGCATGGGCAACGATTAATTGCGATTAATCGCATCCAAATTAAAGGTTTTTGTGCACATAATATATGTGTGTACTGTGTATATTTATGTATAAATAAATACACACACACATGCATCTATTTTTAAGAAAAATATGTTGTGTTTATATATTAGATATATTTATATATAATATTAATTATATGAATATAAATATATACATGTAAATATTTTCAAAATATATACTTTATGTGTGTGTCTTTATATATCCGTAATAAATATACACAGTACACACATATATTATATAAAAAATTTTTTTTATTTTGGATGTGATTAATCACAATTAATCGTTGCCCAGCACTATAAATATATTATGAATATACTGTACATACTGTAATATACAATATTTACAAACATCATGCTCTACTTTACTTAATCATATATTATTCTATAAAACCCTTTTTTTAAATCATACATCAGGGGTGCGTTTCCCAAAAACAACCATGGTCGCAAGTTCCGTCGTTACCAATAGAGTTCAATGGAACTAACGACCATAGTTAGCTAACGATGCTTTTGGGAAACGCACCCCAGATCTGGAAAGCGTTAGAAAATAATCTAATCACCAACCTGACAGGGAATGTTGTTAATGAAACAAAAAAGAAAGAAAGGGCCAAAACAGAACCCTTGTCTGTGTTGTTTGACTGTTCTTGATGTAATTGTTCTATCGTGGCTTTTATCTGTACGACTGGAGTCTGTTTGATACCAGATGTTGATGAAAAATAATACACAAAAGGGGTTATTTATCTATTTATTTATTATTTTATTTTTTTACTGAGAGCATCATATCAATTACCAAAACTTATCCTTTGTGAAGTTTGGTTTTCATCTCCCCATAGTCCAATTTAATCAAAAAATGTGTGAGTCCAACACTGTGAGTACCAGGCCTTGGCAGCCTCAAAGGTGCTGGTAGGATTTGCGAAAGTGAAATATCACAAACCTACTCATCAATTGGGCTCAAGAGTATGTGCATACAATCTATGTGTTTCATTCATTCAAACTCACACTTTGTGCCTTTTGTCCTGTCGATTTTATTCCTCCATCATAGTAGTTCTATGCAACTCTGTGTTGAACATTATTTTTAGCATCAATTTTCTGCACCACCCACCCACCACCAGACAGATTCACACATAAACCGATCTATAGACCAATCCCCTGTGTCCTGACCCTCTGCAGAGGGATCAAACAGAGCAGGACACACACACACATACAGGCTTTTTGAAGAACTCGGTGAGACCCCCCTATGGGTGGGCTACTGGCAGTCTCTCAAACAGTCTGACTACAGCAGGGGTGGAGTGTGTCTCATCTGCTTTAGCACAAAGCCGTCAATCATCCCACAATCACCAATGTGTTCAGTCTTCTATCTTAAAAACAAACCATGTGCTGTGTGTGTGGTGCTGACAGTTTGAGACACTTTTGGGATTGTGTAATGCTGTGGAATATGGGTCAGTTATGTTATTGTGTTTCACACACATTGACACAGAAACATATGGAAGCCCAAAAGGTTTATATTTCCCAATTGCAACTTTTTTTTTTGGAAGTGCAACTTTTTATCTCCCAGTTGACTTAATATGTTGCAATGCAACTTTATATCTAGTAATTGTGACTTTATTTCTCATAATTCTGACCTTATATCTCACAACTGAAACTTTATATCTAGAAATTGCATATTTTTGTCACAGTTACATTTACTTTATATCTCACAATGTGACTATCTAGCAATTGTGATTTTTGTCTCCCATTTTTGACTTGAAACCTTGAAATGCAAATTTATTTCTCAATGTTTATTTTATCTCTCACAACCGAAACTTTTTATTGTGCAAATTTTCTTTTTTTCTTGCCTTTTATTCTTGACAAACTATATCACATAACTATTTCTTATTTAAAATTCACAATTCACAATAATACACAATTGTCTCAAATATTTTTTTTTTTTACAAATATTGCAATGTGTCATCTCGAAATTGTGCCTTTAATTTTTATATATATATATATATATATATATATATATATATATATCACAGATACAGTATTTCTTACTTAAACTTTATTTAACACTTACTTTTTATTTTTTATTCCAGGGTGGAAACTTTCTGTACAAATTAACAATTCTACTTTATCTCTCAATTATGTGAGTGTTTCTCTTAACTGTAACTGTTTCTTGCAGTTGGTTTTGCATGGCTTTGTATGAGGTAAAGCAGGAGTTTTGACCCTACAATGGATTTCAATCTAATTTTGGGTGAATAAAATGCACTGCTTTGGGCAACCAGATCCAGCAGAATGTTATCCTTCTGCACATTTTTTGTGCACTTTGTTCATCAACTCACTTCTTTAACAAGCTTGGGTGAAAAGATAAACTCAAAGCAGAGTAATGATCTGGATATGGTGTAGTTGGCGGCCTACTGTCATTTTCTATAAGAACAGTTACTTTGTGTGTGTGTGTGTGTGTGTGTGTGTGTGTGTGTGTGTGTGTGTGTGTGTGTGTGTGTGTGTGTGTGTGTGTGTGTGTGTGTGTGTGTGTGTGTGTGTGTGTGTGTGTGTGTGTGTGTGTGTGTGTGTGTGTGTGTGTGTGTGTGTGTGTGTGTGTGTGTGCACATCCATGTGAAAGATCTAGAAAGAACACAGTAGCAATAAGTTGATCAAACAAGATCTATCTATTATGATCTGATGTCTGAAGTTTACACCCATGAAAGCATGTAGAGAAACACACAATAACACAGAAACTTCTCGGTAAACAATACCAGTCCTGTTTGATCCACACAACAATTAAATATTGCTTTTGCCACAGTGTGAGAAGTCAAAAGACACTTTAGAAGAACTATAGTCATCATCATCATTTTCTTACTCTCATGTTCCAAATCTAAAGGACGGTGAGTCTGTTGTTGGAACATAAAAGAAGATATGCAAAACCTCTTAGCATGTTTTTGTTAATGAAATTGAAGTCAGTGGTCAACAAAACAGTTTGGTTACCAATATTTATCCAAATATGTTATTTAGTTTTCTGCAGAAGAAAGAAAGCCATACCGGTTTGGAATGACACTTGGGTCAGTAAATGATGATGGAATTTATGTATTTTTCTTTAACTTGCTGCTTGGGTTTACTTTAAGTTAGATACTGTATCATTTTTGTACAAGTGTTTGCTACACAATGTGTGCATTGATGCCCATGTGCAATATGTGCGCCCCGCTCTCTTCTTTAATCTCTTTATCAAGTAATCAAACAGGGGGAGGAGGGTTTGTGTTAAGGGGCAGGCTTGGCGAAACGGAGACAGTCTCTACACATGTAATCCCTGTCATTAAATTTAAGCAATCTTTTTTTATTAATGAATATTTCAGGAGTTATTACAAGGCTTCTCATTTGATTTTCCTTTTTTTTAAATCCCCCCCTCTCACAAGTGAATAATTATTTTAATGATTTAATTAATAGCATTGTATCTACAGATGAAAGGCTTATACTTAATCAGCCAAACGGTTTGAACTAAGAATAAGCCCTGCCTGTCAATTATGTGCATTGTAGGTCCCAGTGTTCTCCCTAAACTAACATGAGCCGTAAGACTTCCATTCTTAATTGAGGGTTAATAAATAAATGTGATTAGAGTAATCCCACAGCGTTGCTCTTGAAAGCTTGCAGGGAGATCGGCTGGCTGCTTGACTGGCTCTGTGTGTTTGTTTTACAGCCCTGGCGGTTTTCTCTGTGCTCCTGCCACAGTGCCAGATGAGAACTCTCCAGTATTTGCCAGGTACTGTTTTATTTACCTGAACCGCTGCTTCATTTTGACGACTGCCATATGTTTTATCCCCCTGTGCTGCCTGTACAGAGCTGGGCCGTGTGTGTGTGTGTGTGTGTGTGTGTGTGTGTGTGTGTGTGTGTGTGTGTGTGTGTGTGTGTGTGTGTGTGTGTGTGTGTGTGTGTGTGTGTATTTGGAGTGTGCCGTGTGTATGCTTGGCAAAGGCACTGTGTTTAGGTGTGTCCATACCACACTTACCACACACATTCGTGAAAGCATGCGCTCGCACACAGGGACTGCCCCGGTCCAGGAGCCGCGTGCATTAATTATTGATATGCGAAGAAAAAAATGGTGGCAATCTAATGAAATTATCAACGTTGCTGAATTAATGATGAACAAGAATAAGAAAAGCCGGGGTTCTCTGGAGCCGGCGAGCTCATTAGCTATGCAGTCTCATCACATCCTCTTTTGGAGCAGGCAGGCACAGGGGCTCTTTCCTTCTCTTCCATAGGACCTCGCTTTGGACTCCACTCAAACTTCCTCCAAAACTTCCTGTTACCCTCACCTAAGACTCCCCACTATTGGCATCCCGCTACTATGAGAAATCCAGAGGCTTTTGGGTGTTTTTTTTTTTCTTTCTTTCACTGTTGAGGAATACTGACCTGATTCTGGAAGCTTCAGTGGTCCAGGACAACACCCTTTTCTTCTTTTCACTTCTTCACTCTTTCCTTTGGTCGGTGGCCTCCTCAGAGAGTGTTACAGATTCTGAGCATGCAAATGAAGTGATCTTCACTGTTCATCAAGTTGGGATTGGATTGAGAGAGGAGAATATGCAGGGTCTCATTAGTTAAATGCAGTCCGAGGCCAAGAATCACAAAGACAGGTACTGTATGAGATTATTCTAATAGCAGCAAGTGGATCGCGACTGAGTTTTAAATTAAAGTTCATTATGTTGTGTGGTGTCATATGGTGAAATCATCCAAACTCTGAGCTTTCACAGACCTGTTACTGTCCGCTTGAATTCAGGAAGTATGTACACTGGATTTCATTCTACCCTTTTGCGTTTCTCCGCTGTCTTCGTAATTGTTCTTAGCAGCGGCCTCATTTAATAAAGGTAGAAATGATTTCTGCCCTCGTTTTAAAGTGATGCAACGGAGTCGTTGTTCTCTGTAGCACTTTTGGTGGAGAGCAGACAGAAATGTTAACTTTGACTTCTTTCTCTCTCTTCGAGACTTCTGCAGTATTGATAGTTCCCTTTAGAGCTTGTCTGGTGGGTCTTTCCTTCACAGGTCTTATTTATTTATTTATGGACAGTATTACATCAGTTGGTTACTGAGATGATGTTTTGCATGGAAAAGGGTCTTTTAAATTAATATATTAAGGTAGGAATGGAAATATCAAAATTATCATAATATGTATTTTTAAATTCATAGTATTGCTTTTTTCATACCAGATTTTTTCTTTTCAAATGTTTTGAATTTAGAATTGACATCAATGTACCCAGGATGCAAATGTGTCAGCAAAAATACAGGCTGATAAAGCATTCCTAGGTTGCACGGACAAATTGTAGACAATACAATTTAATCTGGAAGATGGTAATCTGATTGTGAGGGATTCGATGATTTAATAAAAATGCAACACACTATCGTGAAAACAGACTGTCTCTGTCATCACAATTCGAAGCGAAAGCTGTGAGGTCACAGGTGTAATGTCATCATTGAAGTCCGCTTTCCACTTCCTTATGGTTCCCTTCTATGAATTGACTGGATTGATCCACATACAAATAAGGTTTGTTCTCAAAGGGCTTCCATCAATACATTGACTTCTTTTATGGGGGCCATCAAACAACCATTATGGGTGTCACGAGGGCGTCCCCTCGGGGAGAGTGCCGCTAGTGACGGATGGGAGGGGCGGGGCCGCTATCTTGTGCCGGAGGCCCTGGAAGATTGGTGATTTGTTCAAATGTGTCACCAAATATAATGACAATAACTACTTTATTTATTTTTATGTAAATAGGAGCATTAATGCATTTTGTAAAAGCCAGTAGTAGTTTGAGCAATGCTTAAATAAATAAATTAATTAACTAAAGGTCGTTAAAAAATTATAGTGTATGTAATGGCATAAAGAGTTTTATTTTTAAAAAGCACAAAAGATTAAAGGATGAATCTATATTTTGCACAAAGCAAGCTCCCTGTTATAGAATGTATGTCTGGCTTGAAGAACAAAAGAACACAAACAAACAAGCAAGACAAGACGTGCAGAAGTAAATGAGAGGTTTAAATGTGAGGGTCTATGTGCAATTATCTTCCTGGCAGACAAGAGCTATAACCCATTATGAAAACTGTTGAGCTCATATTTCTTTTCATGTGCACGGAACGCCTTTGAGATCTGAAGGCCCTCGGAATACAAACAAATGCATGATTCTGTCACACCCACATCCCTGTACTAATGTCAAAAGTACAGGGCTTTCTCTTACACAATTTTAATATTCATGTCTGCTCTCCCCTGGCTAATTAATATGCACTATTTTAAGTCTAATTGTTCAAGAAAACTCTGTTTTATGTTGCTGCAATGGTAATAACAAATGATCGACGCATAAAATTTGCATATATTTTCCAGGCTGAGAGAATATCTGATCATTGTGCCACAGAGAATTGCTTTAAGTTCGGAAGTTAATTTCATTATCTCCGCCTCCCTATTTAAGCGTGCACTCTACAATAATTGAAAAACAGAATAAAAGATTAGCTTTTACTGGGTGACGCGCACTAATGGCAAGTGATGGAATGTAAGTGTTACAAGAGAGGGGAACAATTACAGAGAAGTATTTAAGTGTTGCCATCAATGATCGTATGTACATGTGTTGCAAGAAACAGATCCAGTGAAGGACTGATGTCATAATGTCTAGGTTAATCATGTAATCTAATACTGGATCGGTTCAGTATATTCATGATTAAGACCTTTTTAGGCATTAAAGATGAGGAAACAAACAGCTATTGTTCCACAAACAATAAGAATACAAGGTCATTGAATCCTATAATAGATTCTTTACTGTTAAGCATGCTATCGGTGTGTCACACCTTCAGCGTAGGCTACACTTATTTGGGAAAATCACAGTAGAGCATTCTGGGAGCCACTTATTCTGGCGCACCTTGTTGTTAGGGCTCCATCGCTGCCGTTTCCTCATCAAAAAAGAAGAAGAAAAAACAGTGGTGCTTTGTTGTCAGGCTTTTCACGCACATAACACATATTCATGCGGACGTGTTTAAGCGTTTTTCTGCTAGCATAAGCATGCCGTGTTGTCGCTCCTAACTGACTTTTTCAGTTTTTATCAGTTAGCATCTTGCCTACTCTGCTATCTTATGTCTCTGAGTGTCATGCACCGAAAAAAAATTGTTTTCTTCAAATTACCTTTTTATACTGGGTGGAAAAAAAACTTGGGTATAATACAATTTAAGATTTTGAGAACACCAAAACAGCCTGCCTTTATTTGTGCTGCTGATTCGGGTGATTTGGGTTTGTGGTAGCCAAGTGTAATTTAGGTGTGCCTGAGTGTGTGATTCTGAGAATCAATTTTAATTAAATGCTGTTTTATTTTTACTTATAAATTCATAAATGAATCCTGAAAAAAAATCATATTTTTTCACTAAAATATTAAACAGTTTTTAACATTGTTAATAAAAAAAAAAAAAAAATCCTCGATCAGCAAATCAGAATTTTAGACTGATTTCTGAAGGATTGTGTGTCATTGAGCACTGGATTAATGGCTGATGTAAATTCAGCTTTGCCATCACAGGAATAAATTACATTTAAAATATATTCGAATAGATAATGGCATAAGAGACTTCAAAAACAAAACAAAACTCTGCAATAATAATATTATAAATGATATGAATTATTTATAATAAGTTATATAATTACTATTATATATATATATATATATATATATATATAATAGTTCATTTGCAAAAACAAAAAATGTTCAAAGGTCATATTAGTTTTTTTTTTTATCCTGCATTACAGTTAATACCAATTAAACAGCAGTTGGGTTGTTTTGATTAAATAATAATAACTAAAAAAAATACAGCTAACTAACACAACAAAAACACAGCACAATAAATAACATGATTTATAAAAAAAATTATAGAAACTGAGTTATTTGTTTTTGCAAATAAACTCTTAACATAAACTCTTAAAATTAATTGTTATAGAATATTTATAACCAAATACCACAAAAAACAACTCACGTGTCCATAGTTATGTCTCCACAAAGGTCATTGATCTCTTGTTGACCACAGAGCCGTGGAACTTCCCAAGCTAATTGTGTCTTTGTCAGAACTGCCAATAGAGCTTGAGAAGTGTAAAGAGTGAAATCACTGAACCCAAGGGAACAGGACTCTATCCCTCTCTAGCCAATATAACTTTCCTTCTGCTGTTCTGACTGATGCTCATTAGGCTCTACAGGGGAAATACCCAATTTGTCAAGACAATGCTGATCATAAAGGCATCAGATGCATCAGTGTCCTTGAACAGAGAAATTAGTAATTATGGAATGATTTTACTCAATAATTAACTTTAAAATGTAAAGTTTTTACAATAATTATGAATGCAAATGAAGTAATTGCATAAACAAATTTCAGCCAGCCTTATTTGCTACATATTTGGTGTATAACTTCCTCTGAAGCTTCTGTCTTGAGGAGGTTGGTGATTGTTTGCATTCCACTGTATTCACATTACACATTCAGTTTAAGTCTAAAACAGAAGCCAGTAGACTGTAGCGCAGACTGAGTATAAAGCTGTGTCGAGGGCCATTTGTAATGCATTCCCATTGTAACAGCTTCATAAATTATCTTAATTAAGAATACCACCTGGAGCTCTATCCTATTGATCAGCCAGACAGCACTTCATCAAATCTAAGGTTGCCTAGTCAAAAAAGCAACATGCGACTTAATTCAATGGCATCTTTTTTTTAATTACTTCGATAAGAGAATTCCCGCATTTTATGAAGTTTCTTGTTTTTCAACATCGCCGTGTTTTGTATTTTTAATTCTCTGGTCTTTTTGATGGCTTGTTGCTCTTCATGTGGTGCCAATAGGCTGTGGTTTTTAAAAGGAGATATCCTTTCAGGGAATGGCGTGTATAAATATTTTGCCATTGATGAATACGTTAGGCCCCAGACGATCCCACTCTTCTTCTTTGATAGTTGACTACCAAGCCCCATGTGATGTCATAGTGGCAGGACTTGGGGCCCAAGGCGAAATGTCTACACACTTGAACAGGATGAATCTTACTCCCAACGATGGCCTCTCTGTTCAATTTTGCATCACTGTTTACACTTTATACCACATTTTTAGTCCATGGAGTGCACACACAGTTTGTTTGAGGCCATGCCACAATGTGAATAAAGTTTAAGTATTTGAATTTAGTTTTACCATAACTATGTTTAACAAACTGCACTTAGTTTCAAGCAGCAGTTTCAGATTGTTCATAGTTTGATATTACAGTATCTGTGCAACTGAAATGATCTTGAAGCAAAATGTGTCCCATGGAGTTTTAGAAAATAAATGTCTTAAACATGCTTTTCATACTTTAATTACCTTATTTAATTTGTCTGGACTACAGATTTCACAGCTAACATTTGAATGCATTCTAAAAACAATTAAATTAAAAATACTTTCACATTCTTTCTGCACTTCCTACATAATTTTACAAAATTAAAATATTACATTTTCACACAATATTGAAGTGGTTTGTTTAATTGACTCTTTCTTTAGATTATCTTAGTTTTAAACTTAATGAATATGTTTGTTTATGAATTTTCTTTTCCGTTCCTCCTCCAACCACAAGAGGGAGACTTCACTTGAGTTTAGACTCTAATTCAACAGCATCCTGTTCCTGTATAAATACGGCAGCTATTTCCTATGCCCTTCCCAAAGTTGTTTTTGCCATTCCGGTAGCGTTTCTGAGCGTTATTTCCCTTCTTTGTTTTGATTTTCCTGTTACCTGTTTATCAGCCTGTTTTCTGGATTACCCCTTTGCCTACTGATTTTGTAATTTTGTTGTGGACTATTGTTTACCTGGCTATCGACCCCCTGCCTGTTGTTTCTGACCTCAACTCTGTCTTTTCCCTTAAATAAACCTGCAAATGGATCCTACCTCCGCCTCTGCCTCCAATCCGTTACAGAAGACTTCACCTTAAGATCCAGCAGAATCACCACCATTACGAGCCACTTTCTCCTCACATGTGGCCAAGTTATGAGAGCACCAGCTTCATCTGTTGCTATGAATGAAGTGCTAATCTATCTTAATCAAAAAATCCTAGTCGTTCAGCTAACAAGCAACCTAGCACAACTGCAACACCAAACTTCCCCCTGGCATCCGGGATCTTATTGAACCCTTGCCTAGCTTTACCTGATAAGTTTGATGGCATACTGACTCGCTGCAAGGTTTTTTTTCTTCAATGCTCCATCCTTATCACCCAGCAGCTAATGGCATTTCCTGTGGAGGAATAGAAAGTATTCATTACCTCACTGCTTTACAGACGGGCACTAGATTTGGCAAGCACAGTATGGGATTGTGATTTATCAATTCACCCCTTTCTGGACCATTATCAGGATTGGTTCAACAAGCTTTTTCTGCACTCTGAGGGTGGCAAGAGTGTGGAAAATCAACCGATTATGCTTCAACAAGGTAACAGACTGTCGAGGCTGTATTTTAGAATGTGTTTTCGTTTCATGGACTCTCAGAGGACATTGTATCAGACAGAGGACTGCAGTTCATCTCCCAGACATGGAAGTCTTTCTGTGGTTTGCTCAATATAAACGTCATTCTTATATCCAGGTACCATCCCCAGTGTAACGGCCAAGTGGAAAGACTTAATCGGGATGTGGGACATTTCCTGAGGACTAATTGCCAAACAGTCAGCATAACTGGAGTCAGTCCCTTCTTTGGGTAGAGTATGCACAAAACTCTTTGAGAAAGCCTTCCATGGGTATGACTCTCCTTTAAGTGCATTCTGGGTACTGGTGGGGTCGGGCGGCTGTAACAAAGCTGAGGATCCTCCATCACACCCTCTAGAGGTTGATGGTCTACCGGGTCCACACTCTTCTTCACTCATGCCGGAGGGGTCGTTGTCTCTTCTGCCTGGTGGACTGGGAGGGCTACGCCCCAGAGGAACACTCATGGGTTCCAGCAGACAACATCTTTGGAAATATAACATCTGCCTCTGGAACTGCCACTTCCACCTCCAACTATAAGAAGGCACATTTGGTTGAGTTTTGACTATGACTCTCCTGCTTTCTGTTTGCACCTTTCCTTCCTGTATGAATACAAAAGCTATTTCCTACGGTCTTTGCGAAGACTTGTTTGCCTTTCCAGGAGCATTTCTGTTGTTTTTTTTTTTTGATTGTTTTGATTCTCTAATTGCCTTTTCTATCGTTTTTGAGTAACCCTTTTGCCTATCGGTTTTGTACTTTGTACTGTGGTCTATTGTTTACTTGGCTATTGACCCCCTGGCTCAAATTTTTGACCTCGGCTCTATCTTTTCTCTTAAATAAATCTGTAAATGAACCATACTGCCATCTCTGCTTCCAATCCATTACATTTTCATAGTTAAAGATTGAAAGTTTGTCTTGGACAAGGGTAAAAAACGTATACATCAGTGGTTGTCAACCTTTACTCCAAGGCCCTCCCGCTCTCCGAAACAATACTGCATGGCCCCTCAACCTTTTCTATTCACAAAAATCTGTTTTCTAGTATTATTACTCTGAAATTCTATATTATTACATTTTGAACAAAATAAATTCAAGATTTTGGAAACATACTTTGCAAAAATGTAATTGATACATTCTTTACTACTTAAAAGTACTTACTCAGCTTAGTTATACAGCAAATGAACAAATAAGCAAAGTCCCTTTAAGATAAGTCATGTCACTCGGCGGCCATATTTGAAACACTTGCATGCAAGTGCAGCTCCTATCTCTTTGAATGTCTCAAAACGCTGACTGTTTCTATAATGGTAGCTGCAGTGAGGCTTACGATTAAATTTCTTATTTGAAATCTTTACCAATGAAATTTGCGACAACAACTTGGCAGACGGCGGGGCTTCATTCGATAGTGTAAAAAAGCGGCCCATATTAAGCGTTGTATTTTTCCCCATTCAAAACTATACGAGTGACATGTCTTGGGTATTATATAGTCTTTGGCACAAGTCAACCTGCCGTATCAAACAAGACCACAGGGAAATGCCAAAGGACTGCATATAGCTACAATACGGATCCATTCAAAATGAGTGATATGTCTATTCTAACACAGCAACCTGCCGTATCAAACAAGACCACAGGGAAATGCCAAAGGACTGCATATAGCTACAATACGGATCCATTCAAAATGACTAAACAAGCAATCATGTCTATGTTTGGACTGTCTGATGCCTATATGTACATAAACACCACTGATCCTCACAAAATCTTCTCCAAAACAAGCGAGCATCCGTTTTAAAACATTCACAATACATTAATTTTGACAACTACGCTGTGTTCAGTGATCAGTGCACCGCAGAGTGCACATACACGGTTTGTTTGCACATCAATTTACAACCAATGTGCAACTTCAGTATGTCACTATAATCATCCTTACCTTGAGTACTGTCATCATCCATCAGAACTTTACTAGCATGACACTGGTTTGCTTTATCGAACTGAGAGATGTAGTTTGCCTATAACATGCTCCCGGAGCGGTTGTGTGTTTTGAGCTGCCAGTCAGTCTGTATTTCACACAGCACGATAAGAAACAACTTGGGCTTCTCCAAAACAATCACAGAATACGTAAAATATATTTTATTTTTTAAATTTAACATACTAATCATTAAATTTGTGAATTAAATACATATATTTAAGTTACTTTTCAGTAAGGTCGTGGCCCCCTGGATTATTACTAAAGCCTTCTAGAGGGACACAAACCCCCCACCCCGGTTGAGAACTCTTGGTATAAATAAAAGTAGAAAAATAAATGATGAAAGCATTCTAAAACTCGGTCCATGAAAATTCTTTAAACAAAAAGAAAAAGTTTAAATCTGTTCGTTTTAATAAAAATTGTGGGACACAGAACTGCCTTGAGTTGGACAAGAATAAACAGGTGCTATAAAAGACATACCAGACCTTTATGAGTGATTATTTAAATATGCATTGATTGTATCCACAATCTTCAAGATACTTTCAACTCTGTACTAACTTAGGAGAGCTTATGAAACAAATCTAGAAAAAAATATTTCTCCATGTTATTTTGCATATTTTGACATCACCGTAGGCCATTGCCCTCCTGCACAAATAAGAGGCTGTTTATCCTGTTAAACAGGAAAGGAAGTTGGGGCAGTTCCTTAAAAAAATCGAGACCCGCAGTCTGCCTTTTACATAGCCTGAAACTTACACTTTTTAATTGCTAATGTTTAATGCATACGGACAAAGAAGATTACTTATTTGAAAAGAGCACAGTACTGGAGTTACTGTTACTGGATTTTCTTTCGTACATTGATTCACCTTTTTAACAATAGCTGTCAAAACCTTTTTTCTGTTTTTGAAAAAATATTTTTGACGTTAACACGATCAAACAAAGGTTAGCCCACATATATATTATACAGAGAGAGATGGAGAGAAAGCTGGCGTGAGCTGAGCTATCGAACTTGTGTCCTGGTTTCCTTGATAGATAATGATCTCTTGAAACAGTGTGGTGGTGTGATTTTTTTTCAACACATACTTTTTTGTGTTTCAGTTGCAGTGCATAGATGAAAGCGGGTTCCAGGCTTAGGCACCACTAGACATCTGACTGAGGCAGGTGTTAGATATGCTGATGACTGGCGGAGACTAAAGACAATACAAATTTGAAGTGAAAACGCTACTGGCACGCCTCCTCTGTTCTTAACACATGAAGCCCCCATGACAATCAATAATTCATCCTATTGTACATGCCTGTATGTGTGAGTGTGCTGAAACATACACATAGAGTACACTATCGGCTCGTGTGCTTGTCTCGTGGAGGGCACAAACGTGTTCGAGAGCGTGCATATCAAAGTGTGTACCAGCGCGCACACACATTAAGGCTGTTACCTCTATTTCACAGAGAGAAGGTGGCTGTTTAGCACTGAGCTCCACAATTGCTCCATGCAGGCTCGCCAACTTGTGTGCAAAGCCCCGCACCAGTGTTCTTTTAATGATAGGATCAGGGGGGAGATTTGGTGGCTAAAGTGCAGCTTCAGTTATTTGAGAGAAAGAGAAAGGAAGACAGCGGGGTGGGTCGTGCGTGTGTTGGGGAGGGGGGTTCGAGATTCTGTGCACTGGGGGTGCTTTTCAAAGAAACGCAGGCTCGAAGCCATTGGGAGACTCCTTTGACTTTAATCTTTTCGCGCGCCTTTGAAAATTATAGCCGAGGACTGTGCCTTGCTTCATTAAGAGACATGTTTCGCTCCTTCTTGTGTAGTTTCAGCCAGGATTTTTGCACTTGGTGCTTATTTCACTCCCCTCACCCCAACACGCGCACACACACACCCTTGTTAGAGTTCACCTCATGTTAAGGGCCAATCACTCTTTAAGTGTTGTATGCAAATATACACGTGCCTTCTAATTTGTCTAATTTTGTCCTTTTCCTATAAGACTGACCTATGACCTTTTCATATGAAAGGTGCCATTTTTGCTCACCTGTCATTTCATGCCTGGGTCATTTGAATTTGCTCTCTAAAATTTGCAATGACTCACATTTTCAAACTCATCGGATTGGAGCATTTTAGTTATCTAAGTACTAGCTGTGTGACTTAACAGCAAAAAGTTGGTTTGTATTTAAAAAAAGCACGTCAATATAGCTCTAACTGGGAAATTTTACAGGAACTGGATAAATGTATGCTAAAGTAAATTGAGAAAAGGGAGATTCACTCTAATAATACAAATAATGTTCATTAATATTTTTTTAATTCTTTAAAAATATACTGAAATCAGCAGTTGACATAATTTTTAAATAAGAATAATATGGTTTTGAAAAAGCTTAATTATGACACAACTATGGTAAAATCCTAAACTGTAAAATGACTGTAAAAAACTATTTAAATGGCTTTTACAACTCAAGAAATACAAAAAAAGTATACCATGTAATCTGAATTGTTTTGATTTTTCTCAATGCACATTAGCTTCTTTCATCAGCTGGTTAAATATTACAACACTGCATGTCTACTGTGTAAAACAATGAATAACCCCCGACATGGAGAAGAAATGAACTACAAAAAAGCTTCATGTAAATGGCCTTTCAGTATCAGAACTGTAGAAAGGCGATGGATTTGTTGGTATATTGGAAGTTGCGTAAAAACCAGCCAATCAGAATTTTTTTGTCAGATCGAGAAAGTTTTTTCCAGCTTTCATATTCATTTTCATCAGAAGTTCAGCATTGCATGCATCTAAATCCTACCCTGAGTTAATTTCCCACAAGCAAAAATAATTGTATTTCTCTCAGACTGACACCACCAAGGCGTCTTCCCAGGATGGTGTTTCCCATTTTGTCTTAAAGGCCAGTATAGATTGTCACCACTGATGAGATGATGATTAGTGTCTCCCAAAAGAGACAACAGTGCTAACAGGGTGCTTTTTTGAGCTGTGTTTTAAGAGCACACTTCAAGGACAGTACTGTCTGCTGAGAAACAATATATGTGTAGTGAGATAAATGTCTCACCTTGCTAAAATCTGAGGCCAAAAGCTCTAAATGAGTGCTGACAGAAGCAAGGCGGGCATGTGCGGGATCTCTCACAGGGGATTTTTCTCTTCACCGCCGCTTCATCTGAGACACTTGTCGCAGGTTTGCCATCCAGGCTCCCCCTTAAAATGTGAAAGACAAAAGAGAGAAAATGCTCTGCTGACAGGGAGGGATGGTGAAGAGATAACATATATACAACAAATATTATTGTTTATTATTTATTTAATTTTAATCCCACAACATTTAACGTTTCTATATTGAAATTAAACATGCATTTGATATTTAAATGAAGAAAATTCAACATTAAGTCCAAGTTGCTTAAAAAAATGAATGATGGGCAAAAAGCAAATACAACGAAGCAATACAGTTTTGTACTGTATGTGGTGTTTAGTCTTATTGAGATTCAATAAGACATTTCACATGGATTCATATGCATTTATAGTTGGTTTATATTGTAATTTTTGTCATAATTCAATGACTTTTATGAATCGTCAAGATTTTTTAATAGCTGTTCTACTTTGAAATGCATCACAAAAAGTTTAATGCCACAACAAGTAACTACAGACACTTGTGTCCATTAACTCAACATTCATTTTTAGTGAATTTAATGAGACAGGGTTCAAGAGGAAACTAAAAATATTCGACCTAATCTATATAAATTGATGAGGTGACTGTCAGATTGATAACACCAGCAAAACAAAGGACACATCAATGAAACCATCTCTAAATCAAACCCACATCTCTGAGTGAACTTAACCAAACTCAAACCAAACATACAAAAAAGACAGAAAGAAAAGGAGAGTCTCCAGTATGTTTACACTCAACAAGCAAAGCAGTGGGACGTCTCTTTGATCCATCAATCCCTAAGCAAAGCTCGGCTTGGGAGTTTGGGTACAGTGACACATTCACACAGAAATAAGGCTTTATCAACACTGGCAAAGGCAGAACTCATCACAAGTACAAACTCTTCTTTGTGGGTGGAGTGATGCCACCAATTACAGTTACAGAGTGAAGGAAGAGTACAAATATGGTTGTGTTGTGACTTAATAGGAGGTTATTTCTATTTTTCTCTTTTTGTATATAAATTAGTGATATAGAAAGAATCTCCATATTGTGAATGTGCTATTGCTTAACTACCCTATACCTGAGGGGAATCAGTATATTTCAACATAAATATGTATGAGAAAACTTGATTTAATCTTATTTAAAAAAAACTCAGGATGCAAATTACAATTTTATGTGTGATTTTTAATGTGAGTTTTGCAATATAAATAAATAACCAGTTCTAGAACTGACGGTTGTTCATTTCCCGTTGGTCTGTTTATATGACCTCTGTCAAGGCAACAGTTGTACATTTTAAATTGTTTCAAATTTCAAACTTATTACTATTATTGAAAGATTGTTGATGCCCAATAATTGAATTAATTTCTCACAATTATCATGCTATCAGTTTGCCAGAGTAAGGAAAGTACTGTATTGTGCTGTCAAGTCCCTTGACAAACCGTGCAGTCTATATTAAAATATTAGTTTTACTATTTACTGTCTTATTTCTTGTTCTTTTTCTATCTATTTGAGTGCCTATACACAGTATACAGTGTTTGATATATTCCAACATGATAACGACCCCAAACACACCTCCAAGACGACCACTGCCTTGCTAAAGAAGCTGAGGGTAAAGGTAATCTGTGGGGCATCCTCAAACGGAAGGTGGAGGAGCGCAAGGTCTCTAACATCCACCAGCTCTGATGTCGTCATGGAGTGGAAGAGGACTCCAGTGGCAACCTGTGAAGCTCTGGTGAACTCCATGCCCAAGAGGGTTAATGCAGTGCTGGAAAATAATGGTGGCCACACAAAATATTGACCCTTTGGGCCCGATTTGGACATTTTCACTTACATTTACATTTAGTCATTTAGCAGACGCTTTTATCCAAAGTGATTTACAATTGAGGAATACAATAATCGATACATTATAAAGAGGCAAACAGTCACAGGAAGTGCTTGTAATACAAAATTGCAGGCATTGTTCAGAGCAAAAACTAGCTAGACAGGGAGAGGTTAAGGAACGAGAGCAAATTTTTTTTTTTTTTTAAGAAGAAGATTTTAGGGGTGTACTCACTTTTGTGGGCAGTGGTTTATACATTAATGGCTGTGTGTTGAGTTATTTTGAGGGGACAGCAAATTTGCACTGTTATACAAGCTGTACACTCACTACTTTACATTGTAGCAAAGTGTCATTTCTTCAGTGTTGTCACATGAAAAGATATAATAAAATATTTACAAAAATGTGAGGGTTGTACTCACTTCTGTGAGATACTGTAGCCTTCAGAAGTTTATGGTCAATAAGATGGTATATATATTATTTGAAAGTAATTAATATGTGTATACAGTAAGGATGTATTACATGTATCGAAAGCAACAGAAAAGACAAATACTTTTTTATTTCTGAAGGATCATGTGACACTGAAGACTGGAGTAATGGTGGCTGCTGAAAATTCAGCTTTACCATTACAGAAATAAAATATATTTTATTCAAGCAGTTGTTCTCCGTATTTCACATTTAATACACTAGGCAGGTACAATAAATATTGCTTTAAATTACCTACTCACCATCTCATAAACCACTAAGATTCATGTTTTGAGAGACTCTCTCTAGCGTAAGACTGGTCATATGTATATTAACATTGTCCATTGATTGTCCAACAGATTGGTCTGGATGACAATCTCTGTCACTGATTAAAGTATTATAGCACAATACTGAAGTATAGCTGTAATTGGTTACTAATTAAATTATTT
The DNA here is from genome assembly GCA_027422405.1 of Ptychobarbus kaznakovi. NCBI lineage: Eukaryota > Metazoa > Chordata > Actinopteri > Cypriniformes > Cyprinidae > Ptychobarbus > Ptychobarbus kaznakovi. The sequence continues at coordinate 11,194,909 of CM049799.1, forward strand.
TTGTGGCTTAGAAAGATCGCAGGGCATCTTTCATGGTTCGTGACTGGAATATCAGGCATGGTAGTTGTCCACAGAGGTCTCAGAAACCATGAAATGTGAGATTTTTTTAGAAGATTTCTAAGGCGGCTATGATATAGATGCATTTTATTGACATTCCAAACATCTGTATGACAACACATGATGCATTTCTATATATATAGGCAGGGGGCTGCTGGGGACAGGAGAGCTGTTCCAGTAATGAACCCTTTTATAAGCTTTCATTTGTGGGCCTTCCCTGGGGCAGACTTATAGATGAAGACTCTCTCTCTCTTTAGCTCCCAGATACAGCTGTTTTTGTTTGTAGTGTGTAATACTCAAACTATTCTGCATTTGCTATTAGGCATGAGTAGTAATTTTACATTTCTTATCAATAAAAAGATTATGTGCTCAGCCCTACATCCCTTTAGAGACACCTGGGTATTGATCACAGCATTCTGTGCTCATAAAATGATGGATTTGTGCCCTACAAATATTACAAAGATCATTATTATAATGCTCTGTATTTCACATATATACTGCTAGGTAGTATACATTAGGGAAAAAATGTAATATTGTACCCATTGGCAATGCATTGTAAATTCTGGCCTAGTCACATTTTTTCAGCTTTTTTTCATCAGAGAACACATCATTTTAAAAGCTGTAAGGTTTTTACCACCCCATTTGATGGTTTTGGCACCTGATAAAAATGATCCATGCGCGAGGATAATGGTGACTGACAGCTCATCACGGACAGAAGTCACGCATCAGGTCACATTTTGTTACCTACACCAAAGAACATATATCTCACAACCTGTCACTAGTGTTTGATGCTCGGTTACCAGTTTGATCCTGTTGAAATTGAGGAAATGCGTTTAGCTGTTTGGCTTTTCTTCTAAAGTTGTCCAGAGATAAGACTCGAGGTCTCGTTGTTGACAGTGAGATTAGAGAGCTCGGCCATGGTTTCAAGTCTGAGACAGCTAGCCAGTTACTGGCTGACATTAAAGCTTGGCCCAAAGACTTATTTCTGTCTAAACAAGCTGAAAGAAAATTCTATTCAGACTTTCACAGTATTGATTATTTGTAGCATAGTACTGTCAGAGTGAAATATAAAGCAAGAAACGCAGCTCCTACAAGGCAAATCACTAAACCATTTTGGCCTCATTTTATGTTCAAGTTTATGAGATTAAGGACCTGCTGCCACTATATTCTCACTATTGTCAATACTTAAAAAAATCTGTAGGGCATGTAAACAAAAGACCTTGATTAAAGAATTGGAGCAAATTTCAACAAGCTTACACTCATTACTGTCTATCTCACTTTCCTCTCTCACTTCTTGCAGGTTTAGCGCTCATGGGATGATATGAAATGCTGCTTTATTCTGTTCATCACCTCTTTCCCACTATTCCTCTTTCTCTCCAATCTCCTCACGATGTCTGTCTGCGATACATTTACGGGGATGGATCCACAAGGGGAGGAAGAGAGCACAATGTGTAAGTAGAAAATATTGGTTTGCCTCATCGCCTGTGGTTATGTATTGCCCATTCTGGGCTCTTTTTTGTTCGATTTTCTCTTTTTCCCCTTTTTCTTTTTTTTGCCCTCATCTTTTCATGTTTGCACGTCACTTGTACATCACACGTTTGAGAAATTCCATTGTGCTTTGCTCCAGGCACCCTGGGTGCACATACTTACATAACTTTCAGATGTGTTTTGCAGAGGCAGGCTGATGGGGCAACATTTGAGAAATGTGCCAAGAACCTCAACACACAACCTTCACCCTTTCAGAAAAGTAGGGTTATGAGCTGAAGTTCTTATTGTGAATTATATATTTATGTGGATGTGTTATGGTAATAGAAAATCACTAAATGTTTAGATGTACTCAATGCAACTGGATTTATTTAAATAATGATAATGTCTAATCAAAATCAACACAATTAGCATAATTTACAATAAATGTTTTGTGCCAAGCAGATAGAGTTGTGCTTTAAAACATTGTCTTTGCCCGCTCCACTAAATGTCCCTTTAGCAGTTTTGAAGCATCCTGCAGTGTGTTTGGATTCAGTTCAGAAGCCCATCTGCCCACTGAGAGCTCTTTCTTAAGTGTCTTAATTATGGTCCAACACTCCTGTGTTATGCTTATAATTTACTCAGAAATCTCTTATGCTCACCAAGGTTGTCTATACAATAAAACTGCGAAATAGAGTAACAACAGTAATATTGTGAAATATTATTACAATTTAAAATAACTGTTTTCTATTTGAAAATAGATATAAATGCATTCCTGTAATGGTAAAGCTTATTTTCCAGCAGCCATTATTCTAGTCTTCAGTGTCAAATGATCATTCAGAAATCATTCTAAGCTGATTTGCTGCCCATGAGACATTTCGTATTCTTATTAATGCTGAAAACTGTGTTGCTTAACATTTCTATGGATTTTTTTCTTTAAATTATTTTTATAGAATGTTTAAATGAACAGCATTTATTTAATATAAAAAACTTTGTATATACACTTTTAATCAACTGAATGCATCCTTGCTAAATATAAAATCATTGTTTTCTTTATTTTGTCCTGAAACTTTTGAATGTAGTGTGATCAGTGTATAGGTCTATTCTACTGAACCAATAGAGAACAAAGCCTTTGTTTCGTCAGTCCAACAATCAGTTTCACCTGTAAATAAACACATGCGCCGGCCAATGTTGCTGTATTCTTTCTACCTCTCCTCCAAATCCCACTTTTCCCCTCCATCAATCAAAACAGAGGCAGCCTGCAGACTGGGAACGAGGGCGAACAATATGTTTTGACCTTAAGTACCGCCCCCCAGCTTGCCTTTTGGCTCTCGCCCCGCCCACCCGCCTCTTTCTTTCTCCCCAGAGCCGCCTGAGTATCAATAGCAGGGTGACACAATACAAACGACCGCGCATGCAACACACACACACACACACACACACACAGGAATGATTTTAGTTTAGGGATGTCTGTTGAAACTGAGAGTGTCACACAATACATATATAAGACTCTACGGGCATTAGCTGCGATGAGGCGACTAAGCTTTAATTATTTTCGCCCCGTGTGGCTTTCCATGGCTCAGCGGTCAGCAATGACTATTGTTTACTCAAAAGCGTTTATTAGTCCGGCCTTGGGGGAGCTCGCGTACTTCCCCCACTCCTGCCGCACTCCATCTACTCTGGCAAAATTGCGTTAATTTACCCAGCGAGAATATTAACTATATTATATCAAATAACTGCCACCGACAATTCGCTAGCCAGAGCCGTGACTTCGTTTTAATTGATTTCCTTTCATTCGTTCTGCCCACGTTGATTCGGTTTCCTCTGATAGAATGTTTATTAAAAGCATTACATAAAGAAATATATAAATGTATTATTGCTCGTCAGCGCCAAACGCGCATTGTTATTAGAGGAATGAACGCCTCATAGACGCAGGAGTTTTTTGTTGTTGTTGATTTATATGTTTGAATGATCCCTCTAAAACACAGCTGGACCATAATACTGAAATTGTTTTAGCTGGTCCATTTGAATAATTTGCAAAGTGTATTTCTTTCTGCAAATGGTGGGAGAGAGAAAAAAAAACACTGGAGAGAAGGAAACTAAAATATTTTTAGAGCTAATTTATTTACATTTTGTTTATTAATTTATTTTAAATGGCTTGACCAACAAAAAATAAGCAGATTTTAAATTTTAAGGGTTTATTTAAAAAAAAGGATATAATTAAAAATGGAACAATAGAACAACAGACAGACAAAACTAAAGAATAATGGAACAATGGAAAGGTAAATAGGATGGATGGATGGATGGATGGATGGATGGATGGATGGATGGATGGATGGATGGATGGATGGAGATAGATAGATAGATATATATAAATCATTGGTTTATTCACTTGTGGTTTAGGGCCCACAACAGACATTCGCATAAACTGAGCACAAATTATATGGAAGAAATAAAAGATTTGTGAAGAAATGTTGAAAGTGCTGCATTTCTGGATCAGACACTGTATATGAAACATATAGCTTGTCATATACATCCTCAGACACTCACACACTTCAGACCTACTCATATGTCCCACCCACCTCTTCTCCCCCTAAGGCCATGGGAGGTGGGGGGGGGGCTTTAGTGTAATCATTCTTTCGGGGGTCTGGTGCAGTACATACAGTAGATTGGCTGCACTTTTCTCTCTCAGCCTCCCTCTCTCTTTCCCCACTGGTGGGACGCCTATCAACATTCCCCATCACAGTCATCCTTTACTCCAGCTGCCAGAGGATGACAGGGGGACAAGCTCTTTGTTTCTCTCTTCTTTAAGCACAAGTCTGGGCCAGGCACAGTTGCCTGCAGAAAGGGCAAATGGGGATCATCATGACCAAATATTTCATTTGATTCTGGCAAAATGAATGCACTTTATGTGAAGTGGTTATGTGCTTTCAGTAATGTGTGTAATTCAATTCATCACCAAGTTATGCTTTAATACAGTGGTTTTCAATCCTGGTCAGGGGAACATGCAGCACTGCACATTTTCTATGCTTTCAGGATATCAGGATAGTAAGCCACTGGTATATATGAAGGTTTAATTATAATTTCTTCCAGAAAAGTGATGATGAAGATGGTTGAAGTACATGACCACATGAGTAGTCAACTTTGATTCACAATCCACCAGTTAAATGACTTAGTATTATAATATCTGTGGTTGCACAATAATATTATGACACCATTTAAACAGAGATAATTAGTAATATTTCAATAGGCTGCTTGATTTGACTGTTTGTCAGTTTCAAGTCCATGAAGTGCTATCAAAAGTGCACTGTGTCATTACGTCACGTCTGTAAACACAAACATGGTTTGCTTTTTGGGTTAAAATAATTTCTTAACATGAAATTTGAATGGTATGACAATTAGACTGTACATAAATTGAAATATACGCACTAATACACACTATACTCATTGTCATGAAATGCTGATGTTGTTACATTAATAATTTGAGAATAATGTATAACAATAATAATAATTTGCACGGTTTGATGTGATATGAGCAAACCAATCATTAGATTGAATCACTATTGCTGGTGCGATTTATTGTAATGCTTTTTTCCTCAGTTTGGTCAGAACAAGCGTGGCAGACTTACTACTTACTTGTTCAGATGGCAATATATGGTGAAAATTCTTATTTGGGTCATATATTCCAAGACGTAGTCTAGAATCTGTGATTCCTAAGCACAGTATCCACACCGGTGTGGTTACTGACAGCTACACATACTCCTCAAAACATTAGATTCATCCGCGCCGTGCCGAATCACAACCCAATTCCAGGTTATAAAACAGAGATGGCAACAAAGAGGCAAAACTTACGGACTGCAGCTTTAAGTAACTGTAATTTAATTACACACTTTTTTCAGTAACTGTAACAGATTTACATAAATTACATAATCATGTTACATGTAACTAGTTACTCCCCAACACTGGCAACTTGATCCATCAAATTTATTTCAATGTAAAGTAATTTAACAATACCCTAGTGCTAAAATATGGATGGCATCATATTTATTGATGCTCTGAGTGTCACAGCTTAATGTCGCAAAGGAGGAAGCCAATGCAGAGAAGTGAGCAGTTGCTGGGCCCATCTCTTGCCATTAGGTTTAGCGGTTCTCTGAGAGCTGTCAACAGAAGGCACGTTGAGCTGCCAAGCCTCTCTCTCTGACTGCTCACTCGCCCGCAGCACGCCCCAAGCTCCTCTTTGACTCAAAGTGCTCATTTCTCTTCTGTTCCCTTCATTCTTGTGTTCCACTAACACAGAGTGGGGCTGCCTCTCATTTTGTGTCACTGTGCGTGTGACACTGAGGGTGTGTGTGTGTGCATGTGTTTATGGGGTTGGCATCAATAAGAAGACGAGTGTGTGATGCATTTGTGTATCATGTGATGTAAATCACTGAACACTTTTCACGTTCCTGTGGGGCTTCAAGCAATGATGTTCTCTGCGTGAATACGACCATGAACTGCATGATAAGTGCTCAGGGTTTAAAAAGTACAATGAAAGTACACACACAATACCTTGAGTTCTATGCATTAATCAGACAGTGGGAAGCACTTTATCGCAAATTGTGAAGGTTAACATTTGGCAAGTAGATCAATGACAGACCCTTTGACCTTTTTTGTCTGGATACCATGAAACAAAAAAGGCATAAAAAGCAATTCATAAAAATGATTTGATTACACCTTTTGTCTGGTGACAAATTGTTCTGTTCTGTACTGTTATATACTGTTTCAACTTAAATTAATTTAGATGTTTTTGTCCTGGTTAAGCTGGTCTAGCTGTCTGGAGATATAATGTCTCATTAAATTATGAAATTCTTGAAAATAATTTTTGCAGCATTCTGGCATGATCTTATATGATCGTTTTGGCTCAAAGGCCACCCATCCAACACAATATTCAAAGAGAGTTTTATGTTCTTTGATAAAAAAAATACTTATTATGTTGATTTAATTATTTATCTTGATTGTATGTTTTTCAGTTCATATTTAAGTTATGTTAATAATACCATCTTTAATAGTTATATTAACACTGAAATTATTTTAATATTTACATCTTACCTCTCTTATATTGTTATTTATTGTAAAATTAAATACAAATATTTAAATACTTTTAAGTCATAAATAATATTGATATTTAGAAAAAAACATGTCCGTCAAATCAAGTACAATAACTATTTTGTTGTCGTGACAAGAAAAAAGACAACCATAACAGGAAGAATTGGTCTTTTCTACTTTTTGTGAAAAATAATATTAGGTAAAATGGAGTGACCCCAAAAGATTTATTTAAACATAATACATTTAAATATAAATCATGATCAGGTTTATTAAATTAAAGTGCAAGTGCAAGGAAAGCATTTTAGTTACACCACTTGACATTTTTCAAATGTTATTTGATCAAAATATATATATATATATATATATAATGGTACAAACTATTTTTTTTAAGTTTGAAACCAACACCAATGCAAAGATAATTTTCTTTTATTGTTAGTTTATTATTATTATTTGTTTTATTACTATTATTATTATTTTAAAAGATTCCTCCCTTTTATGATTTTATTCTCAATAATATGACATCATTATCACTAAGTACAGTATTTCAACAACGCCTAGAGGATTTTCCAATATTTTCCATATGATAATAGGCCCTGTGTAAGCTTTATAATCTGGTAAATGCCCATAATCTTTGTGTTTATTCTTCATTCTGGCCACTGTCCTCTGAGCCCTGGCAAGTCTGGCTGCCTGCCACAGGGTCAGCCCACTCAAGTGGAATTGAAAGGGGACCCTTTGAACCTAATAGGTTTTGACTGGCATGTGTTACATGCTTCAGTGCACCATTGATTGATCGCTTGTTTGCTAAATCACTGCTGGTTTCCTCTGTTTGGCAGACTGGTTACACAAGTGTGGTCACTTCAGCTCAGAGATTAAAAGAAAGAGAAAGGGTGTTTTTTGGGATAGAGTGAACGTTAAAACGAAATAGCAGGGGGGGGGGGCGAGGACAATTTGCAAAATCAAACAATGATGACTTCAATCTAGAAAACAGAATTTAAAAATATGAGGATGGACTGTTGATGATCAGTCCTGTTGATGGATCCTCAATAGAGCAGCTTTCTATCTGATCAATGCTTTGGAGCATCAACATCCCCTCCTTTCTATGCTTACTCTCAGGTGGCTTTTTACAGCTGAAGACGGGAGGGAGGTGCTGAGAGGTCACCTCTAAGGATGAATGCGGTACAGTTAACCACAGAGGCTTCACTGTATGACACATTCCTCCTTATCTTCCATTGAGTGAGATATACACCTCTTCAGCACCAGGCCTTTTATCTGTGGGAGCTCACTGGGAAGCACTGATCAAATACGAGGGTGAAGCCTGTGCTTTTAAAACATTTGATACAGAATAGAAATATGATATCTGTATATTAAAAATAACATTTTACATAAATAGAAAAAAAATTATTAATACTTTTATTCAGCAAGGTTTCATTACATTGAACAAAAGTGACAGTAAAGACATCTAATGAAAGACTTGTATAACAAATAAATCCTATCCATCAAAGAATCCTCAAAAAATATATCAAGCTTCCAAAAAATATTAAGATCCACAACGGTTTAAAATTGATAATTATAATAAATGTCTCTTGAGCAGAAAATTAGCATATTAGAATGATTTCTGAAGGATCATGTGACACTGAATACTATTGGCTGCTGAAAATACATTTTTTTATCTCAGAAATAAATTATATTTTAAAATATATTCAAGTAGAAAACAGATTTCTTTAAATTGTAATAATATTCCACAATATTACTGTTTTTATTATATTTTGATCAAATAAATGCATCCTTGGTGAGCATTAAAGACCACCAATCACCAACTCTAAACTTTTGAACAATATTGTTCAGCAGAAAGCATGAAGTAAAGTTTATATAGTGTATTTTCCACATCAGCAAACTTTATTTAACCAAATAATTAAAATATGATAAAAAATAAATTAAATCTTAAAATATTTACTAGAATTATTAATTTAAGTAGTCAAATTTGGACTCAATAGGTTAACTTCTAAGACGATACATTCACACTTAAAACTAGGAAAAGAGGATGCTAACTTTGTTAGTTTATCATTCTGTAATCGTACATATGCGAATTCAACAAAATACGTACCTCTGTGCACTTTCTGTGCGACACTGTTTTATGTACCTTTCTGCACGTTTCGCCACAGTTTCAAAGAGAAATGTCCACTGAGTGGCGCTAAAACACAGATTAAATACGTGAACCCTGGCACATTTTTAATACGTAGATATAGGTACACATTGCTGTGTTTTTTACATATTACGTACACATTGCTGTGTTTTATTACATAGATATAGGTACATATTGCTGTGTTTTTATTATGTTGATACAGAAACGTATTGTGGCGGTTCAGAATTCAAATATCCGGGGTCTGTCCCTAAAAGTTAATGCTCTATCATGCCCTACACCCAACCCTAAACCTACCCGATAGTGTTAACAAATTCAAAACTGATATAAAAACGTATTTTTTAATGCAACCATGTTTCAACTTCCTTATATGCATTTGAACTTCCTTATATGTCGATTTGATTTTGAACCGGAGCTCCTCGCCTCCTAAGTACGTCTCCAAATTCCATGAGCTACCGAACAAACTTACGTCCATGAAAACCCATAGATACGAGGCTGGATATGTGCGATGCTAATGTTTAAAAGCATCAGTTTTCAAATCTCCCAGCTTTTTAATATTGTTTCGAAGTTGTAACATGATATTCTTCAAGTAATTGTGCTAAAATTAAGTGTTATTAATCAAAACTCTGTAAATTTGTGTGAAAAGGAGTAAAAGATGTCGCCGTTTAACTGCCTCTAGTGTTTGTTTCTTTTGGAAACTGCAGTAATATGTAGTTATTGGTACGTATTTGATGTCTCGCAAAAAAGTGCGCACAGGTACGTAAATGCCATGAGATCAGGAAGGAATTCAATCAAGACAGGTTTAATTTCCTCCATTGCCACAAATCTTTGCTTCTGCTCAAAGCTCTGGGTATTTATTTTTGCCGTGGGAAACTATCTAAAGTAAACAGCGTCTAAGTTGATTTGAGAGATTCACTCCTCCCTATGAACATTAGTTGAAACATGTTGATCTTGTATTGATTTGTGTTCCCTGGACAATTGCATAGCCAGTAGTCCAAAAAACACAGAGATGCTCGACACAGCAGTGAGAGCAACAGCGTGGCTACTACCACTGGGGTTAATTGTCTAATTAAATTGACTAAACAAGCATATGAATTGGGACTCAGCACCCCATCCATGCCTCATTGACCCATAGAAGTGCATTAAACCGGAGATTGGCATCAAGTGTGCATCATGTTAAGGCCAGAATTTTAGAAAATAAGAGAATCATAGCTTTTAGGATGTTAACAGATCTTGTTTTTAATTTCCACAGGTTTGCAATGTCTGTTTCTTATTCCTTTTATCGTATCTAACAATTTTTCCTCTTTCTTTGTCTTGAGTGTTGGGGAGCTGTAAGGAACTCTCAAGCGCTGCTGGATGGTCGATCCGTTAGAGACGGTGAGGTTGAGATGAATCACCTTATCCAACCTGCCCATACAGAGCAGCCAGGGAGATCCATCACACTCAGCACAGGGGGAGCGGCACGGATCAGAACCGGCACTGGAACACCATGATGCTATACTTTGGAGAACAGCACAAAACACTTCTAAGGATTCTGAGCATTTGAAGTATTCAAAGCATCTGGTAATGCTACGATCAGAAGTTTAATGCAATGCAAGCTGCAGGAAGAACCTCTAAAGCTTTTTGATAAACGGTTAACAGCAGGTCGCTACAAACGGATTGCGAGTAGAACATTAGTTAAATGTAAACATGAAAACATCACTGAATATCCTATAGAAAAAAATGTGTGTGCTGCCACACTGGAAACATTATCAGTCATTTAAGCAGTTAGAGTACTTTCATCACGCAGTCTCTAAGCCATTGATGTGTATATCTACAGTTTGTGCTCCAGGTTGCTAAGCAACAATAATGACAGTGACCTTTGGAAATATCACTGGGATATGCCCCCCCTGGTTTGAAGACCATGAGAGCACCCGGTTCTCAGGTAGATGAACTAATGTAGCAGACTTTTTGATAATACTTTACTAAATACAAAATGCTCATGTATGGAGAAATGTATAGCCTAAACTGTTACTAGCACGCACGTGAGGAGGACACAAATATATTAGTAGAAATATAAATTATTTTAGCAGTAATTTAAAAAATTATAATTTTATTACTTTCTCATATGTTCAATAGTTCAAAAGGGGTCAGTAATTTTTTGTTTGTTTATATATATATATAAACACCCAAAAATGAAAATTGTGTCATCATTTACTCACCCTCATGCCTTTCCAAACCTGTATGAGTTTCTTTCTTATGCTGAACATAAAATAAGATATTTTGACATTTACACTGACCATACTATGGAAGTCAATGGGGACCAGCAACTGTTTGGTTCTTCAAATGTCTTCTTTTGTTTTCAACATAAGAAAGAAACTTTTAGCTGTGATAACTTATCATTTTTGGGTGAACTATTCCTTTCACAAACATGCATTATATTGAAAATTATACATTATATACTACAAAATTAACACTGAAGACATTCGTGTTTCAAATAAATGCTGTTCTTGTGAACTATTCATCAAAGAATGGATTGTTTCAACAAAAATATTAAGCAGCTGTTTTTAGCATTGATAATAATGAGAAATGTAAATCAACATATTAGAATGATTTCTGAAGGATCATGTGACACTGAATACTGGAGTAGGCCTAATCACTGCTGAAAAATTAGCTTTGACATCACAGATATAAATTATATTTTAAAATATATTTAAATAGAAAACAGTTGTTTTACATTTTAATAATATTTCACAATAATACTGTTTTTACAGCACTTTGATCAAGTAAATGCAGCCTTGGTGTGCATAAGAGACTGCTTATAAACATTAATGTACATTTCTACCTATTTATACCCTGCTCTGTTAAATATTTTCTCTTACAAATGAATATTGCATCAAAATCAAAGTGAAAAAATCCCGTGATGTGTATATTCCCCTGGGTAAGCTTCAAGAGCAGGTTAACCCCCTCTATGTTCCTCAACCCATTATAACACTGTCCCTACAGTAGTAGGTCTTATTGTTATTCTCCACATAGGTATATCTGATAGGAACAACCATAAACATTTTCATGACTGTTTGCTTTTTGTCTCTGGAGGGCAATACACGGGAGTTTTAAAAAATCATGCTATTACTGAGTTGTTCAGGGTATGTCTGCTTGTAAAAATAGACAAATATGTGAGTAAACACAGGAATGAATTAGATCACATGAGTATTGTTTGCTCTCACTCCCTTCACATAGGATTGTTACTGTGTGCTAAGAATTACTGAGATCACATAATGTATCTTTGCTATCAGCTTGAGAGCATTTTAAGCAAGAATGACAAGCCAGCGGTACAAAGAAGTGTCTAGCTCAAAAACAGAGCCTAGACGATAGTGTTTCTAACCATTTATGCGAATGGCAAACTTGTGTTTCTCTTTTCCTCTTGGAGAAATCCAGTGACATGCAGCCTCGGTTGTATATCTCTATTCATAATTGATGGCCTGAGCCCAGACTAACACTTCAGCCCACTACACATGTAATACAGATTCAATCCATGTCTTGGATCCTACACCATGTCTACACTGAAACACCGAAAACAAGATCTGCCTGTCTGTGGACTACAATGTGCTTTTATAAGTTTAATCCATCCCTATGTAAAATTCAACCAAAATCTCCATTCGTCTATTTTATTCCAGCGAGACCAAGGTAGTACAGTGTTCAGGCTGAAAAAGCCAGCCTCAAAACCTTTGTTGACATTCAAAACGTCCATCAGTGTGTGACAGCTTGATTTTGAAAGGACAGAGGATGTGGTCCACTACATGTTTGTTGGTCCCCAGGCTCTGGGAACAGTTCAGCAAGGACAGACCTCTTACCCTCTGTTCCCATAGCAACAAAGGCCTTGTCATCCCTAGCCGAGTGGATGTCACTGTCCTTCTCTAACTCCATAATGGGTTTGACCTCTGATCTCTGTCTTTCACTACTCAGAGGACGTGACACACTCCCCAAGTGTGAAAACACAGACTTGGCCAACTGCGCCGTCTGCCGAATCAGCCACAACACCTCCTGTAGTAAGGGCTAAAGCACACTTAGCACTGTCAAATACTAAGTATATCAAATTGGCTTCATGAATATCAGTTAGTATGTTCAGGTATTTCAACCATTTGAACTTTGTTATACTTATCTGAACTTATCTTACTTAACTCTTTTAACCCTCGTGCTGTTCTGAAAATCCTTTACTTAATTAGTTGTTCCCAGTCAAAAATGGCTGGCCTTTTAAAAATGTCTCGCTACTATAACCTATGAATATAACCTACTATAACTATGGAATTGACAGCTTATGTAACTCAGTTTTGAGTGAAAAAAGCATTATGTGGATAATTTGGGCAATGTTCACTCAAAACCTGACGAGCATAAGATCTCTTTGGGATGTTGTTATGCCTTGTGTTAGCAAAGTCATTAAGTCGAACGCAATTACACTAAGAAGCATTTTTTTCTTTTGGGGGGGGGGGGGGTACCATGAAGGTTAAAGGTATTGTCCACCCACCCCCCAAAAAATCTTCAGTTACTCATTCTCATTTGGTCTCTTTAAGACTTTGGTTCATCTTCAGAGCACAAATGAAGATATTTTTTATATATTAATGAAGTCTGAGATATTTCTATCCCTACATTAAAAGTCCATTCCACCAAAACTTTCAAGCTCATAAAGAAAACGCAAAAGTAATCCATATGAATTGAGCGGTTTAATCCAAGGCTTATGAAGAGACATGATTATCGTATAAGATTAAGTATGTGTGTTAGGCATTGACACATGCTGTATTACATTAACCTCTGAAGTCAGGTCTCGGAGCTGGGAATGACGCATACCCACGTGTTAGTTATAACTAAAAAACTATATATTTATTACTGTTTCTCTTCTGTAGATGCACTGAGCAGCCATATTGGATTCTGAAGTTGAAGTTGTTGCGATTCCTCTGAGATGCCGATTCAGAAACTTGGACTTGGGAGGGTGTTCCAGTTAAAAGTTCCAACAGGGAATTCGTAATTTCCAACTTCCGAGTACAAATGAAAGACACCAATAGAGCACATCGACTGTGGTAAACGGAGAAAATACCACAGCTTACAGGAAATGTTCACAGAATGGGAAATGTCTCAATGTTCAGAATAAAACATGCTTGCAGAAATGTAACTAAAATGTTCTTTTAACCTTCAACTCAAAACATGAAAAAAAAATGTTTTGTATGTCCCCATAACTTTCAGAAATAACATTAGGAAAACTTTTTTATACCATAAAATTAACAGCTAGGTGTAATGCTGTTGTTTAAGGCATATTTGACCATCACTATTCAATCATGAAAGGAACAACTGTAAGCTAGCAAGTCAATATGTTGTCATTGAAGAAGGAAATAGTTGGGAATGTCATGGTCAATTAGAAACCTGTTAAGGTCAAGCGTGCTATTAAAATCTATTACTTTTCTATTGGCAGAGAAAGAGCAGTTTTCTGAACCGCACAGTTGAGCACAAGGAGCTCAGGGAGATTAGTGCCTGTTGAGGGCACTCAGTCTACAAAGTTGTGTAACACAGCTGTCTGTACTGGCTTTATATGCTCATGCCTCCTCAGGTGGGCAGTTTGGCTCTGCTTGTTGCTGTCTTTCAGCAGTCCTTTGATTGAGATTTGATTATTTGAAACAGTGAGAAACTTTCAACTTGTATCTATCTATCTATCTATCTATCTATCTATCTATCTATCTATCTATCTATCTATCTATCTATCTATCTATCTATCTATCTATCTATCTATCTATCTATCTATCTATCTATCTATCTATCTGTCTGTCTGTCTCTGTCTGTCTGTCTGTCTGTCTGTCTGTCTGTCTGTCTGTCTGTCTGTCTGTCTGTCTGTCTGTCTGTCTGTCTGTCTGTCTGTCTATCTGTCCATCAATCTGTCTGTCTGTCTATGTTGTGCATATATGGGGTTAAAAGAATGAGGAGTCTGTGTGCTTGCATAGGCTACTGATGAAGATAAAGTGTGGCCCCATTTGTACATATTGAGAAGGATGAGCTCAGTTCCAGCGGACAGCCTCTCACATCTGTTAGTCTCTGCCTTTCTTTTAGTATTTGATATAAGCCTCTGATGCTCCATATAATGAATGTGTGTGAATCACATCCAAACACTGGGATTCACCTTTGAGGCACAGAGCTGTACGTGCATATCGATCTCTTATCGTTTCCTTCAAACCAACAGCTTCTACTTACTGCGAAGTGCTCTCTTAAAAAATCCCCAAGTGATCTGTAGAGTGATTACATGTATGATATGTGTATGAAAGAGAGGAGCACAAAAAGAAAAACAAAGCAACACATATTACATGCTGCTAGGTCAGAATTTCAGATTTTTTTTCTCTCTATTTATGTGCACATAGAAAAAAATAAAAGAAATGAGCTTGTGGCAATGGACATAAATCAACCCTTAAATGGGCAGGAACATAAACAATGAATTACAATTGCTCCTTTTCAAAACATTAGCCTTTAATAATACAGTTTTATGTTAAATTTCAATCAAATTTGGTTTTATATTTCCCTTTTTATGGTTTGTATTGCCAAAGAAAATAACATGTAAAAATATTCACTTTTACCTGAACATCAGTGGTGCTCTGATGGCATGCTGCTGTTTTTCTGTTAGATAAAGGTGGTGAGCTGATGTTAGAGTTTGACCTGATGGTAGTGTTATTTCATTAGTTTATATACTCAGTCACATAGGCCTACTGTTTTTCCAGCCTTTCAAATGTCTGTATCCCCAAGTATACAGAAACCACTTAAAATATTTAGCATTGATTAAAAACATCGTAGTCTCCAAACACATAATGAACTAGGGGAAAGGCTGGAAAATATATATGCCCTGGACTTAACATAGGCCTATAGAGACGTTAACGTTTAGTTATACTTCCATTGATGGTTTTCTGCATCAAGTAAAGACTAATAGCCCCATCTAGCGAACTTTTACGGAACAGCGCAGGCATTAAGTGTTGGACCGAATGTTTGACAGCGGAACAATGGTTGTAGGAAGCACCACGTGTGACCGTTTGTATAATGAGGCACTTATATGTATTTATTAATGTTTAACTTTAGGGGGTATTCTTGAGAACGTAAACATGACTCAAACAAGGGATGAAACATATAGGCATAAGAAAAATGCACACATGTACTCGCACGGAAATAGATTGTTATCCGTTTTCATGTAGTCTATAAACTTTTAAATACCGTCTCGATTACAACGCAATAAAAAAGCAACCTACACGCGCGATTTAGCCTATAATGGCGCCACGCTCCGGTGCGCGGCAATCTTTCGCGCCAGTCTCATCTCATGGCCTTCTGACCTTTGATTTTGAGTGGCAAAAACAGGAAAGTAGTCTATTTAACTAAGCCTACTGGAAAAAGGTAAGAAAAACAAAGAGCAGAAAGCACTGACCTCTTCTTTTCTAATTTGTAAAGGACTTGATTTTCTTTTTAATATATGGTTCTTTCCAAGATAGACAGTTTCACAGGTTAGCCTACTTGGGTCTATCTATCTGTAGCACATACTAACTTTTAGCGAAAAAAATGGGTTCAAGATAAATTAGAAAAAATGACAGCTTGTAGGGGGCAGGCAGTGAAAGAGAAGGGGAAATGGCAAGCATGTATAAATGAGAGAGAAGGTGGCGCACTTTTTTAGAAATTTGCCATCAGCGAGCACAAAGAACATGCACCTTTCATATTTTAATCAGTGTCTTTCATTCTACCTGCTGGAAAACAATCTGTGATCAGGGGGGAAATAACTAAAAGAGAGAAGAGGTACTCTAATGCTATATGACAAAAGTGCTACTTTGATACGTGCGGATTCTCCTCTCGTTAAGGCGTTAAATGTAACTGATAAGATAGAATAAGAAAATAGATGCGGAGAGGGCTGTCGTCTTTTAAGTGCTGAGAGAGGTGTCAGGTTGAAACACAAGCTACTTGCCTTATTCTGTCTTTTCCATTGTTTCCTTTTCCGTAATATGAATATTGAAGATCATATGTGGAGATAGTCTCTATGTATTACAGTGTAGACTAAACAGATTTTTGACTCTTTCTATCTTTCTTTTTTAAGAAGTATACATTTAGGATCACCGAAAGTGGTCAAAGAAATCATTTTGACCATGAATTACTAATAGGAAATTCAAAATAAACTGACATTATGTTTTATTATGAAAGAAACAAGACACTTTGGTGTTCTGGTCTAACGTTAAATCAGTTTTCAATTTGGATCATTTGAAATAAAGACAATTAAACGTTAAATCAAATATTTTTAAAATAACAACCATTGTCTATACATATAATTTACATACACATAATTTTCACATTCAACAAAACTTGATTTTTCCTCAGTGAAAAAGTGCTGTGAGCTTCACGATAAAACCTAATG
Organism: Ptychobarbus kaznakovi; assembly: GCA_027422405.1. Classification (NCBI taxonomy): domain Eukaryota; kingdom Metazoa; phylum Chordata; class Actinopteri; order Cypriniformes; family Cyprinidae; genus Ptychobarbus; species Ptychobarbus kaznakovi. The sequence goes on from CM049799.1 coordinate 11,212,053, forward strand.
CCACATCTTTCCCACTGTGGCTATATCTTCAGCTCTCTCTTCTCTTTCCGTCTTCATTTTAAAATAAAAAAAATGTTTGCAGCATTCACTCAGCACAAGTTTATTTTTACATCCATAGACGCATTTTAAAACCATCCATCCATGTCAGAGCGGCATAATGTATATGTGTGCTAGAGAGTGAGTGAGGGAGAGAGAGATGGGAAGAAACTGAGAGGGTGCGAGTATGTTCACTTTGGATTTGGAGGTGCAAATGTATCAAAAAAGGGAGACTAGAGGAATCAGCAGTCTGTAGCCAAGATTGTTGTGGCAGCCTCGGAAAATGAGATCACTTGAGTGCTTTCTCAAACATTTCTCCCCGCCACCATCACTGTGTCATCTGCCTCCATCTGCGCCTCATGACCTACATAGAGACACTTCTGGTTGATGCTTACATTTGAGGCATTGTCCTGTGCGCTACACCTACTGTAATCGGGAGCTAAGTGACAGCACAGTCTAAGAGGCTTATGGGCTGAGCTAACAAATGTGGTACTGAAGTGGTTTATTTCGTTCATTTTTTTTAGAAATGGAACACATAAGACATTACACATATAGATACATATATAGAGTGGCCTCATAAAGTATCTGGACATTGTGAAATTATATATTGTAACATATTCTGACAAAACCTAAAAAATGTTATAGCCTCAAAATGACATGGATAGTCATCACCAGCAAAACACAGCAGTCAGCAACGCTTGCAAAGCATTGAAATTAGAAAACAGGTACAAACTTATGAAGACTAAATGTAAAGTAAAACTTAAATGGCATTGTGCAAGCTAATCAGGGAAATTAAATGTAAGTAATTTGATTAAACGCGTCACTTTAGGTCTAATGACTTAGCTATTAAAAAAACAGTTTATTATCATCTGTTTTCATGCACAGTGGTAATTTCATCTTGATAATTCTGGCAGAAATAAAAGCACAGACAAAACACATTTCACAACAAACTAAGGATTTGAATAAAATTATGCAAATTTAAAAAAAGAGTTAACATTTAACATGTTACATGAACATTCAAAAGTTTAGAAGTCAAGGCTTTTATTCAGCAAGGGTGAATTGTTCATAAAAAACTAAATAAAATAAATGCTGTTCTTTTGAAATCTCTATTCATTAAAGTATGCTAATAAAACATGTCATGGTTTTCAATATTAAGCAGAACAACATTTTAACATTGGTAATAAGAAAGGTTATGCCCCAAATTGCGTATCAGAATGATTTCTGAAGGATCATATGAAAATGAAGACTGAAGTAATGTCTGCTGAATAATCAGCTTTGTCATCACAGGAACAAATTACATTTTACACTATGTTCAAAAAGAGAACTGTTATTTTAAATTGTAATAATATTCTACAATATTACTGTTTTTACCGTATGACATATGAAACAGTCCTACTTTTAAATCTTCATCAACCACTGCGTTCTGATTTAGAATGGTGAGCAAAGAGCTCTTGTGTTATACTCCGTTTACTTTTTCTATTTTGCCTATGACCTAATGAAGCAGCACAGAGTAAGCTGTGTATATTCAGTACAAGAATTGGTGTATAAATGAATATTAAAGCAATATTCACCGCTGGAGGAACATTCTTTTGTCCTCCTTTGATTTTATTCTCCTTGTCTACCTTTAGTAGCTTCTCCCAAGGCCAAAAGTACCGCTTTTACATATATTACCTTTTGATTAATGGAGTTGTATTCATTATTCTGCCCTTGTGCTAATTAGGACAACTCACCCATAATGATATACAATAGGAATAATACTTGCCCACTGGGCATGAGAGTGTATCATCTTCCTGGTGCACGCTTGATACCTGCTTCTATACATCTTCTCTACTTCTATAGTTAAGGTCAGAGGATGGAGTTTTAGATAGACATGTGATATACTAAAAGTAAAAAAAAATATATAATAATAACTAAAGCTTGCTTTAATTTCTGTTACACTAATGTTAAACATGATATTCTGATATTTTCAATTGTTTGGGGCTTACACAATTCCTTTGCTTAGAACTACTAATTTTAAAGTAAAAATACTGGGTTTTCACCCAAAACACCCAATTCATTGGGTCCAATGTCATTTAAAACTTGTTAGAATTATTTTTATAAAAGAAAGTATTTTGCAAAATGTTTCAGTATCTCAAATGTCAGTGGTAACTGTTCAGATACCAACATACCAGCAACATATGACAGAGTAAATTAAGAAAGAAGTTCAATTTTTGAGCTACAGGTTTTCCTTTAATGTCCTAATTGTAGGCTGGAGCTCAGAATCCAAAACTATAGGTTACTTTAATTTGAAGACCTTAAAAAAGGTTCCAACATCTTAAAAAAAAACATATGGAAAAAGAGGGCAAAGGGTGAGGGAAAGCTGTTACTTGACCCATCAGACTAGTTTTATTTTTTCATCCTAATGTACTTAGATTTGCATTTTCCCAGTTTGCAGATATAACCACATATTTGAACATGGGAAATTACCCAGGGTCAGTGGAGTTCATGGTAAATGACTATGGATGTGTCTCAATCAACCCATTAAGTCCCTGTGATCATAAATCAGCATATAATGTAAATAATCCGGGTACTGGCTCACTACACAGTGATTACTCAGTTTCCGGTGACATGACTACATGCAACGTCAACGTACAGCATTGAAGCATGTCAATCACAGACATGTTTCTTCATATTATTTTTATGCTTTTTAAACACACTGTTCTGTTACATTCTCTTACAATATTTTAGCCTAATATTACTCATAGATTTTAACTAGACGTGTTCACTACCTGCCTAGTGATGTGTTAATGCTGACATATAATGGTAATAATAAGTTTTTGCAGTGCATTGTGTTTTTTTAGGGAGCGAGCGTTTTAGTGCGCTAGAAGGATTTTGCAATTGAGACAGCCAACTCCCTAATAAGTGCCCTGACTGCTGAAGTTGGAAGCTGATTGAGACGCACACTATTGCCCAGTTTCACAGACAGGGCTTAGACTAAGCCAGGATTAGGCCATAGTTCAATTAGGATATTTAAGATTTTTTTTATAAACATGCTTAGAGAAAAATATTACTGGTGTGCATCTTGAGACAAAACAAAGGCACTATATATATATATTATATTTAAAGATCAGTCAGTGCACGTTTATTTCAGTAGAAACAGTTAAGACTTACATTTTAGTCTAGGACTAGACTTAAGCCTTGTTTGTGAAACCGGGGGTATATGTTCAAAAAGAAACTAATGCGAGTAGAGGATGACACCTGCAGGACGATCAAACTCACCTGCTGCCATCTTGCTTGTGAGGATGAGATTGAACTTCCTCAGTCGTTTACAGTTTTTCCATATATAATCAACTTTTCATCATCAAGTTAATTAAGCAAACTCTCTTGTTTGAAGTCTTGAATTTTTAATCCGTGATTCTTTTAATTTTTTGCAAGTACCAAATTCTACACTGGGGCAGCATCACATGCACATTTCCTCCTCAGTTCCTCCTCATCTCTCCCTTGCTTCTGTACTCGTGCTTTCAAGAGTTGAGTTCAAGGTGAAAGTAAGAGAATTCAGGCGGGATCAGGGGACCAAGAATACGATTACACAATTATGAGCCAAGTGGTTTTCTTGCCAAACACATCCCTAAAGATCTCAATACGAGAGAAATCCTTGCTTTTGAACTATTCTCTTGCCTCTAAAGATAACATAACCTTAGCTGGAGATATCTGTCATGGGAAGGATGGCATGAACTTTTTCCTTTCTTTCTTTTTTGTCAGAATCTCAAGCTTCACTTTTCCTTTTGGCTGTGGTGTCTGCTTAACATTGGGCTTTGGCAACATGACAGAGAGAAGAAACAGCGAGTGCCACCGTTGACATATTCCCCATCCCTTTTTTCGCTTGTCAGACTCTCTTTTCTGGACACCTGATTGATTGTGACAGCCGTATATTGGGGATATTTCATATGAAAGAGAATTCGCCAATGAAATGTTAATGAGTTAGATTTTTTTTTTTTTTTTTACGAGCTGCTTTTTTATTATAGGCCAGCAGTTTTGAGCATTTTTCAAAGTAACACACCCAAATTCCACTGTTTGCAATGAATTAGTAATAGCCGCCATGTCACTGAAGTCTCACACATTCTTTAATCAGTGTGCATGAAACAGAAGCTTCTTGAAAGGTATTCTTTTTTTCTCAGCATCGTAACAATTAGAAACTTAGTTAGTATCAAATGTGCCCTCATAAATCGATGTGTGGCCCCCTGGTCTGCTGGCTTCTCTGTGGTCCTGCATATATGACTTAATATTAGTTTTATGAGGCTCAGAATGACTCAAACAAAGCTTAATACTTCTTAGAAATAAAGAAAAAAATATCATTTAATTTAAAATTAAAACTAAGATTGATAAAGCTTCAGATTCTCTTTGGACTTGACTGCTAGCAGTTTGTTGCTTTATTTCAGAGGGAAATTGATCAAGTATATTAATGTGAATCACACTATGGGTCCTCTCTGAAATCAAGCCAGCAGTGCACTCTGAAGTAATCTTGTAAAGCTTTAGAAATCATGATAAACCTTTCAAACCAAATCTGTTCAAGTTATGTTTTATATAGTTAACAGCTGAATGCACTAAATGAGTGTGATCACAGAGCACAAATCACACTTTAAGGCTTAATATTTTTTATGATTTTTTTTTTTAAACGAACAGTTCACCAAAAAATGGAAATTGTATACAAATTTATTCACTCTAATGTTGTTCCTGATCTTTATGCATTTGCTCATGCTGTGGAACAATTTTTGGAAATTGTTATTTTGGACAACAGTGACCCCCAAAACAAGTTGTTCAAAATACCTTCTCTTGTGTTCTGCTGGAGAACACAGTCACACAGGATTGAAACAACCTGAGAGAGTAAATTAAGGTTTATTTTTGAGAGAGCTATCCCTTTAAATCCCTTTTCTAACACACATTGCATTGATAAATTAAACACATCAACCTAATCCAGAACCCAAAACTATGATACAGTGCTTTATACATATCAGATTGTCTCCTTCCTAATTATTTCACATCATAATGTTCTTAAAAATAGTACACTGCACTGAACAAACAATTCCCAAAAGAGAGATGAGATACTTAATGTCAAAACACAGTTACAAGAAAGTTAAACGCTAACACAGAGCTAAAGATGCTCTTAGAGTTACATTTGTTTTGAGTGGTTTAAACCATATTTGGACACTTGAATGCTCTCTTGACTGATTTGTGATCTCCTTTTCTTTCCGGTTCGAAGCACATACGAGTGGTAAAAGTGTAAAAAGCAAGCGCTCCTGTAAAAAGTTGGTGCACATTAACCTTAGGGAAGTCAGGATACAACAGCCCGGAGGACTCACAGGTGAGGGCTGATCTAATTAGTCCCCATCAAGTATGTAATCCTTTTTTCTGTTGGAATAACGCCGCAAGGGTGGTTGAGTGGCCGAAAGCTAAGCTACCTGAAAAATAATGTATGAAAATAGACACCATAACCCGAAGCTACGGCACATTTATATGCCTGACAAGCGCCTGACATCGATTTTGAGTTGAATTCTAATTGAATTTTGCGAGACGTATGTGTAATGTTACCATTAATATGAATGCTGCCGCCCTAAATATTTTACTGACCTTCATAGATATTGTGGGCCCCTCATCTCTCTTTCTCCAAAAGAGCTAATTAATGTACTTTTTTGATAATTTAATACTTTTTTAAGCATAAAAAGTCAGGTGTGCTGAAGGGGCACAATGGCTTTGTGAGACTGTGGCTAGATCACATTCTTAGTGATTTTGTCATGTGCGTGTGTCCCTTAGTTGAGGAAATCAATTAATTAACACAATTAAGTTGTTCCTGGATGTACTTCAGTCAGCAAGTCACTTCAATTTGGGATCGGATGTAATCTTCTCATGCCATTCGTCACAGCCTGCCTCCTTTCTTAAAAGCTTGCGAGTGCCACGTTTGTCTGTGGGTGAACAGAAATGCAGAGATATGGGGCGGCTGAATAATTTAGGCTCCCACAACACATGCACTTTTGCTTTTCAAGCATGAGTTATAATTTCATTAGAAACTTTGGGCTGCGTCGCTGACTGGTTAAATATTAAACTCTTCCGCTGATCACTTTCGATTAGCCGTCCCTGTGAAATTCCCTGAAATGTCAGAGCTGGTGTTTTTTCTATTTCCTCCTCCCTGTCCTACAAGAAGTTCTCCTCCTCCCCTAACCCTCTTTCAAAAAGTGTTTGTCGACGCAAAGGGGTACTCTGGTAATTGCATGAATTCATTTAGAATCAACAGAGGGGCTGAGACATCTGGGAGGTTTAATGGGCCGCCGCTGCAGCGGGACAGCACCAGGATGAGGAGGCTTGACTAGGCTGATTGGGAGATGATTGAAGGGATGTTTTAGCTCATTAAGAGCAGCTCGGCACGGAGGTTAGATCCTCACGGATGGAAAGTGGTCGGAATGAAGAGAATGTAAGCAGGGCTGACGGAGCTCAGGGCCTGAGGGAGCTCCGGCAGGCAGTGTATCTCGCATCGCTCTCAGCAGACGCTTTGCTTTGGTCAGGCTCTGAGTGGCGAATGCAACCTGTTGTCATGCTATGTGTCTCAAGTCTTGGTTTTTAATTTAGAGCTGACCTTAGTTAAAAATGCACATTTAATATTTCTCTGCAGCTTTAGATATGGTGGTGTGTGAGTGAATAATCTACTCTTATTTAAGCTGATAGGTTGCTCAATTCTTCCTAGCCAACCCTGCTGACATCCACATTCCATCAAGATGGCAAAGATGTACTAGAGATCTCTTGCTGAGGGCGACGGAGCTAATTATAAACCAGCATCTACTTTAATCTTGCCATGACGTATATTTATTCCTGCGGTAAAGCAGTCTTTTCACTTTATCACTAGGAGCCTGCTTGGGAAAAGGAGATATGCACACAACTGAAAAGTGAAAAAAGCTATCGCATCTCAAAAAGTTTCATGCAAAATTCATAATGAATTCCCATGAAATAACTTGGTGAGCACCTGTGGTGACATAAACAGTACGTTTGAGGGCTTGTCATTTTGTTTTAAAATAGAAGATAGGCTTTAGTTTTCGTTAATGCTATGAACCTTGATTTTTGACTTGCTTGTTGTTTGGAAATTGGGAAATTCTTATTCTAGAGCAGTTGTTCTCAAACTTTTGGACTCCAAGGTCTCTCATTGTCTAAGATAATATCGGATTGAAGCTATGATCTTCCCTCTGGTATTTCTGCTGAAAAGATGGCAGAGAGTTTTTAAACTTTAGTTTGAAAACAGTAGGTTTGGACAAAGACAAAATATCAGTTCATGTATTATTTCATAATTTTTAGAATTTTTAAAGCTATTTAATGTATTGTGTAAAATTATGAATTTGATATAACTACTTTCAAGTCATTTTTAAGCCATATTACTGTCATTTTTGAAGTTTCCTGAGGCCCCCCTGGCTGAGAACCATTACTTTAGATCTGATTCAACAACAATGTGTGAGTGCAACATTAATCATACACATATTTGCAGTGGCGTACCGTGGGTTTTAAGTCAGGGCCTTCAGTAAGCAACTGTAAACTAAAAGTACACATCTTACAAATCTCTGTTACAGTGCAGCCATACGCATATAATGCACATATTATGCCTCACACAGGCTCTCAACAACAATGATGGCTGATCAACAATTTCAACAGTAGACTAGATTATGGTGGGTTAAATACAGAATAAATTTCCCTACATGGTCAGTAAAAGTAATCCGCCAGTACACGGGTCACATATGCACATTTACGTCACTCTAAAATTACAACGCGCCCAAAGCAGCAAAACTGTACAAACACTGGACATCCACACACCACACCACAGTATTATCAACACACCACGTAAACCTCCATAACAATGTGCATGATACAATACTCATCAAAAAAGCACTCAACTGTCACTTGTAAATAAAGTCAATGGGTCTGTCATTCCATGTCCCTTTACTCAGATTAAAAAGTAAACACGGCCAACAAAATAACTTGTGCTCGGTGCTAGCTGTTAGCCACGCATATCACTCATAGTTGCAATCTTTGAAATGGCGCACAAAACCTTTGCTGGCCTTTGTTAGCGAATTCAGTTTAGGTCTTCCTTTCTCAGTTATTCTCTTTTGTCTGCAAAATAGCACCATGAAAAGGCATTTTCAGTAGATGGGCAACAAGATCTGGTGTAGAGGCGACGGTGGCTGCGACTGTCATTTTCTTTTCATTGAGTTTCACTTTCTTTCCTTGGAAATCCCTGTCTAAAAGGGCGGTCTAATGCTGGGGATAGCACGGGGCATGTCACTAGTCCCAGGGGGGCGGGATGTCATTGAACGTCAAAATTTGATTGGCTGATGATTCTGTCAGTAATGCTCGTAACAAATCAGATGTGACGTCTTTCAACAAAAGGGTAGCACTATCTGTGGTGCTGGCCTAGACTTTTTTATGTAGTAAATTCCAGTTCAGCCTAAACTAAAGCAATTATGTGGACATTACACAAATGAAAATGATACCTAAATAATCAACAAAAAAATTTTTTCACACAGTTTTATTTTTTATAGGGCAAGCAAAGAAGGCCCTGCTGCCCCTGACGGCCCACCACTGCATATTTGCTGTTTTTACAGAAGAGAAAGTACTTTTTGTATATATGCATACCACTGCTAAAATAGGACTGCATGTGTGTATGTGAAACAGAGAAAGAAAAAGAAAGCTTTAAGTCCCCTAGCTTTATTTCAAATAGGTTGTAGAGATCTTTATTATCTGCAGTCTGTGCATTTCATCCTGACATAAAACATTCTTTATCAAGCCATATTCTGCATGCATGTAAACATATTTAAATGCCACAACCAACTGCAAATTTAAAAAGATGCCATCTTTGATGAAACATGAACATCTAAACTGTGTACCATGTCATTCAGTTAAATCTTTTAACAATGCTGCATCTGGTTGTCATAGCTGTGGCACACATGTGTTTGTGACATATAAGCTGGTTTCCTCTCACTTCCTCCACTATTTCCCCTCTCTCCGCTGTCCTATAAACAAAAGGCTATAATAAAGTTGTATTTCACTCTTCATTTCAGTTACATCCACCAGGGGTGAATTTAGCAGAAAAAGCGACTGAACAGAGGCTCACTTTCTGGGCCACTCTCTTTCTCTCTTTAGCCATCATCAGAGGGTATTTGTTTATTACCTTTAATATTTCACAAGCATTCTCAGTTATGGAGACAGGGATCACTGTATAGGCCTATTAGCACCATGCCCTCTTAAATTTTGGTCTGTTTATTTCCCTGTGTGATGAGCATGGCTAGTAATGGGCAATGGGCCAGAGGAGGAAAGCAGCTGCAGTGGGAAAGCACCCTGGAGAGCAGCCATCGCCTCATTCAGAGGCCTGGTAGAACTTAAAGCAAGAGTTCGTCTGGATTGCATTTTTCACGGGAGTTTGGCCTCCAGCCGCTAATCAGATGGTACAGTGCTACAAACACACACTCAAGCACTGCCGTCTTGACTGAACGATCAAGGCTGTAGGCCTGTTAGAATATATTTCCTGATGGAATTATATTTTTATAGACCTTAGCTTGTAACCTTAGTGGAAACACTAGTAGGAAAACAACATAATACCATAATATAATAAAAGTGCAACATGATGCTGTTAAAGCGTGTCCCTTTTCATGTTCATGAAAAGCAGTTATTTACTTTGTTGACCCATCATCAATAATTCCACCTCAGAAGTTCCAAAACTGTAAATAATAAAAATTGTACTTATGAGATACATTTTAAATAAGAAAGTTGGTAACACTTTATTTTAAGGTGTCCTGGTTACACGTTACATGTACTTACTTTTATAATAACAATAAATTATGCATATTTGCAGGCAAATAACCCTAAGCCAAACCCAAACCCTAACCATATAGTGAGTACATGTAGTTATTCAGTACTTAAATGTATAATTACACTGTAACAAGGACACAGTAAAATAATGTGTAATGTGTAATCAAAAAGTCATATTGTGGGATATAGAGTCACAATTATGGGGGGGGGGGGATAAGTGTGAGACGGAGAGCAAATATAAAGAAAAACACAAAGTTTGGGGTCAGAAAGATTTGTATTTGTATTATTATTATTATTATTACAGTTTTTTCTTTTAAAGGATACATTAATTTAATCAAAAGTGGCAGTAAAGAGATTTACACTGTTATCATCCTTAAAAATGGTTTCCAAAAATATTAAGCAGCCAAACTGTTTTCAACATTGATAATATTAAGAAATGTCTCGTGATCAGCAAATCAGCATATTAGAATGATTTCTGAATGTAATGATGCTTAAAATTCAAGCTTTGCATCACAGGAATAAATAATACTTATAAAAATATATTATAGCAGAAAATAAAATATAATAATATTTCACAATATGGCTGTTTTTATTGTATTTTTTTATCTAATTAATGCAGTGTGAGCGTAAACTATTCTACCAACCCCAAAATAGTGTAGTGTACTTTTTCTTCTAAAGTTTCTTGAAAATGTTAACTATGATTATAATCTGTCCATCTCAGTAACACTCAGCCTCTACATTTTTTAAACATTACAAAATATATTTTACTTTTTTTCTCAGGACATGTATCTATTTTAAGCTAATCTATGTAGGACATACTTCAGTCTATCCAGTGTCAAAAGAAATTACTCTATCTGACATTAACTGCTTCTTTTTTCCTATATTTTGTTCAGTGTCAAAATATAGTTAGACCTGTCCCTTCCATTTTGGCAAGTCATCTTACATCAACGCCTTGACCTCTGCTTTGCTCAGCTGAGCTTTTTGAATTGGTAAAAGGAACAGCCGACCTTGACTGAGCTGAATGCTGTTCAGCTAGATTTCCATTCTGGCCTAGTTCTGCATATCTCAATAACATGTGAAATCTGTAACCAGGCAGGTTGGACTTTAAGCGTTGTATCAATTTCAACTTAAAAACAACACCAGTGGAAGCCTTTGAGCGTTGTCAGGTCCATCTCTTCACTTGTAACAGAAACAAAGAAGATCAGGGTTGAGTGCAATGCTATAAGACCTGTTTTAAGAGTCCACAGAACTTCAGAAGACGACAGACGGCCTGACGATACATATCGGAGCAAGGGGGTGACCTCTAAATTATTAATCGTGCTTAACGCTTGAAGAACACTTGCAAGGCGTGATATTCAAAAGAGGATAATGTTTCACCATCCAACCTCTCCATCAGAGCCGAAGCAAAAGCGGTTGCATTAGTTTGGGGCAGTCATTCTAAAAATATGATCCAGTTTCACTATAAGTAAAAGTCAAAACTCATGAGCGAATCAGGGAGGGGGTAAAGAGTCTTCCTCATGGTCGTGCATTGGTTTTAAGTGGTTTGTGCATTTTTCATGGGCTCATGGTCTATGGGTATGTCATTTCCAAATTAGCCTTATCTAAGTGGCAAACAGGAGCGAAGTGGGTACTCAAATATTTATTCAAACCATGTGATGCATCGTTTTGTGTTAATTAAAAGTGGCCAGACTGAAACTGGACTGTTGTTTTTAAGATTACTTTGGCAGGCCAGTCAGGGGAAAATAATTAATGCAACACTTTCATTGTCTCACAAATCACTGTTTCCAAAAGTGTACGCTGTCTTTAAAATGTAACAGATGCAGTCGGGGAATCTGAGTGAGTCCACTATATTTTTGTCAATTATGGTAAGAAACAGCCGTGAACAATGACAAACAATAAAACCTATTTCTACATATTTCTGTGTAAAGTAAGTTTTTGTAGAAAACAGATGGTCATTCTGCCGTTTATGAGATTCAGATTCCTTCATTCACCCCCAGAAACTGTCTGATTATAATCCAGACCTACCAACCTTTTTATTAAAATATCCGGTGCATAAAGTCTTCATTAAATATTTACACATGCACTAACCATATGAAAAATTAAGAGATCTGCAGTTTCATTAACCTGTAGTAATATATGTACACATCTACTCAGTGGACCACAAAAATATATATTTTTTTCCTATTTAGCATATTTCAGACATTCTTTTCTGCATGCTAATATATGGTAAGTGATTTCGAAAGCAGTTGCGGTGATTAAATCTGTTTTAATATAACATTAGGGTTCCTTAAACTGGCTTTAATCTTAGAATTAGGATTTAAGTCAAGGTGTAAAAAAGAAGACGTACGAAGAAATGTTTCGCCTGAAGATATTTGAATGTTATGACTGAAGACCATCTTAATGAACTTACCACAGCACTTTATAGCTGAGCAGATAACTAGTGTGATTCTTCAGTAATACATTTGCATTTAATTCATCTTAATGGTTAAACTACATAGCTGTTTCCTTTTTTACTTCAGGAGGAGTCATTATCGTTTCTTGAAACCAAACATTCCTTTTATTTTTGTAAGAAAATCGTTTTGTCATACGATGTTCTTTCATGAGGTTAAGATATTTTAATTTACAAAACATCTTGGTAACACTTCAGTATAGGGACCAATTCTCACTATTAACTAGTAGCCTATTATTGACATATTTATTGGTACTTAAATAGCACATATTCTGCATGACCATCTACTACACCTACCTTACTAAAGCAAATTGGTTGTTTTAGTAAGCAAATTTAGTTTATTGAGGCAGAAGTCATAGTTAATGGTTTGTTAATAGCGACAATTGGACATTAAAATAAAGTGTGATCAAAATCTTACCAAGCCCAAACATTCAAACAGACACACAAACGAATCCAAATCCCAATTTTAGTTATTGTGCAACACTCAGAGAGGGGTTCATCTCAGCAGTACCTGTGACTGAAGGGCTTGATGCTTGTCGCCTGTCTGTTTTGGTGTCATGGGAAATACTGACGCATATGACTGAAGCATGTGTTTTGCTTCCACCGATAGAGCCAACGGGCAAGAGATTCTGGGGTCTAAAATGTTAATGACACCATGCTGTAACACCCCTGTAATCTCATGAGCTCCCTTGTTCACACACTCTTTCATGCTCTCACTCATTTCTTCTCTTTCTCCGGCCATATTTTTTTCCCTTCAGTCCTGGCAAAAGAGATCAAGTAAAAAGAGTAAAGCAAAGCACAGATACGTGTAAAGGAAACGAGTTGATGGTGGCCCTGTGAGGGTGGCAAAGATCTCACACCAGAGGAGGCAGAGGTCAGTGAATGGAAAGGTGGGGGGTTCGCAGGAAGAGACGTAGGCGTGTAAATCTTTGATGCTTCCTATGAGGTGAGCGCCTCCATAGTCTTCTGGGCCTGCATCTAGCACCGAGGCAGACGGGGGTCATGCATGATTCACAAGGCAGGCCGTCGGATTAGCTTAGCGTAGCCTTTGCTGATGACATGCGTTACAACTCGTTTCATCATGACGCGCTAATGAGAGCTGAGACGGTGTTCTCATGCCAGGGGCCTCTCAGGACCATCCTGGGGCAGTCGGAGCTTGGAAGAGAGAAAGAGAGACGGGAGACCCAATATGATATTGTTTCCATCCATTCTTTCTGACTGGTCTCTCAGAGAGGCCCTGGGAAGGTCACGGCCTAACAAACACCTACTCAAAGGTGTAGCTGAAGATGTTGTGTTTATGTTTTGTCTTTACAAAGATAATGTTAGCATCTGAAAGCGCAGAATTTCCCTGCTGAAATTAGAAATGAATGCAGAAGCAAACATAATTATTCCCGGACATGTAAGATTTGATGTGTGTGTGTATATATACATCAAAACCACTCTCCAGAAAGTTCACATTCACTGGCACAGTGTGGGGAAGGATTATGGGTGTTTTTTATTGTCTTTAATCAGATTTATTGATTATAAATTATGTATGTGTATACGTACACTGTTTGTAGTCTAATTAGCATGTATGCATGCTAGACGAAGCTCAGATTCAATCACATCTGGTCTCTTTGTCAGATTATACTGATATGATTTCCGTTTACATGATATTTAAAATTTGCATGATATACATACAGTAAACTACCATTCAAAATTCAACAGGATTATATTGTTGTTCAAATAAATACAAAACAATTATACATTAAATTGATCAAAAGTGAATACAAAGTTTATTTCAAATAAATGTTGTTCATGTAGGGGGTATCAAGGTTTCCATGTTTCCTGAGCAGTCCCTTGTTTCTCGTTGGTATGAGATGCGCGCCCGCAGTTCACAGAGTTTGTTGTCCAGTGACTGAACGTTAGCCAGCAAAATGGTTGGGAGAGGAGGTCGTAAGGCACGGCGTCTCAGTCTGACGAGGACGCCAGCTCTCTTCCCTCTTTTCCAGCGGCGTTTCCTCGGTCGCGCGGCCCAGACAAAGGGCTCTGATGCAGTGTTTATAAACAAAGCTCCGGCATTAAGGAACTCAAAGTCCGGTTTCTGATGTGCGACGGAGGAGCTGATTTCTAAAAGTGTGTGTCTGTCGTAGGCAATAAGAGTGTAAACATCCAGTACGAAAAGCTACAAAATAATGAGTAAAACACACGAAAAACTGCAAAGTTTGGTAGGAGCTCGCAACACGGCTGCCATGCTCGGCGCAATCTTGTTTATATATTTTCACGGGAATAGTTGTCCATTTGATCATTTCCATTCGGCCGCAAACATGAGGAGCGAGCTTTTGCTATGCGGATGCGGAAATGGCCCATCAGGTTGTTTTGTTTTGGATAGCTGGTAATCTGCATATAGGTAGCGGCGGTACTGTACACATTAGTAATCTACAGTGTTGGGAAGGTTACTTTGGAAATGGGTTACAGATTACAAGTTACCTTAAAATGTAATAAGTAGTGTAACTTTTCAGCATCTGTAAAGTAAATATGATTACAACTACTTTTCTAAATTTCCAACTATTAATCATTTTCAAACATGCAAAGCAGGCAGGGTTACTTACAGTAGAGTTTAACCTGTCAGACTCTCGAAAGCTTTCATCACTTGAATTAAGATTATAATGGAGATGTTGGATGCAAAATATCCTTAATTTGCCTAGTGTGTCTTTGCAGTGTGTGGACACAACCACCCTACAATGTTCACTCCTTTTTTTATCCCCCAAAAGCCTCAGTCTCAATTATCAAGCCATTTTGATTTTGTAGTGAATAACCAGCACTCTCTCCGTCCTCAATACCACCTTGACTGAGGTGAGACCCTGAGCAAGGCACGAACTGCTGGGATAGAAGGCTGCCCACTGCTCCGGGTGTGTGTTCATGTATTGCTCACTGCTCACTTTGGAGAATGCAGAGACAGAATTCTGAGAATGGGTCACCATCCTTGGCCACACGTCACTTTTTCACTAAATTAGTTTATGTCTGGCTGCGCAAATCATTTAACTCCAGACTGCTTCCAATTCAAGGCAAGTTTTGTTAATTAAAACTAAAGGATGGATTAGCAACCATTGTTCATGATCCAGCTGCACCTCCAGAAGAAGAAGTGGAGGTGTACGGGGGGATTCCTTTAAACACTTTAATGCAATCGTGGAGTGTACACACACTCAGAATGAGTTAAGACTGGACACAGATGCAGGGAAACACAGGGCTCTTAAAGGGGGAACTAAACTAGGTTAATTGAACACACAGGGCCTAATTAACTGGACAGGGCTGCTAATTAACTAATAATGAGGAAACGTATGGGCACGAGAGGAGACAGAGTGACATTACTGGGTGCGTCCCGCACCGTACACCATTTGGGCGCTCTGGAGGCCTTAAGGGACACGGAGACAGGACAGGACAGGAGGCCTTAGGGAGCCATGCGGGTCATCATATAGCTTGGGTGGGGTGGATCTATAGTTGGTGAAAGGAGGCCATGAGCTATGGTGGATCTCAGGAATGGCGGAGCAGCTTCATAATTTATATCCTTATATTCAGGAGTGGCGGAGAGCTCGGGAGATGGTGGATCACTCAGGAGACCATGGCGGATCAGGAGCTGGGTGGCCAGGGTGGAACTCAGAGGCCAATGGCGGAGCGAGCTTGGGAGGCCTCATGGGGGAGCCAAAAAAAAATTCTTGGCTCTTCATCTCCCTCTCTGGAGGCGTGGTCAGGGGAGGGACGAACCGGCATCAGGAGAGCACGAAAGGGGCATTGGAGAGCCGACGGAGCCAGCAGGGGCTCTGGAGAGCCGGACGGGACTCTCTGGAGAGCCATCCAGCAAGCTGGAGAGACGGGACCTCAAACGGAACTGCGTGGGCTCCCGGACTGCGTGGGCTCCCGCTGGTCTCCAATGCGTGGGCTCCCGGAACGGAGCGGAATGCGTGGGCTCCCGGAACGGAGCGGAATGCGTAACGAGCGGAATGCAGGAAAATTCCCGGAACGGAGCGGAATGCGTGGGCTCCCGGAACAGAGCGGATGCGTGGGCTCCCGGAAGCGGAATCCGTGTCCCGGAGGAGCGGAATTCTCTCTGGAGAGCTGGAAAACAGCAAATTTGAGAGCACTTACCCGGCACTGGAGGGCACTAGGTGCAGGCACTGGAGTGCACTGGCGAGGTGCATATCATCGCTGAGGTGCAACTGGAACAGGCACTCGCTGGCGAGGTGCAGGCACTGGAAAGCGCTTGTATGGGCCAGCTGAGACGAAGACAAGCTGGATGGGACCAGCGAAGATGATGAGCTGGATGGGAATGCCAGTCTGAGCTGTATGGTACAGCAGAGACGAAGATAAGCTGGCGGGGCCAGCGGAGACACTGGTTCCGACTCGGTCCAGAAACTTGTCGGTAGATACAACACAATCCGTGGTGTCTGGGAGATCCATGGGTGATGGTAAGATAGCTAAAACAGGTCATCATGCAAAAAGCCCGCAGAATTCAACTACAACAGATTCCAAGGAAGGACGCAGGCGTTTGAGTTGTTTTGGGTCCAGTCTTCTGTCACGGTGTTCCTGAGGAAACTTCCTTTAAACACTTTAATGCAACACAGAACAGAGATCGCTGCAGGTACACACACTCAGTGTGCAGAAAAACACAGATGCAGGGAAACACAGGGCTCTTAAAGGGGGAACTTAGTAATTGAACACACAGGGCTGGGGACTAATTAACTAAGGACACAGGGTGGGAGTGACGAGGACAGGAACAGCCAAATATGGGCACGAGACAGAGTCTGACAGTAAGTCTCCCACTTTATCTGCAAATCGCCTTTGCTCTTCCACAGAAGAAAGGGGCGGGGTGAGCAGAGCTCCGGCATTATGAGGTTCAAAGTCAGATTTCGAAATTGTGCTATGATATTGATTTTAAAAGTGTGTGTCTGCATCTAGACATGAAACACTGGAATAATGATGCCTTAGAACATCCAGTACGAAAAGCTACATAAATAGGAAATATAAGACTTAAAAACACACGATATAAACTGAAACATTTGGTGCTTCATCCAGAGCGTCACTGCAATTTATCAGTTAAATCTGTATGTGGGACAGATGTAACCTTGTGTAATCCTTAACATTTTCATAATAACTGTAATTTAATTACACATCATTTTCTTAGGCTGTAACTAATTACAATTACTTTTATTTTGTAATTAAATTACGTAGTTACATGTAACTAGTTACTCAACACATTAGTAATCTAACACATGGGTGACCCATCAACAACTACTCAGCCAATACAATAAGATCCTTCAGAACAGCATCTGCTAAAGGAATAAATGTAAATATGATATAAAACTACCTAAAATAAAGCTAAATCTGAAAAGTCACATCTGAGTGCACTGGTTTATGGCTGATGATTAGAGACCTGTCTTCGGGCTGCCAACCTTCGCCCTGGCCTTTCTGCACTGTTAGTTAATGATGCTAAGATAAGTCCTTAAGCCTAGTGTGATGCATGGCGTTCATTAGACCCTGTGGAGCTCACGCTCTCTTTCTTTTATTTTAATGACAAGGGTGGCACCGCACTGGCCCTTAATCACAGGGGCACCTTGTTTCTACTGGAGGGGATGGTAAGGGGGGGAAGCAGCAGGAAAGAGGCAGCAGTGGGGAGGAATCTCTCTGATAGGAGCGTTTCATGATCGAAATCCTCATGATTGGAGAGAGACAGAGGCATTAACAGTTCAGCTGTGAAGCTGTGAGCAAGGTCAGATCTAATTGATTCCCTTAAAATTATGACTTGAGATCGTATTGCAGGTATATCTTCCTGACAGTGATGTTTTTTTTTTTTTTGTGACTGGACAAAAATGTAAGAATGATTTTAATTAAAATAAACATCAATTTTATGTATGTATATATAATTTATATTAACAGGGTTGTTGTAGTTAAAACCATAAGTTTAGTTTACTGGATATATAATATATATATATATATATATAAATTCTAAATATTTATTAAACTACGAGAGTGTCTCTGCTCAGTGATACAAAAAAACATTGAAAATTAATGTGACATTAACATTATAATAGAAATATATATATTTTTTCTCAACACCCCCAATCGACCCTGGAAAATAAATATATGAAACAAATTCTTAATTCCTGTCAGTTAAAGATTGCATCAATATAAGTCTATTATATATGAATATAGAATAGAGTGTCGAGTCTTGGTTCCTTCCAACAACAAATCTACTTAAACAGCTTGGGCTCAATGGTGGTTTGTAAGACACCTTTCTATGTAAAACTTCTTTGGAACAATATATTTTCTGAAAAGCATTAAATACAAATAAACTGAATAGGTCATATTCTGACCATAGTTTAATTCGGGCAACTTTCTGAGAATTTCTGCGATGCTGTAAATTCAATCAAATCCTAACACTGAAATAAAAGACATACGTGATTCTCATATGACTCTATCGCTCCTTTAAACATCCCCAACTAGTTGTTTTGTGGCGAAGTTCAAAGCGTGGATATCATGACTGAAATAATGAAGCACCTCATGCAGAAAGGCTTATGTAAATGTTACCTCTCCAGATGCCAGAGCCTAAAGCTAGTGTTCTCCTCTCCCCGTGAGCCACATAATTTAAATAAGCATTTAGATAAACCTTTGTACCTCGCTTGCCCATAGGGTGCATTAGGTTTTGCGAGCAGATAAATCAATACAATCTGGCGGTCCGAGTGTTAATGAATATCACTTGCACTTTTTAATGAGGCCCAATTTGCATTTGAAAGTGACAATGGGAATGGGTATGTTTTCTGCACATCTTGCTAAGAATCTACATTTGAAGAAAAAATATGCAACTGTAGCATTTGTCTGAATCAAAATATGCTAGCATTACATGAGGGTTTAGCAACACTTTGTTTTCAGGGTGAATTACACTTATGTTGCAAAGAAATTCAATTCGATGTTGTTTTCCTGGATTTCTCTCTATTATAATAACTTATTATAGTATAACTGACAATGTTCAGTCTTACCCTTTAAAACTCTCCTGCTGAGTTGAACTATTAACCATCGACAAGACAAGTTTTTGGAAAAGTACTGCTCAACCTCAAATTTTAGAACAAACTGCTCTAAAGTGAATAATTCTAAATCAGTAAACTGACACATTTTGAAAAGAACTAACAAAAGGATTAAGACCTTAAATTATTTTGATAAAAGTATAAATATCCAGTGCTATTTTAGCATCATTAAGATAGTAAATTATATTATAACATTGTATATGATACTATTGTTTTACGAATATTTCTCTGTTATATTTGTGTTCACTCAGAGTGTACTGCCTTTGAAGTGTTTTCATGTGGGAGTTTCTCATTCCCAACCAGGTAGAGAATAAAGACTTAAGTTTTCAACAAAGAGATTGTTACCCAGGGCGTTTTTCTTGTTCTCTCCCTGGCTTTCTCACAACTTGAGAGAGTGTGAGTTTGATTGTTTTCTGTGTAAAACAAAAACTTATTAGAAAATAATGCCACGTGGGAAAGAGTACAGTGAGCTGTTATTTCAGAGGCAACCACCATCACAGCCATATCAAAACAAGTCTTGCAAAGCTGGGAAAGCCTGTTCAGAACAGCAGGGTGCAGAAACGGTCCATCGTAAGAGTCCATTTGCAAAGCAACAAAACATAGAAAAAGACACGGAAAAAAAGAGGCAGGCCTTTAGCTGCATGCAAAAAAAGTGACAACATATATTTTGCATTTCGTGCCTCGATGACTGTGTCTACAGCTTTACGATTAGAAATTACTAGTCGAAATTTCACAAATAATTGCACAGCAATGTCGGAAACATTGTGCCCCACCAGCAAAAACCTCACGCTCCCCTCCTCCCGGCTAAACATTGCCACAGCACCATCTGTCAAAGGAAGGCAACTTTTGCCTGCAGCAACACTAATGTGAGCATCTGAGAAAAACAGTTGTTTACTTTATTTGAACTATGGTTGCTTGAGCCTTGGGGAGAGAAGTTTTCTTTGCACGTCTTTTGGTTCTTGACTCTGTGACAAAGACACAGATGAATAACAATGTCATTTTCCCCTGTTCTTTTTTCTTCCTACCCCACCCTATCAAATAATTTATCAAGTCTGTTTAAGTTTCAGTGAGTGCATTAAATTAGATGTGACACACAAACTACATTATGCGTCAACTTTTTTTCCTGGTGGCTTCTTTTTTCCTCCCGACCAACAGCCTCCTCATTCCTGTTTAATTGCAGCACAGCAAGAGACCAAATTCACATGCACCAGCAAGAAAACAAGCAGAGAGGAATATCTATTCCCTATTAGAATAAAGAAGCATGGAATATAAGCATGTAGTGTTTGCTAGAATATATCCCTACTGGCATTGTGGCAGTTAGGCCACTGAGAAAAAAGCTTCACACTGTTTACCCTGCTGAGAAGACGGATCCTTTTTCTGTGCTGGTTCAGGCTGGTTTGTGCTGTTAGTTCTGGTTTCATGCTGGTCAACCAGCTATTGTTTTATTCACAAATTCCAGTTTTTATGATATATATCGGGCAAAAGTTTGAAGTAATTAAAGATTCCAAAAAAGTCTCTTTTTATTTAGCTGATTTGGTGTTCAAGAAACAATTCTTATTGTCAATGTTTAAAAATGGTTTTAGCTACTTAAATGAGTAGTTCACTTCCAGATTGAAAATGTACTAAAAATTACTCATGTTCATGTGTTTATTTCTTCGGTTGAAAAGAAATTAAGGTTTTTGAGGAAAACATTACAGGATTTTTCTCCATGTAGTGGACTTTAATGGTGGCCAATTGGTTGAAGGTCCAAATTGCAGCTTCAAAGTGCTCTACATGATCCCAGACCAGGAATAAGGGTCTTATCTAGCGAAGCAATCTGGTCATTTTCTAAGAAAAATACAATTTCTATACTTTTTTAATCACAAATGCTCATCTTGCACTAGCTCGACCTCACGCATTATGAAATCACGCACTTGTGACTTGGGTGGAAGTACCAAGCCAGTGTTAATGAAGCAAACGTGCAAAGAAAATCAAACGCTCTTTACAAAAAAAGGTAAAACAATGATGTCAGATGATTTTGAAGTTGGAGGAGAAAATGAGATGGAGTTTTTCGTCCTGCCTTACCTGTTTGAACCGAAGTACACAGACGAAGAACTAACTGCGCGTGACCTTTCCAACGTGATTACATAATGCGTGAAGACACACATGCGCATCGCAGAGCTAATGCAATATGAGCATGTGTGGTTCAAACGTATATAATTGTTTTGTTTTTTTAAATGACAGATTGTTTCATATTCTACAGCTGGGATCGTGTAGAGCACTTTGAAGCTGCACTGAAACTACAATTTGGACCTTCAACCTGTTAGCTGCCACTGAAGTCCACTATATGGAGAAAATTCCTGGAATGTTTCCTCAAAAACCTTAATTTATTTTCGACTAAAGAAAGACAGACATGAACATCTTGCATGACATGTTGGTGAGTAAATTATCAGAAAATTGTATTTTCATTCTGGAAGTAAACTAATCCTTTAATAGTTTTAACATAAAAGCAAGGGTGTATTAAATTGATCAAAAGTGACAGTAAAGACATTTATAATGTTACAAAATATTTATATTAAACAAATACAGATTTTCGCAAATAAACAGAATTTTTTTTAAACTATTAAAAAAAACATATATTGTAATATTTTAATATTTAAATACTATTTAAAAGCGTATTGTAAATTTCAATAGGTAGGGCTGATATCTCAAAACTATAAACATATGCAGATTTGTGACTTGACAAAAGACAAAATCATATTTTAACCCACATCATTCTCTATCCATTTGGTGTTTTAAACTAATTATTTGCTCATGTGTCCTTTTAATCCTGACTTTTTCATTCCTTCCATTTCCATTCAACATTTCAACATTTCCATTCATTGTTTATGACATTTCTGTCAGTCAGGCCATTAAAGTGACAGCCATGTTTTGGCTTTTTACTGCACTGGTGTCAAAAGAAAAAAAACTGCAGTACACCTTTAGAGGTTGGATCATCTGGCTGCATGTCTCTTCCTTTCCACACTTGAGACATTATAGATGGCACTCAGTGCAAAGCACAAACCACATCTTGTAGTTTCAGATGTGCCAGAGCTGATAAGTGCACCCTATAATTTATGGATCAGCATGAATGTAACTGTCATTCCTTTTCAAGTTAACATCAGCAATCTAATCCAGTCTCTTTATCCAACTGGTCTTGATTCAGTAATTAACCAACATCCTACAGTAGTTTCTAATTGAGCAGTCAAACAGCTGAGAAACTGAATCTTATTTTAATCTAGAAATAATAATACTTCATTAAAGATTCTTACATTTACATGCAACAATTATTACTATTACAATTAAACAATGAAATGCATAGAACACTCCGTTTCAAAATAATTGACAATAATATTGGCAAAATGTATAAGTTGCTTACAGTAAAAGCCTCCAAAAATCTAATGTAAAATGGATTCCACCAGTTTTTACAATGCTTGGCAACATCTGAAATTGCAATACAGCGGTTGCATTGGTGTGCACACACCCAAAGCAGTCCACTCATTTACATACTGTGACTTTAAAGGCACTTAGCGAGGAAACACTAATGCATGTCAGTATCACTCATTGAAGCGAAGATGACTTGTTTACATCCCCTGCGATGCAAAAGGGATAAGGGAGAGAAAAGTGAGGGAAAGAGAAAAGAGAAAAAAGATGATCCTTATCAGGAAGAAAAAAAGGCAAAGGAGAAAGACGAGCAATGGGGCTCTTAGATCAAAGCGCGACAAAATGTGCCGAGTGTTGACTCCAGGTACTGGGACGGGTCCGACTCACCTCGCTGTCACTTCTATCCCTTTCATCACCCAGGGCCTTGCAAAACAGGATATAAATAAGTCATGCTTAATATTGTCACCCCGATAATGGAGAGGGAAAGGCCCCAGAATCAGAAAAGTGTCACATTAAAAGCAAAGTGTTTGAAAGGAGCGATTCTGACTTTTTCCTTTTCCCCTCGACAAGATTTTATTTTTCAAAATGGCACTAAAAGCTTGAAAGACTAATGTTGCTGTGGTGTTGAGGGGTTAGACTCTATATTGCTGAATGCACTCGGAGGATATATTATGCTCCAAGAAGCAAATATTTCTAAGCACAGGCACAGAATCGAATTTCAGCGCTTGAAAACATTGCACATTTGATAGGTGAGGTTATATAAATCACCAAACCAGTTTGCGTTTTGTGCAGGAGGAGGCTGTTCTCCACCTAAATTGTGATTCTACAGATTCTTGAGATTATGTAACTTTATTCTATGCTCATATTCTGATAAACTGTGGAATATTTACACTTTATTTTAAGGTGTCCTTGTAACATTGCAATTATCCATTACTGAGTAATATTAGTTAATGTACTTTATATATGGTTTGGGTTTGTCTTAGGGTTACGTGGACATCTTAAAATAAGGTGTAACCAATATTTCCATTTTCTATTTCCATTCTGATTTATTTCACACATGTATAGTAGATATACAGTATAGAGGGTTGGTGTTTAAAGTGCCCCTATTATGCCATTTTCAATATCGCCTTTAATGCAGTGTGTACGTAGCTGTATGAATGCAAACAATCTGCAAAGTTGCAAAGCCAAAAGTGCACGATAAATACATTTTTTGTCTCTCAAAATAAAGAATCGAATCTGTATAGCTAAAACAGACTGGACCACCTGACCAATCAGAGCAGAGTAGGCTCAAGGAAAGGAGGGTTTAGAGAGACTGGATCTTAGAACTGCTTCGAATTAATCTTTTGAGAATTGTTGAAAAAAGAAGTGATGTTAAATCCATATTTTGAGAAAACTAAAGCCTTTTTTGATATTGCATGCATGTAAACCTATTGTAGAAGACTCCCAAAACAATATTAGGAACCTTAAAATGGCCTTATAAGGGCACTTTAATATTTTGAAAAGAAGTCTCTTATGCTCACCAAGGCTGCATTTATTTGATCAAAATACAATAAAAGAGTAATATTGTGAGATATTACTACAATTAAAAATAACTGTTTTTTTATCTTTTTTTTTAAAACAGAATTTATTTCTGTGATGCAAAGTTGAAATTTCAGCAGCTATTACTCCAATCTTCAGTGTCACATGATCCTTCAGAATTATTCTAATTTTGCAATGTTTAAAAACATTGATTATTATCCAGGTTGCTTTTTTGTGTGAAAACTGAGAATTTGGGGATTTTTGATGAATAGAAAGTTGAAAAGAGCAGCATTTATTTAACATGAAAATCTTCTGTAACAATTTAACTGCCACTTTTTATCTCTCTTCTGAATTTGATGAGAAATGTTCGAGATCACATTGAGATCAGCACAGTTTGGGATCTTCTGAGATTATGACATTATTTATTCACCCGCATGTTCCAAACTTCTTTGACTATCTTTCTTCTTAAAACACAATAGAAGAATATTTATTTGTCTGTTTTTATTTTGTTTCTATTATTTGTCCAAAACTTCCAAGCTCCATTAAGTATGTGTGAGAGCCGATGAGGTTTGATATAAGTATGACATTTGACGTTTGTGTCAAAGATTTTGATGTATTCTGTGTTTGAATGATTAGATTTGAATGATTTCTAAGAGTGAATGAAGGCTTAATTTTATATTTGTTCATCTATAAAGTGATGACATCACTTTAAAATACTATGAAATACATATTTAGTCAATTTATATAAAGTTAGAGTCAAGCTATGACAGTATTTTTCCGTAAAACACTGATGTTACACAAATAGCTGAAACATTCTTCAAAATATCTTCTTTTGTGTTCTCCTGAAATATGAGTTTGTAAAAATATGGAGGTTCATTTTTAGGAGAACTCTTCATCTAAGTCTTAGTTTGCTCTCCATTGCTGTCTAGGAGAAACAGTAATATGGAAGCAATCTCGTTTGTGTTTTCCCTTCCTGTGGGTAAGGTCCACACGGCATAGATGCATGAGGTTGATGCGACGGCCGACTGTACATTAAATACCATCTCTCCACGGACATGCAGTAATGCGGCCCACAAAGTGCTCTGCCTCATCTGCTCACACAATGTACTTGTCTGTCTCTCTACCGCTCCTCCACAATCTACCCCGCTCTCAACCAATCTCCATCCCATCTACAACTCTTAGCCAGAGATGACTTAAGTCAGAGGAAGAATCCATTTACAATGTGTGCTTTGGAGCAGCTCCCTGACAATGCATGGCAGATTAGAGTGACATCTGTGATGAATCTTTCATAAACACTTTCTCCAGCACCGAGGCTTCTCTGAGTTCCCCGCGCCGTAGTGAGTGCCTGTTCAGATGTCATCTCGACGGGTCCTCAGACTGAGGGGAGAGTGACACGGAACCCGCTGAGTGGGGCATTAAAATTAATCCAGAAGTCACACACACAGCTGCAGTGCATCGCGACGGCAAGCCGCCCCCCTCCTCCCCCTCAACCGACCCACCCCAAAAGGCACCGTGACATGTGTCCACCGGCTCGTTCAGCTCTCAGATTCAGAGTCAATTTCATGTCCTCATCAATTCTTCACTGTGATTCTCCGCATTTGTTTCATTTGCATAACTTTTGTCTGTCTGTTTTCCCCGCTTTGAGTGGGAACACAGTTTTCCTTTCTTTGACATCCTCTTTAAGAATGCAGCTTCAAATTTAATGCGAGCAAAAGAAATATATAAATATATCAAAGGTTGACATGACGTTCCTCCGCATTATTCTCTTTGAAACGCGCTTCTGTTCGTGCATTAAGGATACTGAGAGATAAGTGACAAGAGGGCACGGGCGCACACGGAGACACAGGTTACCTCACGCAAACATGCCACATCCTGTTCCAATCTATCCTCTGCCAAATGTCTGTCTGCGATGAAGCTGGCGTGCAGAGGCAGTACCGGCTTCCAGAACAATGCAGCAACTAGCCTTTGATTCCATTTGACACTTGATTTCAACACCACTTATATGAAAAGAAATGAACAATGAAAAGAAAAAAGTTTCAATACTTTGATGCACCAAAAACACTTTCATGAAACATGAAACTAACGCATACATAAACACATAGTTCTGGTCCCAAAGAGGGGTTCACTTTTACATATTTTATTTTGTTTGAATTCTTTATGGCAATGTTGTTTTAATTCAAGTCATAATTCATTTTAATTTATCATTCTTTTGTCTACTATGGGCTCACTACATTTGCCTGTACATGGGTTTCCAAGCGCATTCTCTTTCATACTTCACAGCTGCTTTCAAGTAGATACACTGAGAGGCTGTTAAATGATAAAATAATAGCCAAAATAGCTCCCAAATTTAACCTATAAGACACAAACCAAAAATACGGCGAAAACACCTTGTGAAAGCCCTCTCTAAATTTTAATAGCCTTTTCTTATTGTAAAAAGTTCTACTAGGGTTTTCACTCATTCGCATACAGCCCAGTTCCCCGAGTGCAGCTGATTCTGATGGATTTTCTGCATTTGCTTGCTGCTTTTCCCACTTCCAGCGCACAAGCGCAGTCCATTGTCCATTTCTGTGGGTGTTTTGGGGGGTTGTGGTACAGATTCTGAAGGGAGTTGATGCAAATGATGTCTTGTATTAAATATTGATCCCACTCCATTTCAACTGAAGGTAGGCCTCAAACTAGCAAACAGACGCTTGTCTCTTTAAATAAGCAGAACTGTCGCTTTTCTGGCTGTCTGTTTACAAAATAAGAGACTGAAAATGAGACCTGGTCCCAAAAGACGACCTCCTTGTTTAAATATGAATAATAAATACATATTAGATAAATAATTCTGCATTCTGAATTATTGAGAAGAGGAAGGATTTATGGATTTGTGAAACTCACAGCACTGAAACTAAGGATAATGTCAAGCAATGAGTGTTATTGGTAAGGCACATACACTTTGTGAGAGAACAAAAAAGTTGAACGTTTAAAGCTATAGTTCACCAAAAAAAATGAAAATCCTGTCATTAATTACTCACCCTCATGTTGTTCCAAACCTGTAAGAGCTTTGTTTATCTTCGGAACACAAATTAAGATATTTTAGATGAAATCCTAGAGAAGAAATCATTCAATAAAGACATTATTGCAAAAAAAATATTCTCGTAGCTTCATAAAATTAAGGTTGAACGACTGATGTCACATGGACTATTTTAATGATGTCCTTGCTACCTTTCTAGGCTTTGAGCATGTCAGTTGCGTTGCTGTCTATGAAGGATCATAAAGCTCTCGGATTTCATCAAAAATATCTTAATTTGTGTTCCGAAGATGAACAAAGGTCTTACAGGTTTGGAACGTCATGAGGGTGAGTAATTAATGACAGTATTTTAATTTTGGGGTAAACTATCCCTTTAAGAGAATCAAAGGCTGTCTGTGACGTTTCAGCATGACCTCAGGAACAAAATCAAGTGAAGCAACTTCATCAATGTGCTAATGCACAATATGAAAACATTTTTAATGCACATAAAGTTTCAGTACACTTATTACACTGAAATAAAGCTTCCAGTCGTATTAACAGTGATGCCACACAAAGAACCATTTTGGCTTCCCCAAAGAAACTTTCAGTAAAGAATTGAACCTTTTTGTTTGATGTGAAAGGTTCTTCATGGAACATTAGACGGCAATAAAGAATCTATATTTAAGAAACCTAAACAAAATGCAAACGTTTGCCATGACAATGTATCACCATAAACAGCTTTACAGCTCAGAAAATTCACTGTATATTGTATAATATATATTGTACTCAACACTGTGTCACAAATGTTTTTAGTTGAGCCTTATATTGAACCTGAATATCCCATTACATAAAGGTCAGGAGAAACGAAATCCTCTATATAGGGCTCAGTATTTTAACAGAGCAAAAATTGACTTTTTAACTCAGGTTTCACATATAATGCCTATGATGTTAAAGTAGGGTCAAAAGCTGGTCTAATGTGCACCTTGCCAAATGCAATGTTGCTGTGAGTTCGGAGCAAACCTTGTTAACTCAAACAACACAAAAATGTGCTGATGGTCTATGTGCTAAATTGGCTTTGTTGCCATTATGTAGCCCAAGAAGTAATGCCTTACAAACCCATCTAACGAAAGGGGTGGTTCACTCCCCTGAGCAAGAGAGCAAAAGGTGGCGAGACTCATCCCTAATAACATCATTTAGAATTCACCTTCTCAAAATAGACTAATGCCTTCTTGCCTTGAGGGCCCTTCATACCTTAACAGAAAACTCTCTTTAGTTCAGGTTCCATTAAGCTAGAACACCATGCTCTATTAGTGCAGCGTGTGCAGCAGAGAGAGAAAAAGAACAGAAGGGGAGGGAGAGAGAAAGGTGTGTGTGTGAGATAGAAGAGAGGATGTCTGTGCTATACCTCAGGTGATCCTACTTTTTGTTTTTAAACACACTGAGAGCAACGTCACAGTGCTTGACAGCTTGTTAATGTCACCACATTGTTCCTGAAATTCCCATGGTGCTTTGCATTAGCACTCTGCTTGCCTCACACCCCCGGCGGCCTCACTAAAGTAGCACCATGAACACACACTGCCCAGGAGCATCACTCATACACACACACGAAGCAGGATACGGCAGCCAGTGTAATGCTTATGAGAACAAGACTGCGTTGGAATGATTGTTAAATAAGAATACAGGCATGTTTACACTGCCACTTATGTACACAGGAACATCCATTGAAAACATATTACAGAAGAGCGTGAAACATAACATATCCTGAAACATGTCAGAAACTCTATGATCTGTTTAATTGACAAGGATGCTCCAAGAAAAACATATTACATTGGAAAAGCATTTTGAAGAACTATATATGTATGCTATGGAATACAAAGTACACAGTGGTTACATTATTTGTACATTAATTTTTATTTTATGTTGCATTTTTGTTGCTTTATTATTTAATACCTTTTTTTTAAAATCAACAATCATTTGTGAATCATTTCTGTCAAATTTGGATTTGAACTGCCTTGAAAAGCCATTTTTTCTATTTCTGATAGCCTGATCTACTAATTAAAAAAGTATTTCACATAATCCAAAGGTATTTCTGCTGTTGAGCCCATAATATACATCTATTTTCATCGCCTCAGGGTGCTTTGCTCTGTATAACCTATTTAATTCAGTGTCTCTAGTGTATCATGTGATCCTGGCTTTAGGCAACAAAAGCTTTTTAATGATAGTTTATCAACAACCCAACATGAGCTCAGAGAACAGAACTCGGAATGAATACAACTTTACACCTGACTGAATATCATCACACATTGTATCTATCCATCAAACACTTATTCTTAACAAAGATCACCTCATTGCCTGAATTAACTGTCAATCAGTGCAGACTGACTTGTCCAGGAATATAGCCCCACACACATGTTTCCTTGTTCATACTGTACATTGCTATTTCTCTCATCTGATTTCAATATGTGAATATTAGATTGATTTAAATGTCTTAATTTAAATGTTCTTATACATTTATGCATTAGACAAACACATTTATACAAGGAACTTGCACTGGATTCTAGATAGACATTGCATCGGGTCTTGCACTGAACCAAACTTATGACCTTGGTGTTGCTGGGACCATGCTCTCCTGTTTGAGCTTCAGAGAATCAACACTTAAAACAAGTCAATTATAATAAGAGTGAAAACTTTAATATACATCTACGTTAAAGCCAGGGCATCTGTAAGATTTTCGGATGCCCCAGAGATGACTTCAATTGCAATGAATGTGTGATATACTGTGCAGCCCTGCCCTCTAGTGTTGTACTGTGGACTCACAGCTGGACATATCACATTAAGGTTGTGTGCATTTAGAAAAGGGATTGGTTTGTCTTTTCATAAAGGATGTATAATAAATATTATTATGATAAATATTATTATAATTTCCCATATAAATAATCTATACACTACAATTTAAAAGTTTAGGGTTGGTAAGAATGTTTAATGTTTAAAAAAAGTCTCATGATCACCTGGGGTAACATTTATTATCAAAAATGCCATAAAACAGTAATATTATCACATATTCTTACAAATGCAATTAATTGATTTCTATTCAGTATATTATAAAATGTTTATTTTTCCTGTGATGCAAAGCTGAATTTTCAGCAATAAACTGCGTAATATTTTGCGAAAGCCGTAGTAATATTTACAAATATTACAAATATTACTGTCACTTTTGATCAATTTCATTATTTAATTAATATATATATATATAAATACTAAATCCCAGCCTCAACCCATTCAGAAGTACCAGTACTTACATAGAAACCTATACATAGTAGCCAGAAAGAATTTTTTTGATTTTAAAGAAAAATGTCAGACGTAGTTAGAGGCTTTTGCATCTGAACTCTTCACACACACACACACACACACACATATATATATATATAAATACAAAATATGATCAACTTCTAAAAACAATTCTTACTGAATCAAAAAAAAATACAAAGCAAACAAAATGCACATTAAATACTCTAACTGGATATGCATTTTTTCAATGCCTCATACTTAAATTTTGAATGTCTCCAGAAAATTAATGTTATTTGTGATTATTGATAATTGGCTTACAATTAATCCATATTCATGCATTACATTCATTACATCATAAAAAAGGTCATTGCTAATTAATTTTCCTCATTTGTCCAGTTAACGAATACATATAATGATAAAGACAGAAATAAGATAGAACACTGAATTTTTCTTACTAATATGGTGTCTGCTTGACCACTGAATGAATCTGGAATAAAATTAGATTATACCAAATAAGAGACAGAAAAGATAATGAAATAGATAAAAGATGTATAGGATCTCTTAAGTATATGTAAAATTAATATCAGCCTGAAAGACTTGACTTGCAGCCACTTTTTCAGACCGAGCTTCAAGTCCACTGTGATCAGCCCAGTAGAGACATTGTGAGAATTACAACCATTCACAACCACTTATTTTGCTTGCATTGTAGTGCACAACCATGCATATAAACACTGGCACGTCCCCCTAATGGTCGCCAAATGATAACTGGCCTTTCCCCAGTCCTAGAGCCATGCCTGGGGCAGCCAGGCAGGGTGATCCGACCCTCACCACCCACCTCCATAAACCCTCTGCCCCTTAGCATATTGCAGTCCTTCCTCGTTCATTTCACCCCATTTAAGCCTGAGGGCCTCTCCTGTCGCTCAAATGTGGGTGAGGAGAGCAATCACGTCCAGGTCACGGGATTCTGGGGATAATTCTCACAGGCCCCAAAGCTTGGTGTCACTGAGGGTGAACAGTCCCGTTTGGATATGAAGCCTTCTGCGCTGGTAGATTATTTAGATTGCTGTTGGATGAAGGCCAGGTATTTCTGTCAAGAAGCAGTGATGAATGTGTTGACCCTTTCATTACCAGGATTGTTGCATGTTTGCCATTAACGAACTAAGAAAAGTATTCTCTGAATTGCCAGAGAACTTGTATTCATCATGTTAATTGTGTGTAGCATTTCTCATCAGAGACGTTCTTCGTGTCCATAGAGTGTAATGGCTGTTGTCAACCAAAAGATGGCAGCAAAAGATTATTCAATACAAATGGCTTTGCTTTCAAAGGCCATTTTTATTTATAATAGTCAGGTCAGTTAAGTGCACTGAAAAAAAATGATGTAGAAACCATTTTCACAATGAATTACAAAGAAACAGCAAGTAACACTTGAATTAAATGTAAATTACACTTATAAATGCAGTTACACTAATTATGTCTATGGGTTCAATTCATGTTCCTTCTAAATGCAGCTGTGTTAATGTGCTTGATTGCACCATAAACATCACTGACTTCATACTAGCTGATCAATTTTGTTTCAATGAAGACCAAAGAGCCACTTGTGGAACTTCACAATGATCTAGGAAGAAAAAAAAAAGCTGGACAAAAGGTTGGCAAAGCTTTGAACCTCTCTAAGAGCACCACTATGTCCATTGTAATGAAATGAAAAACACATGGCACAATCCAGACACTGCTCAGATCAGGCTGTCCTACAAAATTGATCAACAAGCCAACAGGAGGAATTGCGCATGATGTGACCAAATGGCCAGCTTCAACACTGACAGGGCTTCTTAAACTGAAATAAAAGTAAGTTAACGGTCCAGACACCAACGTCTTCAGCACTTCTTAGACTCTTTTTTTTAGAGAGTGGATAGAACTAAGAAATCTATTTTTGAGAAAAGAATGTGTTGAAGGCGTGTCGCGAAACCTGAAACATTGTGTAAAAAAAAAAAAATGTTTGGTCAAAAATTGCACTCATCAGCCTGACAGTAAAGTGCAAACTAAATACAGTCTAGCACCCTGGTAGCATCCATTCTTTCCATCGGATATACTGGAAGAAGCATCTTGCTTTGGCATTCAGCAGGAGCAACAGGAAAGTTTTTGGCATCGAGAGAATGTGGATAAATCCTCAAAGAGAACCTGTTTCAGAAAGCCAGAAACATGTGTTTAGGTTGAAGGTTCATTTTCCAGCGGCACAAAGCACACAGTAAAACCTGGCTTGAATAAAACAGAGCAAAGCAGTGGATATGCTGAAACTTGTAGCCTAAATGTCATTTACCATGAGGTGAGGAAACAATTACAACATGATATAAACAGACATGTGAAAAAGTGAACTCCTGCTGTAATTATTTTTTTCCAGAAAGCCTATTAAAATCCTTTAAGGTCAAATGTTCCTTCAAAGCTCTGTCTAGATTGGCATTTAACACCACACGTGCGCTCAATGTTAATAAAACAAAACAAAATATAACCAATAGGCCAACTAGTTGAATGTAGTTTAAAACATTAAAGAAGAAGAAGAAACATTGAAAAAGGCATGGTTGTATAAAAAATAACTTTAATTAAACTCGTATTAAATCATTGTAAACATCCTATTAAAATCTACATCCATAATAATTAAGTATTACCTGGAATCTGAACAATACCTTAAATGTGTGGTGCAGTTTGACCACTTGATGGCAGAGATCTTCAAGGTTGACCTAAAGATGAGCTACTATATTTCAGCTTGCTATTCCTATAACAATATGAGATGTCACTGGTGAAAACCACTGCAGTGAATCTTGAGCACTGCATCAACCTCCACTGGGCCATCTTTCCACAGATCTAAAGCCCACTTATTCTACATTTGACAGCACTTTAACTGCAAACATAAATGTGTTGTTAAGTCTCCATTAACCATGATATTGTACAGGCTTACAAACCATACGATCCTTAATAAAATAAGGGATTCTTCAAAACAGGCCTATAAATAAACCTAATCATTTATACATTCTTAGCGGATGACTTGATTCTAATTCTATATTTTCTGTGCATCATATAGATTTTAATATAAATGCCTGGCTAAAACAAATGAGTATCTGCTTTATCTGTTTATGTCTAGACTCTCTGTAGTGCTCATAATGTGAAAGTATTTCCTTGTAAAAACATAAAGTCTTACCATGTTGTCACCTGTGTTGCCATTTGCGAAGCACTTGAAGAGCCATCTCTTAACCCGAGATGGCTTTTTAAGTGGCAACCTGCAGAACAGTTATCTAGTTTTAAGCATTTTCATTGCCATTAAGCCCAGGGTGGATAGAAAACAAAATGCACCTGCACACTTTGACACGGTGTAATTGGAATATATGCATTGACACATTAAAAGCACTACGTATTTCTCATTTATGCTATTTATCAGTGTCCTTCACTCCCAAGTGTACATGCCATGGCGACATAGTTCTGGTAGCTGACTAACAGCATCCATTTTAGTAAGAGCAGTGAGAGGCTATCTTCTCCCCTGACATCCCGGTCGATAAAATTCTCAAAGTGACACTGCACAGCAGACGTAAGTGCTCAACCTGCCATGTCACTTTGAGTCTAACAGCTCCTAACAGTACAATCTCATCTCAGCAGCCTTTGTGTCTCTGTCAAGATGCAAACATGCTGTGATTGACATGCAAACTTATGCTTTACTGATTCAGCCTAATTGTGTTTGTGAAAGACTGAGATTGTGTAAGACCATCATAAATCTGATCTTTGAATTTACTACCCTCCACTACCACATGCCTATATGGTATTTAAACTATGAATAAAACCATTTCAGTATTCATTAAATAAAAATTATTTGTATAAATTCTTCAAAAATTATGGCTGTCCCACAGCTACAGTATATGGTGACATTTCAACTACACCAAACAATTCTGACTCATTTAAGTTTCCTTCAGTACTTGATTACCAATGAGTATCAGTGAAAAGCGTGAGATGATAAATAACAAATGAGGTAACAAAAAAGGAAAACATTAAATAAAGAAAAAATAAAAAGCATGCAATTATCACTTGTAAACTGAATAAGTTTACTGTGCATCGTTACAATCAAGCTTTAATTTTGTCGAATCATGGGTCAAATGTGAAAATATTATTTAATTATGTGTATTTAGAATACATAAAATGTTACCTACAAAATTAGCCTTAGCAATACAAAGTATGCAGACATTTTATTTCAAAAATTTTTCCACCACTGTCATTTCCTTCACAAGATGCTATTAAACAAAACACACAATGCCGTTTAAATTATATTTAAAAAATATCAAATGTTAAAAATAGTTGGGGAACAAATGTAATAACTTAGCTGTAATAACAGGGGTGTCCAAACTTTCTCCGTGAGGTCAACTGTCCAGTAGAATTTAGCTCGAACTCTAATTAAACACACCTGAACCAGCTCAAGTTATTCAGACTTATTAGAAACTTCCAGGCAAGAGTGCTAGAGCTGGATGAATGAAGCTTATTATTATTATTATTTTAAAGCTATAGGGCTGAAAGTGCCCTTTTGCCGGCCACACAATGCGTGATTTTTAGCCCTGCTTTCCCATTTGGAGATAATTAACAGAGAACGCTGACAAAAGCATGAAATCTGAGGTAAATCAGTGCTCATTTACGTGAGTGATGATCACTGTGTGAATTTTAAAAGACACAATCTGAGAGAAGTGCTAATGAGTCACAAATGCCCGAGAGATATTTAGCAGGTTAATATCTAGATCAGCCTGTGATCCAAGTCTTGTAGTGTGAAATGTGTTTTGACTCAAACTGACATTGGCGAACGACATGCCGTTTTGTAGTGTTAAAATAACGGCAATCTGACAACTTTGAAAGTTAAGTATGGACAGCATTATATTAAACCTCCATTTATAGGCCTATAGCTAGTGGGTTTCACCCACTATTAAAAGTGTGTCCATGTGTGTTCAAAGTCATATTAGTAAAATTGCAGTGAAATTTTTTGAGCAAAAAGATACATTGTCTGTTGTAGTAGCTAAGTAGAGATTATCCTTTCTGAAGCACCTTTTACACTTGGTTTTCTTGACCTTCTGGATAGTATATTGGTTTGAGTGAAATCACAATCACAATCTGGGTCTCCTTTCTGCTGGATGATACAAGTTTGTTAAAATGGTAGGAGTGGGGTAATTTGAGCCAAAATTCCTGGGGTTGAGCCAGTGTACATGTAATTCTACATGATATTTCATACATTTTAGACTAAACATGTTTGATTTTGCTCTTTGTTTGAAGTTAGCTGGGGTGGAGGAGGGATGCCAAAAAACTGTCATGGGACAGAGGTAAGTTGGATATATACACTGAAGAAAATTATAAACACAACACTTTTGTTTTTGCCCCCATTTTTCATGAGCTGAACTGCAACACATCTCCTTCGCATAGAGTTGATCAGGTTGTTGATTGTGGCCTGTGGAATGTTGGTCCACTCCTCTTCTATGGCTGTGCGATGTTGCTGATATTGGCAGGAACTGGAACACGCTGTCGTTTACGCCGATCCAAAGCATCCCAAACATGCTCAATGGGTGACATGTCCGGTGAGTATGCTGGCCATGCAAGAACTGGGATGTTTTCAGCTTCCAGGAATTTTGTACAGATCCTTGCAACATGGGGCCGTGCATTATCATGCTGCAACATGAGGTGATGGTCGTGGATGAATGGCACAACAATGGGCCTCAGGATCTCGTCACGGTATCTCTGTGCATTCAAAATGCCATCAATAAAATGCACCTGTGTTTGTTGTCCAAAACATACACCTACCCATACCATAACCCCACCGCCACCATGGGCCACTCGATCCACAACATTGACATCAGCAAACCGCTCACCCACACGACGCCATACACTCTGTCTGCCATCTGCCCTGTACAGTGAAAACCAGGGATTCATCCGTGAAGAGAACACCTCTCCAAAGTGCCAGACACCATCGAATGTGAGCATTTGCCCACTCAAGTCGGTTACGACGACGAACGGCAGTCAGGTTGAGACCCCGATGAGGACGACGAGCATGCAGATAAGCTTGCAGAATTCACGGGCAACAGCTCTGGTGGACATTCCTACATGTCAGCATGCCAATTAAACACTCCCTCAAAACTTGCGACATCTGTGGCATTGTGCTGTGTGATAAAACTTTTGTTGTGGCCAGCCTAATGCACACCTGTGCAATAATCATGCTGTCTAAGTAATCAGCATCTTGATATGCCACTCTTGTGAGGTGGATGGATTACCTCGGCAAAGAAGTGCTCACTAACACAGATTTAGACAGATTTGTGAACAATATTTGAGAGAAATCGGCCTTTTGTGTACATAGAAAAAGTCTTAGATCTTTGAGTTCAGCTCATGAAAAATGGGGGCAAAAACAAAAGTGTTGCTATTATCAGTGTATATATATATATATATATATATATGTATATATATATATATATGTATTGTGCTGATTAGGATGATTAACTAACGAGCTCCACCTGTGCCAAACTGATTGATTATCAGATCGTGCTCCTCACGAACCTTGATACTAAAACATCAATGGGTTGTCAAGTACTATTAACCCAGTTCTGTAAGTTTCTTTTTTAATTCTTCAATTTGAACTTTATTTTGTTCTGAAATTTTTAATAATTAAAAAAAATGCCTTCAAAGTCAACCCAGTGTCTTGAACCACAGGCAGGAAAACTCCCTGGATGAGTGGCCAGTCCATAACAAGGCTTACACAGATTTTACAAAGTCATATTTATTGAATTTCTCTTCCTTTGATATAGCATGATATGAAAATGTTCTGTTTTTTTTAAAGCATAATCAGTGGCACAGTTTAAACCCATGTGGCTGAACTTCTCCCTATAGGCTCAATTTACCCCTCACTGGGGGCAAGTTGAGATAAGAGATAAGAAAGCCATATTTTTAAAGCAGTTTATTTTAGATCCAAAGTGATTATTCCCAAAGATGCCCCACATCCTGAAATGTATGTACATATTTAAGTTGGACCCATTGCTGTCATGTGCTCACTTTAAACACACTGTAAGTAAAACAGGCTCAACTCACCCCACTTTCCCATATGTTTTTGTAATAAATCTTTAAAATTCATGTCCATTTTTTTATTTACTTATATCAATACATCAACATGAATTGATTGGCTTTATGATGGATATACTGTACATGTACATGACATATACAGTATGTCCAAAAATGTATAACACATACTGTACATAAACTTACATATTTGTATGGGCTTGATCTGTGAATATTAAATATTATACTCAAATGAAACATGTTCATATGACAAAATATTTCATTTATGGAAATGTAATTTCTGAACATACATATTACATTTACATATGGCTTGGAATGACTGGATTCCACTCACAAAATTTCACAGAGCAACAGTAAATGTGACCACTTTTTAGATGTTGCTGCTGATTGGCACTAGATTTACTTTGGGGATCAATAAAGTCTCTGTCTAGTAACTACGGACATACAATGGCTACGTGGTGCTGCACAAGATCTTGAATATAAAATGTCAGCCAAACATTTATGAGACCATAATTGACAGCAGCGAGAGTGCATGCAACTTGGCATTTGCACATATTTGTGGCAGCAGCCTCAGACTGAACTATTATAGCAATTTGAGTACCCTTTGACTCTAATTAACTCCGGGACAAATCAAATAAAAGTGCACGGATTTGCAGCGAAATTGAGGGAGCCATCCTCGGCTCTTCTGTTCACAATTCATACCAGCAAAACCCTTCAAATCAATCAGAGATTAAGGAAAATGCCAGCTGTTAAAGATGATTTTAATCTACTATTCTTTCTCTCTATCCATCGCATCTGCACACATTCTCCCGATTCTCAATCCCAGTTATGCCCTTGATGTAATACCGTGGCAAGGCCAAAGGTGCTCAGTGATTTCTAAATGTGGCAGCTACAGGACACACTCAATTACCATTGGCTTTCTCTGAGACTTGACAGCACAAAGCCACCGTGGTTACTCGCCGAGAAACAAAACACTCTGGCAATTCCATTAGCATGCTGGGTGCTTGCCAGCAACTCTCTGCATTATGTTCCATGGTAGACAAATTGGCAGTCAAAATGGTGTTGTGAAGGGGGCTAATTGCTTGAGTGCTGCATGGGTTAGCCTGTATTTCATGAGACTCGAAATGCACAGGGAGATGGGCTGACCCAACTGTCTGATGTGTCCTAAGATGCGGCGACGAACGATGCCAGAACACCTCTGCTGTTGTGATCTGACATTTCTTGTGAAGGAGAATGTTATTCATTAGCTTTTTGCTAATGAGCCAAAAGCTTAAAGACCCAGTGAAATCAAAAGTTTATTAGCTTTGAGATCACCTTATTTTGCAATGCGAAAGTAAGCTATTTTCTGTGAATGTGTGAGATTTCCAATTTATTACCTGGTAATATCTAACACCCGAGTAATTGGTAAAACTATTTGCACTACAAACCAGTGTGCTTATGATTATGATAATAAATACAAATTTTATGATAACAAATACCAGTTTGTGATATCAAGCAGCACAACGGACTGTTTTTGACAGCTAAAATAACTGGAAGAAGGGGTGACCACACGTCTTCTTTTTTTCCCGGACATGTCCTGGCTGGGATTTCTAAATTGCCTAAAATGTCTGACATTTGTATTCCTCCTCGAACTCCATGATTGGTTGATTGTTGTGCAATGCCTGTATGCAATCAGTTAAACTACATGTTAGTAGTAGTAA
This sequence comes from Ptychobarbus kaznakovi, assembly GCA_027422405.1. Classification (NCBI taxonomy): domain Eukaryota; kingdom Metazoa; phylum Chordata; class Actinopteri; order Cypriniformes; family Cyprinidae; genus Ptychobarbus; species Ptychobarbus kaznakovi. Next base: position 11,251,389 of record CM049799.1, read on the forward strand.
CATTTATGCCTGTATGCAATACATAAAGGTCGTACATGTTAAGTAGTAACATTTAAAATACATAAAGGCAAAAGGCAAGGCAAGGCAAGTTTATGCATATTTCATTTCATCAGTCAGGTAATTCAAAGTCAAAGTTTACATAAAAGGAAGTAGAAATAGACATTAAAATAGCAATAAAAACATTATAAATTGATTTGTTAATAGAAAATTCATTCAACAAATGGTGCACAGTAAACAGATTCACTGCTCAAGCAACAAATGATAAACTGGAGTGGTCTGTTTTGTGTGAACCCTTGTGTATTTCTAACTGATCGATCCTACTGACTGAGTGGTCTGTTAGGTATATTCAGTGAGCATATCTGCAATGTATTTAGGTCCTAGGCCATTGAGTGATTTATAAACGAGTAAAAGTACTTTAAAATCAATCCTAAATGTAACTGGAAGCCAGTGTAAGGACCTGAGGACTGGTGTGATATGCTCAGATTTTCTGGTTCTAGTCAGAATCCTGGCAGCAGCGTTCTGGATGAGCTGCAGCTGTCTAATGGTCTTTATGGGAAGCCCGGTGATGAGATTGTTACAATAATCCACCCTGCTGGTGATAAAAGCATGAACAAATTTCGACAAATCTTGACTGCATACAAAACTTTTAATTCTTGAAATGTTTTTGAGATGATAGTATGCTGAAATAAAATAAATAAAATAAAAAGACAACATAGCTACATTGTGAAGGTATTTTTGACGTTTTTCAATGGGTAGACCAAATTCTTAATGACGTACTTGCTCATTTTGGTTCATTTGTCTATTTCAATGTAATACGTTCATTTTAAATGAAATAAGAACAAAATAGCAGTTTGTAAAGATAGCTGCTAACAGACTGCTAAATCCACTGGTCTTTTGACACCCCTATAATTCACACACACAGAAGAATCTGAAGAACGTATTTGTATATGTGATTTGAATATTAGAACATTCACTATAGGGTAGTCATCATGGAGTGGAACGTTTCTTTAGTTGGCGTAAACGGAGGCCATATTCTCTTAAGCGATACAGACTTAATGCATACCTTTTTCAAATCAATGAACAGACTCCCATTGCTCCAGCACACTTTATCCCATAAATTGAAGTAATCAGTTTTCATCAGAGAGGTATAATTTACAACCACAAGAGGTCGATATACACACTAGCAAGCATTGCTATCAGGGCCAACATACCCCCCGGGGCTTATTTTCCCCAAAATGAATGCCATCTCTTTCAGCCAAGCAGCTTCACATTGCCATCTGTAGGTTAGTCCGGATAAATCATTCAACCCCCTCTTGCAAACATCCACAACAGTTCCTTTCAGATAACAAGGTCAGGGAGCACATTCCAGGCCAAGGTTGACGGTATTGGAGTCTAAATTAAGATTCTGCATGTGGTAGAATGCTGGTCAACAACAGCCTATGTTTGAGCTCAAATGGCTCACATTTTCATTCAGATACACTTAATCCATTACACAGTTTTGCTATTATTTTAACCTTAAAGGGAAGAAAAAGATAAATATAATTGTTTAAATATTAACAAATGTATATCATATGCATAGATTTCTGACATAAGATACATTTAAATAATAATAAAAAAAATACAAACTGCATATAATATAACACAGCTCCAGTTTGCTGTCTAAAATGGTGTGTAAGAATTGACTGAAAGCTACTTCCTTCATTTCTATCTTCTCTGGCAGAGAAGAGTCTCTCCAGATCAAGTTCACACTGTGATGTATGGCATTGCCTTACACATACATTCTCCTGGCTTTGCTGTGTAAATACTGGAAATGTCTGTATTACTTCTAGGAATCAGAGAGGAACATTTAATTCCTGCTGAGTTTGAACCCCTCACAGTTCAGGTATACCTTTGTCTACCAAACAACACACTCAAAGCCACAATAACATGTATCAGTGTAAAAATATTTGAGATATATAAATATGCAAGATTATATATATATATACTGTATGTTATGCAAGATCAAAGTATGCTTAAGCAGCCATAACTCTAGTCTTGAGTGTCACGTGATTCTTCAGGAATCATCATTAACATGCTATAACAATGTATCTCTACAGCGTGTGGATAATTATTAGACAAGTCTATATTCTATTTTTTAAAGCACATTTAAACAATTCCACACCACACATCAACCTTCATAACTACTGTGGATTTTGTATAAAATCCTTTATGATTCATATATAATTGTTAACGAGGAATAGAAGTAAAAAAAAGCCTAAATTCAGGTCCATAAAACTTTTTTACAAATCAGTCTACATCTATTTCATGATAGGTCTTAAGTGGGGGTCATGTTTTGGGAGTCCTTACCAGAGTCTCTCAGAAACTGACACCTTGTACTTCTGGAAAGTCCATAGTTTGCAGTTCAGGAAAAAGGTGGCTCTATAGACTTGGTTTAACACCTAATTCTTCACCTTGATTCTTAAACTCTTTTGCAGTTCATATTTTCTTCTAAACCTGTTTTTTTGACCCTGCTGTCTCAACGAATATTTATTGTCCATGGCTTAATTTTGCAATTGCTATAGTATTGCATCCTTCTTTAATAGTTTTGGATTTTTCAGTGTGTTGAATCTCTTTTTTGGTCCATTTTATTTAATAAAATGCCTAATAATTATGCACATTTGAATACAAGGCTTTTATCTTCCAGCCCTGGTTAACAAAAAATATCTTATAAATTATATACAAAATTCATCGTAGTTATTAAGATTGAAGTGGATTATGTGCTTGGACAAAAAGATCAGAATATCTGCTTGCCTAATAATTGTGCATACACTGTATGTGGTGCTCAAGAAACGCTATTATTTTCAATAATCAAAACAGTGTGTTTATAAAAATGTGTTACATTTTTATGGAAATGGGACTTTTCCCCAGGATTGCTGGATGAATAGAATGATCATAATAGCATTTATTTGAAATACAATTTTTGCAAAAGATGTAAGATCAGTAGTACTGTCAGTTTTGATAAAAATCTTACTGAACCCAAAATATTTGAAGGGTAATAACAATCTATGAATACCAGCATCACAAATCACTTCATTATTTTTTTTTTTTGACTCAAGGTGTTGCAAACAATACATGTTTTACTGTACTACAGTATTTAGGAATTGTTGCAATGTCAGGGTCCAACTGCTGGGGGAGCTGCAGACCTTAAACTCACTGGCCAAACATGAATGCAACAATCCAGTCTGAATAAAAGCTAAAGCTTAAAAGTGCAAACGTGCCATATCCTTTCACAGCCAAAATAGCATTATGTGAAAGGGCAAGGACTGACAACCACTAATATCTGAGCTCCCATTATGATCCAACATCTACGATTTTGTAATCAAACCCAAATAATTATTGCATATCATACAAAAAAATGCAACATGATGGGGATAACCTGTACACTGATTCTGAAGACAGCATTTGTTGCCAGTTATGATGTTGCATGCTGTTGTTCTCTAGGTCATTAGAGCAGCCCTCATAAGACAGACTATTTAGTCATTGGGTCATTACTGTGAACAGCGCTAATTAATCTCGGAGCGCAGAGCAGCGTCGTGAGAGGGGCTCTGGTTTTTGATTACAATAGGAAAGTATTTGCAGCGGTCGCCATAATGATACCAAGCTCCTGCTAGAAAGCACCCGCTCACTCCGGTTACGGACAAGGTTTAATCAATACTGTGTCCTTCATCCTGCATTCAGGGCCGACCTTGGCAGCCTTTTGTCTCCTAAACGAGGGCAAAGAGCATAAATGTGGATACACAGAAAAAAAAATGAATGGTCCAAGCACTGATCCCACATGAAAATAAAACACTAGCGCATCCAGTCAGCTCATTTGGAGCCTAATGAGTCACCATATGTTTATCATTATTTTACCTTAGCCTAATGAAATGTCTCCATGCCAGGGTCGTTTGTAAATTTATTAGAGCCTCCTAATGTAGGCAGAAAGGTTAGAAAGGGGCAAACAACACCAGCACAAACAGAGCAGGGTTCAATCGGGGTCTACCTCTTGATTCATTTGAAAACAAAGAACATTATCATGCAATAGAGGGCTATAATAGACCAAATGATGTGAAACAGCAGGTATATTTAAGCAGTGAATAGGAAATATTTTGATAAAGGAGCCTTGAACAACCTCCAGACTTGAAAGTGCTAATCAGCAATTCCTTTACTGGAATGATTGAATTATCACTATTGAAATATTCTTAGAAGCATCTCGGGAACAGATAAATCATGAAAACAAACACAAAAATCTATTGTTGAAAAACAAATTTACTGCATCAGCAGAACACCAAATTTTTTGTTACAAAACATGAAACAAACTTATCGAACATTATCGTCAGCTAACAAAGGATTAGGAATATCGACAGTCAAGAATTTACTTGTGTAATATTGAATAAAGAAACTAGTAAAAGGCTTCACATCTTCCTCTTCTGGGTGCTGATGTATAACACTGGAGGACAAAGAAAACAAAATGAACTTGAGTATATGCAAAACATCACACTGTTGCAAAACTACACACTGCGTCTGCTTAAGCTGAAAACAACTAAGGAAAGAGCACAGGTACTTGAAAAACACAGACATTACATACCATTGTTTCCTCTGAGAAATGCATCTCCATACTTGTTCTTCAGCTGGCCATTGACATATTCCTCTGTCTGTTCCACAGCGATATTCATGTAGCCGTCAAGACAGGCCAGGACTCCTGAGGGCAAGACACACATTAGACATAATGTAACTTTAAATATATATATATATTTTTTTTTTACCTATTAGAAAACTTAAAGGATTACTCCGCACCAAAATGAAAATTGTCATTAATCACTTACCATGTATTTTGGATGAAAACCGGGAGGCTTGTGACTGTCCCATTGACTGCCAAGTAAATAACATTGTCAAGGCTCAGAAAAGTATAAAAGACATCATCAAAATAGTCCACCTGCCATCAGTGGTTCAATCTGAACTTTATGATGCGACGAGAATACTTTGTACGCAAAGAAAACTAAAATATTGGCTTTATTCAACAATTTGTCTCCCCCACGTCACCGTATCTCCATTTGTGTAAATAAAAGGTTAAATAAATGTAGAAAATGTATCCGCGTGGTGCAGCCAACACATAACAGCATACGCTGCTTGAGTTCAGTGAATACTCTCCAAAATGGCGCTATGGTGACACGGAGGAGACGAATTGTTGAACAAACTCAATGTTTTTGTTTTCTTTAGATACAAAAAGTATTTTCGTCACTTCATACAGTTCAGATTGAACCTCTGATGGCAGGTGGACTATTTTGATGATGTCTTTTCATACTTGTCTGAGCCTTGACAGTGTTAATTGTTTGGCAGTCAGTGGGACAGTCACAAGCCTCCAGGTTTTTATCCAAAATATCTTAAATTATTTTCCGAAGACAAAGCTTTTACAGGTTTGGAACGACATGGGGGTAAGTGATTAAAGCCAATATTTATTTTGGGGTGGAATAACCCTTCAACATTCTCGTATTAGTGATATTTTATATTGTACATCATTCTGTTCTATGATATGGGGAAAGCAAATGTTCCACCCACAGTTATACACCAGCTCCAGGTTAGAAAAGGTCTGAGCTGCGTTGATGCAGCTCAGGGAAATATTCCTTTCCATGGATGCCAGAGGTCATTTTAAATTAACATGTTTTTAAATTGAAGTTGAATATTTTTGTCAGTGGATGTATAGCAGCAACAGTGGAAGACTGAAAAACAATCAAGCATGTGTTTATGACAGTTATATACAGAATAGCACTCTTTGACAAACAGTGTGGGCTGAGTCTACACTTTCTAGAGCAGTGGTTCTCAACTTAGAGGATGTGTGAGATTCATTATTTTTATCATTAAAAGTCATGTCAAATCCATCTTATATATCGATGGGTATTTTTATAATGGATATACATTTTTCTAATTATGCTCAAAAATATTTTAACCGGTAGATTTTACTTTTAAATTATACAAATTGAATTTTTAAATAAACTAAATACATTTAAAATGTAAATGTTTAAAAATCCTTATCCAGTAAGTCACAAGAAAATCGGTTTAAGTTTAGTACAGCTAGTAAAGGGAGGATTCAAACTGAAAGCCTTAGATCAAGAATAGGATAGATTTAATCCTATTTACCATAATTAAGACAGTCGTATTTAATATGGTGAGAACATAAGAAACTATGTTGATGTTTTTTCTCTATATTACCAGATTTACAGGCACGCAGCAGCATTTTCTTATTTCCAAAATTCTGAATACGATCAAAGTCTATTATTTTTATTTATTCTTGCCTTCTTGTATGATGTCCATGACCAACTTTAAACTAAATCTTCAACATTAGTTTATAAATCTCATTTAGGACGCTTCAACATTTACCTCTGTAATCGACACCAGAGTTCAGCTTCACCACCACTGGTCTCCCAATGATCTGCTTCAGGAAATCACTCGGTGTCTGCTTTCGGAGACTCATCTTTACTGAAAATATAGAGCAAATGAAGATTATAAATCATAATCACAGATGTATGGAAATGTGCCCATGCTTTAATGTTAGCAAAAATGACGTGTAACACCATAAAGAGAAGCGCGCCGTGAGATTAGTTATCGTTCACTGTCTAACGTTATACTAAACACGTTTTTTAATGAAACCGTCAATCTATGTTTTAAACCGCTGTACATTTAGCATGAGCGGCTAGCTTAGCCTGTTAGCATTACAACCCAGTGTAGGATCTAATAGACTCATTATACATATCGCAGGGTACAGTACTGCAATTTATTTAACCCTCGGCTAACGTCAAATGCACTCGTTTACCTAATGAAAATGAAGTAACAGTTAGTCACTCACCTCGGTTTGTAACGTTTGCCGCACGTTTCGACTGAGTGACCGTTGACCAATGAACCGAAGCGCTTATGATGTTTACACCGCGCAGCCAATCAGATGCGTCGATAAAAACCCAGCGTACGGAAGCCGCAGAGGTAGAATTATCTCCTTTGAAAAAGATTGCGGAGAGGAAAAGGAGCCAGAACGAAAAAGGTAGTGCGAAGCTTAATGATAGATAGATAGATAGATAGATAGATAGATAGATAGATAGATAGATAGATAGATAGATAGATAGATAGATAGATAGATAGATAGATAGATAGATAGATAGATAGATAGATAGATAGATAGATAGATAGATAGATAGATAGATAGATAGATAGATAGATAGATAGATAGATAGATAGTAGATAGGTAGGTAGGTAGGTAGATAGGTAGAAGTTCTAATTTCTAAAAAATTAGAAGTGTAAAATATAATATTTTGTATACTGTAACAAAAAATACACAAATATCGTTTATACTCTGTAAGAAATGTGGAAATCTCTATATTTGTGTGTAGAGGTGTGACTAAAAACACAGAGGAAAAATAATATCTTGAGTAGCCAAAAAGAGAGATGGGGAAGAAAAAGCCTGTCTTTTGTTCACAGGCAGAGGAGGGCATGCACCTGAGAGACAGAATCATAAAGCACTTCTGGCGCATCCAGACAGTTTGCTTGTTAGCAGGGCATTGGTAGCCCTGAGGAGGCTAGAGGTTAATTTGGTATCTGGTGCCGTGTTAAACTAAGGTCAGCGCTACAAGTCCTTAAGTCATAAACAAGTGTGGTTAAGAGCCGTGTACACACCTAGACACAAGTTAATGAATATTCAATGAGTATTTTTTCCCTTGTTGCCTGAGTTCACGTCATAAAGGAGGGTTAAGAGGGAAAAATGTGATCTAATGTGTTTTTCTATCAAAGCAATCATTCATTTAAGAAAAAAATCTGACAGGTCAACAGAAATCGTAGTAGAGGCACACAATACCTGCATATTCTGTGGTAAATATAGACCGAATGATTTGAGCGATATGACAAAGATGTGACACACACACACTACGGCACATTGTTGACTTTACTGGAAAAGTGCCAATGGCTTGGCTTGTTAAGTGATACTGAATAAAAACACATTGAAGCAGTAGAGGTAAAAAAAGCATTTCATTAGCTTTTTTTTCTTCACAGGTTTGCCTGTTGCTTGGCAAAGGACAAAGAATGTTTCTGTCAAGACAAAAGAAGACATTTTAACCTTACAGACCTGTCCTTCAAAAGTTTTTGTCTAGATATTTTGTACGTTGACATGAATGTGCAAATGTATAGCGCCGACTGGCTAGGAACAAAAAAGCTTTCAGATTTACTCAGCATAGACAATCTACTCCCACCACGAGCCTGGGAATAACCCCACAGCTACTCCCAAACCAGTAGCGTGTTGTTAATAGCTGCCCAGCGATGCCAGATGGGACTGTTTTCACCCTGTCTTCAAGACGCTGGTGAGCTCAGATGGACAGTGGCACAGTTGATTTGCTGGTACAACCTGCCTCACCTTTCTAAGCCCCCAAAGACCCGAGAGGGAGTGGAAGAAAAATGAAAAGATTACAGAGGCAGCTTCAACAGGGTTGGGGGGTGGGTCAGGCTGAGGGGTGTCAGATGCGAGGGGAGGGGGATCCCTCGGTTGCCACAGGCTGTCTCGAGGAAGAGGACGGAGGGGCGAGGAGAGGAGAGTCTAGACTAGGCTGACCTTTGCAGGCCAGGGCTTTCTCTACGGGGTCAAGTTGGATATGGAGGGGGGATAATGGAAAAACCTCAAGGGAGTTTTCAAATGAAATCCAGATTGGCTGCTGGCGTGTAGTTTTTCTCCTCCCCTTCCCGCTCCCTAATCCCTGCACTGCATGAGGGTAATAGTGTGGAAATGATGGGGGGAGTGTCGCCTTGATCAAAAATGAGCAGTGGAACCTTGCTCACCTTTTCTAACACCCAGATTCATGCTGCCCACTATATATATATATATATATATAGCCACTGCAGGCCAGGTTATCCCATGCAATTCCTGGCACTGGCTGCAGTCTCTAGACCTTTGTCAAATACCTTGCTGAAATTATTTAGGAGAGCTTTCTTATATACACATTCACATTCTTATACACAGTACTTGAAATTAGCTGAAGCAAATGTATGAGATTTAAAAATGTGTTAGTTACATCTGCTTTGACATATCTGACATTGGCTCAATCCTATCATCTTTCTAGAAAAAAAATATCTGAAGATATAATCTCGCAACATTTGAGATATAAAGGAAAAGCCATTTTTGCTTAAAAAATTTGAATATTTTGGAAATGTGTCATTTAGAGTCCTCAAATGTTCATAGTGAACTATTCGCAATGTCTGCCTGTGCAGTGAAGTATAAGTGTTAATTGCTAATTAAACAGCTAATTGCTATTTAACGCTAATGAGACTCATCTTGATTCTCTGTTAGCTCCGCCATTTTGAGTATAGTAGGCCTATACAGTGTCTGGCAAAGCCAATGTTCTCATTTTGTTGAATTACATGTTCTACACTAATATTGTATTGCTCCTAATGAGATACTCCACCCAAAAATGAAAATCATCTCATCAATTGTGTCCCAAATGACACACTATACACAATGCATCTATTCCATGCACTATGTACTTAACTGTCTAGTGTATGAATTATCTAAGGTTACTTTGTCATCCAACATCATCTGACAGCCCCCCTCATTCTGCTATGTAATTAAAGGGATAGTTCACCCAAAAATGACAATTAATTACTCACCCACATTGCTCCAAAATCTTCGTTTATCTTTGGAACACAAATTAAGATATTTTTGATTAAATTTGAGAGCTTTCTGAGAGCCCTTTCTGACCCTAAGGTAAGGTTACAGGTTTGGAAAAACAGGTTTGGAAAAACATAAGGGTGAGTGACTAATGACAGAGTTTTCATTTTTGAACTATTCCTTTAAAGCTGCAACAGATGAGTGCATGAAGTGTCCAACATTCCACACTTCATATTTTCAGTTATTAAGCGCATCATCTGCACAATTTAAATTAACTTTTTATTTTATACATTTTCAGTGTGACACTAATCACACTATTTCTACAAAAAAATGGCATAGAGCAGTGCATAAATATGCTAATTGCAGCACCTATGATTCAATCACCCTCATGCTGTCCCATATGACTTCCTTTCTTCTATGGAGCACAAACAGGGATTTTTTGAAAAATGATCTACCTTTGAGAGATCATATAATGGAAGTGAATGGGTCTTTCAAAATGTAACACTTCAAAAACCATGCAAAATGAACATGACAGTAATCAACACGACCCCAGTTAATGAATCAATGTCTTCTGAAGTGAAATGCTAGGTGTGTGAGAGAAAAATAGTAACATTTGAAACTATAAACCTTCACTTCTGGCCAACTGTCAAACACAGGTTCATGAGTTCTCTCTTGACATGGATACATTTTCTAAAGATTTCTGCTTGTCTTCCACAGAAGACATGTTCCCTGTATAGCTCGGATGGCATGAGGATGAGTAAATGATGAGAGAATTTTCATTTTTTGGATTGAGTATCCCTTAAATATGTGGTTAAAAATGGTGTGTGGTGGGCGTTCTGGCGCAATATGGCTGCCGTCGCATCATCCAGGTGGATACTGCACACTGGTGGTGGTTGAGGAGATCCCCCTCACAATGTAAAGCGATTTGAGGACCCAGAAAAGCGCTATATAAATGTAACAAATTTAATTAATTAATTAAATATGGATAACAGTTGTGTGAGAGTTTGTAGGGTTTGTATATATCTTTGATCATTAAACCACCAGGATCTATTGGAATACTGTATATTTTTTCTGTATGCCTTTCATAATTTATGCATTTGTTTGACATTATCTCTGACCTCTTTGGAAATTCCATAGCTGACCTTCAGTTTCCCAACCTAAATCATGATGCAATAACATTTTTACTGTCTATATTGCAAAAGGTGGCTGGAAAATGTTAAAGTGTGAAGAAGGAATATTTATGCAAACAGTATATTTATTTTTTTAAATAAACCAGAGCACATTTCATACTTGAAGCTTAATTTTGATGGACTATTTATATTTCTATGTAAATCTATACAACGTAACATGCTATATCTAGGCTATGGAATGGTAACCCATTACCTCTAAACTCCTGCTGAACTGTCTGTGCAGGCAGAGCTTATTCGTCTGTGTGCATGTTCGAGAAAGAGGAAGAGAAAGTCTTTTCATGTTCAAGACTGATGCCTAGCAGTGGTTTAACACATTCAGGCAACTACATACGCCCACCTTCAGCACCCAACTCCTCAACCGACCATAGAACTAACTCTTCACAACCCACCCAAAAGGCATGGCTCCATTAGGAGAGTGGGCCCAAAGCCAGGTAACCCATCCAGGATATCCCAGGCAATGTAATAAACAAAAACACTCTTGGATATAAACTGAGCAGTGCATGATGCTTGACATGTCATTTATATTATCCATATCTTTTATACATTTAATTTTCTTTGTTACACTCAATGACAAAAGTCATATTCCCCCAGTGGTGTCCCCCAACTTTTTTTGGACCAAGTTTCCCTGCTGCTTGGGATCTTTTTCAAAAGGCCACGTTAGGGTGGGTCAGTGTGCGAGCGTACCTTTAGGTTTGATTGCACGTATCATTACAGTGATGTAGGGAGAAATGTTTGTGACTGAAGGACAGAAGAGATGAGCATATACAAAAGGATCACTTCACATCCATAAATATGCATCGTGACATTTGGAACAAAGCCCCCTCATTCTACTTTCATGATGAGTTCAGCTATCATCCTGTAACATATTGCCCATACAGTTTCACAAGCATTCTTGCCAGTTCATCTGGTTTGCTCTTTGCCAAAAAAGGGGTTGTTGTTAAAAAAAGATGGTAGCTCTTTCTTAAAGGTACTGTACTTTGTAGAAGAAGGATTGGCCAGTTTGCAAAGCAGAGAACAATGGGTTGATGTATTTATAGGAGCAGTTATGACATCAGAACACCGGCTTTTTCGTCAACAGCACAACACATGCACCGTGGGACTCTTGTGAACACACATCGAAAGCTGACACGAAAGAGAAGAAATTGTTGAATAAAGTCGTTATATTTATTTTCTTTGCGCACAAAATGTATTCTCGTAGCTTCATAAAATTAAGGTTGAACCACTGATGTCACATGGACTACTTTAACAATGTCCTCACCACCTTTCTGGGCCTTGAACGTGGTAGTTGTGTTGCTCTCTATGCAGGGGCAGAAAGCTCTCGGATTTCATCAAAAATATCTTAATTTGTGTTCCAAAGATGAACGAAGGACTTAAGGGTTTGGAACGACATGAGGGTGAGCAAATAATGACAGAATTGTATATATTTTTTTACTTTTAACTGTAAAAAAAAAACGTTTTTGTTAATTGAAATAATGCTTGAATTAAATTAAATTTAAATATTAGATAAAGAAGTTAAACTAAATTAAAATTTGAAATGTAAACTAAAGCTAAACATAAAAACTAATACAAATTACACAAGCACAATGAATAGTTATAAAAAATAAACTAAGATTACAATTAAAACCTGAAAATATAAAACTTAAAGCTAAATTATTAATAAACAAAATAAAAACTATAATAGTATATACATATACTTTAACTGTTCCAAACCTGTATGATTTTCTTTATTTTGTTGAAGCCAAAAAAGATGTTTTGATATGTATTATGTATACAAATGTTGTTTTGGACCCCACTGACTCACTGTATGGGCAGAAACACTTCAAATTTTCTTTCAAGTATCTTTTTTTGTGTTTCACAGAAGAAAGAAACTAATGATCATAATAACTATGATTGTAATATGTGAATGCTAGCTTCTAGTGACATTTTTTTAAACAATTATTACTAGCATTAGACCCCGAGGAGAAAGACAAACCTCTGCTTTTATAGCCGTGAGTCTAACACAGCGATGGTATGTCGGTTTCTCCTTTCTAAACACCTCAGTGGTTGTTCTAAAAAAGAGATAAAACTCCCGGCTGCCAGGAAGCTAGCCTTTCAAATCCTACACTCTCTCCTCGGGTGAGGATCTCTCTCTCTCTCTCTCTCTCTCTCTCTCTCTCTCTCTCTCTCTCTCTCTCTCTCTCTCTCTCTCTCTCTCTCTCTCTCTCTCTCTCTCTCTCTCTCTCTCTCTCTCTCTCTCTCTCTCTCTCTCTCTCTCCCCTTCTCATATAAACACAACCACACACACATACACAAACTCCCACTCTGCCTTTTGACCACTAGTGTTCCCTACCACAGAGGAGTTGTGACTCAGAGGCAGGCGAACAGTGGTCTTTGCTAGTTGAATATTCATCGGAATGAGAAGACATGTTGTGCTTGATCCTGAATTATGTCATATAGCGATGTATTCAATTCAGTGTATATATTGAAGAGAAACGCTTCAGGACGTAACAGAGCAAAACAGCTAAGCGCAGCGTCTGACATGAATTTCTTTATTCTCTTTGCAGGAATGGCGTTTTACAGAACATTCCTGAGGCAAGTCTGATGCCTCAATAAATCTGCCCCAGTCTCTCTCTCTCTCCCCCTTAGCTTGTCTCAGTGGAATGTCAGCTGGCAAGTGCCCAGACATTGAGACTTAGCCTTTCAGAACGTGCCAGTCTCACCCAAGCTTCAGAAGTGGGCAAGCACAGAAGCAGCAGTCCCCTTATCAAAGCTCTTGTCCAGCAGGGCTCACGGCTCACTGAACCACTGATCACCAAATCCTCTGACCTGCCGTTAACCCGCCGGACTCAGAGCAACAGTGACAGAAGAGGCTGTCATGGTGAAGACCTACAGAGAGACTACCGAGACCTACGGAGATGTTATGATGTTAGAATGCATCATGCATCATTATTTACATGAGGTTAGATTTGAACGTGATGTCCCTACAATACCACATGCCACAACAACATAGGAAAATTAATTTTGATAACACTGAAAACGACAAGGTTTTTGGAATAGTTCACCTAAAATTCTGTCAGTTTTTGTTTTACACCCTTGTGTCATATCAAACCCGTCCTTTTTCCTGTTGTTTCTTTTTTGTGACAAACTGCACTATCAAAAATTTAGAGAACACAGTAAATATATTCAAAGGATAAAAAGCTGCATAAAATCATCATAAAAGTTCTAATTCTAATTTTTTTTTCAAATCTTCTGAAACAAGGAGGTAACACTTAAGTGTAGGGACCAATTCTTATTTTGTAACTTGTTGCTTATTAGCATGACTATTAATAACATATTGGCTAGAATTTATAAAGCACATATGCTACATGACCATATTCTACATCCCTAATCCTACCTGATACCTAAACTTAACAACTACCTACTAACTATTGATAAGCAGCAAATTAGTAGTGGTTAGTTAATGGTTTGTTAACAGCAATATTTGTACCTTAAAATAAAGTGTGGCCTAATATTTTTCAATGATATAAATATTTGTGATTACTCTCATTGGCATGTTAATGATGGTAGTAGCAATTTGATTTGTATAGGAATCATTTTGAAATTAATTAGTTGATTTAGTCGAATTAATCTGAATTATTCATTCATAAATCAGATTGATGAAGTTATATAAACTTTAATGATACTTTAACATGATTATTTAGTGTCCTTTTTGAAACTTGAAATTCTCATTCGTTGTAATTATTCTTATTATAATGGAAAAGTGGAGCCAGTAGATCTTCAAAATTTCTCCTTTCCGTGTTCTACAAAAAATTCTAATGCCAAAGAGGTTTGAAATGTAATGCAATTTTCATTTTTGTGTTGATCCTTTAAATCTGGCTTTACACCATTTATTATCTATAGAAAAGGGTATCCATCTGCTGATGCAATGTTTATCCTTGGTGGAATATCATGTGCAATTCCCTCATGTTTTCTGGTTCGTTTTCATGCCTGGTTCATTTTCATGGTTCAGATGGTATTCATTTCAAATCCAGCATAACCAAATCTAAATTAAGAACTTCATGTTTATGCCGTTCAACTGGCCATCTTTGATACCACATAAGCCAAGAGGAGCTGCCAGCACTTGGCTTTGTTGGTTTAATATTTTAATGTGTTTAATTATGACAGGATAGGCTCGATAACCTTCTGTGACGTTCAGGCAATTGTCAGCAAATGAATGAGATTACATGACAAGCACTGAATGACAGCGCAACCCAGCGCTCAGTCTTCCCGCCACTTATCTGATGGTAGCCTAGCAACAGATCCCTGACCTGGCATTGACCTCCACCTGATAAGGTCAGCACCTGAAGTGTCTCTCATTGGTGGGCCCTATGAAGAGGAGGAGGAGCCTAGAAGAGAGGGAGAGAAAAAGGAAAGAAACAAAGGGAAATGGAGAGAGGGCAGAAATCCCATCAGAGACAAAGCCATAGCCACACAAAAGAGCCGAGGGCTCGTGTTACAGTGTGTGGATCAAAAGAGAACTGTAATCACCATAGACTCCACCGATAGTATTTCCCATATGCAAAACAAGAACTGTCACTGACATAAGTGTTCGAAAAAAATAAGTCTATAATTCAAACACAGCATGGATAGCACTGTAACGCATTACTCAAATGTTGCATGTTAGTTTGTTTGATAGATTGTCATGCCGGCGTTATTTTGCAAATACTATTCATTTTATGTCATTTCAGCAGTACACTCCCTGTAAAGCCAAAGGGATGCAAGGATAGCAAAAGCTAAAATAATTACCAGTAGAGAGCCTGCGTTCAACTGCTAAATGTCAATGTTGTGTGTTTCATGGGCTGAGATTGTTCCATGCTTCTTAATCATAGATGTGGATCTACAGCTGAGGGGTTTTCCAGCGTCCAATAATGTATTCAGAATGTATATAACAACTGTTAGAAACAGACATTTCTGAATTGAAATAAGCAATAGGAACTGAAGTGAGAACTGAACATAAAGAGACAATTCAACATAAAGTACGATAATGGTCTTATTGGGAACGATTAATCAGTGCATATTACAGTATGAAAAAGTCTGTCTTCATTATCGTTCATCAAGATAACTTGCTCCACCTCTGAAACGACTTTATATGTTGGATGAGGTCACCTTGCCCTTTTATAACTCCAAAATCATTTTCTCACTGAATATGAAGTTTTAGTCAGAAATATGTCACATTACAAAAGTAAAATGTGTTGTGAACCAGCGGTGAGTGGCGATTTTGTTAAATAACAAAACAGAGGTCCATTTTCCTGCTTTATTTTCTTCATGAGGGTCATGTGTTTCTAATATATTTTGCCACAACACAATGCAATAGCTTGGGTGAGCAGTTCAGGTACAGATTTTCTAGCACATGAAATTGTCCACATACCAACCAACCAATGGATACATGGACAAATGTCGACTATATATAGATCTACTTATATTAAAGTTAATTTTAATAAGCAAACTCCCACACTCATTTTCTTAAATGGCTTGCCGTTGTGAACACTGTTGATTTTAAAAACAGGTCTTAGAGATATTCCTACACTCTTAAAAATAAAGGTGTTTAAAAGGTTCAGCGATGACATAGAAGAACCATTTTTGGTTCCACATAGAATCATTCAGTCAAAGGTTCTTTAAAGAACCATCTTTTTATAATCTGAAGAACCTTCTTTCGCCACAAAGAACCTTTTGTGAAACAGAAAGGTTCTTCAGATGATAAAGGTTATTTATTGAACCATTTAGACAAAAAAGTTTATTCTATGGCATCGTGAAGCACCTTTATTTTTAAGCGTGTACATGCACATACACTAAAAATAATTATCCAAATAACCATTTATACAAAATCAAAGTCAAATCATTTAAATAAAATTAAAACGACCACCTGACAGATAAATAAGTGATTTTGGGGCTGAGGTAAAATGTCTTCTTTGTGTGAGGGTCTGGCAACCTGAAAAAGTCTTTCAAGACAAAAGAAGCATGAAATGCAGCACAGTAATCAAATAATTAAAGCAATTAAAGTATTCAAGGGTCACACACTCAAAGGTAGAATGAATGACTTCAAACTAATTGTCTATTATAAAATTATTCTTGGTCACAGAGCTTTAAAGAGTAACAGGAATAGGTCAGGGGAAGGCCTTAGGCTAAATTAAAAGGTCTTTTTGAGATGGACAGTATTGTGATTAACTTAGTAACATCCCTATACACGTGCTGGTGAATCCACAGTTAAATTTAATAAATCTGATTAGAATTATTATGTCTATAATAATAAAGAAATATTACTCAGAAATTATGTCCATATATCTCATTTAAAATATCTATAGCTGATCTTGCAGGTTTAGCTAAAGATAGAAATGACCCTGTCTTGCTCTAAATGCTCTTTCGACCTGTCAACATGTATGAAAAGGTCATCGTTTCTGACTCTTAGCACCAGCATGTAATATGCTAGAGGACTGAGGTAGCTGAGGGTCAAAGGCCAAGATAAGGAGCTGACTCTGTCATACTTTTCTGGAGAGGAGGAGAAGAGGAGCTCTGCTCTTGAAGACTCGTGTCATTCTTTCGGGTCATCAACTACGGTACTTAAAGTTGCAGTTCATTCAAAAATAAAAAAGTCATAATTTACTCACATTTATGTTGTTCCAAGCCCGTATGTTTATCTTCAGAATACAGAGGATGTATTTAATATTCGCTCATCACTTTTAACTGTCCGTTTAAAGTCCACACAACCCAACTTTTTTTTTCAAGATCCAAGAAGCTCATATGACATTGTAAAAGTAAATCCATATGAATCAATCAGTTTAATCTAACATATTTAATTAAGCTTTTATTCACATATAAAGTCTGATCAATGCACAGACACAGTCACATCAAATATAGTCAATTTCCTGTGTATTCAAACATGCACATTTCAGCTTCCATTATATTTGATGTGCTCTATGTGTGTTGAGCATTGCTTATATTTGAATAAAGCTTAAATAAATATGTTCAAGTGATCATATCTCTGCAGAAGACTTAAATTAAACAGCTCAACTCAGATTGATTACTTTTACAGTTCTTTATGAGCTTTTTGAACCTTGAATGTTTTGGTTGAATGGACTTGGAGGGACAACAATGAAGCAAGAATTAAAAAATATATATATTTTGTGTTCCAAAATGAAAATCTTATAGGTTTGGAATGACATGGGTGTACGATTGATGACTGAAGTTTCACTTTTTGGGTGAAGTTACCCTTTAAACATAACCCAAATTAGAGCAAGTTGAGTCAAAACTAGTCAGCGGTTTTGAATATGGTCTGCAGGACAAGGAGAAGTAGCCTTTTTTGTGAGATATCCCTTCCAGTGCAAAAGGTCAGAGAGCAAGTGCAGGGGCAACCACCTGCTTCTGTCACACAGCTGGGAGAGAGGGAAGGGGGACAGGTGGCATGCCGGGGACGACGCTGGCACCAGCTTTCCACCGTAATATTCTCTCTATTTCAATGGCAGTTTGAGTCAGAACAGACCAACAATTCTTCGGTGACCTAGAGCTGTGCCTACCTTACACTCCAAATAACTGATGTTAAATTGTAGTCAACAATATACTATGTTCACAGACTAATTAGGAAGAACTTCAATACAAGAAGAGTTTACTAGTGTTAGGTGTGTGAAAGACCCTGTGTCCCATGTGGCAATAATAGACAACCAGAAGCACGTGCCCTCTCAGGTTTTAGAGTCAAGTGTATTTCGAATGCAATCTTGCAAATAATAATAAAAAAATGGTCTGTGATAATTAGGTTTCATAATTAAGTAAAGCAGGATTGTTTTCAAAAAGTGCTCTGGCAGAAATCACACTTACATGTCTAAATATGGCCAAGTCGTGCCTTAAGGGTCGGTCACACTCTGTTGTCGAATTTTCGTGGCGAAATCCAACCAAGTCAGAACAGATCAGTAGAAATCCAGAATCCGTAATATCACATAGATATTGCATTTTTGACTTTCCTATGTGAATAAACTATTTGTATATCTTACACATTGTATATAAAAACTCAGTCCACTGTATAATTCAGTTGCTAGCCAGAACATTTAATAATTATAAATACAAATAAATACTTTTGCTATGGTTTTATGCAAATTCATACGCAAAATTGTGCTAATGTGACCACAACTTTACAAAAATAATTTGCATTTAAAAATTCTATAATAAACACAAAGTAAATGATGCTCTTTCCCATGCATGAAAAAAGCTTATCACTGGCATTTATATTCTTTTTAAATCCTGTACTGCTGAATTTTACATTTAATTCTAAATGTATCGAACCGTTTTGGGTTTGAAAGAGTTAAGGAATGGCTGATCAAATCCTATATTGTTTCATTACGACAAACTTCAAATGAACCAAGGGCTCTGTTTATCAACCAATGTTTAAATTAACACCTTGGAATGGTGCAAAAATGTCCCTGCTGCCATGAAGCACAGGTCATCACATCCAAAAATATACAGCGATTACATTAAGGTGAAATGTTTAGAGCAACACTTATTTTATGGCATCGTTAGTGTATGAATATGCAGTGCAGAGGGCAATGAGAAACATTTTTAGTAACCACCCTAGTAGTTAAAAGTGATATTTACACTATTTGAGCTCTGTTATTGAAGCTTCCTCTCTCACCCGTCACACAATCCTGTCATGTCACTAGTCCTCTAATGACCTGCTCCACTCGGTGTTCCTAACACAATCTTGCAACATCCTAACAAAGAGGAAGAGGCTGCAACGAGTTGAAAAAGAGGTAACCCACACCACTGTGCTTGGCCTCAGGGAGAGATATACCTCTTTATCCAACCTTCTTTATCCGCTACTGAAGCACCTGAAATTCATTTAGCTCACTAACAGCCTGCACTGCTGCAGGGAAGCCATTTTAATAAGTAGTAATAACGCCAACAGACAAAACGAGTTGCTTTCAAAGACCAGCAGAACAATTATCAATATCGCATAAGAAATATAATGAGATGGACAATCTGTGGCTAACTATTTTTTTTTAAGTAACTTTGCATGTTTAATAGCAAAATAGCATTCATGCCATAAACTGCATTGCAGATAAACGTAAAATGATTCTATGGAAATATGAGTGCTTTGCATGTAAATGTAGCTGGGTAACCCTTTAGTATAGGGACCAATTCTCAATATGTACTAGTTGCTTATTTGCATGCCTGTCAATAACATATTGGTTGTTTATTAGTACTTATAAAGCTCATATTCTGCATCACCATATTCTACATTACTAATACCTAAATTTAACAACTACCTCACTAACTAGTAATAAGCAGCACATTAGGAGTTTGTTGCATACATTTCTTTTACCAATCATTCACAATACATTTTATTTCAAAACATGTACAGAAAATATGTGTTTCAATGTTACAATTAGGAAATATTATGTTATCAGTCAGAGATAAATGAGTCAAATTAATGTACACAATAAAAAAGTGTAAATTTACTAGCAAGTTTAACAAATAATTAGAAAGAAAAGGCAAGTAACACATAGAAGTAAACTGAAATTTTGAAGTAGAAAGACTGAAATAGTATTTTCTTGTAAAACATACTTTGTATAATTTACTCTTAATAATGTAACTTCCGTAACACTTTAGTTTAGAGACCAATTATCACTGTTATGTTGCTTATTAGCATGCTTATTATCATCATATTTGCTGTTTATTAGTACAGCTGCCTTACTAACTATTAATAAGCATCAAATAGGAGTTTATTGAAAGCAAAAGTCATAGTTTTTTAATGGTGAGAATTGGACGTTAAAATAAAGTTTGACTGTACCTTCTTTTATAAGTACAGTACATAAAATACAACTATAGTGAATGAACAGCCGTTACAGATTGTGCATTTTTACAATGTAGGGATACTTTTACAATATAATACAATACTTGACAAGTACAATATGTTTGCTCCAAAGTGTGGTTGAAATTGAATGAAATACATGCGGATTAAATTGAGGTCTGTGAGTAATTTGTAAGTGTGAATAAAAGGTTTAAGGTATCAAATGGAAACAGATATGTCAATGGAAACGGCCTCTATTCTTTCGCAGATGTTTGTCACTGTCAGGTTCAGTTAATACAGTGCCCATCAAAGCATGATGTCTGTTAGGTGACCTTTAGGTTGCTACCAAGTGTGAGGTCATGCTGCTGTTGCCATGACTACTATCAGCAGATAGTGTGCTTGCACGCATTACCTCAGCTGCCTGGCATCGGCGGGGTTACAGAACAGACCGTGACCTCGCCATGGAGACTAAACTAATCTTAAACAATAACAAGCAGCGCACACACATGCAGGGGAGATTTTGTAAGATTACAAAAAAACACGTTTCCTAATATCACACATTAAATATATCAGCTGAGGATATAAGAGATGACACAAAGAACTGAATAAGGGAAACATAATACTGGACTCCTATGAAAGGACGTGGTGGTTTAATACTGGACTCTATGAAAGGACTTGGTGGTTTTTACTATGGTACACATGTAAACGCTACCAGCGATGTCCAAAAGTGTTCGGTTCAACGGCCTCTCTGTGGACTTGAAGGGGTGACAATGAGAGAGAGGAATGGCGAGGCAGCCATATTCTAATGAGCGAGCTACAAAGTGTGTGTCAGTCACCTGTGCAGAGGCGAAGTGGGCTAATTTGAGCCTGTGCTAATTGCCACGGTAACGAGCTGCACGTGTGGATGGTTGCGAGGAGGATGGCAGCATGGCATGAGGGAGGATACAGTCCTCCTAACACCAAAGAGGTGTGAAAGAACGAACTTGTCCAACAGCATGCAGTCTGCTGGAGTCCAGCCCTGAGTGGAGAACAGCCGGCTGCTTCAGTGCTATGCATAGAGCAGAATATTGTGTGTGTGTGTGTGTGTGTGTGTGTGTGTGTGTGTGTGTGTGTGTGTGTGTGTGGATCTGTTAATCACATTATGATTTAAAGTCACATTATGGTTGTTACCATATAATAAAAAGTCATAAAAAACATATTTTTATTTGAGTGTAAAAAAATACATTATATCAATAAATAACACTTTACAATAAGGTCCCATTAGTTAAATGCATTTTCTAACATTAAATAATAATGGGCAATACATTAGTTACAGTGTTTATTCATATTTTTTATGTTTGTTAATAATAATAATAATACAACTGGTCATTGCTAGTTCACGTTAGTTCAAGTCCATTTAATAATATTAACAGAGACAATTGTGTATTAGCAAATGTTGAAATTAACATTAATAATAATTTCCATTGTAATTTCCGGTTAACTAAGTAACTAATGTTAATAAATTAAGCATTATTATAAAGTGCTATGGAATAACCTATTTGTATATATTACAATATAATAATAATAATACAATATTTAAATCAGAAAATATGATAATTGTTAATGTGAACACTTTACAATAAGGTCCCACGAGTTAATGTTAATGAATTGATTAACTAACAATGAACAATACATTAAAGTATTTATTAATCATTAATTAATGTTAGTTATTAAATATACAACATGTCATCGCTAGTTCATGCTAGCTCAAGTCGATTAAATAATATTGACAGATACAACTTTTTGTATTTTTTTTAGAATTGTTAGTAAATACTGAAAATTTACATTAGGCTAAATAATATTGATAAATGCTTTAAAAGTATTTTTCATAGTTCATGTTAACTAATACTAATGTTAACAAAGAGACCTTATTGTAAAGTGTTACTGTAAATTCTATTTTAAATTTGTAACATTACATCAATTAAAATGAATTGTGCTGATTTGATTCAACCAAACATTTAGAAACAGCCTTTATTTACATGTTCATTCGTTTTAAATCCCATTGTACATTTATATCACTGCATCGACCTTAAAATGAACTGCAGTGGTTTGGGGGTTTCTGTCGACTCAGACTCAAACATTTCTCCAAAAAAAAAATTATAATAATTTATGAAAA
This sequence comes from Ptychobarbus kaznakovi, assembly GCA_027422405.1. Classification (NCBI taxonomy): domain Eukaryota; kingdom Metazoa; phylum Chordata; class Actinopteri; order Cypriniformes; family Cyprinidae; genus Ptychobarbus; species Ptychobarbus kaznakovi. Next base: position 11,274,182 of record CM049799.1, read on the forward strand.
AAAAAAAAAAATATATATATATGACTTTTTTTTTATTAAATTTAAACCCATTGTCCCTTTATATCATTACATTATGTTCATCAAACGTTTTTTTGTGAAAAAATTTTTTCACGCCATTTAAATGCATTAGTCCGAATCCATTTTCTATATGAATATAAAAAAAATCCTCCGTGGTCAGTCAAGTATACACCCTGAAAGCTTGGGGGCACCTTGTCCCTTTCTCGCTGCTCTGTCGGGAGAGCTCCTCTCGTCTGTGAGCGAGCGAGTGAATGTGTGTGAGTGTGTGTGTGTGTGTGTGCGTGCGCGTGTGTGTGTGTGTGCGTGTGTGTGTGCTCTGCTGTTGCTGCCCTTTGATCCCTGCATTAGTGTTAGTTAGGGGCTCGGAGACACACACTTACAGAGAGCAGCCATAGTCAAGACACGGCAACAACAACAGCACCTCCTCCTCTACTCTTCCCTGTTCCCAACAATACACTTAACCGAGGACAGCCAGGTGCACGACAAGTCCCTGCCATCAGGCTCCCTCGCAAAATTTCAATGGGAAAAGACCGTTTTTCTTCTTATCCCTAAACAAGAAGGAGAATGTGATAAAAGGGGAAAATGCCAAGGAGGAAACAGGAGCAACCCAAGCGCCTGCCTTCACGTAAGTCGTTTTCTCGTTCGGCGCGATTTTAGAGCGTCTCCGTGTGTTTTGCGCAGTAGTTTAGGGTTAAAGAGGTGAAACAGACAAAGGCACGGCGGAGGTTATTTCTCCTTTTTTAGGTCTGTGCTAGGCAGCCATGTTGGCGATGAGGGGCTAGCGGAGCGAGCGCACTAGCGGTGCCTTTAATTGCAGATAATCGATAAAGGTCCCGTTCCGCCTAAAGGTTGTGGCTAGGAAAGCTCGCGTTATCGCCGCTTATTTGGCGCTTATAGCCGCGCGTCTTTTCTTATATGTGTCTTTGCGAGCGAGGCAGAGACGCGCGGAAGGGAAAGGGGAGGATCTGGCCGCAATAAAATGAAGGGTCAGTCGGATCAGACTGAGAGCCAGACTCAGCCTTCCATCCGTGCCCCTGCCTTTACTTAGCTCCAGCGCTATCTAGCAGCGGTCCGCAACTTACAAAATGCGTCCTAAAACGCGGTCGCACAACTTTCCGCCTTCCGCGGTGTGCGCTACTTTTTCTTTCGTTTGTCGAGCGGGATTTTTTTTTAAGCTGAGGTATTTTCTTCTACCCCTCCCAGTTCAGTCAGCGGGGTTCATGTCTGCAGGCTGCCTGTGTCAAAGCCATGGTCGGTCACCTGAAGTTCAGGGTTTTTTCCTTCCTCAAGCAGCCATTCATTGCAGACGATCTGCGATCAATAACGCACAAAAGGCGAAACGCGTTTTTCTCTGTCGCTTTGGAGCTCGTGCGACGGAATTTTTACGGCTCGCGCTGCTTCGCACGGGTTGCGCTAATCGCGAAATTTGTTCATTTGACCCTGTGTAGCTGGATGTTAACATTGTGCTTTTATCAGCTCGCTAATAACGGCTGCAGTGGCGTGTGTCGGCCGCTAGAGGGGACATGATGTGGAGTCATAGTGGAAAACATCGATCAGAGGCGAAATGTGGCACGGTGGCGCTTTAAATGCACGAAAGCAAGCGCTCGTAATGCATCTTTGTGCATGTTGCCGTTCAAAAGCGGAACGGCGCCTTTTGGGACTTTTTTGAAAGTCTGAGACTCTTTTGCGGCTGTCTGGAATGTTCTGCCTGTGTTCTAGCCGCATTACGCCGTGCTGTGTTTTCTTCATAATGGCAAACGAGTTTGTTTACATCCACTGAACTTGACACAGTCATGTCTACTCGCTTTTAACTCGATTTTCTTCATCAGCAATTAATGCAGTTCAAAGTGTTCACTTCGGAGCATCTTTGATTAGACATTTTGGTGGGTTTAGTATATTATTTTAAAGTAGGCTATAACAAAATGTAGAAGACAGTTATGCTGGAGTATTGAGTTTTATGAAATTATTTAGTGAGAAACACATTTCTTAATAGAAACTCAGGATATGGTATATAAACCACAATATTATAACAATAAAGTGTTGTAACTTTACTTATTAAGCAAATGCAACTTATTAACTAAACATAAAAAGTTATTTAGTGACAGAAACTCAGGGTATGGTATATAAACCTCAATATTATAATAACAGTTTATTATAACTAAATGCTAATTTCTTTCAGTCATGGTTGTTTATGGACTACTTTATATCTACTCCTGCCATTTGTCCCACCTCTGATAACTGTCGTATCAAAATCACACACTCAGCAGAATCTGGCCTGAAGTTTGGTGGCGCTCCACACAGCTCTCTCCTGCAGCCGTGGAGGAGTGTTGTCACGTTTCATTATGTGTTTGTGTTCATTGACACCTGTGAGCAGAGAGGTAGATGACAAGCACGACTGTTGATCTAAATATATCTCATCTGCTCTTGATTACAATATATACTGCCTTGAAAAGTTAAAAACACGAGTCTAAGACAGTGGAATTTGTTTGTTTGCTCTTTCAGAAAGTAATGTGCCAGGCGTCTGCTGTTGTTTTCTTTTTTTCTTTTGGGTGAATGTTTTTATGTAAAGGCTGACATAATCTTTTGCAACTGTATCTTTCACTTCCTTTTCTTGAGAATGCATATCTGAGTTCAGGAGCGCTTGCGTCACGATGTGCACGGGTCAAGACATGCAAGAGGGCATTAAGGCCTTGATACAGTCAGATGATCTTCTTGACAGTTAAATATGACCTTTAGTGCTACAATGAAAACCACTGGGATTACAAAAGCACGGCCTTTATAACACTGTTGCACACTCCTTTTGCCAGAATTCATACATTTTGTTCAAACCGCAGGTCACAGTTCAGCAAACTTCCAGTAAATTAACCGCGGAAAGGGAGCCTAGGTTAAAATGTTCCCATCTCGTTAAGCTGTTTTCCTCAGATTTCCACTCTGAGGTGTGGAGGTCGACTGAGGTTACCTCTTTTTCTCCTTTTCTGCTGTTCTTTGTCTTACTCGCAGGCCTCCATTTTGTGCAAGTACATAGCCCGTATCATTCTTTCACCCTGACCTTTGCCATCAGCTAAAATGTCTCCCTATGGGAGCCGGCCATTTCCATTATACACACATGATCTTTAAGGTTATCTGCATTTGCAAATGGAGGAATTGGAGCATTGCACGGATTTCAGCTCTCCATTACAGACCGATGGCAGAGTGTTTGCGACTGGGTGGCTCTCCACCTTACCGTAATGGTGGGTCACTGGCTCCTTTCCACTCATCTATGATTATAATGACCTTGGCTGGGCTTGGGCTTGAAAACATTGGATTAAGGGGGAAGGAAAATGAGGGGAGGTTTCCATTTCACTCTTGGCATCTGATTTGTAGGGAAATTCTGCCAAGAATACCCCCTCCTCCTCCTCCTCTTTCTCCCCCCTGCCCCACCAACTTGATCAGGCTCTCTCACCGGTGTCTGCCCATTTGAGCTCAAGCGAATAATGATACACAGGCTTTCCTCTCAGAAATGAATTAAAGGGCAGGGGAAGGGTGGTGGATGCTCTCCTGAACAAGTGCTTACACAGAAACGGGCTTCAGCCAGGCATACTGAACCAGAACATTTAGATTAATTTGGCTAGCTGGATCGCCTGGCTTTCATCACAGGTGTAGTCTAGCTGCGAGTGCTCAGTTAAAGGCACTGTGGTGACATAATTAAGACAATTTTTGTACGGCTCGATGATTGTAACTGGACTCACGAAGTAGCCTGCTTTCGCCCGTGAAAGCACTGAATCAGACAAACTGTCTTGAAGCCAAGCTCAGGACTCAGCAGTAAGGATGGGAAGGATCGCTTGCTCTATTGAGTCTGCGCTGTATCTATCTGTACATATTTTGATTTTTACACCTTGCAAATGTATACATGTGCCTTTTTTATATTTGGTTGTGAACTGTGTGTCTACATTTTAAATTAGTTAGCCATGTAAAATTATCTTACTGGCTTAATATGCATGAGGGAAATTATAAGTATGATTTGGATTGTCTTGGTGGTGCCAGAAAAAAATGGGCTGTAAGTTACAAGCAAAGCTTTCCTAATCATCAGTGTTTAAGACTTTCTGGTGTTTCTTGGGTGATAATATTAATTACATAATTATTATACAGCTATTATTATCATCCAGTTATTGTTGAGAAATTGTATTCTTTTAAATTCAATTTAAATAAGTGTGAAAATTTTATAAAATATTTGAAATTATTTTAAACTAAATATTACAAATGTTTGATAATTTTTTTAAGTGTGAATACATTAGCCTATTATTTAAAAGTTAGGGGGCAATTTTTTAAATAAATTAATACTTTTATTCAGCAAATATGCATCAAAGTGATCAAATCCTAAGTACCAAAAAAATTATATTTCAAGCAAGTAAATGCATTTTTATTTACTTTACATTAAAGAATAATGAAAAAACACTTATTGTGGTTTCCACAAAAAATATCAAGTAGCACAACTGTTTTCAATTGATAGTAATACTAAATGTTTCTTGAGCAGTAAGTCAGCATTAGAATGATTTCTGAAGGATCAGAACACTCAAGACTGGAGTAATGACTGCTGGAAATTCAGCTTTGTCATCATATGTGACCCTGGACCACAAAACCAGTCAAAAGGATACTTTTTTGGAAATTGAGATTTATACATAATCTGAATAAATCAAAGCCGAATAAATAAGCGTTCCGTATGGTTTGTTAGGATAGGACAATATTTGGTCGAGATACAACTATTTAACAATCTGAAACCTCAGGGTGCAAAACAAAATTGCCTTTAAAGTTGTCCAAAATAAGTTTTGAACAATGCATATTACTAATAAAAAATTACATTTTGATATAGTAGTTACGGTAGGAAATTTACTAAATATCTTCATGGAACATGATCTTTAAATAATATCCTAATGATTTTTGGCATAAAATAAAAATTGATAATTTTGAGCCACACAACGTATTGTTGGCCGTTGCAACATATATACCCGTGCTACTTATGACTGGTTTTGTGGTCCAGGGTCACATATAAATAAATGACATTTTAAAATATATTACAGTGAAAACATTAGCAGGGCAAGCAGACAAAAAAAACCTGTACTGTTGTGCTCTGAACCTGTCCATCGATCCTTCTTAAGCCTGTAGTTAATCAACATGCTCACTTAGTAATATTTTTTCTTATCTATAGGACACACCTTGTGTCCGTATGTTTCATGAAGCACTACAGCCAGAGCCTGCACACAATGTTTCACCCACCCAAGTCTCAATCAAAGCCTGTATGGAATAAAAGTGCCTGAGCTGGGTAACGATTTTCCGCATGTTGACAAGTCACAACATGGAGATCTACAGCTCGGAGAGCAGCCCTTTGGCTAGTGGCAGTCCAGCACTGAGTAATAACCAGCTCATAGCAAGCATTCTGTTGGCAGTGGTTCATAAGGAACAGCTCACTGATTCAGCTGGAGAAAGGGTGGGGGGAGCTGCTGGAGAGCTCCAGGCACTTCCCTGTGTTGTTGTACCACACAAGTGCATCCATCCCCAACAGGCTGCTAACGCTGGGCCACACTGCACAAGGGATCGAACAGACAGGTCTGACACAGGCCCGGGCTGCAGAGCTATGCCAAACTGTGATTTGATTTATGAGTCAGTACTCTGGGTCCGTCTTACGATGAGATGAGGCTTACTGGGCAGAATCAAAGCGCAGTCTGTTCACTTGACCGAATGAGAAGAGGCAAGCCGCTGTCAGTTTTTAAAACTGGATTTGAATTGTCATATTTTAGAGAAGGCCTTGGAAGTGGGGAGGTCAATAATACCTGGAGAAAGCTATACGTTATCTGAATGGCAGTTGCTTGGCTGGCGTGTGATTCCTCTGTACTCGACCTGCTTGCCACATGTTTTTTGGAGCCAGTTGCCTGAGCGGTAAATACCACATGCCTAATCACTATAGAGCCACAGAAAAATGACAACAAAAATCATGTTAAGATTGCTTTGTCAAATACTGACAAATATGATTTGTAACATGACAAATATGTATCCTCCCATATGTTGCTACTGCTGCTGTTTAGATATCAAGGCAAAGAGAGCATTAGGACTTTACATTCACACTGGTTTTTGAACCCTAGTCAAACTCCTAGTCAAACATATTATATTATATTATACATTTTAAGGCAACATTAATATTAAGATTAATGCTGATTACATTAATAACTGTAATTGAATATGCACTAATTTGCATACATTTTCTGAACAGAAATCTGAACATTGGATAAAGACAAGATAAAAATATTTATTTGATTTATTTGACATATTCAAGTTGAAGGTTTTTACTGAGGACATTTTGGATATCTATTTATATCACTTCATAAATCAGAAAATACTGTCTACAACCACATGTCAAGCCAAATAACCCCCCCCCCCAAAAAAAAAAAAAAAAACCTGACCGATCCATGAAAAAAAGTCTGTAGTATTAGGAAAGATTATTACTATTATAACATAAAAATTCCAATAGTAATAACTTTTATGATAATTTGAATCTTGAATTTGACACTTTAATAGTAATACATTTTTGTCTTAAATTCTTCTCTGACAGAACCTTTAAAGTCTTGAAAACTCTGAAGTCTTTATTTTGTATAGTTGACAGTAGTTTTAATACATTTCTCATTACTTTGTTTGAAGTGCACACATGCTGCGAACTGTGCTGAGCTTGAGCGCCACACGTGCTCCATGTGTACTAGAACAGACACAATCGAGTGCAGTTTATTCATGTTCAATCACACAGTGCATACAGACTATAAACTGACTTTTTTGCTGTTTTTGATTATTTTGATTCACTTGTAGCCAAATTTTGACCTCTTGATTAGAGATTCCTCAAAGCCGTGAGGTTGGTTACACCAGTTTCTTTTTCAAACCAAGCGAAGTTAAGTAGAATGGAATGGATTGTTTTTGCTTTCTTTCTCCACCTTGAAAAGGACTCCAGACGGCAACCATTATTGAGTGTGTTCAGCTTTAATAGATTGTCCCCAGTCCTGATCAGTTTTGATGCCATAATGGCTACTTTATGTTTTTTTTTTTTCATGTTGTGATTGGGGAGGCTGATTCCACACCAACAAAGTAGCGCCAAAAATGCCAAGTTTGACTCGACAAGACAATTTGCTCTCACAATTATGCAGCGATCATAATCATAGTAATTAGACAACAATAATAACGATGGTAATTACTATCGTTGTCATCATTAGCATCAAGAGACACTGGGACACCAATGTAGCTTCGAAACGGAAGCGGTTATATTTATATTCTTGTCAGGATTCCGTTGAGCTCGGAATGCCTGGTTTAAATGCGAAAAGTGTGTATATATAATCGAAACTCAGTCAAATTCCATTTTCCTCCAATCCCAAGATAGGGTTTGAAATGTGGGTATTCTCCAAACACAAGGCTAACTTCTCCTCTGTCACGTCTCTAAGATAGACTGCACTGTCCAGCGCAGAGAACATAAGCATGTTAATGAGTTTAACTAGCGGACTAGCAGCTGTGCTCCATGGGTTTTTCTGGAGACGGGGCTGTTTTATAGCTGAGAAGATTAAAAGTGCCAGGAAGGAAACAGACACAGAGTAGTGGCACCCTGAGGTATTGACAGCCTCCAAGGAAACGGTATATCATCGGCAAGTGTAGAGGTGTTTGGCTGCTTTACAAAGGCGAGATATTATATTCATGATGTGAAGTCATCTCTGGGAAAGCTATTGTCACTATGTCTTATGCTGATTTACGAGGCTTAAAACGTTGGTGAGTGTCTTAGACCTGCTCAGCCCCTCGTGTAAAAAATGTCCTTCGCATTTGCAGATGACTTCAGAGTAGGTTTGATTACTTCCGACCTTGATGCAAAGCTCCGGTATTCATGTTTAGTTGTTGCGACGAAGTTGCTAGCTGTTTCGTATTGGTCTTGGGAGTCTACCTGGATGTTGGTGGGGGGCTATAAGGATGAACACGTTCTTTCACTGTTAAACCTTGCTACACATGCTATACTAAGGCTCTGAGTGAATGTATGGTACAGCCATGGTGGCTAAAAATCTGGGTTGGCAACTGAAAGGTTGCAGGTTTGTACACTGTTGGGGAAAAAAAAGTGCAAAAATTGGAACTTTACAGGTACAACTAAATGTCACTGGGATGGTATCCTCGAAGGTAAATAAAAGCATCAGCTACATGACTGGTTTTGTCACTTCAACTGTATACAGCTTGTACTCACTCAGTGAAAGTAAACAATGTTCCTCCAGTGCTAAATGAAAAGAATACACGACCATGAGACTGAACTAGACTACACAAACTAAATTAGATTAAATAAACTAAAAGAACTACTATGATGATACAATTTAAGATAAGTAAAAGCATTGCTATGCAAGAATGCATAATATACACAACACGGTATCAGCCCATTCAGTGTTATTTTAGTATTATTTATAATATTATAGTATTTATTAATATTTTGAATTAGCTTTGATTTATTTTAAGTTTTAATCATTTTGTTATGTGCTCTTGCCATTTTTTTTTTTGCTTAGTTTTATTTAGCTTTAATTTACCTTTTTTGCAGTTTTAGCTATTTTAGTACTTAAACTTAACTTAAAACTTAAACTTTTATTTCACTAAGTTGCCAAGGGAACATTAGCAAAAATTAGCAACTTTAATTTGTTTTAATTGATTTTGTTGTCTAATATTTATATTTTATTTTAATGAGTTTCTTTTTTTAATGTATCAATATATTGTATATTTAATTGTGCATACTAATTTCTTTTTTCGCCATCTATTGCTCACTTAAAGTTAATCTTAAAAACAAGGCTACATATAATCTTTTGCAGATCTCACAATGAATATAATTTTTTCATATTGTACATAACTGTTTCCCCAAATGGAGTTCATAAGTTGATCCTAAAAAATAAATCATAAATCATAAAAATTTGATATTAAGAAATAATGTGTTACATTTTTGAACAATTAACTTACAATCTCAGAGTGAATATTTTTGTTCAAAGAGGGTTAACTGACAAAATGTTTGGAAATCCCTGCTGCACAACATTATGTAATACCGCAATTATTTTTAAATGGTTGATTTTAGTGTTTAGTGTTTTTTTATATATGCAAAACAAACAAAAAAATCCCTGCAACCCTATTTATGTGTGTGTGTTTCAGTGTTCCTTATATTATTTATATATTATAAATAATATGTGTTATTATATTTTGAAATCACTTTTCATTTTAGTTTATGTTTTACTAATTTTGTTGTTTTTATAATATTTCAATTAAGCTTTAATTTATTGTGTTTTAGTTTTAGCAAATGTGAGTACTTATACCTACTCTGTTTTAGGTATTTGTGTTTCAGTTGGTAATTTTTTGTAATCTAAAATTAATAATAAAGCATTTATCAGTTATGGTTGGTCTATCAGTAGTATAATCTCAATATCAGTGGAGCCCTCATTTAATGCACCACTATTGATTGGCTGTGTTGTAGTTGGAGTGAATTGTTTACAGCACGGTGTTGATTCAGACTATAATTCTACTGTTTGCTCAGCTGAAGATCTTTATGCATAGCTTCATTATGGTTTTATAGATTATCCCAAATACGCTCTATAAAAACGTCCCTGTTTGACACACATAGTGGACTGTTTTTTTGTTCCTCTCTCAGTCCCCCACAGCTGTAAGTCACACTCGTATTTCAGCGGCCACAGTTTACCCTTGTAGTCATTTAGTCATTGTCTATGCAGAGACTCTTAAACAAAGCACTAAGGTTAGGCACAAAATGTTGGCTCGATGTACTCTCCAAAGGCACAGTTATGGTTGTCATAGTAATCATATTTTTTGCAATCATTTGTCACCCAGATACTGTAGGGTTGAATTAGAAGCACCTGGTTACACTGACGTGAAGCGAATGAAAGGGGAGAGGTGAACAACTATTCCCGGTTACTCTTCTGACACGGCACGTTTTCAGTCATCCGTGGGTGCCGTCGCCGTTATCTCGCTCGTATGTCTTTACCTTCGTAAGAGCAAGATGGCTATCTGCGTGACAAAGAGCACTAGAATCGAACAATGCGCCGCTAACCATCGGTCGCCCCGGCCACCGTTTAACATGGAGATTGGAAAAGGAATCAACTCCCTCTCCTCCAGGACCTGCATGTAAATGAGGTTAGCCTCTCCTGCTGTGCCACCGCTCTATACCCCACTCTCCTCTCCAGCTCTAATGGCTGCAAAACTGCCACCCCCATTCTTCAGGAAGAAACCAGGACCAATCCTGATTAGTGCTCTTGTCCTGAGTGACAGGCTTGGTTCCAAGCAGTCAGTGCCGTGGGCGCCACTGCCAAGCTGCTGTCAACCCGGTATCACTGTAAAAAAGCCATCCTTTTTCTTCAACCCCCCCCCCCCACCACCACCACCACCAACCCTCCAGCCGCACACATACCTCCTCCACTCTTTCACACACCCCATCATATTCTCTCTCTCTCTCTCTCTCTCTCTCTCTCTCTCTCTCTCTCTCTCTCTCTCTCTCTCTCTCTCTCTCTCTCTGTCTTTCTGGGTGGCTGGCTAGTCAAGCTTGGCTGCATCCCTTGCCTGAGCTACTGGGACAAAGTGTGATTTACAGTAGTTGGAGAGTTTCCCTGTCAGCTCTAACCTGTGTGCATGCTGTCTATCTGAGTAGGCGGCAGTAATGCTGCAGCAACAGCATATTGTGGTGTTAGCGTCATAGCACCTAGCTGAATCCACCCCTGCTTCCTGTGCCTGTGGTATGCACACAGAGCCTTACTTATTATCGTATGTTTTTGTGACTGTGCGGGCACAGCGAGCCATCCATTTTCCTTTCATTTTCCACAATTTGTTTTCTTGCTGTAAATGTAAAATCTTCAATGCTGGGCTTCATGCCCCACTTTTATGCCCACTGAAGTGTATATGGTGAAGTATATCCCATTAAAGTTAGCACCTCACGGCTGATAATGAAAAGTTGTGCAGATCTACCAACTTTTTGATGGTACGTCTGAGATTACTAGTCCAGGCACTGTCTTCTTCTTTTTTTTCTCTGGTATCTATAAATGGAAGTTGGGGGAAATAAACAAGAGTGCAAAAGGGCGCTTCATCTACAAAGAGGAATTTCAGAGGTCTGGAAGCCAACACTGTCTCAATCTCTTCCAAGAATATATCTCCTTCCTGTTTCACCTCTGGCACCATGCCCAACATGCCCACAGACCGCTGAGGCCATGCGGAAAACACAGATGGTAATATGTAGTATGCTTTGCTAATACATGCTAAATAAAAGGCCTGTGCTAATGTGGAATACCGTAGGCGACTGATTTGTTTAATATGGGTGTTGGATACAAGGGATAGAGATCACTATAATTCACAGCTTACAATATAAAAGAAAAATGTATATCTAGTGTAAGCACCAAGTATTCCATTAAAATACACTGTAGTTTGCTGTAGTCTGTAGTCTGTGTTTTACTCGACTGTTGCAAGTAAGGCTGTTATGGTTAGTCTAAATTTGAGTAATTTGCTTTAAAATCTCTCTAGTAAAAATTTCAGCAATCAGCAAATATGACAGAATCTGCAATTCATGGACTTACACTGATAGTGTCAGCTCTGTGGGAGCACTTCACTTAATATTAGAAAAACAAATGTTATAAGAAGCGGTTCAGCAACATTTTGCCAGCAAAAAATGTCCATTGTCCACTGTCAATAGTGTAGTGCTGCACAAATCACAGCTAAAACAGAAATCAAGCAACCAATATTCTGTTTGTCATGTGTGAGTTGTGTGAAAAACCTGCAAAATCTGTGTTGAGAAATATTTCACCCTTACGCGAAACATGTGACAGCACTTTAATTTAACCACATCTAATGTGAGGTAATTGATGCTACTCAGCCCTACTTTATAAAAACTTTGTATTTTCTCTTTGTATTTTCACAAACTTGCACACAGATATACAGAGTACATTCATACAAACACTCACACATTCATATACATGTACAGTCTTTTCAATAAATTATTTTCAGTTCTTTGAAATGCTGTGCTCTGAAATGCTAAGCATGCTATGCTCTTGTGCACTTCTTGTTCTTCTTGTTTTCTTTTTTAATAGTTAATTTAAAAAAATAGATCACTTCTGATTACCAGTTTAGTCAATAGTGACAGACCTAATAACTATAAAGACTTTTATTCTAGCAAACTGATTTGCATTTGAAATTCTTTTGATGGCGAATATTGATTGGTCATTTTGATTCCGTGGAAATTAATTTTGAATTCCAAAATTGTCTCCGTCAATTACATTAAAAATTAATACTTGTTTTTGTTTAATTGAATTCAGTTTTTATAGGGGTGGCCTGCTTTGTTACAAGAATTGCGTCATAGTGTTTTGTGATCTTTATAAAAAGAGTTTTTTTGTTTAATTGTTTTTAACATGTTGTTTAAAAATGGGATAGGCCTGTTTGTTACCAGAATTGTAAGTTTTTGTGATCTTTATAAAAATAGTCTTATGCGATTAATTAAGATTCTAATGATAAATTACGGCACACTTTTTTAACAATTTAATACACTGTGAAGTTTCATGATATCATAACTGAATTGCGACTGAGAGAGAGACTCAGCATTTCAGTGAGAGCGTTGTAATCTGTGGTGTCAGTGTTAATCTCACTCATGCGCTTCCCTTCACTTTTACCCCAGAAGTGGCTCAGACTGCACTGAGAAACACCGCTTGCCAGTTAATGCTAATTTAGACTTCCTGCTTCTTCATTAATTGAACTGTAGGAAATTATATGAAGGATCGATATGAGAACCTCAAGGAAAATGCAATACTACAAGGAAATGAATCGCGACATATCGATCGATATACGATCATATTTGCAGAATCTTAGTTTTGCCTTGACTGATGGCCCATTTTCTTCAAGGCATAGACTGGTCATCCTGAGAGCCCCCTAATTAACAGAATTACTTCCCACCTCTGGTTCTGCGTTAGTCACTCGTGACGGCGTGTGACTGGTGGCGGTAGCAGCGCGTCCTTCCCACCATATTGTCGGCCGGCGGCTAATAAGGTAGCACTGACCGGCGGATGGGCTCATTAGCATTGCCTGCGGCCAAGGCAACCCTCGCCAGGGCCCAGTCGGACACTTAATTACCGCCACCACTTTTTATCTCCCCTCCAAAACCCAGGCCCCCACCCCTGGAATGCCACCGGCACTAGGTTCTGCAATCCACAGAGAATGCTGGGAAACTATAGATGCCAAAGTGGTGGTTGTTAGTTAGCCTGTAACATTCGATAGCAGCACTCGCTGTGAGGCACTGCAATATCTCTGATAGAGTTAAAGCTATTCGACCCGAGCCTCTCATGCTAGACTGCGCGAGTGTGTCTTTTCATTGGCATCAGTGGAATATTGATGGCTCCACACCCCGGCTTAATCGACTAATGGCCTCTCCCTCTCTCCTTCACTCTGCTGAAGCAAACACCCTCCCACCCAGCACAGTCTTTCTGTGCCCTTTCGACGACCTCTGGGTCAGGCAGGCCGATTTTTATGACCGACTGAGTCGCAGAATAGCCTCAGTGTATTGGTAGGCAACCTTACGCAAGTCATGTGGCTGCCGGCCATAATAGAGAACGAGAACGCTCCCAGCTTCCTCCTCGGCCTTTTGGCTTATTGTATCTCACAGCTGAGATGTTGTGGCATTAACTGTATAGCTGCCAACGGCTGTTGTTCAAATGAATCGAGAGAAATATAGGCTACAATTACACTGGATCCATGTACTGTGGCTGAGAACAAAACAGAATTAACAAGGTCCTTAAGATGTTTTCCAAGTCTAATTGTAATACAGAGAACAGATATTCTGAAAATAATTTGCAGCACAGCAATATGGTAAAAATACTAATTTATACATATATGGAACGGTTCACTCTGGAATGAACATTGGTTGTTGTTTTTTCACACTCATTTAGTTCCAAACCTGTATGATTTTTTTAGTGGAAAACAAAAGTAGAAATTCTGATGATTGTGTTGGTCTCTTTCATACACATGGATGGACATTTTATTTATCATTTTTGGTGGATGAAGTACTCTACCGTTCAAATGTTTTTGAAAGAAATCTCTTATGCTCATCAAGTCTGCATTAATTTGATTAAGCATAGAGTATCACACCGCCATATATACAGTAATATTACAATTTAAAATAACTTTACATTTTAAAATATGTTACTATGTTGGCATTTATTCCTATATTGACAAATTTGAATTTTCAGCAGCCATTACTCCAGTCTTCAGAAATCATTCTAATATGCTATTTTGCAGCTCAAGAAACATTTCTTATTATTAGCAAAAATAGTTGTGCTCCTTAATATTTTTGTGGAAAGCATATATATTAGTAGGATTTTTTGATAAATTTAGAAAAAAGTTCCAAAGAACAGCATTTTTTTAAAAGTAGAAATATTTTTTTACAACAGTGTAGAAGTCTTAAAAGTGTAATTACATCTTTGCTGAAATATTTTTTTTAATAAAAATAAATGCATGGACTGTATTCTACACACATGCATACTTATACAACAACAGTCAAGAAGTTCTTCATCCAGTTCATTATATTCTCTGACAGTACACAAATTGGACTTTACTGAACAAATACATAACTAGATGGAGCACATCAGAGAAATGAGCACAACATATTTAAATATGCATTTTCATCAATACTTGTTGGATGTCAAATGCATGCAGAAAATTGTAGTGGAATTATGAATAAGTGTCCCTTACATTTACAGAATAAATTACTATGTCCAAAAGAGGGAATTTGAATGTATTTCTAGCAGAACATTCCTGTTAACACAATTAACAGATTTGTTTATTTTTGTTTTTATTAATTTTTTTGTAGTGGTGTAACGTACACGTATTCGTACCGAACCGTTTTCATTTTTTTGTGTACCGAATGAATACAGTATTTTTGTTTATTTTTTCAGGAATTTCAAATAATAAATGTAATTTTGATAGTCTCTGATGTGGCATGACAGATCGCTGTATAAAGGCCTTGGAGAGCCGCTTCTGGGACGGTTCAGAAACGTGCTGGTATAAACACAACACAAGCATTGACTCCAGCGGCAGCGATCAGCTCCGGTTCCCGTGTCTGAGCCGTGACGCGCCACAGACTTGTGCAGAGCAGAGTGCGAGTGAACGCGATCATTCCTTCCTCTGTACTACTAGTTTTAACGCCAATAAACATGACTGAACATCGCATGCCTCATGTAATTGACCAATCAGTGTTTCAACCATGAAAAGACATCAACAAAACAGCGTGGAAATAAAATGTCACGTAGAATTTCATTTACCTCAGTCATCAGTGTCCACAGCTCGTTAGTTCACTAGAGAAATGAAGTCAAGAGAGGAGCATTTCGCGTAATAATACACCATATGCTCATTATATTTTACTAAAACTATTAGTCTTAATTATTTAATTTATGTTTAAATTAATCAGTTATGAAACATGCTATGACAGCCAGTGTGTGACTGAATATATTTGAACAAATAGCCTAGAAATTTTTTTATTTATAAGTTCATTTAAAAACTGCATTTTGTACAATTGATTTTGTTGTTTTTATAGTTGAGTGTTGATCATTTATTTAAAAAATATATAAATTGTGTTAAGTTGTTAGGCCTAATTGTAACCTTATACCCCCGGTTTCATAGACAAGGCTTAAGCTAGTCCCAGACTAAAATGCATGTTTGAGCTGTCTCAACTGAAAATATCTTGCTCTGACATATCTTAAAATATGTCAGTGTCACTCTTCTGTGTCAAGATGCACACCTTAATGTTTTCTTCTAAGGCATTTTTATAAAAGTTGCTTAAATATCTTAATTAAACTAAGGCCTAGTCCTGGCTTAATCTAAGCCCGTTTGTGAAACTGGGCCATAATGTAAAAGGGCTCCCTATAGTTTTAAGCATAGTCTGAGGTAGATTTTTATCACTAAGAAAATTTCAACTATAACTGAATGTATTTAAAGAAAGAGTAACTTGTTCTGTAAACCATTGTTTATTTTTTTTTTTTAAGTTTAGTTTTCCGTCCTGCTGTACCGAAATCATACCGAGCCGTCATATTTGTGTACCATTACACCCCTATTTTTTGTCATCTATAAACTAAACATCCATGCAGCTTTTAAATGGTGAACAAACTGTTTTGATTTCTTCTTTTTAATAATGTGACAAAGCTATATGCAGATTACAGTATTGCATGATGTATATCTTAACCTTTATTTTTAAAAACATTTCAAATTTAAATTCTAGACAACACTAAATTGGCTGTGAGACATACGACTGTCTGGTAAGATAAAAAGTTAATTCCAGAGCCTGAATGTAACATTCTTCTTTCTTTTTATGTGTAGTTGAGGTTATGATTTACATTTAGCACTTGTGGTTGTAGGGTTGTAAGGTCATGTCCGCAGCAGCAGTTTAGCCTCAAGAGAGACGAGCACCAAGTCTCAGTGAGAGTGACTGATAACAGATCTGGACCACAGTGCCTCCTGCAGCTGTTTTTCTGGCCACACAAAGTCATGCTCACCATTATGCCATTAAACGAACCTCTCAAAGGCAGACGGTCAGTATCTTGTCCCTCGACCCAATCTGTCAAGCTTGTTGCTATGCGATAGCATTGTTGCCGTTGCAGCTAACTACCAGGGTTTTGTTCCCATTTTTCGAGCCACATACGAGCGCGTTTGTGCGTGTGTGCATTTTAGAGGCAGGGGGTTGTTTCAGACAAAGCCATGCGGAACTGGGGCCCGAGCCGTGACCTTGGGAAATGTCAGGCCGCCCACGGAGTGGCTTGCCTGTGTCTGCCTCTCCGGTGCAGCTAGGAACAAGAGTGGCGGGGCGTAGCACAACCTAGCTTAACCTAGCGTGGCGAGAGCAGGGTTCAGTCCGAGTTTCTGCCACTCGCCTCAGAGACCTCTGGCCAGCAATCTAGCCATTTCTCACTAACAACATTATGGCCCTTACTGCCCGTCCTTCCTGGTGTCACATGGAAATGGGTCATGCCTCACATACTTCACTGTTTTTCTCAGGTGACCGAGAGCTTGGTCAGTGTTTTTTTCCAGTCAGAAAATTTCCAGCACATTTTAACAGTACCGTGATAATATTGATAACTGTGAAAATTTTGGTCACTATAATCGTGATGAGAAATGTTCATACCGTTACATCTCTAGCTGGCACATATTCGCATTCATTTCAATGAGTGTGTGTGTCGGGATTATATCTTAAATTCTCAGATTTTTTGAGTTGCGAAGCATGCTCTGCTGCATTGTCAGTATCATGGTGCATGGTCACACAGGGTCGTGGCAGTTGCCACCCCTTTGGACCAAAGTAAACAGTGCTGGCCAGATGTGTGTTGACTGTAATGATACCTACTGGGCGACGGGATACCGTTGCCAGGCAACGGCTTTTCCTTTTCCCTGTAAACAGAGAGCTTACTCGCCAGGCTTATGTTGGGGTCGGCAAGGTGAGACCAGCCTTTATGTGTGTGAGCAAAAGGTGAAGAAAAGATGCTCAAATGAATTTTCTTACAGATCATATTCCGATGTCACACGTGCACAGCCTTTTTTTCCTGCTGCCTCCAGGTCTTGTTGTCTCGCACTTTCACCGAGGTGAGAGAATTGAATTTGGTCAAGTGAATGGACACAAAAAAACTCACTTGATAAGTTTTGACATCCTCCCTCATCTAGGCTTGTTGCTTCCTGACATGCTCTTGTGGAAAGATTGTTAATATGTATCAGGAATATTCTCATTCTTTGTTCGCCCTTGTCTGGCAAGCTGTAATGTTTTGCTTATGAATATTGATACATGAAGTGTATATTAATGACCCTTGGTGACCTTAACCCTATCCTTATTGGCTCCCTTGTGGTATCGGCAAGCTCATGAATATTAATCCGGTTCTGTAACCTCCATTATCCTAATCTTTGCTGTCTAGCCTCCCGGAAGGGCCTGTCACCATGGTAACCCTTTTACTACTCTCTTTTAGACTCTTGGAAAAAAGCATGGTTGAAAAAAGAATAGAAAGCAAGTTATTCCACTGTGCCTTGTGAGGGATACGTCCGATACTCACCAGGACAACTCTCGATTGTATTACATCGCTCGTCTTTTCAGCAAGCATCCATTTTAGTCCTAATGAGAAAAGTCACTTGTAAAAGGTCAATCAATGGCTATACGGACAATACTGTCAGCATTTTGTCCTAACATATTTTTCCTCCAGAATTTAATAATAATCATGCCATTACATATATATTTTTAATAAGATGCTTGTTTTAAAAAAGCATTTGGATAAATCATGATTTTTTCCCCGTTTCACAGATGTGGACACGGTAGAGGATGGAGGGCCAGAGGGAGGCTCAGTAGAGGAGGACAGCTGGTTTGGGAATACCTCCGACAGCCCCTCTGAATCTTCCTACGGTGATGTGCAAGATGAGCTACGGGTTTCCCCAGACAATGTTCCCCGACCGGACCACGACACCTCAGCCGAGAGCTCCCTGGGCTGCCCGACGCCAGTTCAGCGGGCTTCCCTGGAGCTGCTGGGGCTGGACAGTGGGGTCCTCTTGACCCAGGACATGCTGTCCTCTGAGGTGTCCTCTCTGTACGGAGACTCCAGCCAGGCCCTGGGCAAACCCCTCAGCAGCAACCTGCGGCGTCTCCTGGAGGCTGGCTCGCTGAAGCTGGAGGGAGGGGACATGACCGGGCATGGAACGGGCAGAGGACCAGAGTCGCCCCCGGTCAGCTTGGTACTGTCTCCGTCTTTGCCTCATGCACAGCAGCTGAGTGCCCTGGCGAGGAGGTTGGCCAACAGCAGCAGCAACAACAGCGGCAACTCGAACTCTGCATCACCTGCGTCTGTAGCAACTGTCAAGCAGGAGCCCTGTGACCCATATGGCAATGGCCCTAACTCAGGCAGCAGTGGCTTCGTATGGGTAGGCATTGCGGATAAATGGCCGTCGACTAGTTGCTTGGCTCCCAGCGGCAGCAGCCTATCACCAGACTCGGCTATCCAGAAGTTAAAGGCAGCTGCCAACGCCGTGCTCCAAGACAAGTGCGCGGTGGCCTCCTCCACCTCGGCGTCCTCATCCTCCTCTTCCTCCTCATCCTCTTCAGTCCCCTCCTCCTCAATGGCAGCCCTGGGAACTCGCTCTGATGACGCGGTGCGCTTTGAACCATTCGCTTCACCCTTCAGTCCGCAGTCAGCCAGCTCCACACTTGCTGCCCTCTCAAAGAAAGTGTCTGAAAGAAGTCAGCAGCAGGTGGGCTCATCTGAGCATCAACCCTCAGCTGGCTCCTTTCTCTCTCTGGTTTCCATGACCTCCTCAGCAGCTCTGCTAAAGGAGGTGGCTGCACGAGCAGCAGGGAACCTTATAGCTGATAAGAAAGAGCCAGCATTAGTACTGGGAGCCTCCGAAGATGTCAAGCCCCTGTTAGACAGGAACCAGAAGGTGCCCACCCCAACCCAGGCCATGGATCTTCTGCTGCCAACAATCCCCAAGGGAAGGGCCAAGCCCAGCAGTCAAGCAGGTAACGGTTTGTTCCCTAAAACAAATGCATGCCTTTTTTGTTTTTGTGCTTTTGAGGGGAAATTGCCAGCTGGTTAACATTTGTAGGATTAAACACTAAAACAAAAATGAAATCAGTCTAGGGATGGGCATTTTTCAAAAGTATTACATTCAAATATTTGTGCTCATACATTTTTTACATTTGAATATATGTTTATTTAAATGATGATTAACGAGAAAGACATTATTTTTAATAATCAAATAAACAACGTTTTTATATAGTTTTTATCAAGTTATATACATATAAAAGTTTTTATCAAGTTATATACATATAAAGAAAAAAAGCATTCAAGCTTAAGCAGAGCAAAAAAAAAAAAAGCAGACCGTGCCATTTATAGTACAGAATGTACATTCACTGGAGGTGGCCTATGTTTATTGTGTTTATATTGTTTCACATGTTAATGTTGAGAAAAACAATAATATCCACATGCTTGGGTGAAAGTTGACTCCTCAGGCCATGTTTACACTAGTGCGTTTTCGTTTTAAACTAATCTACACTGGCATTTTCACTGCGTTTCAGAAACAATCTCCGTCCACACCAAGGATATTATAGTTTTGAATTTTTAATACGTTTTTATTTTAATATCATTTTCAAATTTCCTATAATTTCAGTTTAGTTTTAGTAAGTTTCATTAATGGTTTTGTTAGTTTTAGTTTAGTTTTTATTTTGTGAACACATTTCTTTTTAGTTTTTATATATTTTGTAGGGGTGTGACGAGACACTTATCCCACGAGACGAGACACGAGACTGAGTTCACGAGACGAGACGAGATTTTTAGACTTCTTTTTTTATCCTCAATGATGAAATATATAGGGAAAAATAGTCTTTTGTTCAACTGAAAAACACAAAATGCAAAAAAATGTAGGTTAATTTTGAAATCAACTTTATGAAATTAAAATGATATTTTAATTAATTATATGCAGTAATAAAACATGTAAACTAGAGCTGCATGATTCTGGATAAATTGAGAATCACAATTTTTATATAAATTGCAGATCAAATTGCAGAAAAAAAAAAGATTAGAAAACTAAACAAAATAACGTAATTTACTAGTGGTTCTGACAAAATGTTCATTGCTTAAGTCTTTTAAAAATATATATTAATTTGAACAAAATAAAAAATTAAAATTCAATGAAGGAGTCAGTGTCTCACTTCATAAAGACTTGTTTCACTTTTGGAATCTCCTGAATGAATGATTCAATGACAAATACTTTTTAAACGGGTTGTCGTTAACAATACAAGTGTTAAGATACTTTCGTTTTGATCGCTACTGTAGAGTACTTATACTCGCTACTGCTACTATTTGATCGCTACTGTAAGTGTTTATACCCAAACTATAAACTTTTATCCCAGTACTTCTTAGGGATGCACCGAAATGAAAATTCTTGGCCAAAGCTGAAGCTGAACAAAATGAAACACCTGGGCCGAATACCGAACAGGGTTTTTCTAATTTTTTCCTCATGTAGGCCTATTTTGCCATTTTTTCACCATTGCATAAAGTAAATAGCCAAAATGGCTTTTTACTGTTTTGTCCTGTTTTTCAAATAAAACAATCAATTACAAAACAACAATTAAAAAATATTTACTTAACACTGAATTTTTTTTAACATTCTATCAGACATTATACCAACAAAGCACAATTTTTGGCCATTTCTGAGACCCCTTCTTGAATCAGGCATGTATTTTTTTCTGTACAAATAAATGCAGCCTTGCTGAGAAGAAGAGACTTCTTTTAAAACATTAGAATATATTACAGATCCCAATTTGAACACTATGTGTGAATGTTATAATAAATGTATTAAAAGAGCTGTTGTAGGGTAATTATTATTATCATTATTATTGTCTTATTTTTTATTTGATTTTACAGAACAACATTACAATTATAATACTAACATTTATGAATGTTGATGGAGCTTTTATTTTGGCAGAAACCCGCAGGAAGACCTCAGTGCTTCTTTTTGTTGACAGCAGATTTATAAATGATTCTGACGAGTTTGGGAAGATGTTTGTTGCACGTATTGTATCGGCACATACCTTTAAAAAACTAATACACCTGTTACTAAGCAGCTGCCGAGTAACAGTGTTTTAGCGCAGATTTTTCTCGCGCTTTGAACTTTGAACCCTGGAGCCTCAAGCTTGTGCAGCACTGTTTGAATAACTTACATGCAATTTGTGCGTGTATTAGAAAACATAACATTCTGCAGTTTATTTACTAATCCTTTGAGTTCAGATTTCTCGCGATTTCAATCATCATACAGTAGTCAGCATCATCCACCCTTCCTCTTCTCATCGGAGACATGAGATGCAGCGCTAAACAGTCTCGCAGTCAGTGCTTCGTGCAAGTTTTGTGTCTTTTTCTGACAGTTTTAAATCATTCCACACTGCAGACACGTTTGCTGCATTAGTGCGCGCCACTATTTGATCGTGTCACGTCATTGTTCGGTACAATTTATTTGGTCTTCTTGCTTATTCGGCCACAATTTCGGTTGCTGAACATTCGGTGCATCCCTAGTACTTCTGTTATTTAAATGGAAATAATGATGTGTGGTTGAAATGACTGTGTTGCTCTTTCTGGACCAGCAGCAGCATGAATGCAGATTTGAATGTGTTTAACACCTGTTTCACATCGTAAGCGTCAGTGGAGCTTGAGCAGCGCGTGTTTTGTCGCCGCCCATATCAGTGAATGACAGCGTTCACATCGGAAGCATGATGATGGCCGACCCTCTGATTCATCAACATGGGCAGCGCCAAAACATGCTTCTCACGATCCACTGACACTCGCGATGTGAAACAGTCGCAATAGACATAGCTGATTTGTTATCATTCAGGAAAAAGATTGCGTGGGTGTTTGATAGGGTGCAGCTAACGATTCATCGATATGGACCGGTCGATATATCAGATAAACAATATGTATGACGATACGATGCATTTACGATGAATGCACACGTAAAATATCAATTCATATATCTGTCGTTCATGATGAAAGGCGCCTTTATTTTGGCACTGTCCACATTTTCATATAAAGATTAACCGTCTATGTATTACACACGTCAACCCTGTGCATTCTCATGATCATGCTCAAAAAGATAAAAAGTTATAGAGACTAAAGTGCCTTGAAAAAAGTGTACCACACTGAATGAAAAAAAATTATAATTGTATTTCATATAAAATACATGAAATAAGTCCTGAAGCAATCCAGAAAAGTAATGGGCTGAAAGTCACATGTCTCATGAGTTTATATTTCTAATCTGAAGAAGATACCAGCTGATATATTGTGGATGACTTCTTCTCTCTCATCACATTCTACTAGTGCTACAGTTTTTTCAACTTTCACGCTTAGTAACACATACAACTGTATCCTTGCCAAAAAAAATGCAATAGTGAAAAAAAAGAGATCTTTGTATGAATTATCCCACACAGATCTCTAACAGTGTCGCGTTCCGAACATTATTTAAATGACACCGGTATTGCGGTATTTAAAAATTCATATCATAAGAACACCGGTATTCGGTATGAACCGCCCAGCAATAACAAAAACCATGTGGTTTTTTACAACCAAGACGCAGTTTTTTGAGTGTGAGCTATTCCAAAACGGATACAAACAATAACTATCCCTGAAGAAATGAGACGTAAACAAAAGATTATCCATCCATATAACAACGTTATTGCTTCGTTGGACTAAAATACACGATCTGATGTTGTTCAATGGATCCTTACCTGTCGAACTAAACCGGGATTTACAGCAGTGCGTTTGTGCATTTACAAACAACAAACTAATGCACACTGTTGCTCAATATTTAATTACAGCTTAACAGATTTACACACCTAAGGAAAATATGTCAGCCAAAAAAGTAACTGCGTATGCATCCTCTATTTGGGGCCTTCTCATAAATGAGTAAGCTGCATTTAAAACAACAAACATATAATACACACTGTTGCTCAATATTTAATTACAGCTTCAGATGCATAATATGTGACCCTCTCTGTGAAAACCCAGCTAAAGTCATTTTTTGTGATTTGCTGTTTTCTACAAAAAATCATCCTTCATATGGTAAAGAAAATTCAGTGAAAATTTAACCTTTATATTTTTAATATTGACTGAGTAAGGTCATGTCAAAGATTGAAATTATAGTGAAAAATGGTAGGAATCAAACTTTGATGCTTGTTTTCTCATAATTCGATTTGAAGACTTTAGCCTGGATTTCACAGAAAGGGTCACATATTTTAATTTGCTACAAGCAGGATATACAAGAAGCACGTTCAGCTCGGACACGCAGATGGTTGTCATGATAATAAACACCGTAAACAGCAACCATTCGCGTGTCCGTGCTTAATGCACATCTCGTATATGAAAAGCATTTTAGGGGGCCCTTGGCTTTTGGGGGCCCAAAGCAGTCATCTACCTTTGCCTAATGGGAAACTCCGCCCCGGCTATAACAGCTTCCACTATTCTGGGAAGGCTTTCCACAAGATTTTAGAGTGTTTCTGCAGGAAATTTTGCCCATTCATTCAGTAGAGCATTTGTGAGGTCAGGAATTGATGTTGGACGAGAAATCTTGGCTCGCAAACTCTGTTTATCCAGCAATTTATCCCAAAGGTGTTTGGTGGGGTTGAGGTCAGGGCTTTGTGCAGGCAACACAAGTTCTTCCACACCAAACTCACCTAGCCAAATCTTTATGGACCTTGCTTTGTGCACTGGCGCATGCTGGGATAGAAAAGAGCCTACCCCAAACTGTCCCACAAAGTTGGAAGCATAGCATTGTCCAAAATGTTTTTAGTATGCTGATGCATTAAGACTTCCCTTCACTGTAAGTAAGGGGAACCCCTGAAAAACAGCCCCATGCCATTATCCCTGCTCCACCAAACTTTACAGTTGGCAGTTGGCACAATGTAGACAAGCAGGTAACGTTCACCTGACATCCGTCAAACTGCCATACTCTGCCAAACAGAGAAGTGTGATTTATCACATCACAAAACATGTTTCCACTGCTCGAGTCCAGTGGTTGCTTGCTTTACACCCCTCCGTCTGCTGGCATTGTACTTCGTGATGTGAGGTTTGCATGCATCTGCTCAGCCATGTTCTAAAACGCTTTCACTTTCCAATAATACCACTCATAGTTGACTGTGGAATATCTAGTAGGGATGAAATTTCATGAACTGATTCATTGCAAAGGTATAAACATATATTTATATTTGATTTACATTAAATGTTAACTATTGCTAAAGAGTAATAAAGATAAAAGAAAATATTATAAAACATAAATTAGCAAATACATAGACAATGTCATGCTAGGCAATTTAGAATCAGATAGTCATTAACCTCCTGTCTTGTTTTTTACATTAAAATAATTTCTGAACTGTAAATATGTTTTTAAGGTAACAGTGCCTAAATGTTTGATTATTGCACCACTGAAGAATGCACTGTGCAGTGATTTAGTAGTGCCATAAGGTCATGCTTCGTCTGCAAGAGGTTGGCTGGAGAATCTGGGAAAGGTCTGTTAGCACAGTGGGGGTTTGCTGGAGTTGGCGGCACGTTCCCAGACCCAGCTCATCTCCCGCGGATGTGCAGCCTGCCAAACGGAGGCCGGCAGTGTGTGTGCTCCCCATAGCCCGAACAGTCGGAGACCATCTCAACAGATTCCCCCGGAATTTAGGTCAGGCTCCAGAGCCGGCACAACCATCAGAGTTTCCATTCAGCACAGGCCCGGGTTGAGCGGCTGAGATGTGGCTGATCTTTTGCTAATTCTCAAACGTTTTTTTCTCAAAAAAAATGAGCTGCAGACAGTGAATAATGTCACAAAGATATAAATATGTTGTAAGCAGCTATAATATGACATATTTTGAAGTGTAAAGTTTAAAGGGGTCCTATTATTTACAAAGGCTTGATTTTGTTTTGGGGGTATACTAGAACATTCTCTCATGCTTGGTGGTTCGAAAAATCGCATTATTTTACACATAATTTACATTATTACAATACCCTTCTCCCCAGCCTGACACAAACGACTCGATTAGTTCCGGGTTTGATGAAGGCCCGCCTTCCGAAAAACAAAATGTGTTGTGATTGGTTAGCTGTCCGAGTGCGTTGTGATTGGCGAACAGCTTAGACAGCGTTACTGCTCATCCCCTTGCCAAAAAACAGCAAGTTCGTCAATATTGCCATATCAATTTAGACCTCGAGAATATTGAACAAGAGGATCGCGCAGAACCTTTTCACGCACGGATATTGCAAGACATATTAAAGTGGTAATGTTATTGTTGTTGTTTCTTTTGGCTAAATCACGTTTTTGATAGGATGTCAACTAGGGTTGGACCAGAATATTCGATTATTCGAATATTCGCTGGGTGGGTTGGCATTAGGGGTCTGCGAAATGACGATTTTTTTATCGTGGATGATAAAAATGTCTCCACGATCTGGTTTTGAAGAAATATCGTAGTATCGTGCTACAGCTACAATTTGATCAGTAGCAGTTCTGGCGCTGCCGTCTGTATGTACTGTACAGCGCCACATACATTCACATCAGTGTTAACTCAGCCGTAGTGTTACTCTCACGGGACACTTTACTTATTCGCAATCACAAAAGTACATTATTTGCATATTTTAAAGTCTTGCTGGTTAAACTTCTCATTCACGCGCTGGTCTGACGTGCGCTTTTTCTGAGCCCGTACACTCGAAGCGCGCGCGCGCACGTTAAAAAGCCTGTCTAACAGCGCCTGATTACTCAACTAAGTTATCTTTTGAGCTAATACTGTCGAAACACACAAGGTTTACGTATAGACTCAATTGGTTATGTCTAAAATGAAAGTAAACAGCCAAGACAAACGGATGCGTGCCTGGATATTAGATGCGTGCCGGTCTTAAAGGGACAGTACTGAACATGCAGCCTACTGTCATTAAAGGGATAGTTCACCCTAAAATTTAATTTCTAACATTATTTACTCACTCACATGTTGTCCCAAACCTGTATTCATTTCTTTCTTGTGCTGAACACAAATTAAGATATTTTGAAGAACGTGGGTAACCTAACAGTTGCTGGTCCACATTAATTTGATAGAAGGAAAAAAGTATTATAGAAGTCACTGTGGACCAGCAACTGTTTGGTTTCCCACATTCTTCAAAAAAGCATGTATGTTCAGCAGAACAAAGAAACTCATTCAGGTTTAAAACAAATTTTGAGTGAGTAAAGGATGGTGTAAATGTAAAACACTGACAGAATCAACAGACATATGACAGATTTTTTATACTTTAATGTTAAAACAACAAAGATAAAAAAATAACACTACTCTTGACTTAAAAAAATTATAGTTACTTTAATAGGAATCAATCTACATAGTGTTTTATTTTTATATTTGTTCATTCAATTTCTTGAATGCTCCTGCTAAATATGCCTATTGTACCTGAAAATTAAACACTGTTTGTTTTATTTGTATATTATGTGTATTTGTAATGTGTATCTTTGTTCTTATTTTTTAATAACAAGGGTCAAATAAAGACAAAGATTCTCATCTTGGCCCACTTTGGCCTAAATATCCACCATTATTTTTTATATTTTGTTACCTTGAAATGATTTGTCTTTATAATAGGGACATTGGTTTGGCTGTACTGCTCAGACCAACTTGACAAAGAACCGTGGTGAAATCGTAATATTAAAAAAAAAATCGTCATATGATATTTTTGCCATATCGCCCACCCCTAGTTGGCATTCGATTTCACCTGGCATATTCTCAACTTGTCAACATCTGCATTTGCCAACAATAGCCCTCGACTAAGGATTTTCATAGTCCGATTCTTGCGATATTCGACTGATAGTTGAATCATAACATGACATTATCAAGAGTCAAGTCAGACATTCAACAGTAATCTGACTTTAACTGTGTAACAGATGCGCATTAAATGTCCCCTGATCGTGCTCGTTATGTAGGCTGGTTATTAATGTTCTGCATTTCTGTTTTGAGCTGCGTGCGCTGAAGATGACCAGTAAAATTGATAGTGAATAAGCTTCGTTATTTGACTGGGCTATCTGCATGCCCAGAGTGCACAAGTGAACACTTTATAAACAACGTGCAGAAACACTAAACTCAGCACTCATTCAGTCTCATAGTCATGAATATTATTGTTGTTTGTCCTGCTCGCGATGCGTGCTGATAATCTCCGTACTACTACAATGAATTTTACTGCAGCGCAGCCTATATACACGCGGCCAAAATGTTATGAAATAACTTGTACGAAATCAAATCCTGTCGCTTGTGTCAATTTGAGTCTTTTTAAAGATTTAAATCCCTGCCGCCATGCTCCTCTGTTGGTCACAGATTATGAAAAGTGAAACTTAAAACTATAGGGGTGGTTGTTTTGTGTAGATTTATTTACTCATCCAACCTACATGTTATATTCAATAAATGTTTGCAGGAATTTCCCTCATTATAAACTCGAAAGTAAAATGAGTAAAACTATGCGATAGCATAAACACACAAATTCAGGACCTAATTAAATATAACTCTATTATACAGAGATTTGTGAAATAAAATCCCATGACTTTTACAAAACTTTTCCAGGCCTGGAAATTGCTGTTTTAAAAAATTCATAGCTTTTCCAAGTTTTTCATGACCGTACGATCCCTATAGAGCAACTGGCCGTTGCTTCCGGGACCTCTCAATTTACAAATTAAGCACTGGGCTACCTTATTAAAAGTATTGCTCTTAACAGACCTGTGTGTTTTGTATCAATAGTGCAGTGTCCGTTCTCGGAGCATATAAACTCTGCCCGCGTGAGGCGCGCCGCTTTGGCTCGCGCTGTTCTGTAGTTTATCAAAAGTTTATTAATTCTGAACGTGTTGCTGTCCATATCGCACCAAAATGCGACACTTCACTCCCTTGGGTCCGCAGCAACACCGCAAAGCCCGCCACACGTGAAATCAATTGGATGAACGGTTCTCGACATAATAAAAATGCTATTATTAGAGAGAAGAATATGTTCAGCCCCTCCCTCCGAAGCTTCGAATATTTGGAGTTGATTACTACCGAAGCTTCGAAGCTCAAAAAATGGTTTTCGGACCAGCCCTAATGTCAACAACAGCTTAAAAATAGATAAGTGCAACGGTAATATGTATTGTGTTTATTGTTCT
This sequence comes from Ptychobarbus kaznakovi, assembly GCA_027422405.1. Taxonomy (NCBI): domain Eukaryota; kingdom Metazoa; phylum Chordata; class Actinopteri; order Cypriniformes; family Cyprinidae; genus Ptychobarbus; species Ptychobarbus kaznakovi. Next base: position 11,302,886 of record CM049799.1, read on the forward strand.
TTAATTCTAACATTATAACATGAATTGCAGTGAAACTGAAAACACAAATCAGAGCTCAGCTCACAAACACTGATTTATCAGACATTATATGCAAGATGAAATGAAAATGACATCCAACATTTTCTGAAAACAGTTGATTTCCATCAGAAATACAGTGATATAAAAACACCCGGTGGTTTTGATTTTGAAACGTGCAGTGCTCAACCAAGCGTTCTCCCCACCAGCGAACCATTCAAATTTCAGTAGGCTGGATTTATCTTTGTGATATCACATATACAGGAAAACGACTTTGTAGTCCAAATGAGCCGTTCGTTGTAGTTCTTGAAAAGGGATTTTTTTTAAACGAAATATCTCCCTTTGGAGTGGACTTTCAGATTTGTAACTTTGTAGATTGTTTTATACCCAAACATACACACTACACACTGACTAAAATTCAAAAAGTGAAAAAGCATAATAGGACCCCTTTAAATACTAAATAAGAACACCTCCATTAAAATCATAATTGAGTGTCTGTCACCTGGCTTGTTTTTTGTGAATGTGAGATCTATAAGACAGTCACACGAAGAGTATTTGTCTGGTAATGAAACAATACGGACTGGACATTAAAATTTGAGAAACCAGCTAACGGCTCTCATCCCTTTCCCTTGATACTAAAGACCTTCAGTCTTTTTACCTCACGAGCAGTTTCCACAGTGATCTCGCCGGGAGAGGTTGAGCCACAGATGGTGGTTTATTGTTGCAAATAGGCAGTCTCGAAGTTTTACACCCCGGGTCAATGAATGCCTGAGCGCGGTAATTTCACCAAACACTGATTACCAGATGTTTTTCGAGGAACATGACTGGAATACTTATGAAGCCATCCTGACAGCCCCTCGTAGAATTTGTAATGCAATCATGCCAGCTTCTAATAAGACCAATTAAGCCCTAATGGACACCGGATATGGAGCCAACAACAATAATCGGCTTACTAAAAAACATCCTTGTGTTTGGCTTCCTTTGTGAGAAGTCTTTGGCATTGATTGGGGTAATCATAGCTCACAATTTTTATCTCATTCACACCAATAGATGCAAGGTTGACAAGAGTGAAAGGATATTTAGCCTACATGTTATTGAATGCCAAAAGGCATCTTGTGGCATTATATCTAATAATGTGGCATCATTGTCCAGCTAATGGTTCTATGTAAATTCTAGACATTTTTCAAACATTATATCACAAGCAACAAATGATAACAAAAAACATAACATTTATAACATGCAAGTATAGTAAGTTTGCTTTAAATTGTGGTTTTAATAATTAATATAAACTCTATATGAATGTATTTTATTGAATTCTTTATTTATTTATTGCAGGTTCTCCTGAGGATGGAGGGAAGCCCTTTCAGTGCCCAGTGTGCGGTCTGGTCATCAAGAGAAAGAGCTACTGGAAGAGACATATGGTGATCCACACAGGCTTAAAAAGTCACCAGTGTCCCCTCTGTCCCTTTCGTTGTGCTCGTAAAGACAATCTCAAGTCCCACATGAAGGTGACTTCAGTCGCTGAGAGAAGAAATGCTTGTGCCATAAATCACATCAGATCAATTATCATAACGTCTTTAGATGCAGAATTTTTATGATGCAAAATTATTAGGGCTGTCAATTCATATTTTTAATTAAATTAAGTACATGATATACCAAATAATTAAACTAATCGCAATTTATCACATTGATAAATATTTGCAGGGAAAAGCCTCTAATTTAAGGTAATTCAAAAGTTATATACTATTGTGGTAAATACAAACATTGAATAGACATCCAAAAACTGGCTTTAGAAGTCAATAAATAGTTTTTTTTACATATCGTTGAATGCAAACCTGTCATTACAGCCCGAGCCCACTGGCCATTCACGCAGGATACAGTCTTATTGCATTCATTTTTTTAAAAAAAAAATAATTATAATTAAACCATTAAAATATTATTTAAATAATTTAAAAGGAATATAAAAATGTACGCTCACTGTCACTTTAATTAATAGTGAGAATGAGGATTAATTGTATATGTTTAGTCTCACTTTATATTAGGTGGCCTTAACTAATGTTCTTTTATGTAGATTAATCATATGATACAATGCACTTATTGTGTACATATTTTTTACATTGTACTAGTATTTAAAGGGACCCTATTATGCCATTTTAAGGTTGCTAATATTGTTTTATGAGTGTCCTAAAACAGGTTTACATGCATCCAAGGTCAAAAACCTTAGTTTTCTCCAAAAATTGCTTTAATTTGACCTAATTTCTAAATGATTCCTAAACGACTCGTGCGAAGCAGTTCGAAGAATCAGTCTCTCTAAACCCCTCCTTTCACTGCTGTGATTGGTCAGGTGGCGCAGTCCTTTGTGATTGGTATACCGCGTACAGCGTGAATGACAGCCATGGGCGGACATTATGCAAATGTGTTACTTTGTGACGTGCAGCCGTAACAGAATAAGATTCGAATTCCTGACAACTCGTTTAGGCGATTGATAACCGACTTTTTTTGATGGACAATAACTTTATTTATCGTGCACTGTCGGCTTCACAACTTTGTAGAAAGTTTATGTTCACATACTGCTACATGACACACTGCATGAAAGGTAATATTCGAAAAGGCATATTAGGGGCACTTTAAAAAAAATAGCTGCATGTAACTACATCTGTAAATTATTTATCTAATTACATTTACAATTACACTGTTGACCCATCCCTTACACCTTAACCCACCCTTAAACCTACCCATGCAAACAAACATATCCCACCTCAATACCAGCAGAAGTGTTTTACAATACATTATAAACACACTAAGTACTTGTTTTTTATTGTAATACATAGTAGTTAAGGCAACCTAATATAAAGTGGGACCTAATATTCTTCCAGCCCATCTTTTGCACAGTTTTTTCTAATTTCTTCTGTTGCTCATCTCAGGTCCATCAGCACCAAGACCGAGGAGAGACTTTCCAATGTGAGCTCTGCCCCTTTACATCCTCCCGCCACTTTAGCCTCAAGCTGCACATGCGTTGCCATCAGCACTTCCCCCGTCCTGACCTCAGAGTCAAGGAAGAACCCGGCACAGACACCGAGGAGGGCGAGGGCTTGCTCATGGGGGACTGTGGAGTTGCTGGTGATCAGCTCATGAACACAGATGCGTCCACGTCTCCCACTGTGAGCCAACCCGACGGCCGCTTGCTGGCCTCCCCTGCAGAACCCTCGAACCACGTCCAGATCAAGGAGGAACCCCAGGAGAGGGATGTGTCTGTGATGTCTCCCTTTGCCCTGTGTAGGGAGCGACCCAGCAGCAGCAGCAGCTCTCTGGATCTGCCTGGGCTCAAATCTAGTCCACCTGGGCCTGGACCTACAGCTGCCTCGCTTTTCAGCCCAGATATCACCACCAAGACGGCTACGGACTTCCTCATGAAGCTCTCAGGTAAGAGATCTCAGTTAAACCACAATGTAAAAGGGCAATGTGATGGAATTAGATACTTGATTATGTAAACCAGTTTGATTTATCCATAATTCCTTGCATTTAGGATGAATGAATTGCTAATATAATTATGGGTTGGCAAAGGCAGTAGAATTCGGCTTGCTGGAGGGGAACCCAAAGCCAAGATCCTGCAGGACTGTGTCTGCATGATGAATTCTTAACCTCAGTTACCGCTCTACAATGTAGAGCCTGTTTATTATGGCTGTACTATACCATCTTGAAACTGGATGCTGTTTTTTTAGTTCTGCCAGTTTTTAACAGGTTTAAAAATACATATTTAAGGCTGCCATAAAAATATCGTAAGTCAGTGATTTTTTGATAAATCAGTTGTAGTCCTTGTTGAAGGCATCACATGTACATTCAGTGCCATTTTTCTAAACCCGGAGGATACACTTGGCTTTAGACTGTAAAGCATTACCAAACAAGTTTATTCTAGATCATGCTTATTAACATGATTGATATTGATTAGTGATTTAAGATTGCTAACAATATGATTAAACTTAGACAATGTGGTTAAACTTTACATTGAGATGTATTTATGCCTTAGATATCTGATCTAAAATTGAACAATCTTTTACAGTCTTTTAGTCAATAAACCTAGATTAATATTTAATTATAAATAATTTTTATTTAAACTACTATTTAAACGTTTAAAAGGAAATTTTGCTGTTAAAGTACAAAACTCAAAATTACACTTGTTAATGTAATCAAACTCCAAACTTTAGACCATTGAACACATGTTGTTGTAGCCGAAAGTATAGGTAATTGTGAGACAGCAGCAAGATTGATGCGAGAGGGCTGACCAAGGGTTACCCAGAAGGTCTGCAACAGGGTCACTGCTCCCTCGCTTAATGCAGAGTAATTAGATTGAGATCTCGGAACAGAAAAAAAGGAAAACCTTCGGAACATTAGATTAATTAAAAATTCATGCATAATTCATAATTAAAAAGGAATCTGTAATTGGAAATGATTAGCGCCCTCAGCTCCATCGTGTGACCTCTTGCCTGGATGCAGAGGGACTGTTCCAGCTTAGTTAACTTCATCTCCGTCTTGGTGAAACGTGCAGAGTCTACGCTTAGTGCACTGCTGCCCCCTTGTCGCCCATGGCACGGTGTTTCTGGACTCCCAAACAATCAGGTTTAGGTCCCAGATGACTAGATAGACTCCTCAACAATGCGGGCTGGAGTTAATACGTAGTGGACATGTCCTGCTGGACTGAGGCGTGATGTTCCAAGCAGGAGATATGCTCCTCTACAGAAGCTAACATTTTGATAGAGATGGATCAGGATAGTCCTCAGTCAACTAGTTTGTATGGATTCATTTTTTTAAATTTCAGCTTTACCTTTAATAATTTGTGTAGCGGTGCTTTAACAGGGATGATCTAAGTGACACCACTTCTCATGTGCTGTGCTTTAGTGTGCTGAAACTGTCAGGACGCTGAAAGTTGCGTCTATGAAGTCACCTCCTTTAAAGCAGTGCTTTACTTCTATCAGAGCAGTGCTTTTCTAACATGTTCACTGCCTTTTTAATAATACATTTTAATTCAGAGACTTAGCCTCAGTTTTTTGAAACATGAACATTTGGTTTTTGAGACTATGTGTCATGTTAAAAACTGTTCAAATGTCATTATTGATTAGTCGGATCTGTGAGTGACATCACTTTACAGTGACATGCATTTCTGAGTGAAAAAAAACCCATCAGTCACAGAGCTACTGCAGGAAATGTGCATGACCCAAGTAGTCAAAAAGAGGCTTTATTACACTTATAAGCACATGTGTTGTTAAAAAAAAATGTTTTGCTTGGCACATAACTTGGATTGGATAGTTATATCCTTATCCAAAAATGTTGCAAATAAGTATTTTCATTTTGCAAAAAGACTTCCTGACCGCAAGTGAATCTCTCTGAAACTTCATGTACTGAAGTACGTTAAAAGGGTAGTTCACGCAAAAATGAAAATTCTGTCATTAATTACTCACCCTCGTGTCATTCCAAACTTGACCTTTGTTCATTTTTGGAACACAAATTAATGTATTTTTGATTAAATCTGAGAGCTTTCTGACCCTGCATAGACAGCAACACAACTACCACATTCATGGCCCAGAAAGGTAGTAAGGACATCGTCGCTGCTAACGCAGGACACAAATTAAGATTTTTTTTATGTTCACACAAAAAGTATTAGCTTTATTAGTATTAGCTCGTAGCTTTATAAAATTACGGTTGAAACACTGGTGTCACATGGACTATTTTAACAATGTCCTTACTACCTTTCTGGGCCTTGAACGTGGTAGTTGCATTGTTGTCTAGGGAGGGTCAGAAAGCTCTCGGATTTCATCAAAAATATCTTAATTTGTGTTCTGAACAAAGACGAACGAAGGTCTTACGGGTTTGGAACGACTTGAGGGTGAGTAATTAATGACAGAATTTTCATTTTTGGGTGAACTCTCCCTTTAATTATCTATATTTGTTTGTGCTTTCACATTTCTCTATCATTTATAATAGATTGTTGTTATATTTATATAACAAAATCAATAATTGTGTTATATTTGCCATTTTTGCCTAATTGGAACTGTAGAGCACAGAAATCAACAGAAAGCAAAGTAGGACAGAGAGGGGTGCAGGATCGGGAAAGGATCAGGTCAACTAAGTCCTTCTTACAAGAAATTTGTGTCTGACAAATATTTGTCAAAGTATAGATACACAGTTTTTGGTATGTAAAATAAAATGAAATTTTGAATAAAATTAAAACTAGTAACTTTTAACATTAGCTGGATTAGGCATAATATGTATTGGGTTTGTGTGTATATGTATATATGTAGCTTTTTTATGCAAATAATTGATTAATTAAGTAATCATTAGTCGTAGCCCTACTCAGAAATTGTTCAATGTACATTAATGATTCATGCTGCTACAAGATCAGTTAGGGATTTGCAAATGTATTTTTTTCTTTTGCTTTTACTAGGGCTGCAACTTGATTTTCACCAGCGAATGTGACAACGTATTTGTGCTCATCCTTCAAATTTCTTAAGTAGTGTCTTGAGTATTATCTGTTGTTGTCATACTGCCACTTGGGGTACATGAGGGAAAGAGAAACGGAGAGAGAAACAAAATAATAAAAAATGGGAAGGAAATTAAAGAACTAGGGATAGAACTGTAAAATTGCAGACTATCTGCTTTTAGAGTTCCCCAGGCAAAACACACACATGCTCACGCACACATGAGGTGAACTCTCACCGACCTCTGACATAATTGGCCTGTCATTTCTTTGGACTGCCTGCTTCTCATCTGAGTTTCAGACCAATCCGCTTTGATTTTACTCTACGATGACACGACTGTCAGCCATCCAGTTGCGATACACATTTTGATTTGAAGATGAAAGCTGGGGAAATGCTTTGAAATGCAGGCTCCTGCACATGCTTGCTGGAGCTAATTCAATAATGATAGTTCACACATTGCCTCTTCCTCTCAGAGAAAGTGACACTGGGTGTGACTCTGGTCACAGGCGATCAATTGCCTTTGTTCAATTGTGGGAGGTGTTAAAATTGACGAATCCAAGAAACGAAAAAGACGCTGGAGTGTTTTCTCCATCTGCATTGTTTTTGTACGCTCTTCTTTCATTTGTTCCTCGTATTCCTCGCAGCACGGAGGTTTGCCAGCCATTTCCCACATTCACCATGCTGCGCTTGCGCTCGTAAGTGACCCCTGCTGCATCCAGCATCCAGTGATGTGTAGCTGCACCGTTGCTGCTTCATGTAGCAAAGCCTTCCTACCGTAGCAGACTGTTGGCTGTTGTTGCCCCCTTAACCTGCCACGTTAAGCCATCCTCGGCGGGAGCGCTGACCAATTGTCAGAGCTGGGAGCAGAGCTGCATGACAGAGGTGGAAAGCTAATGAAGTGGTCCAATAGTGGGCAGCCGCAACAGAGTGAGAGGTGACAGGGTACTGGACAAGTGCCCAGCAGAGAAACGAATCAGCCCACAGAGAGGAGGAGGCAAAAAAAACAGAGACCAGGTGACAGCAACGGCAGATGACAGCCTCACCGGCGAGAGTAGAGATAGCCCCGGTGTTGATGTAACACTGACCAGGGGCTTTACTCCAGTCACAGCAAGAGAGAGAGAGAGCAGAGACAGCGAGAGAGAGGCTGCATGCAGACACAAGCTGAATATGATTGTTAGTGCTGTTCTGAGTGCTAAATGAGACAACCGTATTAAATAATCAAAGTGACTCACTTAAATGTTAAACACATTTAAAATGTCTTGGAAATCACTTTTCAAAATTTAACAGCATAAAAATACTAAATTCCTTTAGTTTTTTTGAGGTCGCAAGTTCTTTTGTATGGTACATTTGAGTGAATCATCAGCAATTATTATCAACGTATACCATTTTATGTAGTTTCAAGAGATATTTGAACCCACAATTATGTCATTAATTACTCATTGTAATGAGTTACCATTAATTAACCTCATGATGTTCAAAACCCATAAGACTTCTTTCATTCATCTTCGGAACACAAATTTTCTGACCCTGCATAGACACCAACACAACTGAAACATTCAAGGCCCAGAAAGTTAGTAAGAGCATCGTTAAAATAGTCCATGTGACATCAGTGGTTCAATCTTAATTTTATGAAGCTACGAGAATACTTTTTGTGCCCATTGAAAACAAAAATAACAACTTTATTCAACAATTTATTCTCTTCCCTGTCAGTCTTTGACATGCGTTCATGACAGTACCGTATGTGAGTGAAGCATCTGACGCAGGAGCCGGTGTTCTGACATAGGAATGCACACACTTGCGTCGTGATATTCTCGTGAATGACCTGGAAGAGAAGAAATTGTTGAATAAAATTGTCATTTTTGTTTTCTTTGCACACAAAAAGTATTCTCGAAGCTTCATAAAATTAAGGTTCAACCACTGATGTCACATGGACTATTTTAGCGATGTCCTTACTACCTTTTGGGCCTTGAACATGTCAGTTGTGTTGCTGTCTATAGAAAACATCTTAATTTGTGTTCTGAAGATGAACAAAGGTCTTATGGGTTTGGAACGTCATGAGTGTGAGTAATTAATGACAGAATTTTTATTTTTAGTTCAACTATCCCTTTAATATTTCTGTTTATTAATGAATATATTGGTATATATATATATATATTTAAAGATTCTTACATGAGCTAATTTTGTGAAAAATGGGGAAACATGCCATGAATATTTTAACTAGATTTTTTTCTGTACATTATACTACATAATCTTGAATTGTCCCAAATTATGGCTTCTCTGAAAAATATTTTTTTTATACCATTTCAGAACATTAAATGTCATCTAAAGAAGAAAAATGTCAGTATTTTATTGTCCAGCCCTATTTGCTCCACAGAACAGTAGAGGAAGTGTGATATGGAAACCGGATATAGGTAGAGCTTTTTGACATAAATGTGTGTATTATTTACTTACTCTCATGCTGCTCCAAACCTGTATGGCTTACTTTCTTCTTTGGAACATAAAAGAAGATATTTTGAGAAATGTCTCAGTGTTTTTTTATTTCATTTTTTTTTGTAACCAAAATTGTTTGGTTACACACATTTTTCTAAATATCTTGTTTTCGTTCTGCAGGAGAAATAAAGTCATACATGTTTGGAACAACATGTTGATGAACATACGCCTCGATTGGATGCATGAATTTTATGGTTTATGGTTTATGGTTTATGGTTTAACTTTACATTTATGCATTTAGCAGACACTTTTATCCAAAGCGACTTACATTCAGGTTATACATTTTTTTGTCAGTACATGTGTTCCCTGAGAATCGAACCCACAACCTTTGCGCTGCTAATGCAATGCTCTAACCACTGAGCCACAGGAACACTTTACATCTTTGATACATCATTTAGTCACTGTCACTATGGTTACATGCATATTCACACGGGCTTGACTTCAGTTATTTGTTAATGCACACAGTATTTGAGCTGCTTCTTTGTGCTGCTATATGAACAGCACAATTTAAGAGTCACACCCGTTTGTTTAAAAATGCCTTTTGCCAATCCTGAACACTGACTGTGTGAATGGAGCTAGAAAGATGGCAGCTTCCACATAAGACCTCCACGGTAGAAAAATTCATACCAAAGATGATTTGATGAGAGGACGGAATTTGAAAGATCAAGATAGGCACTTGGTATTACTTCTTTATGAAAGTCTAATAAAACAGTCGGTAAACAGAAAGTGCTCATTTTCGTTGAGCTTAATATTGAGATATTCATGCCTTATGAGGAAAAAACAAACTTGGCTGTCGGATTAAGCTGATAAATTATTCAGCGCTCTCTGTAACATGAATTCGAATGGAAATTTTGCTCTATTTTTAGCAGCAAACCGAAAGGTCACCAGAGTGGTGTGACTTTGTATCTCCGCACTCATGTCTCCAGCTTGTACTTTTCTGCATGTCTTCGAAAGAGAGGGCGCTTGTGCGTGTGCCCTGTCCCTGTCTGATAGGACACGCGACCCGACACGCTCTTAATTAGAGGATGCCCTTCCAGGTGCTGACCGGACCACGCTAAGTCCGTCCACTGACATCTGACTGGTGACATTTCCAGCCGGTGCCACCACATACACCACCCCTGCAGCCACCTCGTCCACCGCCTGCACTCTCCACGTGAAGGTCATAAACTCTCCCAATGGCTCCCAATGCTCTTTTTACCTTGTAGTCGTGTCCTGTCCCCTAACCTGACTGTACCTTCGATGCTGTCGCGGATGCATGTCACCATTAATCAGAGTGAGGCAGTGGTCAGCTCGTGAAGATTGATGAGAAGAGTCAGTGGTGTCGTGGATGGTATATGTACTCAGATTTGGGGTGGTGGGGAGATCAGATGACTGCTGAGGGGAGTGTGGTAGAGACAGGAGGGGTGAGTGATCACTGCTGATCTGTAAGAGAGATGAAAGGAAAAACGGTGAGAGCGAGAGAGAGAGAGAGAGATGGAGGGAGGGAGGGAAGAGGATGGGCAGGCACTTGCTGACAGAACAGGAGAGGAAGCGTGATGTGGAGATCAGAGATAGGTAGAACAGTTTTGATATTGTGAATGTGTATATAAGCATGTAGGCCTATAGTGTGAGTTAATAAAGAGCGAATATTCTCACAGATTGTAGCGACCAATCAAAGTAGTACTTTAAAGATGGACGCGTTTCACATTTCAGAAGCGGAAGTCACCATGAATGGCTGAACTTCTTCAGTGGAGAATGGAAGCTACAATAAATATCATTGTGTTCCCATTTTACTAGTTAAATAATGCCAAGGTAATAAAAGTATAGTTTTATAAATGTGAATAGATTTTTTTTTAATTAACAGTATGAAAAGAACACAAAGCTTCCAGTCTGATCCGTTGTGCACTAGGGCTGCAACAAACGATTATTTTGATAATTGATTAATCTAATGATTTAAAATGTCGATCTACCAATGAAACAACTTATGCTGGATTTCTGTGATCATTTACAGTACATTTTCTGCTTAAAATCGCCCCTTTCTTACAACTGACCTCAAAACTGCCTCCATCCATACAACCAACAAATAAACGTTTTTTTCTTCTTTTGATAATCCATTTCACTAGAACATACATATGAAAAAAATATTTTTAATTGCGAACTTTAAGTGTTTTAACAGAATGTGAAGATTAATTTTCTACAGTTAGTGGCATTTTACATCTAGCAACTTTATTTTGTATAATAGATGTGTGGATTTCATTCTGTTTTGTCTCCCAAACCCAGCCTTTTGTACACTACCATTCAAACATTTTGAAAAAATGAATACCTCAGCATTTAATTGATCATTACATTTCACAATATTGCTGTTTTTACTGTAATTTTGATTAAATAAATGTCAGATTGGTGAGTATAAGAGACTGCTTCAAAAACGTTTAAAATCTTTTCTAAACATGCAAAAGGATTAGCAATAATATTAGAGGGAAGAAAATATCATTAGATATAAAGACAAAGTCATAACCAACATAGAAAACAAATATGTGTGTGTCAAATCGAACCAGTGGCCTGTGTTCTGTTCCTGGCACTAATAAGAAGGGGCTCCATGTCTTAATATTAATTATTCATTGAAGCCTGATTAGAAATGGCCCACTTTTGGCCCAGCATATTGAGTGAGAAAAGAAATGTTTCTTACTCTCATCTGAATTCGGCGGAAATACATCATCATCAATCATTTTCTGTGTAATTACAGACAGTCATAAACATAAACAGTCTTTTAGATGTTCACACTGTTATATGATTCAGAAACAACACAGTCCATATTTTCCATAAAACGGCCTGTGAAATTGTTTCTGCTGGGCTTTCGATCTAGCCCCAGAAGGCTCATCATGTCCACCAAATTTGAAAAGACAATTTAGCCTATTGCTTCCTGATCTATTTATCTTGTCTTCTCAAAATGTTTCCTTTCTTTTAATATGGAGCCAAAGCTATACAAATAATTATTGATAGAAGCAAATACAAAACCCCTAAATCATCTTCTGCATTGATGCAGACTTAACTAAATTAACTAACAAATAATATTTGCCACACATTTTTAGCTAAACATAGTCACATACCCTTTAAACCTTGCCATCAACAAAAACATTGGCTTCAAGATAAAGTTCTCAAAACTATTGCTTGTCTTTTTCTTGCCCCACAGCAGCGAACCAGAAGGAGGCCCTAAAGGGTACATTCTGTGTCAAGGAGGAGCCCCAGGCGGAAGAGCCCCTGAGCTCTCAGAGGGGACCAAGCTATACCTTCTGCCAAGAAGGACCCCCAGGGTCCACCAAGCCACGAGAGGAGGGGAGCCCGATGTTGGGCAAGAGCAGCCTACTCAGCCAGGACATCAACGTCAAAGTGGCCTCTGAGCTGCTTATGAAGCTCTCAGGTCAGCAGATGTATTTTGGTGCATGCACTCATATATGTGTGTGGCTTTTCAGGCTTGAATTCATGAATGCTGTTGAGGAAACTCAAAGGCCAGAGGATTGAGTGAGTGGTGTGTGTGTGTGTGTGTGTGTGTGTGTGTGTGTGTGTGTGTTTGAGAGATGTGTGTTTGTTTGTTTTTTCCAACACATTGCTAAGGTCATATTTAGAAGACCCTTAATGCAACAGTACTACTAAGGTTAAACGATAAGCTAAAGTTTGTATATTTACATAAGAAATATGTATATACATTATGTAAAACACAGTCAGGTCATTATAAAATCCAGCAGCTGTTTAGATTTGCTCACGTTTGTCTTTAGACTAAATTTAGTCTTTTTTTGCCATTTCACTCCTTTATTTTTATTTTTTTTTGCACTTTCTCTCTCTCCCTCTGACCTGCTGCTGTCCATTCCACTCACTCGTGTGTTCTGGGCAGAAGGAAAAGGGTCAATTCCTTTTCATGTTGTTCAGTCAATGTGCTTTTTATCCTGGGCCGTCCTCTGCCAAAATAAACCCATTGATTGCTGTTTTGGGCCGCTGGTCCAATCTTTATTTGAACTCTACAATAGAAGGGGATTGAAAAAAGTTCAGGTTTAAAAAGTATTCTGTGTCACATCCACTTTGTGTACACTTTTGTGTTTAAATGCAGTTGAAATAGACTCACCGCCACAAAGATGCAACTTTATTTGTGGGAAAAATGCTTTATTGATAAGGCAGTAGAGAGAGGGTTGGAAATTATAGGGAGAAAGTGGTCGATCATGGTAGAGTTGCGAGCCAGACTTGAACTTGCACAACTCACATGAGCACTGTGTCAGAATATATGCACCACAAAGCCACAGCACCAAAATATTAAATGCTTTTTAATTTTCTTATATTAATCAGAGATGGGTTAAAATCAATTAGTCAATGCATAATTCTTTCCTTAACAATTATGAACTAAACAAAAAACAAATCTGACAAACAAATTTAATTTCACAAAATGTGTAGTGACTATTTTGCCATTGTATCACAAAATAATCAATGAACAAAATGTATATGCATCATGAATCATTTGGCTGACTCCATGAATCAGACTCCATAATCAAATTTTGAGAGATTTCCATCTTGAAGTTGGCATAAAACTGAATTTGATTGCTTTTTCTTTCTTATTGTGACATATATCTGAGTGAAACTACAAGAAAACATGTAGGACAATTTGGTTTAGTTTCTATTTGGACCTGATTGGATCATTGTTATTTGCTAATATTGGTGATTGTTTAAGTGACAGGTTGCTAATAGGGAGAGAGTGGAATATTGTTGGACAAATTTGAGGCCCGGCTATACTTCATATTTCGTGTTCCACTCCGTCTCATGCACAGCTGTGTCTGTGCAGATTTTAAAGTGTGTTCAAGCACGGATAAATGTAAATGGATGAGTTTGACACCTAGTGGATTCTCAACAACAGTCTCCTGTTGTCTCGCATGTGCTGTATGCGCACTGTCTGCACAGACGCATAAATTGGGCTGCACGCAGATGGTGTACGCGGATGTCCGCGGACCTTACTGATGAAAAGTACATGACACGCACAGTGAGCTAACCGTTTTTGAACGTGGAAAGTATGCTTTGAACTTTATTGCCCAGCCCTATATCATTAATAAAATAAAACCCTGCAGTATTCAAAGTAAATAATTAAAGTAATTGAAATCAAATTTATTTTTTTGTGTAACGCTACAGTTCTTTATGCATCAGGTCTTGAGAAAATAATTGTGAGTTCACAGAGGTGGGATTTTAGAAGTGCTTGCAAGGTAATAAAAGAGCTGGAGAAAGAGACAGATAAACAGAAAATGAGTGAGAAAAATCACTTGTCAAAGAGAGAGAGCAAGCTCTAGAGTAGTCCATTACAGAGTATGATAGGGAGTGATTCACTCTAAAGCAGCGTATTTGACGGGCACCACACACCAGCTGCTGCTGCTCCCTCCCCATGATAACTTACACTTCAGCGTGACTCAGCCGCACCAAGAGAGAGCTGGTTTTAACACGTGTGCTTCCTGACTGCACAGCCCCAGGTCACGTTCCCTCAGAGAGTGAGTGAAAGTGTGCACATGAACTAGAGAACCAAGATGCGAGAAAACGACTAAGTACGCTTCGCTCACGTTTTTGTTGAGCGTTATGTGTTTGCGTAAACTCAATGAGAGGTCTCCATAGCATCCTACGTCAAAACTATCCATGTGCTACTACAAGCAAGAGCCTCTTTCCCGCTCACCCCACCTCCAGGATGTGTTTCCTTAGCCTCTCTCTCTCTCCATCTCCAGAGGCCAGGAGCAGGGACCAATTAGCCTGTTTGTTGTCAAGCTGAAGCAGTTTTGCACGACATAGCCTCGCAGATCCGTCTCAGCACGGCCACCGGGGCATGCAGACATGCAACCAAGTGGATCTAAAGAGCCGCGCTCTACTAGCTGCAGGCTGGGATCAACGCCATGGAAACAATGACATCGTCTGTGGTCTTGTGTGTGTGATGCAGTGGTGCAGTCTGGAGAGGTCATTTGGGGGAAGGTCGTCTCTGTCTGGCTCAAATGCTTATAAGCACACTGCCCTGCTGACCGATGGTGTCTTGACAACCCCCTTGTTCTTTTTAAGGCCATCTAACATGACTTTACATGACATGCTATGTGGGTTGTGTACCAATATGGTTGTTTATAGTGTCGTTTGGCACTGTTGTGCGAACCTCCGCAGACTGCGCACGCAAACTCACTAAGTGTTTATTCTTGACATGCTTGCCATTGCATTGTTTTCAAAAACAATGAGCGGCAATACAGAATATCAGATGAAACGTCAGTGAGAAGAAGTAGATCTTTACATTTAGCTTCTCAGGAATTATATTAAAGGGGTCATCGTATGCAAAATTAATTTTACAAGTTAAAGAACGTGTGTTGGAAGTGTTTGTGCACATCCATCCTATAATGATAAAAATCCACCGATATATTTAATATTTAAAGGAAAATGCTACAAATCGACTTGCTCTGATAAGAGCTGTTTTTGACGAGTTTAAAAAGGTGTTTTTTTACACGACCATTGAGAAATTTTAACCAAACTATGTTACAGACTTTTCATTAAGACCCTAAAAATCATATCAACTTGTGGAAAATGGGCATCCGATGACCCCTTTAACAGTTAATGTTTTGCAGTTGTTGTTTATGTGAAGCCAGTTTCTACACTGACTGTGTGCATTTGGTTTACACAAACACTTAAAGGGGTCATTGGATGCTGCTGCTGCTTTTGCTGCGACAGAACAAGTACCAAGACTTGCTACTGCCAATACATTCACAGACATGCTGCTTGTAGGAAAAACTGCTGCTGCACATGTAACATTTGTGACCCTGGACCACAAAACCTGTCGTAAGTCACACGGTTATATTTGTAGTAATAGCCAACAATCAGAGGTGGAAAGTAACGAATTACATTTACCCGCGTTACTGTAATTAAGTAGCTTTTTTGTGTACTTCTACTTTTTAAAGTAATTTTTTAAATCTGTAATTTGACTTTTACTTAAGTATATTTTGGTTTGAAGTATTGCATGTCGCTACATTTTAAAACACATTAATTACAGAGTAAAAAAAAAAAAAAAACGTTCCCTGGAAACTACTGCAGAAAATAATGGGCAGGAGAACAAACTGGCGCTAAAACCACAAGAAAGATGCAGACGGACAAGACAGGCGTTATGGTGCAGACCCAGCTGAAAACCAAACCCTGTCGTATTCTGCTGAAGTTGAACTCGAATTAAATAAAGTGAACCCCTGGCCATGTTTATGCTCTATCACGCAGTGTAAGCTGTGTTTGCCTAGGGAGACCAAACTAGTAGCTTATAAAATCTTGACATAACCCCTTCGCAAGCATTAGATCAGAAAGATCAGGCCCTTTCTAACGGAGCGTGCTGCACAACTTCTTGTCCAGGCCCTTGGCATTTCTGGGCTGGACTACTGCAATGCTCTTCTAGCTGGACTTCCATCAAACACAATCAAACCTCTACAAATGATTCAGAATGCAGCGGCACGACTGGTCTTCAACGAGCCCAAAAGAGCCCATGTTACACCTCTCTTTATCTCCTTGCACTGGCTACTGGTTGCAGCTCGCATCAAGTTCAAAATATTGATGCTTGCATATAGAACAGCCACAGACAGCACCCATCCAGAAGTCTGATGACAATCTACATCCCCTCCAGTCGTAAGTCTACCTCGTGGTAGGCCTCACTTTCCACTTTCCAGAAGATCTCGTTCACCGTTCCTGGCTGGTGGAATGACCTTCTGACCCCTATCTGGAATGCTGGATCCCTGTCAACCTTCAAGCAACAACTGAAAACTCATCTCTTTCAACACTACTTGACTTCATCCTAAATTTCCCCCAAAAAATTTTTTTTCTTTATTTATTCCTTCTCTTGCTAGCTTGTACTTATTTGAACAATGCCTGAGACTTGGTATTATGAGCACTTCCTCTGTCTGTTTGCCTCTTTAAGATGAATCGCTTCATGTATTTTCCAATTGTAAGTCGCTTTGGATAAAAGCGTCTGCTAAATGACTAAATGTAAATGTAGAGGTAAGGTAATTCAGAATTCCATCGTTGCATTGGTGGTTAAAATTAAGCTTTGACAGTTTAGCAAAAGGATTTGCACAAATTATACAAAAAGACAGTGGTGCAGGGTGTGCGATATATATCGTCTGCGATAATATTGTAATTATTGTTTTAACGATGTGCAATTTGACATTATCAGTATTTTGCCAAAGACCAAACAAAACACTCCTACAGAGTGCCGTGGTCTAGTAGACTAGTGCACGTGCATTTAGACTGTGTTCTTTCACTGCGTGATTCAGTCTGTTAAAATGCGTTTAGAATGATCACAAAATTGAATATTTATGGGTGGCAGAAGATGTATATATTTATATCATTTCATATAGTAAATTAATATATCACACGAAGAGTGCCGTTTTTTTCTCCAAAAATCAGCATGATTACATATAGATTTATTTTTACAACAGTTAAATAAACAAGAAAATTAGAGATTATTAAAAGTGACTTGCGTTTTAGACACCATATTGCCTGATTTTGCAAAGATGAATTTTGTTGATACTGATTTTATTTGCCTGGTAACAGCCCAAATGTCTTTTTATTCTAAATAACTAAAAACAACTAGTTTGAGATTTATAGGCCAATCCCAGGGGTGTCAAACTCAGTTCCTGGAGGGCCGCAGCCCTTCAGAATTTAGTTTGAACCCTACTCCAACACACATACACATACATAACCACCACATATATATATTAAATTTTTAATAGAATTAGTAATAATGTTTAAACTGGCTTTAAAGGCGATTTTCTCAATAGTTAGATTTTCTGCCTCAGATAGTTTTTCAAATAGTGGCGGCCAAAGTCCTATCCATATGAAAGAAAAATTTATTCACCTTTATGTGATAAATATCAATCCAATTTGACCCTTATGACAGGGATATGGGTCCTGCGATACAACATAACCCCCCACAAAAACTTAGCAATCATATAGGAATGTGGAGCAGAAGATGAAGTGTGGAACTGGGGCATGCTGCTAGCTGCTCTGCAGTGCCTGCTGTGCAAGCTAATGTGTGCAATGTGATCAAAGATGTGCGACGATCTGAGTTCTCTCAACAGCAAATTTTGTATCATTATAGTGCACATTCTAATCAAGCCTTATGAAATTTGTATTTATACGTTTTTATTCTTGTTATACTTTTATATCTAATAAAGCTTTAAAAAATCACTACCCACCGGGGTCCAGCATATATTCAACTCATCAAATTGTTCATGATACTGTAGTTCTTCTCTGCCACAGAAGTCCAAGTGCATCTGCTCATGTAACTTCATGACACTTATCTCCAGGTTGCTCCCGGGGGAGTGTCTATTGGATTAATGGTCCCAAGTTCATGGTCCCATTGTGTGAAAGTTACCGAAAATTATTAACTTGACCACTGGGCCTGGTTAGCTTGTAGCGATTTGGTCTTAAGCACTGACAAGACATCAGTAAGACATTTTTGTTAGTTTGTTTCATGGTGTGGATAAAAGCTCTCCCGTTTTGAGGTGTTGCATCACACGATTTAAAGTAGGTCACCTCCCCCACCCACCCCCCATCAAACCAGTTAACAATGTGTCGACTTCCCCCACATCTGTTTGATGGTAGCTGTTTGCATCCTGGGGCTAATTACCACTGCTGTGTTAGTCCCTCCGCACCCATGGTTCCTGGGCTTCAACAGATGGACCCTGATGTGGCGCTGCACCAGGGTGCACACAGGACCTAAGAGAGGACTGCCATCCTCTCATCCTCCACAGCGCAACCTGTATTTGTCCATACAGATAGAGATGCAACCAATTGCAGCTTTTTCTCAGGGGGATTGTTTCTTGACCTGGTCATCTCTTTCTCTTCTCTGCCAGGTTCTTGTTCTTTTTTTATTATACCCAAAGCCAATTAGAGGCATCATCACAGAGCTCAGCAGTAAGGCAACATGAGCCATACCAGCCAGAAATGCTGTGGTAGGCTGCTGGGTGGCCATGACCTCAAAAATCCCACCTCAGAATCATACTCCATTGAGCTGGTATTAGTTTGAAATTTAGAACTTATTACTAAAGAAATGTATTTTGACAGAGAGTGGCCTTCGATAGAAGAGCAGTGACATTTTTTTCAGTTATTGGAAATGTGTATAGTGAAAACGAATATGAAAATATTCTTATTGACTAGTCCAGTGGTTCTCAGATGGTGGAATTCCTTTAGGCGGTGCACAGCATGACCCTGCCCATTTGCACTTTTAAAAATATATATGAAAAAATATTTTGTGTTTTTATACTTAAAGGGGATGTCTAATGCTATTTCATGCATTCTGACCTATTTACACTGTTAAAAAGTTGGATTCTTATGCTAAACATGACCCAAGTCTCAAAAAACGAGTTGGAAGTATGACGTAGTATTTCTATGCCAAATATACTCCTTCATGCCTCCAATATCTCGACTGTTTTAGAGAGAAGCGGTACAGCTGTATCTTTCTTTTATAAATCTGATAAAACTAAAGACCCTTCAGAGATTTGAAGGATGCAACAATACTCTATAGTGTACTTAAGATTAACATGAGACTGGTAGAAACTGTTATGTCCCCTTTAAAGTTATTTTATGTTTACCAATGTATGAATTTTTTAAGTATGTATAGTAACACTAGTACTTATAGTAGTAAAAATGTTATATTTTACATTTATGCATCTGTTCAACTCATGCATAGCCCATATTTGTACAATGGCAGAGCTGGATGTGAATATATTATATGATGGCCTGACCACACTGATATGTTTGTTTTGTTCCTGTGCAATATTAAAAAACAGCCAAAACTGAAGAAATCGACAAAAAGGAGAGGTATTATTGTTTGCACTCAAAGTCTGTGAGCTGGTCTGTTTTTGACTCCCTTATAAACAATGCAGCACTGTAGTTTGACCATGATATCAATAATGAAACCAGACAGAGACATTCAAGTACTTCTAAACAGACGTCTGAAGTTTTAAGATTGCATTGCTTTAAAAGAATGGCTCTTGAACTGCAAAGGGCCAGTCAAGGGTTGAGTCTCTTGCAGCAGCATTATTTGTCAGAAATATTTATATTAATCAAAATATTGGATTATGAGTATGTTGCCCACAGTCCTACAGCTTCAACTTTATAAGATTTCTGTTTGACCAATGTTGAAATATTTTAATAGAGTGGTCATTGATGATCACCTGAATGGTGATACTTGGAGCAGAACCTCTGGACCTGTATAGTTTCGAGTTGTGGTACAAAACTTTAGAAATCAGAAAAGCGACTCAGTGGCCAAAGACATTCATTTGCATGTGTTCATAGTTCAGTAATTATTAACAAACGGCACAGTTTGAATGCAATTTAATAACCCCCCAACAGAGTAACTGACAGATATTCTTTACAAATGGACTAGATTTAGCCCATAATAGTTCTCTGGAAAAATGAACCTATGAATTATGCATAATAATAGGAACATTGTAAGTGCGACAGTAATTATGTTAATGAAATTTGGATTTGTTGATTGTGGATTCATAACAAAAGTTGGGTTTGAGACTGTAAAAAAATATGAATTTAGCGACACAGTGTCTTAAAGGGATAGTTCACCTAAACTGAAATTTCTGTCATTAATTACTCACCCGCATGTCGTACCAAACCCATAAGACCTTCGTTCATTTTTGGAACACAAAGAAAGATATTTTTGATTAAATCTGAAAGCTTTCTGACCCTCCATAGTCAAGGCCCAGAAAGGTTCCCAGGCCCAGAAAGTTAAGATGTAATTTTTGCGCACAAAATGTATTCTCGTAGCTTCATAATATTACGGTTGAACCACTGATGTCACATGGACTATTTAGTTCTTGGTACCTTTCTGGGCCTTAAATGTGGTAGGATCCTTTCTGTCTATGGAGGGTCAGAAAGCTTTCGGATTTCATCAAAAATATCGTAATCTGTGTTCCGAAGATGAACGAAGATCTTACGTGTTTGGAACGACTTCAGGGTGAGTAATTAATGACAACATTTAATTTTTGGGTGATCAATCCCTTTAAAGAAGGTTTTAACATACAAATTGTCGAACGGCTAACTAGCACACTATCACACTAACCTTCTTGGAGAGCTTGCATTTCTCAATTCACCGTACCTGCTGAAGAAAAACCCCAAACAATCGACTACTTGGTTGATGGCCGAATAGTAGACCATCCTCGCCCATCCCCAGCTTAAAAGATTTCCCCATGTGTATTTTATAACTGCAAAAAGACAGCCTTTTCACCAATCTAGAGTGCAGATACTTCTCCCCGTGAAATGAAACCACTGTGAAGCCTGCACAGCCATTTGACCATTTCCTGCATCACACACAACCCAGCATCCCTCCAGTAGCCTCTTCAGGGGCATGTGGAGCACTGCTTCTCTCTTGCTTTCTCTCTCCAACTGAGGTGAGCGTTGCATCATGATGTGCTGAATTATTGAGAGGCTGTTCGGCCGCTGGTCTGGGATCAGCTCTCCCTTGTCTCTTTGCGGGCTGTGGTTGCTCTAGACATCTTTGAAGCGGCTGAACTCTTCACCTCGTGTCTAAGCGGGTCATCCTTTCCGTCGGGCCAGAGGAGACGTAGTGCAGAATGACAACCTACTTTCTCTATCATCTCACTGTTTTTGTATATCTTTTCACCTCTAGCTTTTTTTTTCACCTCTAGCGTTTACTGCATCTGCCCCTCTGACGCATGTCTCTTTTTTACGTGAAAATCTTATTTAATTATTTTTTTAAATAAAAAATTATTACAATTAATATACAGTATACACAAATTAAAAATAAATGTTTAATAATAAAATAAATGAATATAAAATGCAACCTTTCATAGATGAAACAAAAAGAGATAAACTAGTCAACCTGACTAATTTACTGTTCTCTATCCCAATTTTCTGTCTTTGTTTCCTCTTCCTGATTTCTCTGCTCCCCCCTCCTCTTCCCTATTTGCATCTCTTCTGTGTGCATCGGTTCCCTTTTCCCTCTTCCTCTCTCTCACTCTCACCTCCAAATTCATATTCTCAGGCTACTGTACAGTGCATCAAAGTGCATGTGACAAGCGGGGTTTGCATGTGTTGAATGACTAATGCTCTGAGGCTGTCAGATTGTTTAGTATGCCAAACGGATGCAGTGGGAACGATGGTTGATTCATGCCTTTATTGTCTAAATGAGGGTGAAGATTGCGGCGCATGTCTTTGTCACCAACCTTCAGCAGCTTCTTATATGGCGCCTCTGAGATGTTTGGCGTAGAAATACTGGTGGGTGAATGCAGTCACATAATATAATTATAGGTGGTTGACATGACATCCTTTTGTCAAGCTGGTATGTCGTGTCGTGTGACATGTTTTACGCTGTCTGAAGCTATCTTCAGCAGCATTTATTTTTCTTTTAATTGATTTTATAGATGACTTTTATTATACATGGAGGTTTGTTTGAGCCCAAATTAATTGAGAAACTGCATTCAATATTCATACTTCTGAAAACTAATCTGTCACAATGGAGGGCTATTTCAAATAAAGAGGGAAAGCAAAAAGGTGAGATGAAAGAATGTAACTTTTCACCTAAAATATTGATGCTGATTAAAAAATAAAATGCATTTTAGGGGTGTGCAATATTACTAAATTTAATTCAAAAAATAGTTTTTCATGATAAAAATGTACATTTCTTTGTTATTAAAAATAAGAACAAAGAAGCAATTTAAAAAGGAAAGAAAAAATACAGTAAAACAAAAAATAAGTCTTAAAACAGCACAGTTTTAACAGTAGCATTACTGTCTTACAGTAGTAATAAATACTATTTACATATCTCAAATATATATATATTTACATAAAGTGGTATAAACAATATAGCAAAATCTCTGTGGAAGGACTTTTTATATCAGGGGTTCTCAAAGTCTTTATTCAAGGGTCCAAATCTGAATTTTCATCAGTGTCAAAGATCATGTGATCATGTTGTGAGTGTGACGTCACTTAAAAAAGGTAATTTTCTGGAATTGCCGGGTTATTGATGTGATGTCATGAGCTTGTTTTGGTAGTTATCAGCATATTGGTGTGCATATGTGCTCACTGGTAAGAAACCAGAAAATGGGATCGGGACATAATGCCAGTTGAATTCGATCCTGCATTTCCCACATGAGCACCAAAGCATGACATATCTGTTGCTTCAGTGTGCCTGTGTTTTCTATTTATTTTCCATAAATCTGCACTTATTTATAACTCTCAGAGCTTACGAGAAGTTTAACAGGCAGGAATCTTTGATAGACCAGATGGCTAAACAGATAGTTGCCACTGGTCAGCCTCGGTTTAACCTCCCTGCGCTTTCAGCGTGTGTGTGTGTGTGTGTGTGTTTGTTTATGTTCCTTTCTGTATTTGCACATTTATTTACTCATGATAATTTGCATATCTAACACACTGGCTATTTTAGATGCTTTCAAAACACTACTGATTAGGGTTGTGCTCTCTTCCACATAGTGACCTGCTCTCTACATTACTCATTTTTTACATATATGTGTACAAATGCATTTGAAAGCAGTTACTGACGTCAGTGAACCCAAGGCAAGAGTGCATTGCTATGTGTGTGTGTGTGTGTGTGTTGGGAGACTGCGTGTCCCCTAAATGACCCCGGACCTCAATCTAGCTCCAGGCACTTTATTAAGGGATTAACGGGCTAGTGGTTTTCAGTGTCCCCGTGTGCCATTGCCTCCTCCAGCTCCTGACACCTGGGCACACTACTGACCCCCCCACACACACACACACACTCAGACACTGTAAACATACACAGTACTCACACACAATCTAGGTCAGAGCCATACAACAACACTCCGACAGACCCTGCCCAATAACGCTCGCTGTTAACGGGAGGGGTGGAGGTCACCCGGCCTACCCACAATCTCCTGCTCCCTCGTCTCCGGCCAGATTAAATTCATATGATTACGCCCCCTCTGCCTCCCTCCCCAGCTGTCTGATCGAGTGTGGTCACCCCTGAGAAGCATATGCCATCTACCGCTCGGCTGTACATACTGTCAGACGTCTGATCTGATAAGACGAACAGGCTAAACACTTTTCTACCCTCCTTTTTACTCCAGTCTAATCGTAGGAAGCAGACCTCTTTGTTTTTTTTATATCAGAAAGGCTGAGTGAGTTTACAAGAGCTGGTTTTCATTAAAAGAACTCTGGCGTTCCTATGAGCTCACTTACTGTCTGTTTTTTGTCTTGTCGTGGCGCTTGCATGTTTTTTTATGCTATCCATAGAAAGTTCTTGAAACATTTCGAAGTTTGTAAATGTACTGTCAAGTTCAACCCTCACTGTTGTGTTCTGTACATAGCACTTTATGACTGTAAATATACAAAAACAAAACTCGCCAGGTATCTGGTTTAATCTGTGCTAAACTTTGGTATTTGTTCGATTGGCACAAATGAGTTCTTCAGGTTCACTTTTTTTAAGAGGTGGACTAGGCATTGATTGTATTGGAGGGTCTTTGTTGTTTTTTTTGTACGCTTTCTTTTTGACTTTGGCTTAGCCTAGAGCAGTGAGTAAGAAAAAACATTCTGAGTCATTTTGACCAGATTTCAAACCGCTTTTTTGAAGCCAAATTATAGACATCTGCTTCAGCTTTAACCGCCTTTGGTAACAGCCTTATCTCAATGATGCCCTTGTGTCTGTAGCAGTTTAAAACTCAAATGAGTCACAAAGTGGACAACCAGGCTCAAATTTAAATATGTAGCACATGACAGTGAGTTGACATCTGTGCATCCTTTGGCCAGGGGGCTTATGGATAACAGAATCTTGCTTCTTGGTTTTGCACAATGCATAAAATGTGGGTGACGTTACCAGGACGTTGGTATGAGATTGCCAGGGTGCTCATTGGCCCAATTCAAGAGAGCTTCCTCTTTTTGAGACATTCTGGTGCCTAGGTGTGGCTCAGGTCCTTCACATTTGTTTTTAGATTAAACCAATACAAAATTAATTTAAGCATCACAACAGTATGTTCATTTTGTGATTTGCCATTCTATGATTGTGAAGTGAAATTTAATGAGTGTTAGCTGATGGCAAAGATAATCTAAATGTAAAAATAGAATACACACTACCGTTCAGCACTTTTGGGTCAGTAAGATTAAAAAAAAAAAAATAATACTTTTTTTTTGTTAACAATGCATTAAATTGATAACACGTGACAGTATAGGGGCAGTCGTGGCCTAATGGATAGAGCGTTGGACTTGTAACCCGAGGTTGTGGGTTCGAATCTCGGGTCCGGCAGGAATTGTCAGTGGAGTGAATAACGGGAGTGAATAACGAGTGATCTCTCCACCTTGAGCAAGGCACCGAACCCCAACTGCTCCCTGGGCGCCGCAGCATTGGCTGCCCACTGCTCCGGGTGTGTGTTCAAGGTGTGTTTTCAGTGCTGTGTGTGTGCATTTGGATGGTTAAATGCAGAGCACAAATTCCGAGTATGGGTCACCATACTTGGCCACATGTCACTTAAAAAGACTTTTATTTTTGCAAAACATTTCTACTTCAACTTTTTCAACTTGTACTTTTAAACTTTTTATTCATCAAGATTCTTGAAAAGCATAATGTACTATTGTTTTCACAAAAATGTAAAGCTACATTTATAACAATAAGCAATGTTTCTAGAGCAGCAAATCAGCATGTTAAACAGATTTTTGAAGGATCATGTGACACTGAAGACTGGAGTAATGGCTGCTGAAAATTAGGGCTGTCACGATAACTGCAATATGACGCTATTGACGAGCATAACCGCAGAGGAATGCAACAACCGCAATATTTCCGTGTTTTCTTTGCCGTAAGGTTACACTCTTCTCATTTTACACGTCGTGCATGTGTTCTGAATATTAGTAATGATAACAATGTGTACCATGCGGATTTGTACAGAGGCTCAGTAAATTTGCACTTAACAAGCCTAAACAGACAGCGAATGAGAGAGAGATCGACTGATCGCGTACGATTACCTGTGTCTGTCCTTCAGGCCGAGTCATGTATATTTGTGAAAACAGGTTGTCATGTCCAAGGAAAGCGAAATCTCTGTCTGAGCATCGACGCTCTGCTGGTCAGCTGAGCCTTTAAAAGTGGCGCTCAAAGTTAAAATGATTTCAACAGCGTGTTTCATTACATATCTCTTTGAATGAATCAGCCATTTTAACTTGTA
Organism: Ptychobarbus kaznakovi; assembly: GCA_027422405.1. Lineage (NCBI taxonomy): Eukaryota > Metazoa > Chordata > Actinopteri > Cypriniformes > Cyprinidae > Ptychobarbus > Ptychobarbus kaznakovi. The sequence continues at coordinate 11,329,029 of CM049799.1, forward strand.
GTTGAATGAACGTTTAAAGACTCACTCAAAGACAGCCACTTGACGCCACCTTGTGGCGAAATAATGAAACTGCACTGACCGACAGCCCATCTAAAACACGCAGGTGAAATATCAACAGAAAAAGTATCTTGTCCAGTCAGATTCGAGGATCAGAACTAACTGTTATATATACATATATAAATATATATATATATAGGCTAACAATGGACTAACGATCTTATTGTCCGATTTATGTTTTGTTATGTGGACAGTTATTTTGTCATTCTCTTCTGTTTACTTCACTTCCTGTTTCAACGCAATTTAGTTTCGGTTTCATTGGTTTATGAATATGACCTTGTTACATCGTAACGCATACACACACAGATTATATATGTATGTATGTATGTGTGTGTGTGCATGTTTATGTGGTTTATGAGGACACAAATTTGTATAATGACATGGGTATGACATATATTACAAGGAAAAGGTGATTTATGAGGACATTTTCTGTGTCCCCATAATTCAAAACGCTTATAAATAATACAGAGTGAGATTTTTTGGGGGAAAGTAGAAATGCACAGTCTCATGTGAGGGCTAGGTTTAGGTGTAGGGTAGGTGTAGGGCAATACATTTACATTTAGTCATTTAGCAGACGCTTTTATCAAAAGCGACTTACAATTGGGGAATACATGAAGCGATTCATCTTAAAGAGGTAAACAGACAGAGGAAGTGCTCGTAATGCCAAGTCTCAGGCATTGTTCAAATAAGTACAAGCTAGCAAGAGAAGGAATAAATAAAGAAAAAAGTTTTTTTTTTTGGAAATTTAGGATGAAGTCAAGTAGTGTCGAAAGAGATGAGTTTTCAGTTGTTGCTTTAAGATTGACAGGGATCCAGAATTCCGGATAGGGGTAAGAAGGTCATTCCACCAGCCAGGAGTGGTGAACGATAATGTTCTGGAAAGTGATTTTGAGCCTCTCTGTGATGGTACCACGAGGCGTCGCTCACTAGCGGATCTCAGACTTCTGGAGGGGATGTAGATTGTCATCAGGGAGTGGAAGTAGGCGGGTGCTGAGCCTGTGGCTGTTCTATATGCAAGCATCAATGTTTTGAACTTGATGCGAGCTGCAACCGGTAGCCAGTGCAAGGAGATAAAGAGAGGTGTAACATGGGCTCTTTTGGGCTCGTTGAAGACCAGTCGTGCCGCTGCATTCTGAATCATTTGTAGAGGTTTGATTGTGTTTGATGGAAGTCCAGCCAGAAGAGCATTGCAGTAGTCCAGCCTAGAAATGACAAGGGCCTGGACAAGAAGTTGTGCAGCATGCTCCGTTAGAAAGGGCCTGATCTTTCTGATGTTGTGTAATGCAAATCTGCAAGATCGAGCAGTCTTTGCAATGTGGTCTTTGAAGGTCAGCTGTTCATCAAAGATTACACCAAGATTTCTGATTGAGCTTGATGGGGTAATTGTAGAAGAACCTAGCTGTATGGTGAAATCATGCTGTAGAGTCGGAGTGGCAGGGAAGACAAGAAGCTTAGTCTTTGCCAGGTTGAGCTGTAGGTGATGTTCTTTCATCCATGCCGAGATGTCCGTCAGGCAGCCTGAGATCCGTGCAGCTACCGTTGGATCATCAGGTCGAAATGAGAGATACAGCTGTGTGTCATCAGCATAGCAATGGTAGAAGAAACCGTGTGCTTGTATGATGGGACCCAGTGATGTTGTGTAAGTGGAGAAGAGGAGGGGTCCAAGAACTATCACTAATAATATTTGTGCAGCACTCAAAATTACCGCAAGGGAAATTGCTTCACAGCGACAGCCCTTCTGAAAATTCAGTTTTGCATCACCTTAGTGAGCATAAGAGCCTTATTTCAAAAACATTTAAATTAAATTTAATAATAATCAAATGGTACTAATAATCAATATAGTACCATATTGTTGTGTATCTGTAGTAATAACACCACTACTCAATGTACCACATGATTTGAGGTCATTCATTTTCAAGTTTGGTAAAAATTGGAAAAGCATAATCAATAGACTATACTAAAAAGTATATGTATGTATTCCAATAGATTACAGTTGCATTTGCAAAGACAAAATCTGATTATAATCCGTAAAAATTAGGATTACATACAGAATTCCTTTTAAAATAAAATAAATGAAGTATCACCTGTGGCCAATGTCATGGGATTGTGCCGCTCTTTTTCTCTCGCTCTCATTCAGAGCAGTAACTTTTTCCATGGATCATCCGGAGGCATCTTATGCACGATTTTGCCTCAGGACTGCCACTGACTATCACATTGCAAATGACACCGCTCTAGTCTCGAGTCAGATGTTTTCAAACCATTGAGGCCGTTACCAGATATACTCATAGCAATGGCCACTTCTGCAAAAAGCTTTCATTACTTGAAATTTTGAAGTTTACATTTACATTTAGATTCATGCATTTAGCAGACGCTTTTATCCAAAGCGACTTACAGTGCATTCAGGCTATACATTTTTTCCAGTATGTATGTTCCCTGGGAATTAAACCCACACCTTTTGCGCTGCTAACGCAATGCTCTACCACTGAGCCACAGGAACATTTTTACAGGAACAAGTTTAACACTTAGGTTTAGGAGTTTGTTGAAATCTCTATCCTTAGCATGCACTGCTAATTAGAATCAGTGCTATAATGGTTGTTTGCGAATGGATTAACATTCAATTTCATTTGCATTTTCAGAGAATAACAAAGAAGCTTGCCACAAGAACGTCATAGTAAAGGCGGAGCCTATGGAAGTGGACCCGCCCCTAGAATTGGCCCCTCCCTCCTCTCATCTACTGGGCTTCAGCACTTCAGGGGGATGTGAGAAGAAGGAACCAATGGTTAACCTCTCAGATCCTTTGCCCCGCCCCCAAAATGACCTCTTCTCCCAGGACATATCAGTCAAAATGGCCTCTGAGCTGCTTTTCAAACTGTCTGGTAAGTCTCTATGACAGAAGAAACAAAGGGCGGACTGTCCGTTTAAAAAAAGGCTCTCCGCAGCGACAGTCAGGTTTTCTTCTTCATCGTCTTCTCTGATTGCTGTACTGACACACTAGAGAGTGGAGGGATATTTGTGGTGTTAAATGATGGCAGGATTGAGCTTTTCTTCCAAGAGCGTTCTGAGGATTAGCAGAGACAAACCTGCCCCCAGCGCTCCTCGCTGCCAGCTACGGCTCTCTTTAAATGCCATCTAGCACCTCGGAAGCTGATCACAAAAAGCCTCCCCCCACTCACACATATATATATCTATACACGAACCTCACACACACGCCATTCGCACCCTCCCACCTCCCCCCTACCCCATGGGAGTGGTGTGTAGCTGCACAGTGTGTATGTATAACCCCTCAACCCTCGACTCCCTCAGATTGTTCTCAAACATTCTGGCTCAAGCACACTCGGTTGCACACACTTCCCTTGTCTCTCTCTCTCTCTCTCTCTCTCTCTCTCTCTCTCTCTCTCTCTCTCTCTCTCTCGCTCCTGTGCAGCATCGTCATGGCAACGCAGAGAGCCCTTCCATCCTCTGTGAGCTGTGTGACCGAGAGGGTGTCAGAGAGAGGGGGTTTAGGAAGTGCCACCCAGGGAGCAAGGTCATTACCAGACCACCAGAAGAGAGAAAGACAGGCAGATAGACAGACAGACATGAGACACTGTTCTCTTTTGCCCTCTGTTTTTTGAGATTTTAAAAGCAGTTTGGCAAAACATGGTTAAAAAAATCGAATCACTGCAATCCCTGCTGAAAAGAAAATCAGCATGCATGGCAGAATTATTTCTTATTTAGTATTTTTGTCCTGTAAAAACTTTAAATTGTGCAATATATTTGTTCAGAGAATTTATCTTGAATTATTAAATTCTAATATGTATTTAAATGCATTATGTATTTTTCCTACCCCATTGTCAAAATGTTGCTATATTTTTGCTTTAAACAAGAAAACAAATAAATTGACAAGAAAAAAAGACTTCAAATATTCTAAATATTTTCCGAATATATTACCTCAATTTTTTGTTTAGATTTTTACTGGAAAACAAGAACTCCATTCTGTTAATTCCATTCTGGCTGGTTCATGCTGGTCTAGCTGGCGGAAAAGCACAATCATACAATTAACTGAAACTATTTATTTTTATGACTATAAAATTTATTTGATTATTATTGAAAACATTGAATTAATTAGACATTTATTAGAAATTATGGAGTTTGACAAATGAGGAAAAAACTATTTAGGTAAAACTGGATCTTGCATTTAGCAGAATTACCGAAATTCTTGAGTTTGACAAATTAATTTTAAAGAGTGAAAAAATTTTTTTATAGCAATTTTGCAAAAACTGGATCTTGCATTACCAGCAACACAGCATTCTAATCTACCAGCGTGCAAAACACAATATATGCTGGAGTCCAGCTACGATTGTATTTTTATCAGGGATGGATAAATGGTCAGCTTTATAAATGAATAGTTCTACTAACAAATAATTGCCTTATTTACACCTACTGGTGGCATATGATTTCTGTAAGTACAACACAAAAACAAGCCTATTTTTAACTCATTGTGTTTTTCTTTTTCAGAAAAAGTTAGTAAAGCTAACGAAAACAAAGACAATGCATCATTCGGCATACACAGGTAGGTTTACTTCTGTGCACCTATTATGCTGCCAGAATGTAGCGAATCACATTTATTGAATCTAATGGTAGCTTGTGATTTTCCAGCCCTTTCCTAGACGACCGCTTTAGACAATCACCTTTTAGCACGCGCTCCAAGAGCTCTTCCCCAGCTGAAGCCGGATCTTCAAGCAGGGTTGCCCAGCAAGGTAAGACCGCCTCCTCCGCACCAACCAGGACCAACTTACTCACACCTGATCATAAATATATTTGTTTCTGTTGACAAAAGTGTATATAAAATTCTGTCCCTATGAGAGTGGGATTATTTCAGTGTTTCTTTTCCCATGCGTATTAATGACAAATAGCACATATCTTATGATACTAGTTCCTAATATGTGTTTTGGTGCTTTAATGTGAGGAATATCCCACACACAGTATATGTCGCGACAGACTTCTGGAGAAAAAAAATCAACACATGAATTCAGATTTTTTTTTCACAGAGGAATCGCAATATCTGTGTTTAGTCAACACTTGTATGTCACTCGCTTCACTCGTGGTCAGATTGTAGTTTGTACAATTCAATGTAGGCTCTACATTATGTTCCTATCAATGCTACTGTCCACTAACAAGTCATTTTTAAGCGGCTTCATGCGGGTATTCGTTTTGGGCCCTGCTCACATCTGCATTGATCTATGCATACAAGCCGCCCCTCTCATCTAATGCGAGGCTACAGAGCAGCTCGCGCTCCCACCCAGCTTTGAGACCGCTGCACTGGGCAGCTGGCCCTCCCTGCCTCCCTCTACTGGCCCCTCTGGCAAAGGGTAATTAGTTTGCGCTCTCCTGGCCCAATTCCCTAAACCAGTTAATGAAAAAATGATTGGGTTTTTCGTGTCCAGGGTGCGTGAAAGTTAATTCACTACACACTCAGACATGCGTTCGTTCTTACTCGCAGACACAAAGCGGACGTACAGAAATCACATAAGAGCGGCCATGACCCTTGGCTACCTTTTTTCATCTCTTTCTCTCTTTCTCTTCAAATTCAGACTTTCTCTTACTCCATGTTTTTGGCATTTCAATGCTAAGTGTCTAACACCTTCTGACCCGATGTGGGTAGTAACTCCCACTCCTTAGTTAAGACAAAGAGCTCAATTATTTTTATTTTTAACTGCACAATCAGTGGTTGAAAAATAATGAATTGATCTTAAATAGTTCTGTATTTATGCCAAAAAGATAAACTGAATCAGTGTTTGTTTGTTTGCTTGTGTGTCTGTATGGCCAATTTGATCATTTCTATATTGAAATTGCCTTTATGTTGCTCTTGGCTGCATCAGATGAACGGCATTGTCTGCTTTTACATCTTCTTTTCATATTTTTCACTTAATTTCATGAGTATACTTGTGTTCATTGGGTCTGTGTCATCCTTTGTGTGTTCGGAATGTGTGTGTGTGTGTGTGTGTGTGTGTGTGTGTGTGTGTGTGTGTGTGTGTGTGTGTGTGTGTGTGTGTGTGTGTAACACTCCTCTTCTATCCTTGCCTCTTGCCCCGAGTCATCTTCAGCATCACTGCGGAGGCTGTCTCTTCTCTCTCTAATAACACTAATTAAACCATTAACCACTTCAAGGCATTGATGTAGATGCTCTAGTGTCTCAATTAAGCGTCAATGTCTTATTTTTCATAAGTCTTATTTTTCATAAGTCATGAACTCTATTTTGACCCCAAATGTAGCATTGTTAACCTGTATCCAGCTGACTGAACAAGGGACAGGATAGGTTACCAAAAAAAAAAAAAAATATATATATATATATATATATATCACCTGGAATATTAAAAAAAGATTATTGTTTTAGCTTTTTTGTCCTTTTTATGAAAGTCAGCATAGTACAAAAACAATTTACTTTCATGTATGGACAAAAATTACTTCAAAATGCACTACCATTTAGAAGTTTTAGATATTTCAGATTTTTTTTGATGCTTTTGAACATCTTTTATGCTTACCAATGCTGCATTGATTTGATCAATAATAATAATACAATCAAAAATTATAATATTGTAATATAACTGTTTTCTTTTTTTATATATGGCAAAGCTGAATTACTCCAGTCTTCAGCATCACATGATCTTTCAAAAAACATTCTAATATGCATAATAATTTTTTTTGGGATTTTCAAAAGTTCAAAAGAAGATTATAGATAGAAAGATTTGGTATCATTTTAAATGATCGGTTTTTATGTGTCAGTTTTTCTTCAGTCAATAAAAAAATGATTCAGTATATAAAAATCAATCAGTTTGGCTGAGCACAAAAGTTTAAACAGTAGTGTATCTTTTTTTTATTTTCAGCAAAACAAGTAAGTCATATAGGTTGGACATGAAGATGAATAAATGATGACTGAACTTTAATTTTCAGGTAAACTCTAAGTTTGTTATGGAGCCTGTATGTTAAACATATATTGTTAAATATATATTAGATATTGGTTCCCAGCAATCCCAGTCTTTTTAATGGGAAAGGAGAAAGAGAGAGACTGAGAAAAATGCATCAACAACAAGAAAATGAAGGTATTAGGTGAGAGTCATAAGCATTGCACAGACATTCGTTCTCTCGTGTCCCCCCACTGAGGCATTGTGGGAAGGTGCCATCTTTTCCCTGGCAGTCCCCAGGCTCTGTGTCAGACCAGAGCTGTCAGCACCACATCACGCCGCACTGCCGCTTGGTGGGACGTGAGTCAGACGCACAGGTTCGTATGAGCGCTGTGACTCAGTGGAACCGTGGGCCCCGGGGTGACGAGGCTGATTCAGGGCCCTGTGTCTGATTGTGTGTTGCCTTTTCTAAACTCGCTCATAGATCGAAGCAGAGGGCAAAACACCCACTGTAGTTTTAATTAAAGCTCTTATGCAGTGCAGGTCATCGCGGGGGACGGCTGGGAGACGACACACACATGACACCCTTGTTTAATTATGCAGTTTAGCAATGCTAATACATGCTGGTAGTGTGGCACTACTAATCAAGTTGAGTCTTTAAGATTCAAATATGGTCAAAACATCATCCAGTAATATTAAGGTTGATATCAACAGGTGCTTAAAGGTGTCAGTGGTATAAGGAGATCTTGCTTGGGGATAAAGCAATAGTTTATGCCGAAATTAAAATTCTGGTGTAATTTACTCGCCCTCATGTTTTTCGTGGAACACAAAATAGAGAGAGTTTTGAATCATAAATGTACAAAAAAACTCTTTTTTTTGCACTTCTGGCAAACTGAGACGTCTAATATCCTACCTTTTTTAATGGAATCTAAAAACACTCCCACACTGACAAGCTAATTGTTTTTTTTTTCAGTTGCGGTTAGAGTGTCTCGCTTTCACCTGTCGTCTCCTCCGACATGATTTTGTGTGGCAGCAGTAGCTACACATGGCCTCGTCACCATCTTTTTTCTGAAATATTTCTCATCCGATTCTTTCAAGGCCAAATGATCTGAGCTATATTATTAACATTTATAGTGTAGTCATTTTACTGTATATCAGCAATTGTCTTATTTGTGTCTCTTTTTATTTGACCTAAGGAATTTTAAAAGAGAGAAAAAGTTGTTACTTATTTAAAACATAACCGAGAACTCCATTTACCTATAAAAGAGAAGGGTCTGAGCAATGAAAGTTTCTTCTGGGTCATAATTTCCCTACTTTTCCCCCATTGGCTTAAAACCGAAGTAATGCGCCTCGTTTTTCTGAAGCAAGTAATACATCAGCAGTCAAATCAAGCAGGCAAGCAAGACATCAATTATCCTTATGTCTTTTAAAATAATGATGGATTTCAGAACTTAGCACAGGATAGATGGCTTACATTAGTTTTAACGGATGCTTTTAGGACCAATAAAAACCTTGGCATCCCTGTGCATGATAACAATGAAATTGACACCTTGACATTAGATTACCCTGTAGATGTATATATTTAACTCAGAAGTGTCTTTCAGCCAAGATCATTGTGAGGAGTAAAGGGGCACTTTTAGCATCATTCCCTGTGACTTCTTGAGGAAGTGTGCCGACAAGTCAGGCAACCCCTCCCGTTGGGCCACTTTGAGACACTATTCCCGTCAGGACTTTTGGGTTTGGTCTCTGGCAGAAGATACGAGCAGCCCCATGAAAATGTCCTTCAGGTCTTGCGTCCAAGGCCAGTGCATCTGCTCTTTAATTGCCACCATTAAATCCTCTCTGATATGCCAAAAAAATACTGTTTCTCCCTAACCACTCGCCCCCCTTTTCCTTGCCATGCCCCCATCAATCCCGAGGCTGCATTGCTTATGACAGCATTTGTAAAAAATGTGCCTATTTATGAGCAAACCACAAGTCCAAAGGGACGGGCACACACCCACTGCATATCCAAAAATCCCCTTGAATGTTTATTGAACGGATCATAATGCTGCGATACATGCATAAAAAAAAACTCAAGTCATTGATATGACCTACAAACCCAAAACATGCATCTCTGAATGCCTTGACATGATTAAAGACCCTTTCAATTGTAAACCGCAGGGTTTTTTTTTTTTTTAAATAAGTATACATATTTCTGTTCCGTTTTGGCTCGTAAAGAAACATTGCTTAACATTTGGCAACCACTCTGCCTATTGAACCAGACATCTATTTGAAGGGGCTGTGTTGCACGATGACGGAATTTCTCTTCGGTTTATATATTTATTTATCTATTCATTTATTTATCTCTCTCTGCCTCCTTCCGGAGAGAGAAAAGGCGTGGCGCTGCATTTTAATTTGACGCTGAGCCAACCACCTTCATCAGAAGGTTAATTCAGCCGGTCTCCTCCACTTGTGTGGCATGCTGTCTCTCTCTCTTACTCTCTTTCCCCTCCTCTCTTGCTCTTCTAATGAAAGGTGAAAAAGAAGCACACAGTCCAATGTCAAGATAAAAAAACACCTTGTTGGCTCCCTGATCTGGATGTATAGACTCATCAACATATTACCCAGCGCAGTGACAGAACACACTCTGACCTCTTTCCAACCTTCGTGTCTCTTGGTTTCCCGGTTGTACCTGCAATTAGTAGTCCTCATGTCTCACAAGTGTATGATATGTCAAGAATTCAGACAAATTCATCTAAGGAAGTAAATGTTCTTGTGTAGCATGTGTATTATGATCTCAAGGATGTCTAGAGCAATCACAAAAATATATTTTTAGCTATAATATCCCAAGATTAATATCCCGATTTCAAACTGGAATGAGACAAAATGTGAACCACTAACTGATGCCTGGAGAGATCTGATGATTATTATTTTTAATGTGTCCAGATCCAGAAAAGGTGAGTAGTGAGCCAGGAAATGGACTCGCCCAATGGAGACTCAACGAACAGCTCTTTCCCTGCCCTGTTTGTGGCAAAGTGTTTGGTCGCCAACAGACTCTCTCCAGGCATCTCTCCCTACACACAGGTGAGAATACATGCCGGTTAACCATCTATACCTGCTAAATTTTTCTGAACCAATTTCTATGTTTCTATGTTGGTGTAAGCTGGTGTTTTCATAAGTGACCATTAGAGTATCACATTTAAGGCCAGGACACCCCAAGCCGACTTTGAATGAATGAATGAATGATGCATTCATATAGCGCTTTATTGTGTATAGCTGTACACCCAAAGCGCTTTACAATCATGTGGGGGGGTCTCTCCTCAACCACCACCAGTGTGCAGCATCCACTTGGATGTTAACCACCATGCTAGTTAGTTCTTAGAACTGAGTTCCTAGAACTATGTGGTGCGAAAGCCCCCTTTATCAGCAACTATAAATAGCACATATCTGTCAATCAAAAAGAGAAACAAGCATATATGAGATATAAGCAGATATACGAAACGTAAACAAAGTAGCAATTGCTTACCATTTTGAATATCAATTATGTTAATAACTTTCTTCATTTTAAGCGGCTCATGTTGTTATGAAAACATTCATATATTGGAATGCTTGGGTAAGCTCACGTAACATTAGAACAGCCTTCTGTCTGTGCTGGTTTTTATCACTTTCGCTTGAATTCTCATGCACTTGTTCACTAAACTGAGCATCCAATCAGAGTTCTCACTCACGCCGACGGTCCTGACGCCGATTCAACATGCTAAAGTGGGCAAACTGTCACAGACGTAAGCCTGACGTGTGCCGACATGTGGAACACACTAAAAAAACTAGCCCGACTGATGCTCGCCATCGGCTGACCGTCGGCTTGGTGTGTCCCGACCTTTAAACATGCATCTATAATCACAACTACAAAGTTAAATTACCTGGCTAACAGCTTTTACCAGTTGACCAGGTTAAGGACATCTGCTGGTTCACAACAACAGTTGAAAAGACAAGCTTTGTTGAATGTTATATTTTCACATTTATACATCCATGTCCAGCAACATTGTATGTTGTCATTACGACAAGTAATTCCCTAAGTAAGTAAATAAGGTTCACTAGACTAGATTACCCTTCTTTTAAAGAGATTAGGCTACTGATTAGTCCTGGTGGGAAAAGTACCTAAGTAATTACTAAGCTGAAAGGAAGCCTCCCCAAGCACTAAGCTCCCCAGGAGCACAGCACAACCATGACCAGCCTCGCCTGATCCTTGAACAATCGCGTCCCGCAGGTCCCTGAGGAGCATCAGTGAGCCGTCTGATCACAGTCCATTCAAATGCATCTCAGTCTGGACTACAAAACAAATAAATAAATAAAAATAAAGTCCTGTGGGAATGGTGAGCCTCAAGAGTAGAGATCGTCTGATCTCAGAATAGCCAAGAAGAGACAGGACACACCTTATAAACATCAACAAAAGAGTGTATGCTCTTTTTTTGCTTTCTAAATGCTCTTTTGTTTGTCTCTGCAGAAGAGAGGAAGTATAAGTGTCATTTATGTCCGTACGCGGCTAAGTGCCGAGCCAACCTCAACCAGCACCTCACCATCCACTCAGTCAAACTGGTGAACACAGACACCGAGCAGATTGTTACCGCTGTTATCAACGAAGGCCCAGAGCTCAAAAACTGCCACTACTACTACAGCTGCCACGTCTGCGGCTTTCAGACAGAGTTTAACGCTCAGTTTGTCAGTCATATGTCTCTTCATGTAGACAAAGAGCAGTGGATGTTCTCGCTCTGCTGTAGCATCTGTGAGTATGTGGGTGTGGACGAGACCGAGATGAAAGCTCACATCATTGCAGGGCATGCAGGTAAGATCTCACCATTCTTAGATTTTACACATTACCTGTTGAAACCTTGAGTTTTTGATGCTGGTGTGTGAACTTACTAGTTAAACAAGCATGACTATCTTGGTCAATCCAGCTTTTCCAGAAAGACCATGCTGGTTAAGTTTTGCGGGTACATCACCCCACTGCTGGTTCTCCAGCTAGACTCGCATCTAACCAGTACAAACCAGTCTGGTCTTTTTAGCAGGATACCTAACATGCATTCTGATCTTGTTTTAAACACTTGGTCAACATTGGCGCAAGTCCATCATAATATTTGCATTTTTCTTTTGAAACTCAAAGTGCTTCTGCTGAAGTTGTAATTAGGTAAGTTCAGAGTGCAGGACTCCAGACTAAAAAAATGCTAGAAAGTCATGATTTCCTAAAATGAAAGATTTTGGAACTAAAAAGTGAAAAGGTTTCAGACTGTTTTGTGAACCTTAATGGCTGGCTCATTAAAAATAACTGGTTTATTCATTTGTTTATTCGTGGTTGTTTACAGTTTAATGTAATTAGTGTGTAATTAGACATAATTAGAAAGATGTAATTAAAGGGATAGTTTATGAAAATTATGTCATTAATTACTCAACCTCATTTCGTTCCAAACCCGTAAGACCTTCGTTCATCTTCGGAACACAAATTAAGATATTTTTTTTATGAAATCCGAGAGCTTTCTGACCCTGTATAGACAGCAATGCATCTGACACGTTCAAGGTCCAGAAAGGTAGTAAGGACATCGATAAAATAGTCCATGTGACATCAGTGGTTCAACTGTAATTTTATGAAGCTATGAGAATACTTTTTGTGTGCAAAGAAAACAAAAATACTGACTTTATTCAGTGATTTCTTCTCTTCTGTGTCAGTCTCTGCGCCATTTACAAGAGTACCACGATGTATGCGTTTGCATTCCTCTGCTTTTAAACAAGGCGCAGTGCTTCTGGGTTCTACATTCGTTATTTTTGTTTTCTTTGCACACATTCTCGTTGCTTCATAAAATTAAGGTTGAACCACTGATGTCATATTGACTGTTTTAACAATGTTCTTACTACCCTTTTGGGCCTTGAACTTGATAGTTGTGTTGCTGTCTATGCAGGGTCAGAAAGAAAAGAAACATTACAAAAATATCTTAATTTGTGGTCTGAAGATGAACGAAGATCTTAGGGGTTTGTAATGACATGAGGGTGAGTAATTAATGACAGAATTTTTATTTTTGGATGAACTATCCCTTTAACTAGTGCCACCTCACAAAATGCACAACCTCAAACATGTTCCCAACTGTCACCTATGGTACTAGATTTTGTCTCACAACTAGATTTTTATATTACATTTTATTGTATTTATATTTACTTTGTTTTACAAGATCATGGGCTTTCAGCATGAATAATCTCAAGATCTGTTTGTCAGTTTACAAAAATGGTGCGATGTAGATGAGGAGTGTTTGGAAAACCTGTTTTACTGTTGTGTACTACATTCAGCAGTAAATGTTGCTAGATATCATTGAGTCTTGGAAACTAGGTAAGGTTTGATCAAGAATGATTTAGATTCAGATTAGCTAGATTTGTCACTAGGCAATTTTCGCTAGTTGCTAAAGGGGTCTGAAAAGTCGTTTAATCTAGTGACAATGTCGACTTGTTCCCTTTGGTGGCGCTAGTGATGCAGAAACTACACCGCTATGGTCTGGATCACTGGGTGGATGTTGTTGACACAGAAACTCACCGTGGGTTATTATAAACAAACACCTCAATCTTCAGGTTGTGCGTGGGGTTCATTTTTAGTCGGTCATGGAACTGACTGAGGGTTCACATTTGAGTGGGTGTGTGAGTTTATATTTAACTGCAAGGCCTGATGTTATTAGACCCAGGAAGGCTGAAAAATCGATAGCCCTAGTCACTCACAACTAACCATCCAAGTAGCCAAACACCGCCATGTCTCCCACACTCACCCTCACGCCACTGAGCTCGAGTCCACTTTCAGCAAGACAGTGAGTTCAGAGAGTGACAGCAAAAGAACAAGTTGGTTTGTCAACTGCGATTTAGCGCCCTGCTAGAGACACTCCTTGCTGCAGATTGGCTGACCTCGGGTCAGCGCCTACCAGCCCGCACTTCTTTGTCTCCTGCTTAGGAAGGTGGCTGAGAGTTGTGGCTGTCACCGGGGTGCCTGCCTGGCAGCTGTTCTCTCCATCACACATGCTTTGCTTTACATTGCAGGTGTTCGGCTAAACCTGGACTTTAATTCATCCTGATATTTCGTCTACCGCGTACAATAGCCTTATAGAGGCCGTCAAGTTCATACACGTAGATGAAGTCCTGCTCTTCATAAAGCAATACAAGTCACACAGCGCATCTGTATTCAAAGATGTCATTGCAACTGACAAAAGATTAAACATGACCACCTACTCTGTATTCCGCATGCGTTCGTTCAAAGGAACGGTGGCCTAAACATATGAGCGAAGCGTGCGTGTGAGCTGGTATCGGCCATTTCATGAGCTCTGAGAGCCCTAGGGGAGAGCCGTGGCCTGAGATGCTCCCGCCATCTTAGCTGTGGCGGCCCTGACCTAGGCAGCCCCCCTCCCCTGCTGCTCTCAGGCACAGCATAGATCAATAAGAGCGCAGGCTTGAGTGTTCTGGCTGCTTGGATACAGAAGTCAGACTAAACCCGCAAGAGTGCCTCTTAGGGAAGAGAGCCCGCCTCCCGACTTTTAAGGCTTAATGCCGCACTACTCTAGGCATACATATTCCAGCCCGGCTCACTGGGTGGATTCCGATCAATTGGAGGACTTTTCTGCTTTTTGCTTTACTCATTACAGAATTAATTATCAAACCTCGAGAGCTGAAAGATGCTCCCGCCTAATTCTCTGATGGCTTAAGCTAAGCCGAGTCTTTGATACCATCATGTCATTCAAATACGGAGTCTATCTTATATTCAGGAAGTGACCCATAATATCTCTTTCTTTCTTTTTTTTATCCCACACAGGTCTCAATTCCAGAAGCCCTCTCAGTGAGACCAAAAGCACCTCCTCCTCTCTCTCAGCCCTCAGTGACTCCCTCAACAGCTCTGAAGGTGGAGATGTTGCCCAAGGTAACGAAGAACTAAAAAGCCTTTTGGCCCCGCCTTCTTCTGTGGGCAGTCAATCAAGCTCAGGCCCAGGAACAGAGGAAAAAGCAGAGAAAGGTGAGGCTTTTATATACTACTCTTTTTTATTATTATATTGTAAGTTTGCATTCAGTACATTTTTTATAATAAATGTATGATTTTATTCAGCAAGGATGTATTCAATCGATCAAAGGTGAAAATAAAGAGTTTTTCCTTTTTTTCAGTCAATTTCAAATAAATTCTGTTCTTTTTAGCTTTCTAATCATCAAAGAACCCCCCAAAAAATATCATGGTTTCCACAAAAATATTAAACAGCACATATGTTTTCAACATTGTTATTAATAAGAAATGTTTCTTAAGCACCAAGTTAGAATATTAGAATGATTTCTGAAGGATCATGTGACACTGAAGACTGCAGTAATGGCTGCTACAAATTCAGCTTTGCGTTACTGAAATAAATTACATTTTAAAGTATATTCCAATAAAAACGTTATTTTTAATATTTCATAATATTACTGTATTTTTACTGTATTTATGATCATGTAAATGCAGCCTTGGTGAGCATAAGAAACATATTTCAAAAACATTGAAAAAAATGTAGTGATCCCAAACATTAAAAGGTAGTCTAGATAAAAAAATATTTGTTTAATTTTTATGACTTTTTATTAACTAAACAATAACATTCTCACGACCATTGTATAATGTAATAATGGTAGGTCAAGAAAGTTAATGAAAAAAATGGTGAGGGTCCCTGAGTTGGGTGTCCCTTGGTCTACAGAGATTGAAAACCAGTTGCCCTAAAGAGAGCTGAGCTATAAATTGATTAAATGTCTAAATTTTTGATGATCCCAGTTCCTTATTACCAACTCATGCTGACACAACATAATCTATAGAGATTATACCGAAATTTGTTCTCTTCCTGACCCAATCCTTAGGCTTTGAATGCGTCTTCTGCAACTTTGTGTGCAAAACTCGACCTATGTACGAGCGGCACCTACAGATCCACCTGATCACGCGCATGTTCGAGTGCGACATCTGCCACAAGTTCATGAAGACACCCGAGCAGCTCCTGGAGCACAAGAAGTGCCACACCGTCCCCGCTGGAGGGCTCAAGTAAGGAAAGCAAGTACAGCACGTGCCTCCCCACAACCTCACAAAACCTGCCCCCACCCTACCTCAGCCCCTACCCCCTCAGACAGGACACAGCCCAGGTCTTAAACAGAGTCTATCCAGGAGCACTGGTCGATGTTTCAGAAATGAGCTGAGTTCATCGAGCAGTGCTTCAGGGTAACCTCTCTGTGGAGCTGCAGACAGTAGAAGCATGTTATAGACAGAGTTCCTGAATGTGCCTGAAACACATACGAGCACGCAAGTCAGAGATTTGAATTTACTACTTCTAACCTTACTTTACAGCTAATATGTTTATAAAGGAACAGTTCACCAACTACAGAGATAGTTCACCCGAAAACGAAAATTCTGCAATCATTTACTCACCCTCAAGTTGTTCCAAACCTGTATGAGTGTTGAGCACAAAATAATATATTTTAAAGAATAGGGGTGGGTATGGTTCAAATATTTTCAATATCGATACCAATACCTTGACTTCAATACCAGTACCGGTTGAACAATACTTTTTTCTATACCGATTGTATAAAATCTGTTTTAAAAAATAACATCACACATTACCTCAAAAAAACTTTTTTTTAGCTTGTTGAGGTTTATACAGACTCAAAGACTCCCTAGCCACTGCACAAAGAAACAAAAAAGCACAAAGGAACAAAAAGTATCAAACTCAATACTCAGCCCAGTTGAAGAGTGTTGTAACCAAACGGTTTATGGTAGCCATTGACATCCATAGTATTTTTTCCATACTATGGAAGTCAGTGGCTCCTGTCAATTGTTTGCTTACCAGAATTCTTCAAAGTATATTCCTTTCTGTTCAACAGAAGAAAGAAACTCATAAATGTACACTTTCAAGCTTCAAAAAGAACTGCATGAAAGTAGTCCATACAACGTATATTCCTAGTCTTTTAAAGATGTTGTTTTTTTGTGAGGAACAGACCATAATGTTAGTGATTATTCTTTGGAGATCATGATATATGCCCTACCTTTTGAGAGTTTAAATATTGTCAAGGAATCGGTTAATCTGCTTCACAAAACTGATCAGAATGATTCATGATCTAGTTGTAGCAGTTCTCAAGTCAACAGCTTTTTGAAGGGAACGATTTTCTGTAAATAAGAAATTTGGTCTGTTCCTTACTTAGCTTTAGAAGACTATAGAAGAATATAGCACATGAGCCATATGGACCATTTTCATTGTCATTTTTCATACTTTTTGAAGCTTTTTAAGAATGTACAGTTATGTTCAATGTAATTGCAAAGATAAGAATTTCAAAGATATTTTTATGTTCCATGGAAAATATTGTTATACGAGTTTAGAACAACTTTGTAAGTACATTGCTAAAAAGTTCTACAAGCCTTCAATTTATTGAATCATATTTTGATTTACAATAGAAATAATAAAAAACATTTCATTCTATCCTCATCAATGTTTAGGGAAGTAGGGCTCCCCATAATCCCACTTTGCAAGTGTTATTGACAGTAATTCTGCAGGTGAGCACACAAATCACAGGCACTTTCAGGAACAAGGCCCTTCCTTTGGAAAGCCTGTGGTAGACATTACTGCAAAAGGTCTGGGCCCGCATGTGAAAATATATCTGAAGAAATCACAACAAGCCAGTCAGCACTTGTCCATCTGTTGAGCAGCTCCACTGCCAAGACCATTAGGCTACAGTTCACACTGTTCTTTCTCAGCCTGTCATAACCGCCACCACAGTTACAACAACAAATTTAAACACAATGAATGCTCATCTGAATTCAAATACACACTCGATTTCCAAACACTTAAAAGACATACTGACCCCCAAGTTGAGATTTGTTTTGGGGCTTTTTTATATATATACTTAACACAAAGTCCAGTCTATGATATTTTCTGTTGTATTTGTCTAGTTGTTTGACATACATAATTCATGTCTTAAGGTCATGTATTTCAGATTTCATTGCCTCATCTTGTCATTTATGGCTATGCTTTCCCATGCTAGACACATTTGATAGTTTGTAGTTATCACTCATTAGAGCGCTTAGCCAGGTAAAGGAGGAAATTAAACTTATGTTAAATTAGCAATATTTAACTAGCTTGGAGGGACAGACAGTACTTTACTTGGGGTCTTATTTAGCATTTACAATAAAAAGCAGAACGAAAAAGTGTCATTTGAGAATTTTCTATTCCAGATTTTCCGTTAAAAGTTAAAAAAGATGATGCGCCTTTAAATATTATGATTTTAAGATGACTGTGAATGAAGGCAGGCCTTCTATTTTCTGCCTTTTATTTAAAAATGTATCAGATGGGAACTTATTTGAAAGGGACTCAGCATGTAATCTATGGTTTATTATTCTCTTTGTATTTGTTAGCTCTTATATAAAAGACACTGGAAAAACAATGAAATAAAAAATCCTCCAATTTATTTTATATTCAGAGTATTTGGGCAAATAGAGTGTTTGTTGGTCAGTATCTTAAACAACTGCTTTTTTGACTATGTGTTCTTACATTTTGAATCTGTAATGGTTCAATGACTCTGAGGTTTAAGTGTGTGTGTGGTCGACATTAATGTTACAGTATATGTATAGCAGCTGACTGCTTACAAATCACTGCATGTTTTTTTTCACGGGATCTTTCTCCCGCAGCAGGGTTCCAGTTGGCTGGATTAATGTCTGCTTATGAATATTCCATACAAGGTGCCATAGTTTGGAACTGGACTGTATATTTTTGTGTATAAATACCTGTACTTAACTGTCCTTATCTTAGACGTATAGTCTCTGGAGATTCTCTGCTAATTCTATACTATTTACATAATCCCATATAAGATGTAACCAAGAAAAGCAGCAGTAAATATACCCCATAGGAAACTGTTACTCCTCAGAGGTTGCTTTTTAGAAGAAGAAGAAGAAGAATTGTTTATTTGTCATATACACAATTATACAGAGTATAACCAGCAGTGAAATGTGTTCTCTGCATTTAACCCATCCAAGTGCACACACACCTGGAGCAGTGGGCAGCCAACGCTGCGGCACCCGGGGAGCAGTTGGGGGTTCGGTGCCTTGCTCAAGGGTCTCACCTCAGTCGTGGACAATTCCTGCCGGAGCTGAGATTCGAACCCACAACCTCGGGTTACAAGTCCGACGCTCTATCCTTTAGAGCCACGACTGCCCACATTATTTTTATTTTATTTGTTTTACCTGCTGCCTACTACATTCATTAACTTTGTAGAAAAGTGTTTCAGATTTATGCTTAAAACCATAAAAAAAAATTGCCAGTGGAATGCCAATATTTAGTTTAAGGTATTTTTAGATGTTTTTATTGAAAAACAAGACTGGGTGCAGTGTCTGCTATGGGTTTTTACAAAATGTTTCCAAATTATGAACTGATTTTTGGTCTTTACACAAACTTCAGAGTCTTTGCACAATACAGATTCAGAACACAAGAGCACAAAACCCAAAAGTGACCAAATACATTTAGAGCTTACTGTCAGCTGATGGAACTCTTGCTGTATTACAGCTGCCCAGCTGGTTTGTTTTAGTCAGGGCGAGAGATTGAGAGTTTAACAGCGCTCTAGTTCAGTGTTGAGGTAGAGAGGCGCCCTTCACAGTGTGCTTTCTGAGGTCATTCTGTTCTGCAGGGTTTGTGAAGCGCTTTGGGGCCCTGAGCAGATGAAAGGTGCTATTTAAATGTAAGTGCCACTCATTTATTCATTTACCTTCATCTGATTCCCGTTCCAACATGTCCGCAACCTCACTGCCATACGCACACACACCCACTCTCACATGTAGCAGTTTATGCGTACACACAGACTGTAGCTTATAAACACGACAGAGGGTAAGACACACAAAATGCCTCCATCCCTTCCCTTTGTCCATTCTTTGTGTGTTCTTCATTCCATTTAAGAGAACAGAGTGTGTTTTCTCATTGGCGAGGTGCATTATTAAATGTCTTCCACCTCTGTGTCCTACACCCTACTCCTCCTGTCTCTTTGATCAGGTGCCCTCTCTGCATCTACTCCACCAACAGGCCAGCCGCCATGGAGGGCCACCTGAAGACGCACTACAAGATGGAGTATCGCTGCCGTATCTGCCAAGCCGTGTGGGCCAATCAGGCAGAGCTGGAAAGGCACACGCGCGCTCACCGCCTGGGCAACCACTACAAGTGCGAGCAATGCGGCTACCTCTCCAAAACAGCCAATAAGCTCATTGAGCATGTGCGTGTGCACACCGGCGAGCGGCCTTTCCACTGCGACCGCTGCAGCTACAGCTGCAAACGCAAGGACAATCTCAACCTCCACAAGCGGCTCAAGCATGCACCGAGACAGACCTTCGGTTGCACCCAGTGCCCGTTCACCACCACTCACCCGTTCGTCTACAGCCGCCATGTTAAAAAGCACCAAGGCGGGGAGGGGAGCGCCGACGAAGGTGAGGCTCGGCCAGGTACGCCACACCCGGGCCTTTTGGACCGAGGAGGGAGCAGCAGCGGGGACAGCGGGAGTACCAGTCCGCTCATGAACCTGTCTGCCTCTCAAGCCTTGCAGTCCGTCGCCCTGTCGATCACCAGCAAGCGGCAAGATGGCACCCCAACCTCGCGCTACCTCTCGGCCAATGGCACGTTCTCCACACTGGCGGCTCGCTACTTGGAACAGTACAGGAACTGTGACCTGGCTCAACTCATCCCCCTCACCACACTCTTTACGGCACGCCGCTTCACATTCCACAGCCCCTCGCCCTCAAACTCCTCGCCGCCCTTCTCGGCATTCTGGTCCAACTCGTCCTCACAGTCGCCGCCCTCTCCCACGTCACTCAAACACTCCTTCCTGGCATACCTGGGATTGACAGAGAGAGCTAAGACCATTTGACCATCCTTGTCCCTTCTTCTCCTCCACCTGCCATTTCCCTGTATCATTGAAGCCACTAACTGTTCCACAGGCAGGCTAAAATGCTGCCCTAAAAAGTAGTAATGACAGTAAAACATCCATTTATCAGAGGAAAAGCTATTCACGCTCAAGGCATTTCGATTTCTGTTCTATCGCAATCCAATCGTTGCTTTTTAAGAGGTCTTACAACAGTTGTTTTCCTCTACAAATTGTGAATGACCCAGAATCCAATAACAGTGCTTTATCTATTACGAGTTTTGTATTCGTTTTGATGGGCGAAAGGAAACAAAGAACATATTAGCTCGCAAGTGCTAAGCTTTTTTTGTGCATTTTGTCAGGAATCAGAAAGCATGTTCGCTATATGTTGCAATTGTTTTTTGAAGTCATTAAGATGCTCAGTATCTTGGGGTATACAGTATATGGCACGACAAAAACCAATGAAACGGATTGCTATCTTTTGAGTCTTGTTTCCAAAGCAAAGCCTCAGACCACGCACTTGTTAATTTATCAAGCTGTACATAGTTTTGTAGTCTTTCTTTTCTTTTCTCCCCCCACACCTGTTGGCGTTGACTGGTTTTGCTGAATGGCGAGACCATATGTAAATTTTGATCTTGCCTCAGCAACAAGCATAAGGCCATTAACGACACCTGCGAGGCACAGCTGATGGCATCTCTTAATACAAGCCATTCAGGGCACACTAATGGCAAAAGCAATCATTACCACTGCCGCAGTGGTCGTCAACCCATGATGCAGCCCTTTGATATCTTCACCATACTTTTGGTCGCTACAGATTGTGCCATAGCTGACCGTGGTGGGCTGGCCATATCCGGTAGGCATGAGATATAAGTGACCAGTCAAGCGCCCTGTGCATAGCTAACGTATATAATGCGCACCTGTATGTTTAAGATGTATGAAGTGACAGGTTTTTGGGAAAGACCCAGTTATTATGTCACAAAGGCCGATTCAATGGTGCTTTTTGGAGCTTTTTTGTAATTTTGTGTGTAAAAAAAAACTGTTCCAAAATGACTTGAATGAATGTACTTTCTGTTGGTTAGTGTTAAAGTGATACAGAGGTAGCTGGACTGTGGTAAGTGAGATCATGGAAAAACAATGGTATCTCGGTGGCCTTCTGTGTCTTACATTTTTGTTCTTCTAGTTGTTTTATTATTATTACTTTTAATTTGAAAGAGCCTTTGAAATGTAAAATACAAATATATATATAAATATATATATCCTGTACTAACAAGCTATTATGAGAACCCCATTGGAAAATGGCTCTCAAGTGCAATGTGGAGGCAGCCATTATTTTGAGTAGGATTTTTGGAAGCATGGCTTTCCATATGTGGGCACACATGGTACCATAATTCTATGTTCCCCTCTCAATTTTTGTTTGTTTTAATTGCACTTAAAATTTTGAAATGTTTCAAACAAAAGCACTTACACCCAATAGAAAATGTTCTTGATGCCAATTATTTGACTGCCTCGTCAAACAGCCTCAATGCTACTTAAGTTTTTCTTTATTGTGGTTTTGTTTTTGTCTGCTACAATGGTTGAAAACACAAATTCTAAGCCTTTTTCCTGTAGGTATTTGCCAAACAGCAGACTGCTCTGTTTTGATGGATCGTATGGCATGTTTAATGCAGACAGCTGAGTTCAAAATCCACCCTGGACACCAAAGGGCCAGGCTAAATTTTTAACAGCGATTTTGCACATTGCTGTAAAAATTGCACTTTTCTAAACAAGAACGCAATTCTATCCAATGCTCTAAAATGGAAAACTTTAACTGCCCATAATGTTGCCGAGCTCTGAATAAATAGTTTTTGATCCAAATACAGTTTAAATCATGTTCAAAACAGATAAACTGTAACATCGGGGTAACGGATAGATATTTTGATGAGCACTTTGCTTAGTTACTGGATAGACTGATTTATTTTAAGAATTTAGAATATAGGAAACTTTAATTGGGGCTAAAAGAGTAACTTACAGTAGCATGGTTTGGTTTAGTAACCAAACACCAATCAGCTGATGCCCATAAACTCAACATGACCAAATATTGGCTGATTCAAAAGCCTAGTCAATATATTGGTCTAAATAAACCAATTCTGCTTAGCATGTCATGAGACCACACGTGCAAAGCTCGAACTTGAGATCCTAAAATATTTTATCCTTTAACGATAGATGCATTCAGCGAAACTGCAGTCCCCTTTTTGTCCAGCCAGCAGGATCTGATCAATAATTTGAATGTTGTCCATCATACATGTACAATGCTCTCCCTCCTTCTTTCATGCAAGAATTCCAGATAAGGGACAAGGATAAAAGCGTGGCCTGTTAAGATCAATCGTGTCAGGTACACAAAAGTTTTCGAATGCAGCTGACCTTAGACATTTTAAAAATAAAAAAGTAGCAGTGTTACTTTGATAGGTCAACCATGAACTGCAAAGAGATAATTCTTCTTAAGTTTGTTCTCCTCTAACTTGCCCATTGAGAGGATTTAGGTGAAAAAATGTGTATTTAAGGCCAGTTTATAAATAAAATGCAGGCCATTAAAAGATGGTAGACAGTTTCTTGGCCCCCGCACAGTATCCTTATTTTATACTTGTATTTTTTGCTCTCATAGTATCATCATTTATTTTTCTTCATGTACAAGCCCAGCATGCAGTCTAGTGGTATGTTGTATTTTAAGTGGAGCTTCTTTGCTTGTTAATAAAGCTCCTGCTCAACCCATTATATTTTATGCTCTAGTGCCACTTGGTGGCAAGGAGTGGCCTGAGAGCCTGAGATGAAGTGAAACTGATCCTCAGGACCTATTTTGATAGAATGAATCCAAACGGAATGTCCATTGGGCAACATCCTTTTGTCCGTCTGCCTTGGAACACCATGTATTCATCATGTAGAAGAACATGGCTGCTGCTCTTTCATGCTCAGTTGTGTGGGCAAGAGGAGTGCCACAGGGATCGCTCTCTGTTCCAATACCAGTATTTATAAATACTTACTACATGGCATTCTGTTTGCCTAATCGCAAGGAGCAGCATTTTTTGTTTTAGCGTCATTGCGCATCAAACAAGACTGACTACCTTTTTAGCACTTCAAAAGATGCATGAAATTGCTCTTGATCTCTAGTTTGTAGCACTTACTTTATTTTGTTTGGTCTGATAAAAAGACAAACTCGTTTTGCATTTAGCTTTGCGGGTTACTCTGCACAATCTGTTTGCTTTATCTCTTGCTGTACTCTACAACTCAATAAGGCTCAAGTATCCTTTTGTTTTATTTCTTATTTGGCACCCAGTAAACTTATTATGTGCTGTATAAAGCTTTTTTATTACTTCATTCTTAAGGCTGTACAGGGTTGTTTGTGACAGTAACTGGTAATTAGGTCATTTGTATTTTTTATTTTGTTTTGTATTTTGTTTTTATTGGTTTTGAATTCTTTATGTTCAAATTGCCAGTTCTAAATGTAACATGATTTGAAAGTAAAGCTTACATCACATATTACCTTAAAGCTCTTGTTGTCTGTTTTATCAATGCATGCTTTACTTTGATGTCCCCAGCTTTCATAACCTGCATGTGTTTTATTCAGGTACTAAAAAAGTAGTTAAAGTGGCTCAAAATATATGACAACACGGTGACATCAGTCCAAGGCGTCTACCAGGTAAGCTGGGAGTTATATAGAAACCCATTTCTACCACGTAAGAAAAAAAAATCACGGTTAATCCTAATTATATGTAAATTGAAATTATGACTATTTTATCTCAGTATTTCGACTTTTTACCAAGAATCTCAGAATGTTGATATTTTATCTCATAATTTATAAAAACCTTTTGTTTTTCTTATGTGGTGGTGAAGAATATTGCTTTAAAACTACAAAAATACTTGGTCGACCACACTACATCATCCCTTCTGGCTATGTGTTAAATTGGTTAAATTATTAAAAAAATAAGCTTGTCAAATTAAGTATTTGGTGTATATATATCCCATTTATATTGATCAGCCACAGCATTAAAACAACCTGCCTAATATCGTGTATGTCCCCCTATGCTCCCAAAACAGCTCTGATGCGTCTAATATGTTCTGTGATATCTGGCACCTAGACATTAGCAGCAGATCCTTTAAGTCCTGCAAGTTGCGAGGTGAAGCCTCCGTGGATTTTATCTGCTGGTCCAGCACATCCCATATATGTTCAATCAGATAGAGATCTGATGAATTTGGAGGCCAAGACAAAAAATGTAACCTTTTGAACTTTTCTGAGAGCTCTCTGACCTGCCATAGCCAGCAAGGATATTTCCACGATCAACGTACAGAAACGTGGCAAGGACATCGTAAAATAGTCTATGTGACATCAGGGGTTCAACCGTAATTTTACAAAGCTACGAACATATTTTTTGTGAGCAAAAAAAACAATAACAATTTATTCAGCAATTCTTCTCCCCTCTAGTTACCGTCTTCCACCATTTTGGAGAGTACCCCAGAACATAATCAACGTAATGAGTGTTGTTAATGGTAATGGTTACTTTCAGCATGCGCGCGCTGTCTACTGAATGTAAACAACGCTGCTTACATTCAGCAAAAGCGCTTGCTGTCTACTAAACGTAAACAACGCTGATGATTACGTTCTGGGGAACTTTCCAAAATGGCGTAAGACAGTAACTCAGGGAGAGTTACCGATGTCCTTGCTACGTTTCTGTGTGTTGATCATGGTAACATCCTTGCTGTCTATGGAGGTTCTTGTATATGAATATTTGAATTTGTGTTCCGAAGATGAACGAAGGTTTTTGCCGGTTTGGAACAACGCAAGTAATTAATGACAGAATTTTTTTGGGGGGGGTTAACTATCCCTTTAATAAGGTCTTAAAATGTCTAAATTCACCCTTACACGAATTCATATTTAAAAATGTCTTTAGAAAGACTAAGTCTTGGCATTAAATGTTGAATATACTGCAAAAAAAATCTTCCTCAGTATTTTGTTTGTTTTCCAATACAAATATTTAATCATTCTTAAATCAAGATACATTTACTTGAAATGCAAAGTGAACATAATGAAGTCTTATGAAACTGAACAAAATTAGTTTATGATTAACAAGAATAAAAATATGTTAATGTCTTAAATAAGCTTAATTGAAAATGAAAACAATATTATTATCCTGACCCCACTGGCAGATATTTATTCTTGTTTTAAGCATGTTATTTCTTGATTGATTCATGATGATGCTTTCTTAATGAGTTCATGATTTTTGATCAAATTTTCTGAAAACAAAACTTATCTTTTCTTCCCAAGTCATTTTGTGTCTCCTGTAAATGGATCTTGACAAAAATAGTAAATACTTTTTTCTTTACTTGGCCTTGAAAAGGTATTTAAAAAAGCCTTACATTGACCTTCATATAACCTGAAGAAACCCTGCATAGTGCATCCTGCAATTTCTTCCTCAGGTAACAACGCCCACAAACCCAGCTATCCACCTGAAAGAAATGATTCATCCGACCAAGCAACCATCTTGCATTGCTCTATGGTCCAGGTTTGATACTCGCATGCCCACTGTAGGCGCTTCTGCAGTGAACATTGGTCATCATTGACTGCGGCTAATCCCGGTTATGCAACCTTATACGCAGCAAACTGACATCTTCCTATCATGCCCAGTATTAGGTTTTATAGCAATTTGAGCAACTCCTCACATGCATCAATGAGCCTTGGACCAATGACCCTGACGCCAGTTCACTGATTTAACTTCCTTGCACCATTGTATCAACCACTGCATAACGGAAACACCCTACAAGACCTATTGTTGTGGACATGCTCTAACCTAGTTGCATAGCCATCACTGTTTGACCCTTGTCAAAGTCACTTTTTTCACTTTCTCATGTTGCCTTCTTCCAACATATGAAATTTAAGATTTGGCTGTTTGCTTGCTGTCTAATAAATCCCAGCCATTGACAAGATACCATTGTAACAATATAATAAATATTTTCACTTCACCTGTCAGTGGTTGTAATGTTGTGGCTGATCGGTGTACATAATCCAGATACCTCTTAGTCTTTATCTTAAGTTACAAAACCTCCCAAATTCCTGATTACAGCAGGATCATGACTCTTAACCCTTGGCATCCAAAAGAGAGATTGCCTGTGCCTAAAAAAGCGAAGCTCTCTCCACCTAGTTTTGCCTTCAGCAGTCCTGGGAGCGCTAGAGCGCTCCGTCCAAGCCAAAGGTTGGTCCTGCCTAATGAAAACAGATGAAGCAGAGATAAAGTGTTTGCCGGCATTAAGAGCTCCATTCATCACTGTTAGCCCCGGAGCTATGGAGCACCTTGGACGGCATCTCTCCCTCTCAGACTTGCTCCATAATACTGGTGGAGGCAGGCAATCTGTATGGATTTCCTCCCCTACATCCATGTATACAGCCAGAGGTTTGATTGATTTATTATGAGTCATTCTGTCATGAGATTTAGTTAGGGTCTAAATTATATTTGAAAAATGAATATCACAAATGCAAAGAGAAAAAGTCTGCATAATGAACTGTAAAAGGTTGATAGGGTCTTATAGAGAGCGCCAGTGTCGCCCACTTTTTCAGCGGCCTTGGCTCTGTAAGTAATTTTCCCGTAGGGAGTTATAAACCATTAATCAAACCAACCAGATATTAAGTTACAACATTACAAACATTTAAGGCAAAAACGAAAATTATTTAAAAAAATTGTCAAAAAGACAAATGTACAATGAGAGTAAAAATAACTAGCTTATACGTTAAGCGTGATTTGCTTGCTTGATTCTCTAATCGCTACTGTAGCCTATTTATTTATTTTTTTACCAGGAATTACCTGGAATGTTAAATGCTGTTATTTAAAAAAAAAGTTGTAAAAATAGTCAGATGGCTTCAACAAAAGCTTGTACCACTGATCAATAACCTTGGAGCTCACAGTAGATCTGTCTACAAAGTTTTAAACATTTTCTTTCTAAATCAGTTTGCCTATGGAGAACATGAATGGGATTTATATTTCCAGAACCCAAACGATGCGCTCAGTAATTATATACAGTATATATATTTATTTATTTTAATATAATGGCTATCTGACAGTACATTATCACTTTCTAAGTAGCTACTATGACCGAGGTGGGGCATGTCTTGCTATGCTTTCAACACCCATGCTGGTAACAGTAAACATCCAATCCCGTGTTCAGACACCAATGAACTCTGGGTCACTCTACCCAGAAGAACAACAAGCTGGGGTTTGATGTGTGTCTGGTCTGGAGGATGTCACCTTGGAGGTGGTTTAAGTCCACCATGTTGGAGCTTTGTGCCACTAGATTGACTCTGGCTTTAATGAATCCTCTCCATGTTCTATCGCATCTTAATTAACATCAAAGCAGGGCTGGAGGCCAGCAAGAGCCTCTGCTTGGCTTGACCTCTGCTGGAGAGGGAAAGTTGATTAAGTGGGTCTCCAGGGTGATGAGGTCACACTGTATCTCTCTGCCAGATACCAGCTAATTTAGTCATACAGACACTTGAATACAGCAATCATATATTATTTTAAGGCTGTATCTATTTCTGCTGAGAGAGTGAAAACAAAATAACATCTGATCCATTTTTAAGAAGTGAGTAACTGTAATCCTCTTGAATAATTGTATAATAGAGTCAGGGATTAAAAATTTTACAAAATGTAGCATTCAAACCCAAGATGCATCTAGTTTGAAACAGTAAAGGGATTTATTTCTCAGCCTTGCTTGGAGCATGTCTATGCCGATGCAACCTTTCGACACAGGCGTGTGAAAGTTGGCGGCAGACAATCGATAGACTGTTGGCTTTTTTGTTTGTAGGTTCAAGCCGGCCTTGGCTTTATTACAGCCGGGTTCGAGTCATGGGGGAGTTGCAGTCTTTGGCTGCTGCAAAAGCCTGAGTGAGAGGAGCTCCCTCCTGTTTGCCAAAAGTGTAATCCCTCTGTGACCTCATGCAACCCTGCCTCCAGAGGAAAAGCTGCTTAGAGGAGTGCCTGTCTACAGGAAGACCCCCCGCTTCCACCTCCCTACTCCCTTTTTCCTCCATTCCATCGCCTCGCTCTCTTCTACCTTCACGTTATCCTCCCAAGTTGTCTCAACATCGATATTTCCCAGGCTCCCTCACTTCACCCCGGTCAGATGGCTGGATCTGAGGGCGTTGGGGAGCCGCAGAAAGCAAAGTGAAGAGAGATCCCTGTTCAGGTCTGGAATGAGAAAACAAACAGAGCAGGGGCACGGAAAGACACGGAATCACTGTATGGAGGCAGGACTGCTGAACAGGTTGAATTAATTACTGGCTGACTTTAATTTTGTTCATTTTGATTTAGATACAGAAAATTATCATTAAATTGGCATCAGCTGTCAAAAACGTAACATAAAAAATGTGCCTATATTTTTCAAACCTACAAACTATTCCTACATATACATTTCACTGCAGTTTCCAGGTGCAATGAACAGTAAAAAAAATAAATAATGATTACTTTTGTTGGTTTTCACATATATTGCGATTACAGATTATTGATTATAAGATTTACTTCAGCACAATTCCTTCTACAATCTTGTTATGACCTCAAAACGCTTTTAGCATAGTGCATCATTTGTAAATGGATACATTTTGACATTTGCATCACATAACCAGCTCCATATGTATGGCTTTTCTAGTAAAGTTGCTCTTTAGCTCACCTGGTACAGCATTTCTTGGGTACAAGTAGAAACCCGAACATAGTCCCGTCATTTTTAAAAGAGCACAAAGATTTGTAGAAGCAAACTAAAATGGCATGGTTTGAATATTTAACATTATCTTATGTGTTGGAAAGTTGGTATGAGATTTGTATGTGTTGTGAAACACAATATTTTCTGAATGAGTTTGGGTACTAAAAAAGCTGTCCGTTCCACAGGTTGGATACTTTTTACATTTGTTGGATTCAGGAATGTTCCATTTATCGATGACCACACAGGCCACACCCATAGCATGATCCCACGTGTCAGATAAGACCAGGGGTGTAGCTCAGTGGGGATGCTGACAATCTGGAGGCGCGACAGGGAATGCTCACTGGGAAGAGGGATTATACACAAATCCTTGGCAAGCTGGCCTTTCTAGACAGGGTGGTTTTAAGAAGGGGATTGTTTGTGTAGTCACTATACTTCAACTATCGGAGTGTATAGAGTGTGTTGATTGCAATTTTTTGAATGATGCTCTTATTCAGGATGCTAGGTTGCCATAGCAACCAATTAGAGTATACACAGAGCCCTACGCCCTGGGGGAGCCTCCAAGGTTAGCCCAAAAAAACAAGGTAGTTGTACACTGGAAAGGAGATGAGAGGTTTTTCGCTTTCTTTCTTTTTGAATTGATGTCAGTACAGAAGATGCTTAAGCTTAATTAACTCTCTAATCCTCAATGTGTTGTCCATTAAATATTAATGTCAGAGTTTAATATGATGAAAAAAAATGCTGTTTTATTAAAGAGGACACAGAAAATAGGAAGTATTCTGTTTATGCTTCTGCTTATTCACGTTTTATGATAACCGCAAACACAACTGGTACAACTCCAAAAGTGACTCAATGACATCAAGGCTATAATTGAATTGGTTTATAAGGCATGGGATCTTGTAACCTATTTTTTTTATAGAAATTAAGTTACTAATGAAGTCCTTAATGCTTATTATTAACAAAAAACAAAGTGAAACTGACATTTAATGGGGAAATTCTAATTCCGTTATAATACATGCCCAAACATAGAATCTTGAATTTGCTTTTGGGGGGTGAAAAGGGAAGATTATTCTTTCCTTCTCAGAATGTTATATCGTATGTTAAAAGGTTTTTTAAAGCAATCTTATCTATTATCAACAGTCTGTTTCAATCTAATCTATCACATAATTGATTTCTAAATAAATAAGAATAAATATATATATTTTTTTAAATCTAAGTTGACCATTAAACTTTCTCTAATGCTAGATCTGTGGAGGCTGGTATCTTCATAACAAAAACAGGTATAAATGCTGGGATTTGTGAATGTGCAAGTGTCACAACCTTATCACAAAGTGAACAGTACACATGCTCCAGATGTAAGGAGTTGTCCCCTTAGAGATGCCGTTTCGGATCTACCCTGTATCATATTCTTCCCTTCTTTGTCCCTCAACTTTTTTTCTGGTTTCATCAATTCTGTCATTAAAGACAAAAAGCCCTTTAACAAATCAGACTCTAAACAGCATAACCTCCTTCCTGACAATACTATCCAGAGCTTAAAAAATATTGCAATTTTGCAGGAAATGTAATTTTGGAACTGAGTGCAACAATAGAACAGCAGCAGCTCCATTTTTTTCTAAAATGCCATTTATGCCACTAATAATTTTTATTTATTTTGTACTACCGTCTCTAATTATTCAACATAATAATGAAGTCTTTATTTGAATACAGGGGGAAATCTGCATATTTATGCTAGTGAGAATCAAAGAAACATATTACTATCGCACCAACCATGTTGGAATTATGTCCATTTGGATGTCCAAATTACATCCATCATAAATGTGCTCATCCAGATGATAACGCCAGGCCAACAGTTTTGAGTAATGCAATTAACTTTGTGACACTTGTTTATCTCCTATGCACTCAGCAGGCTGCATGCTAGCAGTTGGGTTCAGAGCAAATAAGTAATGTTTGAAATTACTACCAATTTTCTGATGTTTCAGTGTCTGGTTTGGGGCGAATGGCCTGTGTATTGGAAATAAATCATTTTGGCTTGATTGTGTTGCTTTTTGCTGAAAGTTAAGAGTCAAGGATTCTGCACATATTCTGTTTGAAATTCTCTCTTATACAGAACGCTGGATCACATAAAAAAAACGTCATCTAAAATTGTATCCTGACACTTTTTTTTAGTTGCATCATGTAAATAGGTTGTTTTTTCTTGGTTTCATTTGATTGATTCTAAGTTTAAAAAAAATAACTAACCGTTGAGTTTAAGGATTGCAACACTTTAGATCAGGGGTGTCAAACTCAGTTCCTGGAGGGCTGGAACCCGGCAGAGTTTAGATGCAACCCTAATTAAACACACCTGATCCAGCTAATTAAGTCATTCAGGTGTATTTTTGTAAACTAGATGGTTTGCGTGTTTGAGCGGGGTTGGAACAAAACTCTGCAGAACTGCGGCCCTCCAGGAACTGAGTTTGACACCCCTGCTTTAGATTGGATGATTTTTCCTAAGCCATCAACTGAATTCCTGTCTTCAGTCAATTAGCATCGTACCGCATGGTCATTTGTCTTACAATTAAGACAAGTCTTATGTAACAAGTCATTAATTCTGTTTTGACGAAAGACCTGGTCAAACTAATTGAAGGAAAATATATATATACACACAGTCTTAATATCTCCTGTGCCTCTGTAAACTCTTTAGCCTTGTAATGTAATGAATATTTTCAAATACATTTAACACCCTAATATATTTTTCATATCTTTAAAACACAAATTTAGTTTTTGTTAGAAGTCCCATAAGGAAATGTAATTTGACATACTGCCCTATAATTAAAAAAAAATCCATAATGTATATGTAACATATATACAAAATGTGTTTATATTTAGAATATTTTTTTCCAATACATGATATTATAGCCTATAAGTGAACACAAAAGATGAAACATGAACTTGTTCTAATAGGTTTTACATCATAATGCATATAATACATTTGTATATGGGGCTGAAATAAAAGAAACCCAATCACACAGACATTATATTGATTATATGTCTTTCAAAATATTCTGTAAGCTAATCATTAACCTCCATGCACACAGATTTTCCTACATTCCCGGCTGGAAGGGGGAGCATCTGGTTTCTTTCTCTCTGTGCCAAGAGCAGTGTGTTCGTCTGGATGCTGGTACAGTAGTCCAGGGCTGTCGCTGAGGCATTCCCAGCAGCCAGTTGGGCCACGCTCACACTGCTTTTACAGCATGAGCCCAAACGGGCAGCACCAACAGCGCCCTGGCACTGCTCCCGGGCATGTCAGCCCACTGTTTCACCAGCCCTCACACTGGCTTTTCACTGCAGCCACGGCCCTCTAACACCTGTCAAAAGAGTGGAAAGTGTCAAGCAGCAGGTAAAACTCCACGAGGAGCCATTTAAAAGTCAATTCAGAGCAGTAGCCTTGTCCCGGATTCAGTTCTTTTCAGGATTCAGTCCAATCAGAATGAATTCAAGGGATTCTGGTTTTGGGTCAGACTCTCAGCAGTCAACATATAAGGTCAGACATAGAAGCCCTTTGGGTCTGAAATTACTATTATTGGCATTACGAATTAGGTTAACTAAACTGTGATTACCTACAGCTGGCAAATTATCGTTCTAATCAAAATGCTTTTGTGCATTAACCTGGAAATGAAATGTTCAACTTAAATTGTGAGAAATGTTGAATGTTTAGGAGCACAGACTTAAGTTTGGCTTCCTTTTAAAGAAGACACTTGGCAGATTATAGATTATTGACCACATGGAGTACTAAGTATTCAGTGAGACTATTTTTTCCATAATTTGTGCGCCTGTGGGTTCACATAGCAAGTGCCAAAATGTTCATCAAGATCTGCACTATTCAGATGAAGTAAAAGAAAAATAAAGGACCATTTTATATTTACAAGCTATGTTGGGCTGATCTGGATACTGAAAGCACCACAGTTGGAATGGAACTGGTGAAAAAGTATAAATGACTTTGCATAAAATGAGAGAAACGTTAAATACTGTATATAAAGAAAGCGTTTGATTTTTTTAAGAATAGTAAAAAGTCACTTCTGTTCTCATTATCTAATGAGTAAGATTTAATATATGTGGTGCCAAGCAGCAGACTCTTATTAACTCATTACACATGATTGTACAAACCTGGATGCCAATCAACAATTGTGGATGATAGGATATGATTGAAGAAATCACATGACGCTTATATTTCTTATTGCCTTTTATTTCATTCCCTTTTTTTCTGAATTGAAAGATTTACTCCCACAGTGTACTATAAGCCCACAAAAAAATGAAAAACATTGGTGTATAACCAAACAAAAGAAGGTTTATGAACAAATATAATATCATACACTTATTTATATTAAACTATATATTCAACACTCCACCCAGATTTGTATGCAAACAAAAACACCAAATGCACTGATTCATGCATTGAATGAAAAAAAAAAAAAGTTTTTTATTTTTATTGAAGGTCACCATCTTTTCACTTTGGAGTCTTCTTTCACCCTCCAAAGCATGAGCTCCATACATGCCGTGGCATCCTCGTGTGTGTCATGACCCACCACTGTGGCAAATGAAAAATATGTTGTTTGTTTTCTTATTGAGAAACAAGCATGAGTTGTTTAGTGTATGCAAGTCATGGTGGTAGGTGCGATCAGTAGACCTCTTTCCCTTCACTACTGACTCAATTACTCTGACAGTAATTTCATGGAAGAGTTGAACACATCTGAATGATCCCCGTGTACATTGCCCCAACTTTACCTCTGAGTGTACGGAGAAAAAAAAACCTTCCCCTGGACTCCAGTTAAAAGCTACTGCTGATTCAGTGAGGTTTGTTCATGGTCATTTCTTACAAATGCGATTAACAGGCTAACATACCGCTCTCTTGGATAATTCTCCGGAGATAGTCTGCAGTCAGACTGTTAAGTTCTCTTTTGTGTGGCAGACCCAGACGATGAGGAAACGCCACAGAGGTGTCAATCACAGTGCTGTGAATGATCTAAAGATGGCAGAACAACCAAAAATGCAATTCTTAAGAGCTTCTAATCAAAACCACAAACTTGAGTCTAAAAGCCAATGCCAAGTTGAAAATGTTTACATTCAAATCCTAGCTACAAATTGCTCAAAAACCTTGAGAGCTTTCCACTAGAACTCACTTTGAGAGCAGTTAAGTCATTCTCCAAGCCATGGCCAATCAGAATAGTGTCTGCATTAATAAAGCTCAAAAGCGCTGCTTGTACATCACGCAAAGATGAGCTGGTACCCTTCACGTCATCCTCGCTGATGCCTGAGAATCTGAGCAGGATTAAAAAGTTGAGATTCACACCATAACATTACAGTTCGCTCTTCAGAAATGGATTCAAATATTAAATTAAAACAATCCCACCTGGTATTATAGTCAATGACATCCTTATCAGGCTTGACAAAGGAGTCAAAGACAGCTTGCAAACTGCTGTTGACCACAGTCACTCTTGCTATTTCCAGACCTTGAGTCGTATAACACTGGTAAAACACAAATTTGAATGAATAAAATGCCATTAATGTTCTTTTTTTATCCTAATTATGGTTAATCTAAGCCTTACTGTTTGTGTGTCAACAGCAAAGACTCCTGGACATGTTTTGGCCACTGAAGATTGAGGAAGACTGCTCACAAAGCCCTGAAGACTTACTGCATCATGGACATGAAGCTGTAAACATGTACATTAGAGCATAGTGAACATTTCTACTGTAGTCACTGAAAATTGAATATTAGGTTATTGGCTTGGTAAAAAGCTACAATATCACTATTGAAAAGCCAGTTCAAGGAGAAACCATGGCATAAAGGTGTGGAGACAAAGCAGGTGAAATGTTTTCAGCCCCTCTGACAAAGCCCGAGTGTATGAGACTGAGTATAATCCAACACAAATCAAAATACATTGAACACTTGGCATCCAGGTGACCCAACTGCATTCTCACAACAACTGTAGCGCGTCTCAACACCTCCCGGCACTGTGAGAGAACACATACAGAGTAGAGTACACAATGGATAACGCTAGAAATAAAAATGTAACTTTTAAAAGGCATTCTAAGCCTTTCTTACCTCGATTCTCTATAACTTTTCCATAATGGTAGTTACACTCTTCTCTGCGGGTGTGCTTTCCACTTTTGTCAACAGAAAACGTTGCTCCACATCGACAGCAGATTCTCTTAAAAGCTGTAACCAGAGAATTCCTAAAAATTTTAAAGGCTTTAAACCCCAATAGCTTAAATTATATCCAAGTTAAATATTGTTTTGCCTTAATTTTAACCGTAAAATAAAGTCATACGGTGACTTGAAAGCCACAACTTAAACATGATACACTCACGGTCACTTATGCCCTTCTTGGTATCTCCATATTGGATGGCAACATCGGCTTTATCCTTATTTTTACGAGGGAAGTTGTTTACTCTCAACATGTCCTCAGATAGAATGTGTTCCTTCAGTTGCTCATAAAGTGTCAAATCACCTGCATCTGTAAAGCAAGACATTTCAATTCATCTAAATATATTAATAAAGATGACATGAAAAGATGGTAAGGAAAAGAAATAGGGCACAAAATTATTTATAGCAATAGATTGATGTATTTAATTGATCAAAAGTGACAGTTAAGACTGATACATTCAATTAAATTATGTTCTTTTAAACTTTGTTCATCAAAAAACCCTGAAAGAAAAATGTATCTAGTTGTGGAAACCATGTTTCAACACACAACAACAAGAGATGCTACTTGAGCAGCAAATCGGCATATTAAAATGATTTCTGAATGATCATGTGACACTGAAGACTGAAGCAATGGCTGCAAAACCCAGCTTTGCCATCACAGGAATAAATTACATTAAAATGTATTCAAATAGAAGATG
The DNA here is from genome assembly GCA_027422405.1 of Ptychobarbus kaznakovi. NCBI lineage: Eukaryota > Metazoa > Chordata > Actinopteri > Cypriniformes > Cyprinidae > Ptychobarbus > Ptychobarbus kaznakovi. The sequence continues at coordinate 11,365,448 of CM049799.1, forward strand.
GTTATTTTAAATTTCTATATTTTGACATTTCTTTAAATATATAAAATAAATAAACTAAAATACACAAACTTTGTGAATTGTTGTGTAAACATATAGTCCCAATGGGTGGCGGTATACTCCGTAAAGCACCTTAGCAGGGGTTAGAAATAAAAAAAATATATATTTTTTTAATTACTACTACATATAAACAGCACAATATGAAAATAGAATACAGCCTACTGTGCATTTTAATAAACTCCATAAAAAAAAAAAAGATTTAGATTTATAGCGACACAGGTGAGCACTCTAGTTTGACCCTGAAATGAGAGCCAGCTCTTACCGGGTCCCTGAAGTGCTTGAGTATTTAGTGGTACATTGCCTCTAGACACATGCTGATCTCTCTCACTGGGAGCTGTAAGTACATATAAAGAGAGTGACCTGATAAGGGTGTCGTACAGTGCAGTAAACAAAAGTGGCTGCAGTAATTTGAACAAAAGCACATGCATAAATATAACAAACATACCTTTGGCAGGCAAGATGTTTTGGTTTTTAAGTCTCTTGAGTGCATTGACAGCTATGCTTAGATACTTGAGCTTATTGATACTGCGGTCATAAACTGTTTTTTCTTCTGCAAGAGCCTAGAGCATTGAAATAGATGTATTGGAAACACACACATTAGAAAACATAGTCAGGGCTTTAAATGCTGTATTCTCTCTTCCACGCAGACCTTCTCAAACGCATCTTGCACTGTCACAGATGATTTCAGGAACTCCTCCACAAAGAGGTTCACGTAGCGTTGACGAACATCATGTGGCACCTTTGCCCCAACCTCTTGGCGTACTTTTGCTTTTCGTTTAACACCCATAGCCTACACAATGCACAAAAATATACATATATTTCTCAATGCCACAAAACAGGTTACCAAATTAATGTTACAATATACGAAACTTGGCTTGTAGAAAAGGGTTTCAACACAACATTGACACTAGTAGAGCGAGGTAAACCTTAGCTGGTATGTAGTTGGCTGGTTGTGGAGGATGTAGAGTTTGTGAAAGCTGAAAAGATGGAGGAGGCTGAGGTGGCCGTTGGATGGGCATTGTGGTGGGAATGAGTGTCAGAGGTAACGCACAATTTCCTTCAGGTACGATAAAGTGCAAGTTTGCACCCAGCTGTACAGTAGCACCAAACGGAATAATACCAACACAGGCTTAAAAAAAATAAACAAAACAGAAGTAAATCACAATTCCCTAAAATAGGACTAACCAATCTAATAAGACAAGGAACTGTATATGATGCTTACAGTTTTGCACTGTACTTGAATGAATGACATTGGGTGTATAAACTTTCTTTGGAGCACTGCTTATGGCCTGGGACTGACACCCTTTCACAGCAGCAGTCCAAATGGCTGCTCTTCTTTGACATAACTGAGTTCTGGAGGGAATGGTCAACTGGGAGCCTCCTTCTCGTTGAGGGACGATAATCTGTGCTTTGCTTTTATTACCTGGCTGTTGAATAAAGATGAAGTCAGAAACAGTATTGTTATACTCCGAAATAAAATTCTGTCAGTATTTGTTCTAAAAAAAAAATAATCATACTGTTTTTGAATGACATTGGAGAGCAAATAAATACTGACAGAATATTATTTTGTTGAAAAAACATGTCCTTTTAATATTACAAACTGAGAGAATGAATCATCTCATACCTCAAACTTTGCCACATGTGCCACCCTTTTCTTCAGCACAGCGATTGAATGAGACTTCTCAGTGTCCTGGGCCTCTAATATTTCTTCCTGAAAATATGAGGTGCGTACATTACCGCTCAAATTTTGGGTCATTGTAAAAAAAAAAATTGTATACCTATATTTATCAAGAATACAGTCAATTGACAACAATGACAATAAAGACACTTATTATAAGGCCAATTATACATTCAAGTTACATTATGTCACTTAGACATTCCACGACGCAATAAACACGGATTCAACTTGATCAATCAGTAAAAACCAGTGCCGAGCTATATTAAATTAAGCAACTTTTATTCTAATAAGAAATGCTTCGTGAGCATCAAATCAGTATATTATTTCTGAAGGATCATGTGACACTGAAGACCGTGTAAAGGCTGCTGAAAATGTATGTTAAAATGGATTCAAATAGAAGAGCTAATTTTTAATTATGTTTCACAAAATTATAATTTTTACAACATTTTTTTATCAAACAAACAAATAAATAACTCCAAACTTTTGAACGGTAGTGTGGCCACACAACAGAAGATCTACATAAGAGAAGATTACATAATTTGTGAATACTTACACGAGGATCACACTGAACCATAGGATCTTCATTTTGGTTGGCTTCCATGAAGATTTTGTAGCACTCTTCCATTGGGTCAGATTCTGAAAGATCTAGGTCCGAGTACCTAAGCTCCTCGTCAGAACTAGAGCCAATCACAACGGCTTCATTACTACTTCCTGCCATTGCTGCAGATTCAAAGGTCTGTGAAGGAACAGGTATGTCACGGGGAACAGGGAATGATGCAGAAGTTGGCAATTTTTGTGTCACAGTCCTTCTTAGGTTTAGTTGACTAATTGTTGGTGCAGAAACAGTTCTGGTGTCAATCCGTGAAACATATGCAGGCATATTCTGAACAAATTGTTCAACAGGACTTTTTGGAATAGTTGGCCAAGATGTTTCAGCCAGGTTTTGAGAGTGTGGACCACATCTGTACTCTTCTACCTTAGGTAAGTATGAAGGAAAGGACTGAGATGAGACCATGGGGAAGTACTGCTGAAGTGCTTGCTCTTGGGAAATCTTGTTAGAAGGAATAACTTCTGACTTTTGAGTATAACTTGAGAGGTCAATTTGTGGTTCGGCCTCAAAATTTGTATCTTGTACAACAACCGCAGGAGACTGTGAGGAATTATATTCATCTCCATAAACAGAACTGACAGGAAGCGTCTTAACATCTTGATTGCATTTGATCCTCTCACTCTCACTTCTCATATTGTCTAGACATGTAGAAATGTCATGCAGGACGTTTTCCATGTTGTGAGCCTTTTCCTCTATTTGTGTAAAAAATGCTTCCATATTGAGATTTGTAGAGTTAGCTGCTTCAGACACTTCTGTTAGATCCTCCAGAAAAGGCTTGGTTTCTTTTACGGAGTGCTTTACAGTCATTACCTGTTTATTTAAGGGCCCTTCATTAGCCTCTTTACCATCTTCAGCTGGGACATCGCTAATGGGGCATAATCTGGGTAGTTCCTTGGTTGTGGTTTCACACTGCTTTGAAAGCTTATGTTCATCTTCAAGAGGTGACACATCAATGACAAGTTCCCCTTCAGAAGACTCTTGTTCTTGAGGAATCACCACAGGTTTCACTGAGGTCCTTTCTTCCTCTTGGTCAACCACTCCATTTTTTATTTCATGACTTTGAAGTCCATCAGAAGACAACTTTTCCTTGTGCTGCCTGAGTTTTGTTTGGTTATTTGCAAGAAGATCATTATTAACAGCATAATTGCCCTCAGGTAAATGTGGAGTACTCTTGCCTTTCTGTTCGGTCCTGCATTTTACCTGATCTTTTGATGAAGGTGGAATGTCAATGACCAAGGTACCTTCATCATCAGAGTCATCAAAATGACAGGAGAGACGCTGAACATTTTTTCCTGTTTGGTTATTCTTCAGGCTATGTTCAGTATCCGCTTTATCAGTTGACTTTAGCTTACAGTCTACCGAGCTGCTAGATAATAGGTCTGCTGAGAAATTGGAACAAGGGTCGTATTCCAAATCAGTCTTGGGTCTGGCACGATCAACCACATACTTATGACCGCTGGTTGTGGAAACAGGTTTTTTGTATCTCATATGGTTTCCATTCTGGTCTTTAGCCTTGCTGTTGGTGGTTCTCAAATATTTCTCAGAGCGAAGACCTGCATCTGTCTGCACGAGGGACTGTGATATCTGATAACGAGACAGTCTTTTTTGTTCTTTCTCCACCTCACACTTTACTGCCTCTATTTCTTTGTTGATCCTCTCCAATTCCTCTAGGCAAGCATAACTGTCTTCAGTGGTGTGAGCGGCTCCACTGGCAGAAGTGACTTCAGGATCTCCAAGTTCTTAATGTGAAGCAGAGGAAAAGTTTTACAAACAAAACTATTCCCAAAAACAATGCTCTAAAGGGCACAATTGTTATACATATGTTTTTTGCCCCTTCTATAAGCCAGGCTCTTTGTCACTCGCACGTGTTTGGAAATTACTTTTCAGAATATTTAGGTAAGAGTGGGAAAACTATGGAAAGTGTTAATGTAATCAAAATGTAAGCAGAAAAAAAATGCACTGGGAATTAATAATGGTCATGTTTTGGCATAAAACACTTTCTGGAAATATGCACGTAGCTTAGTAATAGGTGTAGTAAACTCTAGTAATCCAATTCATATAAGTGAATCGGTTCTTTAGTTTAAGAATCAGTCAAAATTATCATTGATATTCAGCAGTTCTTTGACGTGATGGCTCCGCTACATTATCATGTGACATGTTAAATGACGTACAACTCTATAATATTTATTAAAGCCCAACTTTGATTCGTGCACATTTCTTCTATCCTGCTATTAACTTTGATTATTGTTTTTATTAACTGCCCATTAATCAAAACCGTTTTCCGAAGCGAAGCAGCTATTTAACAACGCATTCAGATCGAATCTTTTAGACGCTGTCATCCAGTTCGATTGAAAATTGAAATGCGTGTAATTTTGTAATGTAAAATAACAATGAATCATGATTTTATTTAGCCTACCTGTCGTAGTCACGCCAGACGTATCGTCTTTGCCGTGATTATACAGACAATAAGGTCGATTGCATCGTCCCCGTCGAAGAAAGGGACAATCAATTTCACGGAAGAGAGCTGTGGAAGGAAACATAAGAGCTGCCAGCACACGAAATTCAGAGTTATTCTGTGCACTGTTGATTGTCAATATAACGTATTTTCTCTATCTCTAGTGAGGTTCAACATTTAATTATACATTTTCTCCAAAGTCTTTTAAGATGTAAACAGAACCAAGTCAGTGTGAGGAAGAGGTGCTCTGCTCTCATCAAAAGTATGAAGAGCTTGTGAAATTAGGAAAAACTTTGGTTACGTCGCCGGCTGGTAGTGTTTTAATTAATCCATCTTCAGGTGTGGCTGATTTTGCTAGCAATATCTGATTCGTGAATCAATGAACCGATCTTCTGAGCCGAATCTTTTCAATGAATCGCTTGAGTTGAAAACTCACGGATAGCGGCTCATAATTCACATTTGAGCTGTGATTGTATGTCATTTTTTATCTTAAAACAAAATTCAAAACACAACAACGAAAGTTCTCTAGGGAATCTATGGCTCGAAAATGCTAATTGCCTTCAGAGTTTTAGACAGTACGATAGTTTCGTGCTGTTGCTGCTTTGCAAGCATGGGATTTCCTTCTAAAAATTTAAATCTAGTTGTGTTTTCTCAGCAAATTATGGCATGCACAGAATAAAAATAAATACACCCATGCATACACTTCCAAACAATCAAATCAAAAACAGGATTTTGCAAATACAGTCATGGGCTAACTATTTTTCATCCTTTTAAAATAGGCTAACACCAAATGAAAAGTGCATAACAAAACCATTGAAAAAAATAAAACTAGATTTTGATATTTTCTGTGAAAATACTATTCAGCACCACAACGGAAGGGTGTTGTGTCAGCCTGACTTAAATAATCTCATCTTCTCATGACAATAAAGTTGTATAGAGTATATGTATAAAGTATGAGAGGAAAGAAGGAGAGTACAATGGGTTTGTTCCTTTCATACCCACTATTTTTTTTTACTTTACATTTAAGGGAGGGATAAAGCAGTGAGGGAGATGAATGGCTCGATGCTCTTGATGTATCTTTTTCTTTTGTCTTAACAGGAGTACGAAGGCTGCTGGCCTCTTTGACAGGCGAGCTGCCACATTGCTGTCTTTTGTTAAAAAATGTAATTCCTGTAAATCTATGATGTTATTACATTGTGCTCTAAAGGGACTGTTGGTCTCACAGACAGCCAGCAGCTGAATTCACTTTGGCTGGCAAAGCGAGCAATTAGACCCGGAATTAAAAAGGGTTGTGTTTAGAGGCCTGAGGAGAGTTTGCCTGCCATCCCGAGACACTCCATTACCATCAAGAACACAAGCCATGCTGAGTTACCGCTTGAGGGTAGAGGCGGAAAAAGCCACTCGGCGCTGCCAGGAAATACATTTGTATCTGAAGAGGTTGATTTTGACATCAGCATTGTGGAGGCAATAGTATAACCAGTGGGACCATGGCCTGATCAAACCCTGATTTTGGGACAGAGACCAGATGGAATTCATTAAGCGAAGACGGGCGGCAGCCTGCTTTTCACTGAGTTACCCAAAGGAATTCATCTCTATTCGATACCATCGTTCAATAGTTTCTAAGAATAATTATTCACTCAAATATATTACCACAGGTCAATTTAGTTCCTCTTCTCTTATTTCGGAAGCAGACATTTTCCTTTTGAAAGCATTTAGCCTTGGGAGCTTTACATTTGCACTAAACAATACCTGAAATATGTTCCATTTGCCATACCTTAAAGTAGAAAAATTAAGATTTTAAACAGATAATTCACCAAAAACTTAATTTGCTCACGCTCATGTCATTCCAAACATATGACTTTCCAGTGTTTGTAGAACACAAGTATTTTTTGTCTTTCCACACCATGACGTGTTTGTAGAACACAAGTATTTTTTGTCCACACCATGACGTCCAGTGGGGAAGGCAATGGGGTCCAATATCAGGCTTGGGATTTTTATTTTTTGGGGTGAGCTATGCCTTTAAGGTACTGTAAATATAATATTTATTCTGCAACAGTAGAACACCCCACCGAATGATACTGTAATTTGCAGATGTGGCCACAGGGATTACAAAAGGCTTATCGCAACAGAGCTGAAATCCCTTTAGTTACTGTTGAAAGGTCCTACCGGTCCAGTCTAAGTGTGCCAACCAAAGTTTGCATTACTCCCTTGCACACTTCCAGGCTTGTCCCATTAGTTTGTCACTCATAGGATCGTTTTGCAGCAACCGAGCTCACAGCCCTGAAGGAAATGCCTTACGCAGTCATCAGTCACTAGAGAGACGGCGAGGCAGCCAGCCGAGCACATGCACATGTGAGTGTAGATGTAAGAGAGGCAAATATCACAAACGCAGCAGGGAGAGACCAGCACAACTACAAAGAACTGTTGCTTTATAGGTGGACTAAGGCTACATTTATTTTGAATAGGGGCCCAAATAATGTAGCATGTCATTGTTCAGTTTGTGATTCTTTTTATTATAGAATGCTAAGATTATCTCAGCATGCATGGCTGTGAATGCCTTCTGATTGCAGATAAAATGTGGCTTTATTATGTGACTTTTTGCCCTATTAATTTATTCATAACTGATAAAATGTGGCTTTATTATGTGACTTTTTGCCCTATTAATTTATTCATAACTGCAGTTCATAATAGCTTAATGTGTGTGTATTAAATGTACTCAAATGTTTATAGTTTTTTCCATGGCTATACAACTTTTCATCATAATAAAGAAAACAATCAAGAATGCATTGTTAAAATAAAGCCTTACTAATTAGTTTGGTGCAATTCTATATTACTATTTTTTTGAAAAAAATTACTGTTCTTTTCAAAACTTTTATGTTTACTGCAAAAAACGTGTTTTCTGTTTCAAAATTTCAAATAAATGCTGTTCTTTTCAAAAATATTAAGCAACACAACTGTTTTCAAATAAATGCTGTTCTTTTCAAAAATGGCATTAAGCAACACAACTAATATGAACATTCTTGAGCATGATATATTAGAAGGACAATAAATGAATTCTTGAGCAGCCAGTGTTTTCAGTGAAGGACTGGCAATAATATGAATTCTATAAAATACTTTTAGTTTCTTTAATAATATTTCACAATTTGCAGCCAGTCATGTATCAAATAAACACAGAAGGACTTGGTGAGCTTAAGAGACAAAAACAAGACTGGAGTAATGGTTGTTGAAAATTCAGGTTTGCCTCGCAGGAACAATGTTTTTTTTTATTCAAATATAAAATACTTTTAGTTTCTTTAATAATATTTCACAATTTGGAGACGTACTTTTGAAAAACATGAACGACTTGGTGAGCTGTAAGAGACGTACTGCATTATTTAAAACAACTTTTAAACATGAAATGACTTCTGAAGCAGTGTTCTTACAACAAATCAATATGATATCTTTCCAAACATGTTAAATGCGTTTCGTCCAGTGTAGACACTTGGGTGCTGTATGTTCTTACAACAAATCCAATCTTTCCAAATGTTAAATGCGTATGTAAGCAGTGTTTAGGCTGCAATATGTTCATATACAGTCTTTCGTCCAGATCAAACTATCTCTGTCTGCGGGTACAGTCTCTAGTATCTCTGTTTCATCAGAGAAGGGCCAAGAGCTTTTATTCGTGATTGATGGAGAGGGCGGCCCTCGGGTCTTTAGAGTTCATCAGTATTCACAAAGCATTCCAGTCTGAGTCATAAGACAGAAGTACAAGGCATAATGACTAGAAAGCATGTGCACAGGAGGCAGGACGTGTCTGTACGCAAACACGCACAGCTTGCAGAACAAAAGCGATGAGACGAGGTCACATGAACTTGGGATTTACTGAAACAGAAAAATGCTGGGTAAGGTTACAACATGGCAGCGTTCAACGATGCTTATTCTCTTAAGAGTGTGTAAATCCCAGTTGTGGTATAACATCAGGACAGGAATAAACAGGACTGGAATCGCAGTCAGCATATTCTGAGTCTGTAAGGGGCAGCAGCACACTATTATAGGTTGAGACAAACAGCAGTGGCATGCAGAGGAGCTCATTTACATAATGGACAAAGATCTCTTCAGGTCCATCTAGTGTCAGCCTGAGAGAACATCAACTGCTGGAAAAGGCTTTACTGTATGAGCTCATTTAAATTCATGTAATGGAGCTATGATGTAAGATCAGCAATATCATTTGCTGACTTTCAGATAATGTAATTGTAAAAATAACTCTGTTCTGGTGAGTTGGAACAAACACCCCAAGACTAAACAAAGGTTTAGTCTTTTAACAGGGAAACATTTATCACAATAGTATACTACAGCAATGTTAATAGTTTACACAGCATCTGTGTACAGTCTATAGGATTTCCATTTAAACATACATGGATATAAACAATATACTGTTGAAAAGATCAAAGGTAATTTACATGGAATGGAATCTGCCATAAAACATATCTTTAATCAAGATATGTAAAATTTGTGACCGAGATAACAATCTCAGGATGAATAGCCTGTAAAAAAAACATTGCTAACAGTAATGTTTTACTCTAAATGTTTTTCCAACAAGAGTTTATATATCTATTCAGAATATGTTTGAGTGTGTGTGTGTGTGTGTAATATATTCAAACAAACATATATATATGTTTTTTTTTTCACTGTATCAAGAAAATATACTGTGTCAAGGAAAATATTTGCAGGCAAGTACAAATCAACAGTCAGTCATGTAAACACAAAAGTGTTCACATGTAGATTTTCACTTCCTTTTTCTGATAAAGAAAATGTTCATTGAAAAATATGGTAATGTTGAAAGAATTGTATATTTTTATAATATATTACTGTACAAAGAAAAAAACGACTGCCTTGTATTCTACTGAATTTATTTTACGGGATCAGTGCAAATGTTTGCAGGATAGCAATGTTGTTCACCAAATGCTATTATTTTCCAACAAAAGTCTTTATATATTATAACTTTTCAGAATAAAAATAAATTGTAAAGAAACTGTTCAATGGGTGACAAAGCAAAAATACATAATTCTAGCTTTAAAAAAATATTTGTATACATTTTATATTACAGTGTAATATACACATTTTTACTCTACCCATACTCTATTTAAAAAAATGTTTGCAAATGTTTTTCCTAATAAATTATTTATTTTATGAGATCAGTGTAAATGTTTGCTGGCAAGTAAAAAAAACAACAACAAAAAAAGCATAAAAATGAATCAGTGGCCCGAGTGGACCAACAGAAATATTTTATTGTTGGGTCCCATACAAGTAACAGATTTCAGGTCAAAGGGTGTAAAAGTTATTAATCATTTAATTTCCTTTTCTTTAAATACAATTTCACCAACTTTGCAAGATAATACAGAGACAGTTATCTCACTTATCATAATTATCAAATGTCATCAGTTATTAAAATCTTTTAAAACCAAATGAAACACAATAAGAAGAAATCAAATGTTATAAGACTCAATCTTTCTGTTATATCTTTCCAATAATCCTCTGCTTATAGCTTCCCCTGGAACGGGACTATCATCACTATCCGGTGGAGTAAACTTTCAGAAGGAGGTCAGCAGCAAGGCCCGGTGAGATATCTCCACACGTGACCCTTCGTTCCAGCTCCGGGAGCTCGGCATGCACCGCTGGATGCTGCTGGAAGTGGCGTAGAGCGTTCTCCTGGATCAGATTCCACAACCACACCTTCTGCTGAGTTTGCCGCCGGACACGGAGCTCCCCGCTGCTCAGCATCGCGTCCCGGAACTGTAGCATGGTATCCCACAGCTCAGGCACACCTTGCCCCGTCTGAGAAGATATGCTGACCACCTGACCACAAATGGGAAAGAGAAAGAAAGCATATAAAATGTGTTGGTGTAGATGTGGAGAGCTAAAGATTAAAAAACAGAAATGAACAGAGAGAATGGAAGCGGGCAGAATGTGGAAATGCAAAGGGTGCTCGCCCACACACATCACTCAATCCTCGTTTTCACTGAAAGACCTATATACTAGTCTTTAGGAAGGGTGAAAAAAAAATCAATATGACCGTCGCATTCTCCAGTACAGGGATGGAGCTCAGAAATCATGCCTCTGAGAGGAGACAAAGGCTTTAGCGGTTTTCATCCATGTGGGTGGCCTCTAATCAGTGAAATGCATGAGGCAGCATTTGGCTCTGTGCCCTGCGGGTAGAAGTAATACTGGGGGTGAGGGGACAAAGAGGAAAGACTTGACAACCCAGAGCAGAGCATGATGGGAAAAGACAACAGACGGCTCCGCTGGCCAGGACAGTTCTTTTTAGCAGAGAATAAGGATATATATAAATAAAACAAGTTTGACATGGAAGCAATTCTTATATGAGGAAGGGGAAGAAGGAAACGTGTTCAAATAACTAAAGGGCTATGTATACACACTACTGGAAAGTTTGGGGTAGGTAAGATGTTTTTGAAGAGTCTCTTACCTTCACCAAGGATGTATTTATTTGATTAAAAATACAGTAAAAACTGTAATAAAGTGGAATATTATTGCAATTTATTTTGAATATATTTAAAATGCAAATGATTTCTGTGAAAGGAAAGCTGAATTTTCAGCATCATTACTCCAGTCTTCGGTGTCACGTGATCCTTCAGAAATCACTCTAATATACGGATTTGCTGCTCAAGAAACATTTCTTATTATATGTTGAAATTAGTTGCTGCTTAATATTGTTGCAACATGATTTTTTGTTCTTTCTTATGGAAAGTAAAAAACAACATTAATTTGAAATCGAGATCTTTATTGACAAATGTAAAATACTTTTACATTTCACCTTTGATCAAGCATTCTTAGTGAATAAAAATATTATTTTCTGTAAAAAAAATAAAAATCTTACCGACCCCAAACATTTGAATGTGTATGAGTTTTTCCCCAATCTATCCCTCAAACATCTAAAAACAATGCTGCTGTCTGTATGTTCTGAAATGAGCTAAACCCGGATTCTTAAATGGTTATTTCCTTTAAACAAGATGAGACTTTGCAGAACGGATGGTCATATTATATTTCACTAAATAAAAAAATTTCAACAAATGTAATTGTTTTCTTGTAGAGTATGTGCTAGTAGTGATTGAAAAGCACGCTTATAAAGCCGCACACCTTTGGTTTCCAGACTTTGGACTTCTTTCGGAGTAACTTCAGGGCACTTGTGTATTCTGCCTGTATCCTCCGTGCTGGAACAACCAAGTCTCCATCTGATTTTGTAACCACCACCAAGTCAGCCATCTCAATGATTCCTCTTTTGATTCCCTTTTTAAAAATACAGTATAAATCATTCTCGGCAAGACTTTCACAAACAAACATTCACAATATGAGACATTATAAAACTTGCAATGCAATATAAAACAGCCAGACACAAGAACAGTTTTTACCCCCCAGGCCATATCCCACCTGAACAACAGATAACACACCCCAGTACTGTACATCTGTAAATAACTCATCAAACCTTCATCTGTACATATGACACATGCACATTCACAGTTCTGCCTATGGTCATTTTTCTTTTCTGTATATTTTATAACTATATAAATAACTTTCATAACTATTGTTTATTCTCTTCATTATTAGTGTTTTTTATTACCTTAATTATATGTTGTCTGCACTATGTTTGTACTTTCTGTACTGGAAGCTCCTAACACCAAGACAAATTCATTGTGTGAGCAAACACACTTGGCAATAAAGCTCTTCTTATTGTGATATAGGGATCAGAAAACTCAGACAACGTTCTATGGCAGTAGTTTGTTTCTTTCAAAAGCAGTATCCTTTTGACTCCAAGGCATTCTTTTTAAAAATACATTTCAAATATTATTTTCTAATATATTTTACTAACAGTTTCTATCCAATTCAAATATTTATTTGATATACATTTTTATTTTAATAAATCATTTTAAGTCATCTTAAGGTCTCCATGGAAGCTTGCGGAGGCCCCGGGCTCCTTGGTTGAGAATCACTGCTATGGGAATAAGGGCCATGTAAAGGAAGTGTGTATACCTGGAGTTCATCGCCCCCTGCTGGTGGGATCAGCAGCACAAACATATCCACCATGTCAGCCACAGCAAACTCAGACTGACCAACGCCTGTGTAAAGATTTGAACTTAAGTGACACTGCAGAGTTACTTTGCATACATATATGTTTTTAAAATGAGCATTACTCAAAATTAAAAACTGTAACAAAGGCTTACCCACAGTTTCCACTAGTACAGTGTCATAGCCTGCACCCTCACAGAGGACTATGGCTTCGTTGGTGGTTCGCGTCACACCACCGAGGGTTCCTGATGTGGGAGATGGGCGGATGTAAGCGCTCATGTCTCTGGAGAGCTCGGTCATTCGTGTTTTGTCCCCCATCAGTGAACCTGCATACAAAAGTAGCTACATATAAGTAAGATTAAATGTTAAGACATTTTTATTTAGCAAGAATGCATTAAAGGAACACTCCACTTTTTTTGGAAATAGGCTCATTTTACAACTCCCCTAGAGTTAAACAGTTGAGATTTATCGTTTTTGAATACATTCAACCGATCTCCAGGTCTGGCGGGAGCACTTTTAGCTTAGCTTAGCATAGATCATTGAATCAGATTAGACAATTAGCATCTCGATCAAAAATGACCAAAGAGTTTCGATAATTTTCATAAACTACTTCCAGGTGCTGCATCATATCATTGCGCCTCCTGCACCCATGGTACGGCAGCAAAGTTCCTTGATTATTACGCTGGAATGAGAGTATAGTTCCTAGCCATATCAGCCTAGAAAATTACAACTTTTACAATTATACAAATTACAATTTTCCGTCGGTCTTAGTACACGATGTAACTACAGAAGAGTCAAGCTTTAAATAGGAAAAATATCGAAACTCTTTGGTCATTTTTTACCAAACTCAATTGTTTAACTCTAGGGGAGTTGTAAAATAAGTCTATTTCAAAAAAGTGGAGTGTTCCTTTAAATTGATTGAAAGTAGCAGTAAAGACAAATGACGCTGTTTTTTATTCATCTAAGAATCCTAAAAAAAAATAGTTTTCCATGAAAATATGAAGCAGCACATCTGTTTGCAGTATTAACACTAGTAAGAAATGTTCCTTGAGCAGCAAATCAGCATATTAGAATGATTTCTGAAGGATCATGTGACACTGAAAACCTAAGTAATGGCTTATGAAAATTCAGCATTGCATCACAGGAATAAATTACATTTTTTTTAAAATATTCAAAAGAAAAAAGTATTTTTTTTATTATATTAATTCACAATATTACTGGTTTTATTGAATTTGTGATCAAATAAAAGCAGCATAGATGACAATAAGATCAAAAACACCTTTTAAAAATCTTATGGACCCCAAACTTTTGATCAGTAATGTATGTGTGCACAGCTTCAGCAGTGAAAATTACATTATTTTGAAAATATGATGAAAATTTGTAACCACATAAAAACTGACTAAAGTGGCTTACAAACAAATATATACATATGCAAACATCTAAAGCACAAATATGAAACTGGCACCACCATCTTTTGGTACCAAAACCTTCTGATATTTGAGCATCTGTTCACCTCCAGTTGTGCACGAGGAAGGATCCACAGCCAGGACTGACAATTTATGTCCTCTTCCTGTCAGCATTTTCCCAATGACCTCGATGAATGAAGACTTTCCAGCACCAGGGGGACCAGACAGCCCTGAAGTTACACGTACAAAGATGTGATTGAAGACTGATGCAATCATGCAAACAGCAATAAGCATCAGCTGCACTCCTACAGTTCACATCACCTTACTGACCCACTCTGAAGGCCACTGGATTTCCACCATTGCGTTTCTCCTGCTCCTGACGGAAGGCTAGCACTCTTTGAAGCAGAACCTGGGCCAACTCTTTCTTCCTTGGATGCTGGGTCTCCACAAGGGTTATAGATTCAGCAAGAGCTGCCCTTTGACCCCGATAAGTCCATCATAATGCTTGGTCAGTAGTCTTTTCTCCTTGTCAGTCAGATCTGAAATGTGATGGCTTAAGGCAGTCTTTGTTGAACCAGATCTCGTCTGTTGGAGGGGGCAGAGGGAGGCATAGCACAGCTTTACAGTAGGCTTACAAAGGGAATGTCTTAATGTCATTGTACTGCGTATACATGAAAGAGCAGCAACACGATGAAGAATTGGAAAAACTCCAGTCGGACCCATCTCCCTTTTTCTGTTGTGTAGAACTTGTTCTGTGAAAATAGCAAAGAACATTTATGTAAATAGCTTTCATGTGTAGAAGTGGTAAACATTACAGCCTTGTTAAAATGTACCATGGTAAACATTACTAAAATTTGGGAAATAGAGTTTAAAACACTAATTTACTTATTGACTACTATAGAAATAAACTGACTAAAATGTCTAACGTTATGTAAATAATGTTATTAATAAATAACAGTGTTGAAAATGTATCCTAAAATAAGCAGTCACTCATTAAGCTTGTTTGGGACCAAATGTCTGTGGCTACTGATAAAGTTTTAGAATGGTTTGATTTGAAATAAAAATATTATGTTATAAAATACTTTATCAAATATATTAAATCTTAAAAACATAGGATTTGTGCGTTTAATAATAGTTTAAAATAAATGTAGGGCCACGGACATTTACCTACAGGACTTATATTGCAACATTGTGCTAGTTTAGTGTTAGCCACTACAAAAATACAGAGGTTAATACAGATATAGACTCTATAGGTATAATAATAATATACTAATAATACAGAGATAGACTCTGAAAGCTCTGTACAGGAAATGCCATATTAGCTCATGGTAATTTTACAGTGATAACAAAAACTGTGGTAACCAGGACATTCGGACGAAAACTATAGTTTCTTAACTATATGGGAGCAACTGATCTTTGTTATTAGATCACATGAGTTCATAACAAATTTCAGTCCGATTACATAAATGACAGCGTGTTCATTGAATCAGACAGGTCAGGAACCTGAAAATCTGGAATAGAAAACATTATCATTCAAAGCTCACCAAGAGTCCTTAAACCGTCGGTTTATCGTCTTAAGCCCATCTGTAGTTCAGGTGCTGTCTTCATTTAGGCAGATTGATTAATAAAGGAAATCTTCAGTCATATAACGTTAACTCACGGATTCCCAAATCAGCTGTGACACTTTCACCAATGCTCCGAGGTCGTGTAAGAGGAACATCAATGTTTTTTAACATAAAAGTCTTCCCTCTTCAAAATTAAAGTCACATTTGCGCACACACAAAAAATACAATAAAACAAATAAATAATAATAATAGTAATAGATAATAAAACAATAATAATATTCACAGCTTCAAAAACTAGATGACGATGTTGCAGGTTTATTTTTAGGTTTGTTTATAGTCAGCTGTGATTAGATATTTGTAATGGAAGGTAGCATATTATTAAAATAATATTTTAAACTAGTATAGCATGTTTATCGCCTTTTTATCAACAGAGGAACCACAATAAAAGCGTTTTCCACGTTGTGAAAAGGTCATATCGTTTTTGTATGTATTTATTAACGACAGATTTATACATTCACAATATAAATGCATTTTGTCACGTTGCACAAACAAAATTCACCATTGAAGATTTTGTGTAGTATTTTGGATTCTGTCGTCACGTTTTTAAATGCCTTATTCCAACGTGCAGATCATCAGATACATTATTCATTCAACCATTCATTCATTCGTTTTACTACAAAACAGATTTAATCATTTATTTTTAAGAACGAACAGAATATTAAATGAATAAAATAATGTTAAAATAAGTAATGATGTATGAATATATAGATGCCAACAACACACTTGACAACATTTGTTTCTAAAACTGTCAGATTACTGGACCATAAGCTGTCTGCCTCCCTCATGTGGCATTGAGAGAAAACACAACCATTACAGGGAAACCTCTTCGAATAGCCACTGAAGTTTCAATAGGCCAAAAGAGAGAATGAGGAAAACAGATATTCAAAAGTGTAAAAGTCTCACATCATCCTGAAGACTGTTAGATTTAAATTATTTGGGAGGAATTTTGTTTTTACATTGTCTGAGCATGACTAGAGTTTGTGCAATGTTTAAAAACAACATTTGTTGTGATACAGTATGTGAATATAAAATTGTATAGCCTATAGAGAGTTATCAGAGACTTTAAAGTTATCTTTATTTATTGTATACAATTTAGCAGCATGAATGCTACACTTTGAACATTTAAAACCTTACAAACATATAGTTTGGGGAAATATTTGGCTTGAAAAGTGCTTTTAATGTTTAATGAAGTGAAAATTAATTACAAACATTAATATTTATTTATTTAACTATTTTATTTAACTATTATAACTTTTTTTTGTTTAACCGTGTGCGGTAGTTAAACAACATTTCAGCAATAGTCTTTTTGGGGATACTTAATTTGCTCGTATTATTAGATACAAATATTGAATGATATAAATGGACAACATTAGACATTAGACACGATTCTTTCCTGCATTATTCCCTTATGATGTCACATTCAGAATTCGAAGTTGACAGTTGTGGAATGTGAGAGTATGTAAAGACGTGAAACTCCAATATTACATTTGTGGGTTTGGAGAGACGTGTGATAATGGGTCAGCGATAATCTTGTGTGAAGAAAGCGGTAGATAGCAAGTGTGTGTACAATTCCCATCTAAGTACACCACTTCAATCCTCATCAGCGTGCTGGTACTGCTGAGGAAGATGAAGGTGAGAGAGAAGAAGAGGGTGATGAGGAAGAAAAGGAGGTTTTGGGGGAGGCTCATCTGTTTCCACTTCTCTCGCCCAAGAGCTGGTCAGAACGGGAGAAGCTCAGGATGAGAAAGTGGAGCAAGCTGGATCTTCTAGATGCTATACCGATGGTAAATCACATCAATGTTATGTAAATATACATAGAATGGAGCTCTGTAAATCCAAAAGTCTCTCAATGCTGCTGTCATGATATACACATTATAGGGATAGTATTATTTTTTTTGATTACTCAATATTTTGGTTTCTATTCCCCTCTTTAGATCAGATTTCTCTACAGAACATCACATGTACTACCAAGGATTGTGCTCATCGGGAATCTCCTAGCAGCAGCTCTGAAGTCCTCTCCTCTTCTGAAGAGCAGCAGATGCAGGAGCATCTTCAGCCTCATGTCCATGATAGTCCAGTTAATCTGTCAGAAGGTGAGATTGTGTCCCCGCTGACAGAACAACAAGACAATGACGTGGTCACGAGCATAAAGAGTGAGTGAGTTTATTGCCATAATCCAAAACATACACACATAGGCCTACATGTACTTTATAGGCTGCTTGATATACAGTATAATACAGAAATGAACATTCAGGTTGTTTATGTATTGGAAAAAGTATCCCCACAAATATTCCATACAGTTTCTCAATTAATATTAGGCCATACTATAGGCCATACCAAATGTTTAATCTTTAATAGTCATTTGCTTGAACTACAACATCGGCGCTAAACTGGGGGAAGGAGGCTTTGGTGCCGTTTTTGAGGGAGTGCTATGCAAGGATGGCCTTCTGGTATTTTATATATATATATATATATATATATTATATATATGTTTTGTCTTGTGTATATGATTTAGAGCAGCTTACCTGTTTAAACGATCAGACTGACCTATCAGAACATGATCTACATGGTTTTATATTAATGATTAGATATTAATTTCACAACAGGACAAGTTAATTTTAATTAATTATTTGTTTTGTTGAACAGCTGGCACTGAAATTTGCCAAACAAATGGAAAACATGGAATATATCAACATTGTAAGTAGGCTGCACTCTCTCTGTTATCTCCTCTCAGACTCTGTTTTCAATGTTAGCCTATATCAACTTTAATCATAGACAGGCAAATTATTTCTTTATTTAAAAACTGTCTTTCCTCTAGCCTGATCATGCCAAACCCGTTCCCCTGGGAATCGACCTGACAGTCCTTGCCAATAAGGGTCCCAGCTCACCCTACATCATTGAGCTGCTGGATTGGCAGGAGCTCCCAGACCTTTATGTTATGGTCTTGCAGCGCCCCTCGCCCTGTGAGAATCTCTCCGTCTATTCGGAGCATTGTGGGGGCATCTTCGATGAAGAGTTCATGTGATGCAGCAGGTCATTGAGGCTGCTGACAAATGCTGCAGCCGCGGAGTTCTTCACAGAGACATCAAACTGAAATTGTTAGTGAACACGGACACACTAGACATGACACTGATTGATTTCAGCTGTGGGGACCTGCTTTATGAAATGCCATACAACACCTTTAGTAGTATGTATTATCTGGTATTTTGTGCAGTATTTTTGACTTTCAAGTGTAAACGGACATACTTGTCATGTTGCACATGCTAATGGCTGCAGAGAAAACATTCTGTGGCAATTCAAACTAACAATTCGCTTTCCTCCAGGCACAAGGAAGTACCGCCTCCCTGAATATTTAGAGACGGGCAAGTACAACGGACGGCAAGCAACAGTGTTTTCACTGGGGGTCGTTTTGTACACTTTGGTTTGCGGCTATTATCCAGACCACACCGATCTTGACAAGATCAAGGACTGGCTGTGGTATCAGCCCAGCTTGTCAAAGGGTGAGATCTTCACAAACAAGGCCAACAGTAATTATATTTAATGAAAAAACAAGAAAAAGTCACATCTGAGCTAAGTGGATTTATAAAAGATGGCCATCTTCTGTATTTTTGGTGAGCAGGGGTAAAGGAAGTTTAAGATAGTAGTCAAACGTCTCTCTTTTTTTTCTGAACAGAATGCAGCCATTTGATCAACGCCTGCCTGCATCCCAAACCTGAGGAGAGAATTCCTCTTGACAGACTCCTTCTCCATGACTGATTTAAGGTATCTATATATGATCAACATAAAATTATAGATATAACACAAGATATGAAACATGTTCCCCTAAGTTTCTAATCATTTTTTGTAGATGTTTAATTTGCTGTATATGTAAGTAATGAACACCAAAGTCGAAACTGTTCTAAATGTAAAGTATTTAATCAATAAACCTGATTTTGTTTCTGTTTTTGTTTTAGGAGGAAGTGTTCTTTAGTCAGCTTAGTGTCAGCACACGAGTGGCCCCTCCATCCCTCCAGTCCTTAGCATCTTGTGAGGCTTGTGAAGCTGACAAGCTCTGGTAGCGTCTGGTGCTAGGGCTTGAGGCAGCAATGTTTGCGTCTTGCGGTATTGCTGCCAAGGGATATGTACATAGGTTTCTGTATATAGCTATTTTCTTTGCAACTGTTTTATGCTCCCTATGATGGGCACCCCGGTCTCAGGGTTGCTGCCCACTGCTAGAGCTTGCTGTCTCAACAAGTGCAAGATTTCAATCTTGGCTGTCCCAGAGGGTCTGTTATGGCTACCCCCAGAATCTTTCAAAGATGCAAAGATTTGGTGACTGTAGTAGGCAGTAGTTCTGCCACAGCCATCTCAGTCTCCATAGTTCTGTCATGGCCATCCAGGTCCTAAACTCCCTGTCATGAATGGCCCCAGCCAGAGCTCTTGTCTCAGCCTCTCCAGTCCCAGAGTTCATTTGATTGCCACTCCAGTCCAAAAGATTCCTGTTTTGACCACTTCATCCACCTCAGATTTTCCTACTATGGTTCCTTTCCTATTGAAGCCGGCAAGGTAGCAGAGTTCCCTGTCATGGAGGCCTCAGAGGTTCCTGCCCAAGTTTGATTGGAAAAAAACTCCAGAAGGAACATCTCCACACATTCAGATTTTTTTTTTAGCATTATATGTTTTGCTCCTAATTAAGTGAAATGGCAGAGGTCTAAAAAGGTTGTCTTATGTCTTCTGGAGGGCCCTTCATGCAGACTTCAGATCCAACCCTTCTCCATCACACTTGGCTGTTTTTTCCCTCTAGTAATCCTGAACACCATGAACTGGTTCAGGTGTGTTTGATTAGGGTTGGAGCTAATCTGCCTATCAAGTGGAGTCAGAAATATTGTAATTAACAGCTCCGAGCACATGAACGACCAAGTAAAGTTGTATACAAGGAAACTTGGTATTCTAGATGATATACGAGTTGCTGAGGTGTGGAATTGAAAGGGACATGTTGATTTGAATCATGGCAGAAACACTTATCGATCTCTATCTCTTTCCTTCAGCTGCTCCTATTAGGATTCACCAAAGCGCAATTATATGTACGGAAGCACAGAAGATAATATATCTGTAATCTACATATTAAAATCAGTGGGTGAAAAGCAAGTCTGTAGTGAATGGTTTATTACTCAACTTTCATGGTTTACTTAAAGCTAAAATTTCATTAAAGTTGTGATATCATGGATAAATAATTGATAGACATTATTATTATTATTATTATTATTTTGTAATTTTTTCATTATGTGCATGTAGGCACTACAGTGACCATACAATTATTGTTTACCAGAAATGGTTTTAACTGACAAATCTGACTAAAATGATAAAAACTAATGATACAAAATGTATATAAATTATCCTTTACATACAATAATGATATCTTTGACGCGACACTATCTCTACCTGCTGGTGAGTTTTCATAAAAACTTCAGGTTCAGAGACTGTTTTGTACCCATGTGGACTTCAGGGGCAGTGCTGAGTTTGAGCATTGAGGCGAAGAATACGTTTACGTCTTTTTATATGAAGACGTTTAGAAGAGTTCTGAGATCTCTTATCTTTTAAAACAATACTCGAAGACAGACACAATAATAGATACCAAAACAAACACACAATAGAGACAGTTCTGGTGTTCAAGCTGTGCCATTTCATCTACTTAAAATATTAAAACAAAAACAAATACTCTGTCTGTGTATGAACATTTGCTATTCCTTCTCATAACATTTAATATATATATATATATATATATATATATACTTTTTTATTTTTACTGGCCACCTGGAATAACCATGTGACACAACCCCACTTCCAACCTGTAGTGACCACTATACTTGCATTGGACTATTCCAACCTCATATAATTAAATTTGATTATAAGGTTGAGGTCCGCTGTGCTGTAGACTTTAGTTCCATCCATGATTAAACACATATGAACTAGTTAATCGCCTTCTTCAGGATTACTAGAAAGTTACAGGCAGGTTTATTTGATCAGAGTCGGAGGTACTTTACAATCTTTAGTACAGTGTACCTCGATGATCAGAGTTGAGAAAACAGAAAACTTAAGCCTACATTACGGTTAAGGGCCACCAGGGAGAGATGTTGTGTTAACTAGAAATCATGGCTGATAGCATAGCATATTCAGAACATGCAAAATGTTTTATAAAGTAGAACTTATACTTACTATTATTTAAACTTTTCAATAAATTTGATGTATTTAATATGATTAAAAAATATTTTTATCTGATCATGATTTGACACTAGAGGGAGCTGTTCACTGAGTTTTATGGTGAATTTATATAAATGCAAGTACATTGAATGTTAATAAAGGTTATTAATAAAGTTATACATGGTTCACCTTTAAAATATATATAGGTATCGACAAGACTAGTTTTACCTGACATTTTATAATAAAGCAAGTTTGTCATGAAAAAAGCCTATGTATCTTTAATGTGTCTTAATGATGGATTTGTTTCTTACAAACATGCAGCTTTTCACATCACAAGACGTTAACTGATAAACAAGAATCATGTGGATTACTCTTGGATAATTGTGATGTTTTTATCAGCTGTTTGCACTCTCATTCTGACGGCACCCATTCAACGCAGAGGATCCATTGTGAGCAAGTGATGTAATGCTACAATTTCTCCAAATCTGTTTCCATAAAGAAACAAACTTGTTTTTAGCAACTTTTCATTTTTGGGTTAACTATTCCTTTAAAATATGTTCTCAGTGATATCTGAATGTTTATCCTAGTGTACCAGTACTGTGTGATCAAAATATTCCTGCACAAAGGTTTACAAACAGCTATCTCCTTTGGGCGGAGGTTATCCTCGTAAAGGGTTGCTGACTGGGTCTTGTGGTTAATTGCCACTGATTGGATGATGGAGAGAGAGCATGAGGAGGATTGGAGAGGAATGGCAGCTTCAGAATCAACAAAGAGGTGTGGGGGGTGAATGAGAAAACCTGATACCTACAAGCCCTCCCATAAATTCAATTGCAGGGCTATCTTTGTAACCTTTGACCTACCACTGCTACAGTTACAGCACTGGTAGCCATGGCAGCTACGATCAATGAAGCGATGGGGATGACATCATTGTACAGCGTATACACACAACTGGTGAATTAAAGGAGAACCCTGCAGCTAAGATAAAGGCCTTATTTTTAGTACTTTATAGATTGTTTTCTATATTTAGTATATTACAATACATATTTTGAATGGTCTCGTGGAATGAAGATTTTAACTCAAGCTGACAACGCACATATTTGCATTGTATAAGTCACATGTGTTTAAAATGCTTTGCAGATGGAAATGAGTTTAGGGTGGATCTGGCTTTTGTTGTAATATAAGCTTCATTGTTTAAATGCTAAAGTATTCTCTTGCTAGCTGTTGTAGTCATCCCTCCTATGTTTTCTTTGGCATTATAGTGCATATACTGTTATTCCTTTCTAAGAAAAGCAAATCAGACATGGAAGCTTTGTTTACAGCTGGAGCTCTTTTCACCACACAGAACTCTGTTTAGAATACGCTACAGGAAAGGATGATGTCAGAGGACTATCGCTTACAATATCTCCAGATGGACACAGCACCACAGCTCTCGTCTCATGAGAAATGACCTTACTATATTGAACTGAAGGAACATCTGTGATATGGGAATAAAAATATCATTCCATCTTCAAAGTTGCATGATGTAATGCAGGAGTCATATTTGCTGAACATGCAAACAATAGAATCACCAACACCTGTCAAATGTACACAAATGAAGTAGTTCACTAATAAAAAACACCTGTTTTGAGCTGTTTTCGCTTGTCTGATCTGTGCATATATTCAGTTTTTTTTTCATTGGAGGAAGCAATATTATGAATAGAGGACTTGTATTTTAACCAGATTAGAAGTTAAACACATCTTGATGGATTTGTTTCTAAGAAAACAAGCAACTTTTCTCTTCACAAGATGTTCATTGATGTTGTATGAATTAGTTGTGGATTATTGTGATGTTTTTATCAGCTGTTCGAACTCTCGTTCTGACGGCACCCATTCACTGCAGAGCACCTATTTGTGAGCAAGTGATGTAATGCTATATTTCTCCAAATATTTTCCAGTGAAGAAACAAACTCATCTTGGAGGGCTTGAGGGTGAGTATATTTTCAGCAATTTCAGCAAACATTCCTTTAGATGTTGTAGCTTTATTCACAAATTTAGAAGTATTATTCACGTGAGTTAGTACTTTGCCTTTTTATAATTCTAAAATATTAAGACATTGCTCACGTGTAGAGATATTTGTTCTGTCTGGGGTCTTGTGGTCCCAAGAAACTCAGAATGAGGACTGTAAATGTCAACTGCTCTGTTGTGTGTGTGTGTGTGTGTGTGTGTGTGTGTGTGTGTGTGTGTGTGTGTGTGTGTGTGTGTGTGTGTGTGTGTGTGTGTGTGTGTGTGTGTGTGTGTGTGTGTGTGTGTGTGTGTGTGTGTGTGTGTGTGCGTGTGTGTGTGTGTGTGTGTGCGCGCGCGTGTGCGTGCGTGTGAGTTAAAGGAGACATTTGAATACTCACCAGAGCTACCAAATAGAAAGTTATGTGTGCAATTTTGCATGTTAATTATCTGATGCAGATCTTCTTGAACTACTACATAAACAATATGAACCATCATAGCAGACAGCATATGTGTCTCAAGATGCCTTTAAATTACGCAGTAAAAAAACTAGCAGCTGTGGTCACCATAGAAAGTATTGACAATTGTTCAGGTATTTTGGGATGGCAAATAGTTGTATATTTGACAAGTTTATAATTTATTAAGTTATTTAATGTTAATATAAAAACATTGAACTATAAATATCTGCTTTTTACTTTTTATAACCTCAAAAAATACTTTTTACTGACAAAAATAATTTCCATTTGGAATGTTGAAAAATGCATCAAAAGTTTTTGCCAGGTACTTTTTTTTACATAATTGAGTATATTTTACCTTCTGGAAGCAAGACATCATTGATAATGATTGATATTTCCTTTGGTAGCTGGAATGATACACATACTTAGCAAATGGTCATATGATGGTATGAACATACCCCTCTGGGAATGTGCTTTTAAATTATTTGGTAATTCATAGTTTTTACTTGCCAAAACCCTAAAAGTGATGGTATTTTAAGTAAAATTACATATAATGCAATTTCCAATTATTTAAAATGTTCACGGTCACCAATTAACAGGTATTTACCAAAGTTTTGTACTGTTTTTTTTTACTGTTTTTACTGTTTTCCTTGCATTATGTAATGCATTGTTAAATAAATTGAATATGAGTTAATACATTTCCTTGGATTACAACTGAATATTTGAACAATATACCAACAATGTGTTCACAAAACCAAACCCAGTGGGCTTTTTATCACAAATGACAAGGACGACGTTGGCAAATGCTTTTACACTAAGCGTGGTCTTCAGTATGCAAGCCCTCCACCAAGTGACCATGGCAGCTGCTCCAGCCTCTTGAGCCTTATGCAAAGCCTCACCATTGTCCTCTTATTCCTCCCTCCACCCTGGGGTATGGCAGACCACCCTCCTAGCAACCATGGGGATTGCTGATGGTGGGGAGAGGGGTTAACTCTAGTCAGGCCAGGGTGGGGAGCTTCATCTTACACCGCCGCCCATTTACAAATAACATATTGTCCATTTGAACAACTGCCAGTCACCAAAGTTGTTACCCTTTCACGGAGGAAAATAGGAGGCACGTCAGCTGTCAAGGCCACTGTGCTCTCTCATCTCTTAACCCACATACCTCCAGAGCGTGTTTTATAGAAGTTTCTCTAGAAAAACAAAACCTCAGAGAGAAGGCTTTTATATTTAAGGCCTTCAAGGAAAACAACCTTCAGAAATATTGTGGGTTCAATAAATGCTAAGCATAATAACCACAAAAATAAATTATGATTTGGCCTTACTTTTGTTAAATAAAAAACAAAAGCTAAATCTGGGTTACAGTGTGGCGCTTAAGTACGTTTTTAAGTAAATGGGGTCCATTAAACTTAAAATACTCATTGTTTCATTAGTATGAAATGAAACCAAATTTTCATTGAAATTTATAAATTATTGTAATTCTGTTGTGTGTGTTTTTTCTCATTAGTATGTGTGTCTACATAGTTTATAATATTTATTTTTATCTTTTGTACATTTATTTTGTACATTTATTTTTTGTACATCCAATTAAAGTGAATTAAAATGAGAAATGTTGCCACATGGCAAATAGTTGAAATAAAAGAGTATTACTTTAAGTAAGACAAATATTTATATTTAATAAAAAAAAATTGCTATAACCGTGCTCAAGATAAATAAACAATGTCTATGTTAACATGATTTTGTATGAAAAGCCTTCTCATATTGTTATATTAACATTAGGCTACAGCTTTGCTGCCATGGTGACATAATGCCTGAAACTTTACAACTCAGAATTATGGCAAGTGCATTTTAAAATAAACTTTACATATCTGCTGTTAAATGCTACAAACATTGGCCCCATTCACTTCTAAGAGTTTTTTAAGTGTTTATTTTTGGCCCCATTCGTTTGTGCTTTACACTAACCTTGATTTTTCTTCTTTTAAGTAAAATTTTAGTCTTTTGTTTTACTTAACATGCCACAAATAGTGCCAATTGAGCTTATCAAGCACTGAACGCAGAATATTCCTTTAATGGTGTTACACATTTTTTCATACTACCTCAAGCATCGAATTAACATGTCTTAAGCAGGTGAGCTTATAGTCCGTGATGGTTCGCAGGATAAATAAAAAGCCCTCGGAGACAGCATTTAAATATTACCACTCCAGACATTATTTCTAGAAGAGCAGAAGCACGGTTTCAATGGAGGCGCCTGTTTGAAATGCGAGCTGCCTGATTCTCTGCCATCATGCTTAGCATTACTGAAAACACCAGTGCTGTGCCAAAGACCGCTGATGGCACCAAAGCACAAATGAGTCGCACATGTAAGCAAGCGCAAAGCTTGGCTCCCCAAAAAGAAATGAAAATACCACTGATTTAGAGAGTGTTTCTTCATTTTGTGCAATACTGTACTTTTTCAGCACAACCTCACATTCCCATGGCACAAGCGTTCGGCTCCATTGTGATGAGGGTGAATGAAGGCTCAGTGACAGAGGTGAGAGGTCCTCCTCCGACCTCTCCTCCCTCCTCAGCAGTGGCTGATACTGTTAAGACAAAAGGACTCAAATTGAAAGTGCACCTGACAGCAGCACAGTGGGAGACAAGATGAGCATTGTAGTTTGCTTGCTCATTAGGAGGCGACTTTATCTTTTTAAACCTAGGTGTATGTAAGTAAGCATAAACATTTTAGACCTTCCATTTCGATAAAATAACTGCATAAATACACAATGGAAAGCTTTATTTAGAAATGTTAGGCTATTTTGAGTTAGTCTGAGTACATCCAAACGGTTACCTATTTACATGTGTGGTTATGTGAAAATTAATCCAATGCAGTTACCGTAAAAAAAAAACTGGCTGATAAGAAGCTATGCAAATTCACAAAGTGAAAATAAGTAAGCTGCAGCTTATTAGTATGACATTTGCAAGGTAAAATAAAAAAATAACAAAGCTATAATATTGATGATGATCAATTAGCCTACAAGATAAAAAAAACATAAATATATTGTTAATATACGATGAATTTCTAACATATTAGACGTGTTTTGTAATTCTTGCACACTTCGTGAAACGCACTCTCAGCTCGCAGTGTTTTCCCAGATTTCACATTCACGTGCAGCTTACTCGCGCCTCACTCAGACATTCTGTCGCCAACCGCGTGACGTAATCTGCGCGAGCAGCACTGCTACTCTCGATGGTCTCCCTCCGCCAGCGCCGCCACAGGATAATATAGTTCCACGAGCTCTCGCACTCAGACACATAATACGCTGGGATATTAATGAAGAATATTTTTGTTTACATTAATATATGCCAACTTAAGATGATTCTTTACATTAGCAACCTAACATTGAAGGGTTTCATGAAGATTGTCTTAAATAGCATTCATTGATGCATTTCGTTTATAGAAAATATGATTGATTGTCTGTGATGTGGATTGTAATTTTCTAGTTTTTCGTCTTCACGTTGTTACAGACAACTTGTGATTGATAAGCTTTACATGCAAAAATATCTTATGTTGAAATTTTTCTGCACTTTTTTTCGAGATTAGTAAAAATAGTGTAGGCCTATTGACACTTTAGTAGCCCAACTAAAGATTTGATTCATGTTGCTTCATAGCATTTTAGGAAACTATTCATTTATAACTATTTATTTATATCTATAGGCCTATTTCTTTCCTTCTTTATTGATTTTTTTTATAAAGTAGGCTAAATCAAAATTGAAAAAAATATAAAAACTATTAAATCTCGTTTCATAGTTTTAAAATATCATCTAAATCCCTTTCAAGAATTTTTTTTTTACATTTTATTTTACATTAGCAATTAAGGCACTCATGTCAATCAATCAATCAATCAATCAATCAATCAATCAATCAATCAATCAATCAATCAATCAATCAATCAATCAATCAATCAATCATCATGGTACCTTAAAATACTGGGTGGACATTTTTCTGATAATTTGTGTTGTTTTTAAAACATGCAAATCCAAATGGCATCAATGTCTTTGATGATTTTTAGTAATGGAGGTTTCTTTACACCTTTCTTCACCCACACTACCTGTATTGTATTCACCCTACTGTACTGTACAGTGATAATTCACATCCGAAGTTGTTGTATGTTGAGCTGAATTAACACAGCATCACTTGATATGTTCATTGCTCCACATGTTTAACCACGGTCCTACCCAGGACAGTGCCACTATGGGCTACAGACTGCCTGGCCTCCTCGGGCCCTAGAAAGAGTGGGCTACTTTGTTACAATGTTACATAATTCATTCCACAGTACTTTGAAAACGTTGAATGTGTAAAAAAAGTAGGACTTGTTAGGACTTGCGCACCGCCCCTCACTATATCCCGCGGCGTGATACGAGTTCAGTGCGGAGGGTGCGGCGGTCCGCGACACACTGACGCCAGGCGAGAGCGCAGCAAGTCTGGCTGTTTGAGTGCTGTGAAGGATCGCGTCAAGGTGGCGCACAAGGTACAGTAAACTTTAGGTTTCTTTTTAAACGCGTCAAGAAACTGTAAAATTACAAATGGCACTTTTGTAAATGGTTTTTAGAGGAACGCGCAATGTATTTCTTCTTAGCGAGAGTTTATCGCGCATTGTGAGCAGTAATGAAGCATCCAACTTGGTGGCTCTTCATAACAACTCAAGAGAGTATATCAGTCTCAGTGTTTGCTATGGTTCATGTGTGTGTGCGCGCGTGCACATCAGCGTGTTGTTCTCACGAAGTCATGCTGTTTCTAGAGCATTAAGTACAATTTTGTTTGACTGTCTGTCACATGATGTTTGTGCTGTTGATGTTTGCAGTCAGTTTCAATAATATAATACAAATATAACATTTTTGTGTTGTATTCGTTTACATGCTTTATAACTGTTGACCTTGATTTATTATTAAATCCACACAAATTTGTTCAAATCTGTTTAGTCATTACTTTATATATTATTCATTCCATTATGCTTAATTTCGTGCTTTACCACCCAGTTTTGTTTATTGTGCAGTTGCAGGGTACTTTTGTGATGGTTCAAAAATGGCAATAAATCATACAGGTCACTTGCAGTGAATATTTGCCCCTTACATGATGCATGCAGAGCCTGTGAGACCTGAGCCAGATTTCCTGACATCATTGAAGATGACATATCAGATTACTCAAAGGACAAGAATTTGTCCTTGTCCATGATTTGCTTGGATTGTTTTATTCTCACACAGTGTGTGTGTGTTGTTTGGGACAGACAGAGAAAAGGAGTGTGTGTGTGATTGTTTTATATCGGCATTTAACATACTGTATTGTTTGAGTTGTCTAGGTACCTTGATGGACTGAGATGAGCAGTGACTCTCTCGTACATTGTATAAACTGAGTGTTGCATTTTAAGGCTGGCCTATAACTACATTAGAAAGCCATTGAAATAACTATTATTGAATGTATAGAGAGTTTAGAGACATTATACTAATACATTTTCAGTACATTAATACAAGATGTACAATAAAACGTTAGTGTTTTGATGTTAGCTTTCATTGAATATTGTGATTCTGATAAATTCAGATTTCAATTTTTGTTACAAAACTTTGGGAGCAAACAAAAATCGGCAGACCCCCTGTGATACCCAAATTTTGAAAATCAAAGCTTACAAGTTTAAACATTGTCTAAATAAAATACATACAATTTTATGTAGTTACTGTATGTTTGCAGATAGATTTTGTGTGTGCATGGGGTCACAGTTAATCGTATGCTTAATACAATTTTTATAAAATAAATAAAAAGTGAAAAATAAAAGTAATTAAATTTTGCTTGTACAGATTGTAAATGCTGTTCATTATTATTTTAATTGCTATTATTATTATTAATTAAATCATATTATTAATCATTATCCTTCTGTCCACTATAGTTAAACATTATCACAACTGTATATCATAATATAAGATAACTGGCACATTGTTCACAGACCTAAAAAGTAGTTTTCATCATCATTTTTATTGTTATTGTTGGTGGTGTTAATATTGTGAGAAAGAAACGATATCTAATAAATATGTAAACAAACTAAAAATACTATCACAATATCATAATAGCTACAAGACATCTGACAGGTATTTTATTCACAGACCAACATAGTACTCCTGCTTTGTGATTGTTAAGTGTGAAGTGAATGCATCCATGGCGTGCTCAGGTCTGTGTGTGGACTCAAACATATGAAATGCCTTTCCAATGATTTGTTTTCAAGAAGTGTAACCGGTCAACCTTCTTTTGTAATCCTAGTGGTTTGTAGACTCATAGTAAACAGCGAAGCTCCACAGTGACTCACAACATACCAAGAACAAACAATTAGCCATCAGTTTACAGAGCATTAGCTGTTGTGAATGAACCTTTGGCCA
Organism: Ptychobarbus kaznakovi; assembly: GCA_027422405.1. Taxonomy (NCBI): domain Eukaryota; kingdom Metazoa; phylum Chordata; class Actinopteri; order Cypriniformes; family Cyprinidae; genus Ptychobarbus; species Ptychobarbus kaznakovi. The sequence continues at coordinate 11,396,357 of CM049799.1, forward strand.
GTTTGATTTAAAAGTGGCATCACAGGGAGTTCAAAGCTCACTTGGTTTTGTTCTGAGTGTCTGTCTCTCTGACTTTCACTTTCATTTTATCCCTCCTTTTCCATTTATCCAACCCTTGTTTTTTTTATTCGAGAAGATCGCAATAGAGCTGGCGCTTAATGGACGGCCCCAGATCCAGCCCTTGATAAATAATGTAAGTTCTTTATAATGCAGAGTCTCCTGGGAAGGCAGAGAGAGCATCATTACTGCCTCCTAAATTGATTAACGGCACTGAACCAGCGCAAAATGATACATGGAGATGATGCGGGGGGTCAAGGCTGTCAAAGTTGCATGATGAGAGCCACATTAGCTCTGCCCGCTGCACCAATCCTCAAGCTAATGCTAATATTTACATGCACTCAGGCCTGGAGAGCACTAGCTGAATGCGCTATGATTGCCTTTTAATGGCTGCCCTGCATTGCAAATGTGGAACCGAAACTGCCGTTTTTTTCCATTTGCGCAATTTTTCAAGCAGCAAGTGCTCAATCATAGTTCACTGACAAGACGCCTTCACGCTCATCTTATGCTCATTTCGTCTCCACCCAATTTTTGCATCCCGTGTCGGTGCACTAAGCAGTTGGCCCAAACAGTGAACTTGCCTTCAAGTACTGGTTGTTTTGACTGGGCTCCAGGCAGCCCACACTAACATTGTCTGAGTCAATACAGTGGTATATTGACCCTTTATGTAAGTGTGTGGTCAGACCAGTGGTCAGATTTTATGAATCTTCAATAATATGTATCAATTCCCATCACTCCGACAGCCTTTGCGTAGATGTTTGGACTGTGGAGTTCCTCTCTAAATGACGTGGAATTGAATTAAACAAGGCAGCTGGACAGCAACTCTGAGACTTGTCGGTGGTCATCAAAGCTTAGTTCTAACCAGACAGACCAAAAGATCTTACCAAACCCAAGGGCCTGGTGTGAGAACAGCATCTACGGATGTTCAAACAGCACCTGCTGTGGGAATACCAGATCCGTGCGGTGTTTGGGTTTGGGAAGGGCACTTTCAACATGTATGACAGCTTCCCTAAGGGAACAGCTGCATGTGTATTTGAGTTTGAAGTGGACCTACAGCCTTTGACAATGAGAAGCCTCTGGCAGCCTGTGATACGTAGAGATAAAGAGGCTCTTGATGTGTCAGGGAGATACTTGTAACAGTCACATAAAGGTGTTGAAGAGTTACTATACTCCTTAGCTCTTAGCGAGAGTTTAGTGTGTCATAATATGTTCCCTGTAGTATTATGTCGTCACTTTGATATCAGAATCTCAGATTTGCTTAGTGATTAAATTTAACGTAATTTTGTTTAAAGTTTAGTCATTTTTCTTTCACAATGGTAATGTTATTATTGGTTTTAAACTGAAGGATTTTGTCATATTTTTTTATACCTCTTTTTAGCAATTATAAAATTGAGAAGTCATTTGGCATTTCACATTTTAGATGAACTACAGAAAAGCAAAATGAAAGAAAAAAAATATGTTTCAGTAATCCTGAGATTTTTTTTAAATTGTCGTCAGTATATGAAGTTTATGAGAATATATAATCTGAGAATTATTAGCATCAATTCAAACAGTCCATATTCAAATTCTAACAAGACAACATCAAAACAACAAAATATTACTTTGCAGTATTTTCAAACTATGTCTATATTACTTGCACAAACCTGCATGCTGCAATGGTTCAATATGCATGTAGCCTATATTCTTAAAATCCAGTCCCAACGTGTGTGTTTTTACAAAAGTGTGTGAGATCAAGCTTTATTAAGACTTTATTTTACTTACTATTATAATACCAATAAATGATGCATAATTACATGTAGGGTTGGGTACCGTTCACATTTGAACCGGTACGGTACCGGTATCGGTATCTGAAATTCGGTACCGGTACCCAATGGTACCTTTTTTTGGTACTTTACTTTCTGTGTAATTACAAAAAGATTAAGTGAAAAAATAAGTCCAAAACTCTCAATTTCAAAATTTTTATCAATAGGGCCCTACAATTTTTTTTTCTTACAGAAATATTTAAACCGTCTTTTTGCGTTTTAATATTCACATACACTAGTTCATATAGCAATTCGAATTAAGTGACAGACCTTCTTCTATTCATCCAAAACTTGACGAATTCCATGGCATTCCGCGCTATAGAGTAAATCCCGTTTTTATGAATGTACTCCGCCATCCTGTCTGCGTTTTTGCAGAAACCATATGACCCTAGAAATGTAAACACACTTCAGAACATTTAGGTTTGCCCTGTGTGTTGTGTTTTAAAGAGTTGCAGGGGTGACATCATGTCACAGCGCCTCTCTCTCTTGTATGCGCCCAAATGCGTTCTCAGGTACCGAAATTTGGTACCGAATTATTTAATGTGAATCGATACTCGGTAGTGCTGACGCAATTTGGTCGGTATCCTTAAAAGTACAGAGTTCGGTACCCAACCCTAATTACAAGCAATTAACCCAAAACTAAACCCTAATCCTGACCCTAACCATAATAGTAAGTAGTTAATTAATATTACTCAGTACCTTAAGTTATACACTGTAACAAAGACACCTTAAAATAAAGTATAAATTATTTTAAATGTATTTATCTCTTCCAGGTCAAAATAGAGCAGAATGCATTATGAAGTATATGTAAACATTATGCCTAAACTGAAAATTTGGTGAGATGAGCTGAAAGATCTGCATTACTGTATGACTGTTAATCTGAAAAAGCATTAAGCAATAGAAGAACACATACACATTGATTCACTAACTGACAGATCTTCCATGGCATGAAGTCTTTACAAGCTCAACTGGTCCTTATTCAGCAAGAACAGATGGAAAATTCCTCACATATTTATCTTTAACCCATCTATCTTCTTTAGCTTTTCTTAAGAAGAAAGAATTTGCCACGAATTCTTACTTCCTGTCCACTGAAATGTTAGGTTCTATTATGAAAGACTACAAAAATTAGATCCCTTGTCTTAATCAAAGTGAACCCAAAGACCAACCAAAAAATATATATATTTTCCATCTTGCAGGTTATTGGCGATGCACTTCCTGCCCTTTGCTCATCTCCTCCCTGACAACAGCACAAGGTTTAAATGAGTATTTGGCTGCGAGTTGATGCTAAATATAGCAGCAACTTTTTAGCCTCCCTTTTGCTGTGGTCCACAATAACAGCTATTACTCTCTCTGTAGTTAATAAACTGAATGACTCCAACTGTCCATGCTAGTTTATAAGCCAATGACATTTTGTGATTTTGTTTAGATTTTGTTTTTTTAGTTTGTAAGAAACTTATCGAGTAAAAATATTGTCAAATTTAAACTATAGAGTAGGGCTGGGTGAAGTGGCCTAAGAAAAAAAAATCCCAAATTTTTTTTCACAAAAAAAATCAGTTTTACGATTTAAATAGATTTTTTTCCCCCTACTTAAAATCAATCTGCAGATGATAAAGAAATAGTTCAAAACAAGTTTTAAGCTTTAACTAGAATTGTCCCTTCTGGGATTTGATCTGGATTTCCCCCTTGGGGTTAAAGTGCAATCAGAAACAACAAGCCAAATAGATAAGATGGCAGGCCCTGCCATTGTAAACAGTGAAAATGATGTGACCCTTTTTGATAAGTTTTCTTTAAACAAAAGTTTAACATCTTGCTATTCAGTAGGTAGAAGGTTGTTCTGATAAAGTGCAAACAAAACATTCAACAGCATTAAATATCAGTGACTGTAGGTTATTTTTTGGCGGGACGATGACGAGTGATTTGTAGATCTGAGCACCACTGACAAATATCTAATCTTGTAAAATGTGTGGTAAGTACTGCCGCTCCATAGTTTTAAAAGTACAATATGTAAGTTTTCGCTACTAGAGGTCACAACATTAACAAAGGCGAAGATTGATGACGCCATGAATGAGGATGTTCACGGATGAGGTAATGGATTAGTTTTTTTATTATCTTTACTTGCCACAGTTATTTTTAAAAAGCGAATACAGAGAATTTGAGCACAGAACTTACATTGTCAAAGAACATTATGACTGACTTAAGTCTAGCGTGAGTCTAAGCACTCTCAAAAAACACGTCATTTTCTTTCCGAACTCCGTATTGGGATGCAACGGATTGCGGGGGGTATGGGGGAAGGATCACGATTAGGGCTGCAGAGATTCGTCTACGTCATCGATTATGGCGATTATAAAAATACGTCGATTAGCATGGAGTGCGTCGATGCGTCTCACCTTTAGCCACGCCCATTGCGCGAGCCTGCAGTTATCCCTACTTAAGACTGTTTTTCTGCCATGTTTAACACAAACAAGACTCTAGAGCAAAAGTTAAAGGCTAGTATGGCAACATCACTTCACTTCAGCGTTCATAGAGCATTATATTATTATACAACCGTCAGAACTGCATATGTATAGGATTCACAACCGCATTCAAAGCTGCGCTGAATGAACGGAACAGCACGGGACATCGAGTTGCCGATATAATCATAACGGGTTTAATGCACTCACAGAGATGGAGAAGGAAAAATGGTTTGCGTTCCTCTTAAGATCCGCCGGAGCTGCCGTCAGTGCCATCACGCGCAATCGCGCGAGCTCTGAGACACGCGCACCAAACGCGCGCTCTGCACTCGCTATCAAAGCATTTAAAGACATTGTTAGTTGTTTAACTGTGTGATGGATAGGAAAACTCTGGACTTGACTCATTTATTTAAAAACGGGCTGTCGGCTGTGTTTCTATTGATTGTATCATTGCCCTGTAATTCTTTTTCTTTCGTTCTTTCTTTGTTGTTGTTATTTTTTTTTTAAGTATTCATTATGAGAAAAGGTTTGAATAAAATAAAAGATTAATAGCAGTATTTACTGTTATTATTTATTGATAGTTTAACTAAAGAATTCATCAACTTATGAGAAAATAATAAATAGATTAATTGAAAAATAATCGATAGATTAGTCGACAATAAAAATAATCGTTAGCTGCAGCCCTGATCACGATGCCGGCTCAACATCGTGATGTCTATCAGCCATCGGCGATGGACGATGGCATCAGGTGTGTTCGACTTGAAGTGGCACTGTGCAGAATGATCACTGTGTGACATCAAAGTATCGCGAGAGCAATTCGAAAGCGTAAGGATCCGTCTGCTCTTTTATCTCTGTCGCGTTACTTTGATGTCACACAGTGATCATTCTGTGCAGTACTGCTTCAAGTCAAACACACCTATCGTCTATCGGCCCAACTTATGGCAAACGAGCGGGGAAGGGCTGAGCCCTTTCAGAACTACGGGAGCCTAGAGGTGAGCGTCGGCAGATGTTAAAGAGAAACCCGATTTTCATTCAAACAAGTCGATGTAAACTACTCATTCGAGTTATTCAATAAAATGTATTTATCGCCCAGTCCTACTATAGACAGAGGTGTTTGTGTTGTGATACTTTGCCCTGATTGTATTTGTAACCTACAATCAGACAAGCTTTCTAAATTGAAACAGTAGCTGAGGGTAGTCACACTCACCGAGGACAACATTATTCTTAGCACTCAGCATAGTTCAAATAGTTGCTATCTGATGTCACCTTACTTATCTAGTGTTGATGGGCCAAAACAGAATCAGTAGAAAAAAAAACTCTCTTGCCTCCCAGACTCTGATGGACTGGAAAGTCCTTGGCAACACAAAATAACCTTAGACTTTTTCATGTGTGGAAAGAAGAAAAAAAAAGAGCAAGAATAATGTTTTACAGCTTAGAAGTGGTTCAGTTATCGTACTCGATGTGAAATCGTCCCACCCTGAGAAATGTTTTTCAGGCCTCTTGCTTTATTCCAATGAGGATGCTATGCAGAACCATCTGGTAACTTCAAAAGAAGTGTGAACTCTTGCATCGTGCGCTCTTATTTCCCTTCCCTGAATGCTGGTTAGTGAATGGCTGCTTTGGGATCTCTCCGAATTGACACTTACCTTTATTCCAAATGTGTTTCCCTCTCTATTCTCATGTGGAAAGGCTCCCGTTTTACACTTTTTTTTTTTTTTGACCAAGTGATTGGCTAACTAGAATCTATAATATGTTTCAAAGCCTACAGTGGTCTCCTGAATGGCATCCTGTTGTAAGCTGCAGCGTCTTCACGAATGAGGAAACTGATATGAGTCAGGACATTGTTCAGTGCTATACAGCATCACATTTAGTAGTGTGTCACACCAGTATAATTTAGCGTGCCGTATGAATACGTCCCACTTCCCATATCCTGAAAGCCATTTTGAGAACTTACCATAGAGCAGATGTAATTGGAATCTTTACGCTGTGACCATAAAGGCAGCCATTCCGAGAAGCTGTAACAGAATGACGTCGTCATCACAGTGATCTCAGGGTAGAAGATGTATTGCGTCATTTGCTCTGGATTGGCGGCATTAAAGTATTTGTGCACAAGGATACCTCACTAAACTGATTTCAGAAAGGCTTCTGATGCAGCTTAACGGTAAAATCATCTACAGCCAGGGTTGCCAGGTTTTCACAACAAAACCCACCCAATTGCTACTCAAAACTAGCTCAAAATAGTTTCCCGGTCCCCCAGTAACAATCGTGTTCCAGGGGGTAAAATACACGCTTTTTTGGTGGGGTTCCCCTGGTAAAATTAGCATTTTAGGGGCTAAATATCACGTTATTGGGGTCACTTCAACCCGCGGACATGAAAAACAACCCGTGGCAAAAATATATTAAATATAAAATGTTTTAATTACTAAAACACAAATTTATTGCTAGAAATCAAATCAAAAGTTTAAAAGTTATTTAAAAACATATTTTCTAACAAAATTACTACCAACTGCAATTTTCTGATTTCCTTCCAAATTGACTGGATAAAGGTATCTCATTAGATAGGATATGACCCAATCGGGTTTGGATGTGCTTTGTTGCCTTCCTACCTATGTTGGGAAGGCAGAATTTTTCAGATTTTGGTCACAGCCATAGTCTGATGTAGTGTTGTCAAAAGTATTGGCACCAAGTCAATACTTAAATTACTTAAACGATACCAGGGTTGATGCAGTACTGTTTTCAGATGGGTGCTTTCAAATTCTCGTGTTTGTTGGAGTGCTCTGAGCGTCAAGGGTTTCTATTTACACTGTGTTTTTGCAGCACTAAGAATTATGACCAATCACAGAAGCTTCTAAGTCAGTTTCTCCTCAATACATCACAGTTTGTTCAGTGTGAGTGCTGCGCACTTGCAAATCGTTTTGCTGTAATATAACCAACCATGTATAAACAATGTAAATAAGAAATTTATTGTGCAGTATAGATAGGCCTGGGCAATAAATTGTATTGGTATAAATCGATAGTACGTCTTGTAACGATATAAAATATGTTTGATATTTTGAACGGATCCCAAAGTATAAATGTCTGACTGAGTTGTCTGTCTCTTTACAGGTGCACTTGACAGTCTGACCTAGCTCGGGAACAACACAGCTTTCAGTAATTACCCCTGTCCATGTGTCGCTGTGGTTGAGTATTTAGATTTTCTTGGAGGAGGCAGAGCAGAAGTTCCTTGTTCCTGTGTGGCTGAATCCTACGGAGTAACTGTGACTGCTTTGGCTGGGGCGCACGTGGCGCCACTATGAACGTCACCTCGCTCTTTTCCTTCACCAGCCCGGCAGTCAAGCGACTGCTGGGCTGGAAGCAAGGCGACGAAGAAGAGAAGTGGGCAGAGAAGGCGGTGGATGCTCTGGTCAAGAAGCTGAAGAAGAAAAAGGGTGCTATGGAGGAGCTGGAGAGGGCACTCAGCTGCCCCGGTCAGCCAAGCAACTGTGTCACTATCCCCCGCTCGCTGGACGGAAGGCTCCAGGTGTCACACCGGAAAGGGCTGCCTCACGTCATCTACTGCCGCGTATGGCGTTGGCCCGACCTGCAGTCACATCATGAGCTCAAGGCCCTGGAGTGTTGCGAGTTCCCTTTTGGAGCTAAGCAGAAAGATGTGTGCATCAATCCCTACCACTACAAGAGGGTGGACAGTCCAGGTCAGTGATTAAATATATTTGAGCCGGTTGTTCATGAGCACAACATAATAGAAGCAGATTGATTCATTGTACTAGTGGTTGGGATTCATTGATTCATCCCAGTGATATGAATCTTTTGAATTTGTTCATTTGGATTCATTCAGTGACCCTTTCTTAGGCTACATCATTATGACAATAGATGGTGCCAAGTTTATTATGATAGTCACTGAATCATTCATATTATTAATATTTTAAAGACTGTCTACTGACACAAGTCTTAAGGGTGTGTATTTTCACACCAAAGAAGATATAACCGCCTATCAGCAGCATCCACTCGACTTCGTTTTCTCATAGTAAAGGGGATATTATCGTCTGTTGCAGTGGGCAGTATATTTATAGTTATTGGTTGAACTTCATTTTATTATTCTTATAATTAACATTTGTATTTCCACAGAATCTACTTTGAGACTCTAGAAAGAGTGTTTAAGCATCATAAGCTGTTTTCCCACATGACAAAAGCAGATCTATAATTTCTATTAATCTCTTCCATTTTGTGAAAATGCAGACTCGTTCTAAGAAGCACTGAATTGGTTCAGTAGGTCAAACTGATGAATTGCTGCTTCACAATCATCACTCAAATGATGTTGACTTGTGCTCATAAGCAGTCATGTGCTTCAAAAGGGCAAGACTCATGTGAACAGAAATTATGATGCATGGAATGAAACAAGAATGATTTGTCTCTTTATAGATTTGTTCAAAAACACAAATTCATTCACAATCTATACATAGTCATAGAAAACCTGGACATATCAAAATATTTGTTTAAATGTCATGGTCTGTAAATGCATTGAAATTACAAAAATGTTAAAGTCATAAATTGAATCCACTATAATTTGTTCCTTGTGATTTAAATGTCTATGAAATGTTTGTAAAAAATAATTTTTCAGAAGTCATAAACGGCTGGAAAAGTCATAGATGTTAATTGGCTAAAAGGTGTTGGATCCTGTAAATATCACTAAACTGGACGTTGTTTTGTTTTTAAAGCAATGAGATTCTGTCCATGTGACTGTTTTGTTTTAGAAAGTAATGATATCATCTTGTATGAAAATGGTGTGCAGTTTTTATTTATTAATTTATCTTTCTCTGTCAGTGAATCCCATATGGATTATATAGCCCATATGTACCTTTTTTCATGCATGTTCCTGAGTTTTCCCTTCCCATGGTTCATGCAGATGGTCTTTCTTTTTCTGTCCTTCCCCTTCCATATCTCTCTCTGGCCTCTACCAGGTGCTTTTATCATTTGTTTGATCCTGATACCGCTTGAGAGAAAACTGTGGAGTCTAAAAACCTTCTGTGCTCTATGTGTTTGTGTGTGTCTTTATGGGAAACAAGAACGTTTTCTTTACCTCTGCTTATGGTGAGAGAATAGACTTCAAACGCACAGCCCCCTTTTTGTTGGCTAAGCAGAAGATGAGGGTCAGCTGACAACACAGAAACAGCTGTCCACAGTATGTGTGTGTGTGCACATTATGAGAGCAGGAGCAGGAAATTCCAGGCGGAGGCAGAATGAGGGCTTTGTTCAGGCCAGAGTCTGTGTACACTTGTGTGTGTGTGTGTGTGGAGGCTGAAACATGTGGCTGTATAGAGGAAGAGTTTTACAGGAACTTTGTCACCCACACAGACAATAGCAGGAAAGACTAGTTGCCCGCCTTGCACACGCTTGTGTAGTGCAGGCCTGTGGATGTCTGGACACCTGTCCCCCCCCCCCCCTTCCAGAATTGCTCTCCACATCCATTGTTTAACAGTTCTCATTGCTATATCACTGAAATACATGTTCCCAATCTCACAGCAAACAAATAAAAAGGTGTGGGCAACACAGGCGGAAACACCAGTTACCACATTTTATTGCTCTACTATTTTTTAGAGAGGACAGGCGTCTCTTGGATGAGATAGGGAACTTGTATATTTTACAAAAATAGTGGATGACAAAACAGATAATCAAAATTATTAAAGGGATAGTATACCCCAAACATGAATATTCTGTAATCATTAACTCACCCGCATGTTCCAAATCTTTTTTTTTTCTTCTGTGAAGCATAGAAGAAATTTAGAGAAATCTCAATGTTTTCTGACAATACAATGATGGTTCTTTCATTGTATGGACACAAACAGTTGAAACATTCTTATAAATATTTTTTTTGAAAGTCATAGTGGTTTGTAAATGAATGAATGATGCATTTATATAGCGCTTTATTGTGTATTGCTGTACACCCAAAGCGCTTTACAATCATTTGTGTGTGTGTGTGTGTGTGTGTGTGGGGGGGGTCTCTCATCAACCACCACCAGTGTGCAGCATCTACATAAATACAAAAAGTTTGATGGACTCTCCTGTCACCTACTATATTCAGATTGCTTATGCATGGCATATTTCTCCTCTCTTCCTTCAGTGCTGCCACCTGTGCTGGTGCCACGAAACAGCGAGTTCAATGCGAAACTCTCTATGCTGCCACGCTTCCGTAACCCACTCCACCAGACAGAACCCTCTATGCCTCAGAACGCCACCTTCCCTGACTCCTTTCAACAGCAGCCAGCGAATGCCCTTCCCTTCACCCCGAACTCCCCAACCAACAGCTACCCCAGCTCGCCCAACAGCGGCACAGGCAGTTCAGCCACCTTGCCCCATTCTCCATCCAGCTCGGACCCAGGCAGCCCTTTTCAGATGCCAGGTGAACTGCGCTTATTCTATTTCACTGTCTTTAAAGTAACAATCAAGAAAAGATGCAAGTATTTTGTTTTATACAGAAGTGTTTATTCACACAGCAAACCTGCATTTATTTGATCAAAAATGCAACAAAAAGTAATATTGTGATTTATTTGGATTTTTTTTTTATTGTACTTGTTTAAGAATAAAATCTGAGCTGAACTTTCAGCAGCCATTACTGCAGTCTTCAATGTCACATGATCCTTTAGAAATCATTCTAATATGCTGATGTGCTTCAAGAAACATTTATTTTTATTATAAATGTTGCAATATGTTTGGATTAATCAAAAGAACAGCATTTATTTACTTTCTTCCAAAAGGAAAAAAAATCCTGATGTTTTGAGAAACCATGGAGAATGTACTTGTGTGATTATATTCATAATGTATAATATGTATACTTTCAGTACCTTTAAGGTACTGCAAATAATATCAGATGCATTATTTATTTATTTATTGAGTAGACAAATTGTTTGCTTATTGAGTTGCCTTGTAATTGTACCTTTTAAGAAGAGAACATATTTTTTTTGTGGTAGAAGACTGTTAATTAAAGGTACATATTATGGAGCCTTTACACAGACTATAGCATTGTAAATTGAGTATAACAGTAAAAATATAACCGTAAAGTATTTTAAAGTATTTTAAATTATGAAAAAAAAAAGTCTTATTAATAAGACTTGCTGTTCTTCTGTAGAAATCTACACTGCTATAGTTTACTACATATTTTGAAACCTGTGAATTAGGGCTGCATGATATTTTGCATGCGATAGTCATGTGCATCTTGTCAGTAAAGACGGTTCTGTGATTAGCCTTAAATCGCCATCAGCTGTTTTCAAATGGAGCGGCATTTAATACACAGAGCTGTAGTTCACTGACAAGCTACGCAATTCACGCTCCGAATCACATGCAATAGTGAATGTGAGATTGTGTAGCTTGTCAGCGATCTACGGCTCTGTGTATTACATGCCGCTCCATTTGAAAACAGCTGATGGAGATTTATGGCTAATCACAGAACAGTCTTTACTGACAAGATGCGCATGACTATCGCATGCAATATATTGTGCAGCCCTACTGTGAATGTAAAAAATATATAATTTTAGGTATATTTATGTTGAATGTATTGAGAGCTATTTGTATTCTGTGGGATACTATTTATCTTTTTATGTATCAAAATCTCTTTTGTCTGATTTTTTTTTTTTTTTTCTTGGGTTGTTGCTTCAAAAGATACCCCTCCACCAGCTTATATTCCCCCAGAGGAGCCAATGACACAGGACTGTCCCCAACCAATGGACACGAACCTGCTAGGCCAGAACCTGCCATTGGTGCTCAACAACCAACCAGGTACACTCCATTTAAATGATAAAAACCACACCAAAATGAGACACCACACTAAGCTTCAGTCACTCCGGCAAAGATATTGCCCGTTCCTTACAGCATGACACTGGCTGTTTATAGCTATCAGCAGCTGCCTGCCCACACTGCAGGTGCAGGAAATCCAAACACAAACATACTCTCACACACACAAATTTACTGACAGTCAGACTTTTTGTTCTTTAAATCTGGTTAATCTTGCAGCAAAGTATGCAATAAAATCACATTAAAGGGATAGTTCACCCAAAAATGAAAATTGTGTCATCATTTACTCACCCTCAAGTAGTTCCAAACCTGTATGAATGTCTTTGTTCTGCCGAACACAAAGTAAGATATTTTGAACAAAGTTTGTAACCAGGCTGTTTTGGGGCACCATTGACTAAATACTATGGAAGTCAATGGTGCCCCAGAACTGCTCTGTTTCCCACATTCTTCAGAATATCTTCCTTTGTGTTCTGCAGAACAAAGACATTCATACAGGTTTGGAACTACTTGAGGGTGAGTAAATGATGACAGAATTTTCATTTTTGGGTGAACTATCCCTTTAAGTTACGGTTATATAATATCAGATAGTAATTTTGTTCTTTGAATATCGGTAAACAGTAACATTAATAATTAATTTACTGTATTTTATTCCACATCCTGCTCTCTGTTATCTTTCAAACAATGTTGAGATTGAAGGCTAAGAAAATAAATTAAGTGGACTTGCATATTCAGGCTAAACGATTTCAAATGTAAATGTTACAAAATTGTGCACAGTTTTGTCATTTAAATGTAATATCGTTTTTACATTGGTATCCAATTAAATCCATTATGATAACTTTACAGTTACTGCTTTTATAGAAATACCATTAATTGACTAATTTGAACATCCAGCAACAATATTTAGTCAGAATTATTGTGCTTCAGTTCTCTGTTGTGTTCTGTCTGTTTGGAACCCATGTGTGTGCTTCCACTCAGTGGAGTCTATAAAGTTTAACCGAGACTTGCTTGCTGTCAGGACAATATAACCATAAAACGTAATGTGCTGTGCTGTATGTGCTGGGAAAACATGTCTGAAACACATTAAACAGCAAAGACGCCTGTCAATTGAAGCCAGTAAACTATACGAGTACATATGTTGGTTTAAAGAATATATAATATAAAGCATTCTCATGTTTAGGACAACTAGGGTCTGCTATTTGTTTAGTGTTTTTGTCTGTAGACTGCATTTTTGTCCATGACTGATGAAGTTAAAGTGCACAGCGCAGAGACCAGACTAGATAATGCAGTTTGTTGTTAATTATTTCTATTATACGTTAGTTATTGCAGCACTGTTGGGCTGTGACTTAGTATTGGTTATGGCTCATTATTTACAGTTAGTTAATGATAGCAAAAGCTTGAATGCACACTGCATACATTACTGCCCTGAATGCTGTAAACACCTTTAATATGAGTTAATTACAGGTTTTAACTTTACAGGTATTTTAATTTTATATTAGCACATATTTTTATAATCCTACTGCTCAAAATACCTGGGATTTTCCCAAAATAACCACTATATGGAGTCAAGATATATATTTTGTTGTTGATATGGACTACGTTGATGAGAGTGATGTAGTAATGTTCACTGTGAAGCTTACACTGCGATGTACATGAGAGAAAACAGATTTGACCGTCTAATTTTCACCAGTAAGAAAAAGTGTTTTAAAACTTGTTGTTTTACAGAACGTCACAGTTATGTATGACATGAGAATAAGGCCTGACGTTAGGGAGAACATTTTAAGGAAAATATAATTATATTTTCATAATTATTTTTTTCTTCTCAAACCTTGTCTGTGGAGTAAAAACAGCCCTGGCCAAATGCCCCAGAGAGCATCACTTCCACTTTGATAATTACTGTAGTTACCATGTTCTGAACATCATATCCTTTCTTTTTCCCTCAGGTGTTAATCTATCTAGGTGGTTGAATAAAAATATTTGGTCTTTATATCTAAAGATTTCCTCAACTTGGCACCAGCAAGCTTGTTAGCTAGACAGTTAGCATCAGCTAACAATATTTACTTATTTTCAGTATGGTTATGAATAAACATTCATCTGTCTACTCGGCTAGTTGATCTAAACAATATACAAATGTATACTGTTAAAACAATATAAAATCAGATGTCACATAGGGCTAAATGCGTAGCATTTTAATAAAACTGCTAACGTTACAGCAACGGGAAATATGAATGTGCATGAGTTATTTTATTTAATCTGTGTAATTTCAATGTTTCGTTTTTCTGACCTAAAACATAGAGACACTGATGTTGATGTGTGTGATTTCCAGCATTTCAGTGGTCTTAAATAGATCACCCTTTATTGCAGATTTACTTCACAAACAACTGACAGTTTTGACCTAAATATTATTTCCAGTTACATTAATTAATGCTAAAATTCGACATTAGTTACTTACTTTTAGAAGCATCAACGCGGGTGTGTGCTCACAACATCTCCCCTTCACTGGCGACTCGCTCTAAACGGATCATTTGAATCAGTGAGTTGTCGACTCGAGAACAGCTGCAATCGGATCATTTCTATTCATGAATGTATCGTTTGTTGTGATTTGCGAACTGATTTAAAAGGTTCATTGAAAATAATCAGTTTGTTCATGACACTGCTTCTGCATCTCGGAGCATGTGATATATTATAAGGAGTAACAATATGTTTAATGGAATGTAGTGAAGTAAAAAGTACGATCTTATGCTTTGGAATGCAGTGAAGTAAAACTGCTCCAGTAAAGTACGGATTAGGGATGTTCATTTTAACCGTTAACCGACCGATAAGAATTTTGACCGATTAATACAATGTTAAACGGTTTAAAGTCACTTTTTTTCCCAGTAATTTATCAAAATATTTTAAAAGGTTTGCTGCATGAATATAAAATAAAAAACAATACAATAAAATGTACACAAACCTGTATTTACCGAAGAAATGCTTCAATTCGAATGGCACGTAGAACTGCTCTCTCCAGAAGATGATACAAAATCCCCGCGATAAATAACCCAACCACTGGGTTACTCTGACCCAGGATCTGAGTAACACTAAAAACTACCCAAACATCGGGTTGTTACATTTGACCCAGAAGCTGGGTAACACAAAAACTACCCAAACACTGATAAAATAACCCCAAAAAAGGCTCAACCCGGCATTTGGGTTAAAAAAATAACCCCAGGATTTTTTTAGAGTGGGCTGCTTGTTGCACAGTTTTTCTTTCGTTTTCATAAATTATTATTTAAGTGAAAATATATTTCTAGTATAGGCCTATTTATTCGTTATAATAGCTCCTATCTTTATTATATTTTTCTCCGCTCGCAGCAGCGCTGCAGGCGCGTGGTGATCATGTGAATCCTCATGTTCTATTGTTTGCTGCTTTTTGCGTATGCAAAATTAATCCCCGGAAAACAAATGTTAGTATTTTTAACGGGTTACAGACACTTATTCTTTCTAATTTAATTCAGTTCTAATTTTAAATATTCTTGTCGGTTAACGGTTGGTTAATAATCGGTTTACCAGAGTCGGTTGTCAGTTAGAAAAATAACCGAAATGAACATCCCTAGTACAGATACTTGAAAAATGTTAAAGTAAAACTACTTCGTTACTGACCATCACTGGTGGTGATGCACAGGAGGCGAGGGGGTGCCTGAGAAAAGGCGAGCTGTTGAAATATTTGTGGAAATTGTGGTACTGTCAAAATTTTGGGATGCGCACTCAAGCTGCATCCTGTGGGAGTGCTCATTTCTATTGTGATAGGCTAATGGGAAAAGAGTAGACAAAACACACCTGTGGCCCCATGTCACAGACCAGAGGAAGCTGGGTAGAAATATGCCATAGATAAACACATTACCCTCTCTTTGGGATTTGCACAGTTGGCACAGATGAGCTGTGGGGATCAGAAAGAGGACATATTAATGACTGGTGTTTTATGGGACCCACACGTTTGCTTGCACTGGGGTGCGATTTGATACGGACAGCTATCCCACTTGTATTATGCTGATTTGGTTGTATTTTGTCGGCCCTTGAATAGTGCAGGGTAATAGCCAATCACTGCAGCCTGTTACTAAAGTGTTACCATTAATAGCCTAGCAACAGTGACCTCATATAAATACCCTAGTAAAATCGATATGCCCTCTGCTCTCAGAGATGAGATGCAAGTCTAAATCTGTTAATCATATTGCTTAATCTCATTCAAAGACACAATCCAGCACTAAAGGTGCATTAATATATTCAAAAATAGCCAAATAAAATGTTTTGGGGTTTGTCAATACAGTCAAAAATAAATAACAAATAATATGCTTATTGTTAACCTGTGAAATTGCCAAATTGTTTTTAAAAGGTCATAAAATATAAATATGAATATAAAAAATATAAACTGCTGTTCAACAGTTTGGGGTCAGAAAGTTTTTTTTAATACTTTTATTCAGCAAGGATGCATTAAATTGTTTAAATGTGATAGCAAGGATTTAGAATGTTAAACATATTTATATTTTAAATAAATACTGCTCTTTTGAACTTAAAGGGGGGAAATAGTTTCCACAATAATATTAAGCAGCACAACTGTTTTCAGTATTGATACTGATAAATGTTTCTTGAGCATCAAATCAGCATATTAGAATAATTTCTGAAAGACCATGTGACACTGAAGACTGGAGTAGTGGCTGCTGAAAATTCAGCTTTGCATCATATGAATAAATTACATTTTAAAATATATTAAAATAGAAAATTGAAAAATTGCAATATTTCACAATATTACTGTTTTCACTGGATTTTTTTAATCAAATAAATGCAGCCTTGGTGATCTTAAAGGGGTAGTTCACCCCCCCAAAAAAAATTATGTCATTAATTACTCACCCTCATGTTGTTCCAAACCTGTAAGACCTTTGTTCATCTTCGGAACACAAAAATATTTTTGATGAAATCCGAGAGCTTTCTGACCCTGTTTAGACAGCAACGCAACTACCACATTCAAAGCCCAAAAAGGTAGTAAGGACATCGGTAAAATAGTCCATGTGACATCAGTGATTCAACCGTAATTTTATGAAGCTATGAGAATATTTTTTGTGTGCAAAGAAAACAAAAATAATGACTTTATTCAACAATTTATTCTCTTCCCTGTCAGTCTTCGACGTGCATTAATAACAGTATGACAATGCATGAGTGTGTATTCCTTTGATTGAAAACAAGCCGCTGCACATCTGGGTTTTACGTCAAAAAGCTGGCTCCTGCGTCAGCAGCACCACACACGTGTCTTTGTACAATCACGAACGCCAATCGAAGACTGACACGGAAGAGAAGAAATTGTTGAATAAAGTTGTTATTTTTGTTTTCTTTTTGCACAAAGTATTCTCGTAGCTTCAAAAAATAAAGGTTGAATCACTGATGTCACATGGACTATTTTAATGATGTCTTTACTACCTTTCTGGTCCTTGAATGTGTTGGTTGTGTTGCTGTCTAATGCAGAACTATCCCTTTAAGAGTATTTACATTTTTACACCATTCTACTTCGCTTTAATACAGTGTGTGTATGTGTGCTTGTGTTCATTTGAGTTCATAACCATCTGTGCAGATGTTCAGCCCGTGGCATATGCGGAACCCAAACACTGGTGCTCTATTGTGTACTATGAGCTGAATAATCGTGTCGGAGAGGCTTTCCAGGCCTCCTCAACCAGCGTACTGGTGGACGGCTTTACCGACCCCTCCAACAAACGTAACCGTTTCTGCCTTGGTCTGCTGTCGAATGTCAACCGCAACTCGACCATTGAGAACACTCGACGCCACATCGGAAAAGGTTTGACTGAAATGATCACTATATAAAACAACTATTCTACAGTATCTGTCTATTGTGTGTTGAATTGCACTATTGTATAGCACTAAAATATGATATGATAGTAACATGATACTGAAATGCTGTTAATAAGCTAAATATTTATCATGTAAATTCACAATCATCTTTTCGTATATTTTGCAGGAGTACATTTGTACTATGTGGGAGGAGAGGTGTACGCTGAATGTTTGAGTGACAGCAGTATCTTTGTTCAAAGCCGCAACTGCAACTATCACCATGGTTTCCACCCCACCACCGTATGCAAGATTCCCAGTCGCTGCAGCCTAAAGATCTTCAACAACCAGGAGTTTGCCGAGCTCTTGGCACAGTCCGTCAATCACGGTTTTGAAGCCGTCTATGAACTCACCAAGATGTGCACCATCCGCATGAGTTTTGTCAAGGTAAGCTAGACTATATAAATTAATAATTCAAGTGATCTCTCACCCAGAAATGTACTCCTCGTGTGTTTCCAAACCTGTATACCTTTTCTTCTTCTGTAAAACCCAAACGAAGATATTTTGAAGAATGCTTCTATCAAACACCAAATAGAAAAAAATATTTTATATTTTGTCTTTTGGAAATAAGTCTCTTATGCTCACCAAGGCTGCATTTATTTGATCAAAAATCCAGTAAAAAAAAAAGAAATTTATTACAATTTTTAGAGAACTTAAAAAAATATATAATTTATTCCTTTGATGACAATGCTAATTTTTTTAGCAGACATTACTAAAGTTTGCAGTGTCACATTATCCTTCAGAAATATGCTTTGAATGATACTTTTATTGTATGAAAAAAATATATCTGACGCTTAAAGAAGTGCATACAGGCTTGGAACCCTATGTGGGTGATTTTATGTAACACACAGTTTCAGGAGAATTACAGCTGATATCTTTGAACTTGTGTTCCAGGGTTGGGGTGCAGAGTATCATCGACAGGATGTGACAAGCACCCCATGCTGGATTGAGATTCATCTTCACGGGCCCTTGCAGTGGCTGGATAAAGTCCTCACCCAGATGGGCTCTCCTCACAACCCCATTTCCTCCGTGTCCTAGACAGAGCTGACCATAAGGCAACTGCAGATGTAGCCTTGTCAGTCCGGGGTCCCATGCAGAAGCTGATTGGTTGAAGGGAGGGGTGGGGTTTTGTATTCTACTTGAAGGCAGTTTGTTTGAGGGCATATATTTTGGCTGAAGAGTCCTCAGTTCCCAGCCCGTGAGAATCTGGAAGATACTTGACAACTTTGTGTGACCAAGCATGTTAAATGATGAGGCCATCATACTTGTGGCAAGTATCCTCCTTTGGTCTTGTTTGTGAGAGAAGCTGGGTTTTTAAGCCAATTAGTTTTTCTTTCTCTTTCTTTTGCATTTTTTCTCTGTTTTGCAGTTTACAAATCAGTATTCCATTGGCGAAAAAAATCTGCATCGTAGCTTCGAGACTAGTACAGTGTTGTACAGAGTAGTGTAGCGAGAACACGTCTGATAGACAAAAAAGTAAGAAAATATAATGCTTTAAATGAACTGAATGGCATGAAGCTGTGAGAAGGATAACGAGGTTATTAATGTAAACATTTTCACAGCCGTCAAGAAGAAAAAATGTAGCAAGAATGGACAAAAATGTCTGTTGTAGAATGAAAAATACATATATTTGAACACAGAAAACTTTTGAATGGTATAAACGTATGGGGAGTTAGGGCATGTTAGTAGTGGGTAGGGATGCATGAGCAAACTCATGCGTATGTTGCGCTACTTTTATTGCAGTTGTGTTCGACTGGTTTATAAAATGGGTGTGTAAATGTACTTGTTAGTAGGGAAAGTGCTGTGCAGTCTGTTTTTTTGCAAGTGTGGTTTGATCCCCAGGATTGTAAGTCTATGAAAGCAAAGGCAGGCATTGTTTACTTTGTCCGTATATTGTGCACTGCACCACCGTGCTGCACGGAAGAACCGTCCTCCTTTCTCTGTGATATTTTTTTTTTTTTGAAATGCCATAAAAAAAATCAGTTTTCATAAAACACCTTTTAAAAAAGCAAGAGAAAACGATGCCTATGCGTTTTTGGCATTTTTAGAGTAAAATTATTACCTTTTTTGTTGACTAAGTTCTAAAAGGCACTAGTGATGTTGTTTTGTAAAAAGTAGTTCATTTTTGATTAACTTGCTTTCGGTTTTTTTATTCCTTGTGAAATCCCATCCACTGTTAAAATGTAAGCATTTTTGTAATTTTTTGAAGAAAATATATCATGTTGTTCCTTCGTATCTGCACTTTCATAAGCGGCTTCTTGTCTCTGTCCATTTTGTTTTTGTGCTGTTCTTGCTTACTTGTACTATAAGAAAGCAGTTTTATTCCTTGAATATAAAGTCTCTACTGGAAGATTCAATAAAATTGTTTCATTACCACTGTCTTTTAGTCTCTTTATGTTTAGAAAGTTAAGGCAAACAACCACTTTTATAAATGTAATCTGTTATTATTTAATGTAAATAATATAATTTAATTGGATATACAGTGAAATTAAAACAAATGTAAGGCATTACATAATCTGTAACTTAATGTTGAAATAGTATAGAAATAACCTGTTAAGTAGCCAGCTCTGTAAGCCTATGATTATGATTGTTGCATTGATTTACAGTTCACATGAGAAGATTCAATTTAACTGTTATTGGAACAAGACAACAACACGCTGGTTTCATTCATCGGATTCCTGTCTTGTCTTCTCTTCCCTGTGTTTTAAATGAAGACCTGTAGCATGTGGCATGACGGTGCCAGTAGGATCAAAAGAAAAGAAAACGGCGCACTCTAGTGTCAAATCTGAAATTTGTTTTGAAAGGTTACAAACTATGTGCTGCACATTTCTGTGTTGTGTAAGTTCAGTAGAGCAAACTCTCATTTTCCTGGTACAAAAGGTAAGTTGGGAACTATGTAAGTTTATGTATATATTATTTATGTGCACATTATGTATTCCCAAAACAGAAATATTTCATAATCAAACTACATTGTATCCTAAAGTTATAAAGATTTATTCAGCATAACAGGAGGTGCATGAAGATTATAAACAATTAGAAATATTACAAAAGTATAAAAATAACGAAAATAGATATATTCTCACACCCTAGCAAAACTAAAGTGTATTTAATAAAAGTAATGGCCACACGGTGGCGCTATACTAAATAACTTTTTAGTTAAATAACTCTGCAAATGTGCGATAGAATAAAAATTATTTTTAAGAGTTCTTGCTTTAACCCTAAATAAGAGTATATATATATTTTTATGATTATCTAGAAAAGAGCCGGTCCTCCCTGTACGCAGAAAACGCAAGCTGCGTAGGGCCCCCGAAACACCAGGGGCCCCCTTGCTCTCAAAGATGATTTCATTTTAGTTTCATTTTTGAATTTGGCCAGCAGCCAGAAAAACATGAATGATAATTTATTTTAATGCAGTTCTGTCGCCCTTTCTACGCAAATTCAGTCAAATCTTGTAATGTGAATGTCGTAAAGTCTCTTACTCCAGACTAAAAAAACTAGTTGAAAGCATAGCGAGCCGTGGTATCTCAAACGCTTTCCGCGAGTGCGATTCGAGACCGATAGAAACATGGACAAATGCGTTTCATTCATTCGTTCATAACCACTCGAACCCAACCAACCAAAATAATTTTAATATATTAAACTGTTTAGCAGATTTGTTTTAATACTTGTCTGGTATAACACATTATGACTACATGTACACTCACTGGCCACTTTATTAGGTACACCTTGCTAGTACCGGGTTCGACCGTGGCATAGATTCAACAAGGTGTTGGAAACATTCCTCAGAGATTTTGGTCCATATTGACATGATAGCATCACGCAGTTGCTGCAGATTTGTCGGCTGCACATCCATGATGTGAATCTCCCGTTCCACCACATCCCAAAGGTGCTCTATTGGATTGAGATCTGGTGACTGTGGAGGCCATTTGAGTAAAGTAAACTCATTTTCATGTTCAAGAAAACCAGTCTGAGATGATTTGAGCTTTGTGACATGGTGCATTATCCTGCTGGAAGTAGCCATCAGAAGATGGGTACACTGTAGTCATAAAGGGATGGACATGGTCAGCAACAATACTCAGGTAGGCTGTGGCATTTAAACGATGCTCAATT
Source organism: Ptychobarbus kaznakovi (assembly GCA_027422405.1). NCBI lineage: Eukaryota > Metazoa > Chordata > Actinopteri > Cypriniformes > Cyprinidae > Ptychobarbus > Ptychobarbus kaznakovi. The sequence continues at coordinate 11,418,432 of CM049799.1, forward strand.
GGTACTAAGGGGCCCAAAATCTGCCAAGAAAATATCCCCCACACCATTACACCACCAGCCTGAACCGTTGAGACAAGGCAGGATGGATCCATCCATTCATGTTTTTTTTACGCAAAATTCTAACCCTACCATCTGAATGTTTGCCAGAAATCGAGATGAATGTTGCAGCAGAAATGGAGACAGACCAGGCAACGTCATCAGTTTTTCCATCTTCTATCTTCTAATTGTAGCCTCCGTTTCCTGTTCTTAATTGCTGCCTCCGTTTCTGTTCTTACAGGAGAGACACCTGGTGTGGTTTTCTGCTGCTGTAGCCATCTGCTTCAGGTTCGATGTGTTGCGTTCAGTAGATGGTATTCTGCAGCATACCTTGTTTTAACGAGTGATTGACTGTTGCCTTTCTATCATCTCTAGACCAGCCATTCAGTCTGACATCACCACAACCATTTTCCACGTTCAAATGTCACTTAAATCCCCTTTCTTCCCCATTCTGATGCTCGGTTTGAACTTCAGCAAGTCGTCTTCACCACATCTAGATGCCTAAATGCATTAAGTTGCTGCCATGTGATTGGCTGATTAGCAATTTGTGTTACCAAGCAATTGAACAGGTGTACCTAATAAAGTGGCCGGTGAGTGCATGTATGCTGTGTGCATAGTTAAAACTTCTCAAACCTTGTCCATATGGAGAACAAGTTATTTTGAAGAAACATTTAGTTTCGTGAACTTTTGCCATATATCTGCTGAATGCAATGCTAAAGCTTAAAGAAACTGGACACACAATAGATAACAGCTCATTCTGAGGACGCAGAATTTCAAAGTTTCATGAAATTCTGTGAATGGGGAAATACAATTGAAAAACCACTATAACTCCACAAACATATGATCCATTGTTAAAAATTGGTATGCACATTCTATGTTGGATTTTCTAATATAACTCGGACACATAAAAAAACAAGGCAAACTTTATAAATAAATGTATTATACATTTTCTTACAAAGTTTTCTTATAAATTCTAATACAATGGTCTTATTTAAATAATCTTATACACTTTATCTCATCAAAGCTGACTGAAGACAGCAAACAACAGGCTGGCCATCACAGGAGTTGTTTTCTTCTTCATGTCTTAATCCATGACCTGATAAATAAATATATATATCAGCATTCATAGTCAATACATTACATTTAAAGCAAAATTGATTTGGCAAGAAGTTTATGACTAATGATCAAACCAAACCAAAAACGACAAAAAACATTTAGCTCATCTTAAGACTTAGTACCTTGAACCAGTCTTGGAGATGCATCTTCTCCAGATTGATCCTCTGCTGTGGATCAGACCGCAGATATGCAGAAATCAGCTGGCAGCAATCTGTGCAAAGAGATGAAAGACGTTTGACTTGTTAGGTTATTATTTACACCTGCTCTCTTTCAAGCTATGCCTTTTTTGTGCAGTTTAGAACACATATTGTCCTTCTGTCTTCTTTCATGAAGAACTTACCTTGTGACAGACCAGGTCTGGTCCAGCTCTTCTTATTGATCAGATCCAGGTTGTAGTGTGTGGTATAATATCCGCATGGCATCATGAATAGGAGTATCCCTAGTGACCTAGTGTTGTCGGCTCTGCGTGGTATGTGCTGTTCATGGTGACCTCTGGTGGACAGTATGCTTTTGTGCCTGGAGGAAAAATATTTTTTCCATTTACTACATTTCCACATCATGTTGACTATATAAGATGAAATTCTGTGAGATAATTAAAGCCATTCATAACACATACCACTGAAGACTTCATAGGCAAATGTATTAATTTGCACACCACAACTGAAGTTTCACCTCCACGGTGTCCCGGTTCACCAGCAGGTTCTCCATTTTGATGTCCCGATGAAAGACACTGCGCTTGATGCACACGTTAGCGGCTTCAATAGCCCTGCCGCATGACCTTTCATGCTGTCCCCTCGTCGGGTCTCTCTCCGTGGAGCTTAACAAAACTTCTCAAGTCCATGCTGGGCATGGGTCGCTTCATGACCATGACAAATTGGTCTTTGTTGTCCTCCCAGTCCAGAAGTTTTATGATCTGAGGGCTCTTATTGGCCATGAGTGTCAGGCCTATCTCCATGGGGACCTCTTCAAGATGACCAGGCTGAAGGAAAGGAAATATGATGCTTAGACGTAGTTGGTTTCCCTAATAATGACTTGGTCCACAAATCAGAAGTTTGCCTACTGAGAACTCATTAGTAGGATGTGATTCATATTAATATAAGAGGCTATAAATTGAAAATGAAGCAGTAATATATATATGGCATGTTTGGTGGCTTCGCTGAAAATTTCACAGCCACCTGGTCAACAAAACATAAAAAAACAATTAGCATGTGCACATACATCATATCAGTCCAGTCATTAATTCTGAAGAGATATGCAAAGTTTTGTAAGTACAAAAAGTGAAACCTTATTTCACTGTTTAAAAAAAGTGCTGCCTTAAATATTTAAGTAACGTTACAATCAACTGATTTAAAAATGAGTTGAATGTTGTATAACTTGTAAAAAAAGTTTACTTATTTTTATGAGATATTGTAAAAAAACTAAACATGTCTTATGCAGCGTCAGATATTAAACAGATGTACACAGATATACGCAGCGTCTCTCACAAATGTCTCCATGGTTGCAAGCAAGCAGTGCTGCATAATATCATTGCGCCTGCTGCACTCATGGTATGGCAGCAAAATTCCTTGATTATTACGCCAGAATGAGAGAATAGTTATTGGCCATATCGGCCTAGAAAATCACAACTTTTCATTTTCCATCAGTCTAAGTAAGTGAAAGTGACATACAGCCAAGTAGGGTGACCCATACTAGGAATTCATCTACATTTACCCATCCAACTGCACACACACAGCAGTGAAGACTACAACACCGGAGCAGTGGGCAGCCATTATGCTGTGGCGCCCGGGGAGCAGTTGGGGGTTCGGTGCCTTGCTCAAGGGCCCCTCGTATGGTATTGAAGGTGCAACTACTTAAACCAAGGAAATAATGCTATAGTGTTTAGATTGAATAGTGTTAAATGCTGGTGACAATAATTATATTTCGTTTCATTTGTGTTTTACATCACCTGTTAAATCTGACATTGAACATGAAATGGTATTTAAAATCTTTTAGCGGGCTATAATTTATTTTCCTAAACAAATAAATAAATAATAACTATATGGACCTAAGCTTTTGAATGGTATAGTGTATAATGTTACAAAAGCTTTTTATTTCAGTGATCTTTGGATCTTTCTATTAATCAAATAATCCTGAAAAAATTCTCAACCGTTTTAATATTAATAATAATATTTAAAAAGTCATGTGACACAAGACAGGAGCAATGATGCTGAAAACTTAGCTATCAATTCCATTTTATAATATATTCAAATAGAAAGTAGCTGTTGTATTAATAAAACCATTTTGGACAAATCATGTTGGTGAGCAGAGTTAAGCAATCCATCTCATGAACACTTGACAAAAGTTATGATACACTTTTATACCCTTATTTATCTAACACACATACTTAATCTACACTTCAATTGAATAACAACCTCTAATACAAAACTGCCCATCGTTATATACTTTTGCCATTTGTATATTGTTATTCTTATTTAGACAAAATAAGGTCCCTGGCGCGGGTGTACCGACGAAACATGCTACCAATAATATATTAGATTGTTTAGGTAAGTTTAGGGTAAGGGTAGGTTTTGGGTAGGGGTAGGTATGGACTGAAAAAGGTCAAGCCACATGAATGCTGCTAACACAATCGGTACCTATATTTTTAATAGAGGTACAATCTGAGGGGGTAGCACAAATCGTCAAACACTTGCTCTGCCTATGGCATGTTGTGAGTTTTGATCATTAAGATGGCAAGAGCTGTGGTTGAGCCGTATATGTTTGAGCCCAAGTAAGATTCAGATGCAGAAGAAATTGAAACAATGCAACCACTTACCAAAATGATTGCAACAGCAGGGTTGCCAACTCTCACGCATTTGGCATGAGACACGCTTTCTATTGTCTGTCTCAAACTAATTTTGCCCATGTAAATCTCACGTCAAAGTGGCAAACCTGCTTAATATGAAACAAAGTCTCAGTTTTCAAATTTGGTAAACTTTAATACGACATTCAAACAATAAATATCGTTTTGGTGCACTTGTGGCAAATTCATGTAGCGTCGCCGCTTCGTGCCGAATAATTGTGTTCGATTTCTGGGCAATAAGCGGGTCAATGATAATTGCTTTTAAATACCATTATTAAAAGCAAGAATGAATGAGGTATGAACAGAAACAAATTAATATCAGTATTTGTCTCGTAGTGCAAACAATTAATATAAAAAATATAATTTTTTGTAAATGTTTAACACATTTTGTAACCCCTTTAATGTTACCGTCCCGCTGGTACCAGCGTTTCATTTGTCCCTAAACATGTTTTAGCGTGGGTCTTAGAAAAAAAACAAACAAATAATTCACAGAACAGTCTATTTGTGAAATGTGGAGGAACAAATGAAAACATTATCTTCAGTTGCTCAGGTGCCAAAATTTTAAATTTGTAATGTCATAGTTTACCCACTGTATTTAGACCTGTATGGCATACCTGCTTACTTATTTTTAAGTTTTGCATTTGAATAAATATTTAGACATGATGAAACACTAGGTTTTTAAATGTGAAATTTAAAAAGGTAATACATCCTTTTTTATGATCTAAGTACACACAAGTGAATATTTAAAATTGTGCTAAAAAGGCATTCAACTGCATTCTACCAAAATACTTTTGTCCCTTTGCTTTTGCTATCTATAGATATATAGATTTAAAAGTACTTATTATTACTTGTCGTATTCTGCATGCATGCATTTATGTGCTAATTTGATTAGCAACACTCAAACAAGGATATGCTTAGTGTTTTAATAGTGTTAAATGCTGGTTTGGTGTTTATTACACTGTTAAAAAATGAATGTATTTACCTGTGCGTCTAAAAATAAAATGCTTGGCACTGCTGCTGTATCTTTCAATAAAATAATGTTTTGAAAAACCAGCAGCGTGCTTAGAATAATTCACAGAACAGTCTATTGTGAAATGTGAGGAACAAATGAAAACATTATCTTTCAGTTGCTCAGGTGCCATTAATAATAAACTTTAGGCATGCATTTCTCGTGCTCAGATCTTTAGGAGGCCTATGCAAATTATTGGAGCTGCAGTTTTCTTACATCCACTGACAAAACGCCTGTCTTACTCAACATCTTTATCCAACAGCAGTATTGTTCTTTTGATCAATGGATAAACTTCACAAACTTAAGTTGTTCAGAACACTCATTCCTTCTTGATTACATGACACTGACACATGTTAAGGGGTGTATCAAAGAGAATCGGGATGCCATTCTCTTGTTTTCAACGATTCTCTTGATCCGGGGTGTTTCAGAAGGGTTTACACTAAATAAGCTACGTTTAGCATGTCCTACTATCTCTACTACTACTATGTTTATGCTGCAAATTAAGTAGGATAGTTGGCTGTTTGAATATAATTTCATTATAATTTGTCATAACTCAAAAAGATTGATGATTATGCATATTGGATGGTACATCAGCATCTTGTACATGGCATCTTTAAATATGTTACAATTTAGAATTAAATGCACACTGTCATTGAATGTAGGATGTGTACGGAAAGCAGCTTCTCAGTGCAATTCATTACTGACCATGAACTTTAAACACCTATTAGATGTCATGTAACTCATTGACCACAAGAGGCTGATATTTCCTAACAAAAGCTTATTCACTGAAAAACGGTTCTGTAAACGGCTGATGTCAAGTTTTATTGGCATATGTTGGACTGTTTCTGTCATTTAATTTCTCTCTGTGAGGTTTTGGCCTGATTAACTGGAAATGGGGGTGTGATTTCTTTTTTAATAATGTAGCTATGTGCAAGTGTGCTAATTTTATTATAATAATAATTCCTTACATTAAAAAACAGTTCCACTCAGAACCATCAATATTTTAAGTAATGGGCAGTTTAAAAATGATTTATTGATTTATTTGTGACATTGGCACATTTCTGTTGTCTTTCCAGGTAATTGAGTGACATGAACTTGGCAGGTGCTAGTGAGAGGCAAGTGATTCCTCCACCGGGTGGTGCACCTCTGATGGATTGCCAATGTCCCATATATTCCAAATGTGTGTTTATGTAGTTCAAATCAATTCAAGATTATTTATATAGTGCTTTTTACGATACAGTCGTTGCAAAGCAGCTTTTCAGGAAATTAAGTCTCTATAATAAATTTATATATTGTAGAAACTTAATGTATTTCATTTATGACAAAATTTGGTTAATCCTGTATACTGTCTGAGGGTTGGCTTCCTCTGAGGTCCTCTGAACTTCCACTTGTGCTATATCTGTTCATGCAGTGTGTTTCATGGGGCTTTCCCTTTACCACAAGAAATAGAGTCTAATGAAAGTGAAACAAGTGAAAGTGGAGTGACATACGGCCAAGTATGCTGACCCACACTAGGAATTCATGCTCTGCATTTACCCTTCCAAAGTGCACACACACAGCAGTGAACACACACACACCGTGAACACACACCCGGAGCAGTGAGCAGCCTGCTGTGGCGCCCGGGGAGCAGTTAAGGGTTCGGTGCCTTGCTCAAGGGCACCTCAGTCCTGGTATGTGAAATGTAAATCATAATTCAAAACCATATCCTTGGTATTGAAGGTGGAGAGAACACTGTACATTCACTCCCTCACCTACAATCCGGACCGAGACTCAAACTCATAAACATTTTTCTGTATTGAACCCATCCTAAGTGAATACGCACCCGGAGCAGTGGGCAGCCATTTATTTTGCAGCGCCCGGGGAGTAGATGGGGGTTCGGTGGCTTGCTCAAGGGCACCTCAGTCGTGGTATTGAGGGTGGAGAGAGCGCTGCTTATTCACTTCCCCCCACCTACAGTTCCTGCCGGCCCGAGACTCGAACCAGTGACCTTTGGGTTACGAGTCCGACTCTCTAACCATTTGGCCACAACTTTCCATATGAGAAAGCACTCGGTAAGCCACTTAGCTAACCATCTAGAATTGTGCCACAGCTGTTCTGACATAATCCACAACACAACCACTGTTCCATTTGTAAGGGTATGTTCTAATACGTCATCTCAGTCACTGCCAGAAAGTGTCCACCCTTTAACCCCCACCCTGAGAATGCATATTTGAATCGAGTTACTAGCCTTTTCAAAGCTAAATGTATGGCATATGGCCTCTACTCTGAATTAGAATTTGGTATAATTGACACAGTTTTCAGCAGCTCAGCAAGTACTAGATGTGTAAGAACAAACCTAATTTGTTTTTGCATGAATTCATCATATAAAGAGCTAAAATGCTTGATTATTTGGATTGCTTTTATAATTTATATACATTTTTGAAGCTGAATATTTTGGTGGAATGGACTTTCAATGGATGGAGAGAAATCCCTCAGGCTTCTTTGAAAATATCGTCACTTGTGTTTCAAAGATAAACGTAAATTCAACATCAGAAAAGCCTACCATTCTAGATTAGATTCAAAATCGTTCCTGCTCTTGCAGGATAATCCTTGTGGCAGGGTGTTCTGTGAACATATCTTACATCATTACAGCCTTCATATTCTGGCTAGTTTGCCCATTCTCCTGTTGTTCCAGCAGATCTGTGCCTTCTAGGAACTTTAAAAGATAAGCAAAGACTTAATGGATTTCAAGTATATATATATGAAAGAGAGAGAGAGAGAGAGAGAGAGAGAGATTCTTAAAAATATTAAGACAACTTTTCCAAAAGCTGAACTTCTCTTGTTCTTGTGCCACCCACATTATATAAGTTTTTTGACACAGTCAATAATAGTTTAATCTTCCCAGAAGACCATATGAAATGTACAGTGTGAGGACTTAAGTTTCAGTAAAAGAACTGCAGTCCAGACCTGACTCATATAGGGATAAATTCAGATTTAGGCACTGAAATAAACCTTAGATGCCAAAAAATGTGAGGGAAAATGAAATCAGTCTGTTCACATCTGTCTTTTTGAAGAGAATGGCTTGGTATTTTGTTGTTATTATGGAGGAACCTGCATAAATGGCAGAAAATTATTCAATAGGCTGTGATTTTTGGAGTATTCTTTCATTCAAAATTTGTTAACCCAATATTTCCTATTTAATTACCTAAGCATGTAATTTCCATATTTGTTGGTCAAAGAGAGTCAAATTGACCCATATGGATCTTTATATATATATATATATTTTTTTTTTACTCAATTTAAATGCACACACACGCACACACACGCACGCACGCACACGCACGCACGCACGCACGCACGCACGCACGCACACACACACACACACACACACACACACACACACACACACACACACACACACACACACACACACACACACACACACACACACACACACACACACACACACACACACAAATCTTTCATATATAAAATTCCAGTAAAAATCTAAAGTTTCTCATGGTTTAAAAGACCACAGTGTGTAATAAATAATACATTTAGCACATAATCACAATTGCTTTAATATTGTGTATTGTACAAGAACAAATGAACATTTTAAACTAAAAAGAAATATGTTTGAATAAAACCATTACTAAGTCGTTTTGACCCTCTTTTTGCATTTATGTAGGTTTTGGGTCAAGCATTCTTGACCCAAGCATTCAAGGGTTAAACATCCTGGTTAGATGCCTTAGTGTCGAAACAGGACGTACTTTCAGGACTTACAGGAAATGCTTAAGACCTGTACCACTTTCTTCTACAACCGGGCAGGTGGCCACTTCAATCACCGGGCTAAGCCCTCGGAAACAGCGTGTTACGTCTGACAGAGCGGGTGCGTGCCGGAGCACGGTCCCCACCGGGAGACTTGTAGTGCTGCAATAATCGTGGAAAGACTTGCGGATGAAAAAGCCTGTTTGAGATCACCCTGAGTGAATGGGACAGCACGTGTAATACAGGGGTCTGTGTGGTTTTATAGTTCAGTGCCTGAGTTTTGAGCGTGCGCTCTTTGCAGCAACGTGGGTGGCGGGTTACACTATCATTCCTCCACCCTCCACCTCCCCTCAGCTCTGTATTGTCATTGGCTCTTTGCAGCCCTTCTAGTCATCACTCAGCTGCTCTGAAAATGGTAATATTGTTTTTTTAAATAATGAAAGCCGAGCTGAGGACTGAATTCCTAAATAGTTGGGCCGAAAGAGTTGCTGTAGCTGCAGATGTCCAAATTAGATTTACATATTAATTGTTTTCACTTAATTTAGCACCAATAGCAGTGTTACAGTATCACATGCGTCCAGCCTGTGTGTCACATAAACAGACCTGAGAAAAATAACTAGAAAGACAGAGAAACTTTCCACTGCTGTTTGAGTTTCCTTTTCTCCCCATGTTCACTTTCACTCCCTCCTCTCCTTTCTTAGATTCCTCCACTTGTTTGCTTTTTATTTGTACTGCCAAGCTTGGCGTTAAATCGTATTTTTCGGTAAATAAACCGGTTTCTGGTAGGAATTACATACAACTTGGTGTGAGGTCTGCGTAAAAAAGGGGCCTGGAACCTTTTATCTGAAATGTTTCTGTTTGTGTCCTTTGTATAGATGCTTTCTGACAGCTTCGAATGAAAAAGAGCAGGTTTTATCGCGTTTCTTGTGGTGACTTTGTGGAATTTTCCCCCCTCTCCAGGCATTGTGGTCTGAGTTATTCGATGAGGCTGTACGTTCCCCCGTTTCGTTCCTTTGTTCTCGGCTGTCCCGTAAGTAGTTCCAGGGTTTCGAGTGCTCTCTGTGAAAGTCCAATGTGACACCTGCTGTGGTGGGTGAACGTGGATGGAGTTAAGGGAGTCTGGATGCAGCTGCCCATTCCCACCGCAGTACCAGCAAGTACTCCAGTTTCCTTTAATTATGTTAGTAAGCCTTTCCACACTATGTACTCTTGAATACAGAATTCAGAGAACTTGAGTGAACATATCGAAGATATATGAGATAAAATTATTCTATGAAATCCCTTGGTTAAGGGCAAGAAAACATCTTTCCACCAGAGGTCAGTATTTTATTAAGAAGTACTGACATTAGGAACTACTGAAGCACTACAGTGTGAAGTAGTTTTGAGTTTTAAGTAGGCCTAATTATACCTGTCCCCTTCGAATTAATGTAGTATTTGTACTATATAATCAATTTAACATGCTCTCAGGTGTTCTTTGGTTGATTTCCTGATTTTAGATGGTTAATCCATTAAAAACTAAGCCAAAGACTCATATTGCATGACACATATTCTAATATTTTCATAATGATTGTACATGAACAGCCATCCCAGCACTGCAGTTTCTATACTGGCCTCATCTGTTTGGAGCGTTTATACTGGAAGTACATAGCGGCCCATGACAATCTGTTGCTCCTCTTCCAGCATCTGAAGCCATCTCCAGTGTAGCCTTTATCACATTGGCAAGTATACGAGCCTTCTGTGTTCACACAGCTGGCTTGGTGGCTGCAGTGATGGTTGCCTGTCAGACACTCATCTTTATCTGTTTGTAACACATAAGAGAAGGAAACTCAGGTGAGAGATGTTGACGATCAGGTCTTTCTGTAACACTATGGAAGATTGGTTGGTTGTTTTATTTTAGACTGGACATTTATTTGTTGAATTTTTAAATCAGACTGCTTTAAATGTCTCCTTTTTAAAATTAATTGCATAAAATATACACAATGTAGTTACTTTTCCTAATACATCACTTCTAACCTGTGTCCAAATAAGCGTATTTCCTTGCAACGCACAAGCCAAACACAAACCACTTTGTCTGTCATTACATAACATTTCTGTCATTCACTAAAATATCAAAATTTTTGCTTTTAACTGTAATTTCCACTTTTTTCCACCAATGTCCATCTTCTTTTTTTTTTTAAATCATCAGATATTTATACGATTATGACTCTGAAACAAAAAAATTCAAAGTCAGTCCATTTTTTTAATAACTTTAATAACTTTAGGCCTTGGTAGATAAGGATACCTCGACATGTGACTGCATCCTGAAGTGTTCCCAAGACATATCCATCCTTACAGACACAAATGAAACTCCCAAAAGTGTTCCTGCAGGACTGGCGCTCTGTGCAGGTGTGGGAGAGACCATCACACTCATTTGTGTCTACAAAAGACAAAACGGTTTAGTAGATGCAATAAGAAACTGACACACCAAATAAAAAACCTTTTGCTAAAAAATTCCCACAGACTCTAAACAAATACAACCCAATTATAACACGTACACTGGGATAAAAGCCAGAACAGAATAAGCGATTGCTTTAACCATTAAAATGTGCACCTCTGTTAACAACAAGTTGGAAAGCCCAGAAGATATTTATGCTCTTTAAGCAAGTAAATGAAAGGCTCCATGGAAGTCTGAAGCAACATTACTTTCATATGCCGTGCTGCTCTTGCTCAATGTTAATTTGTGACCTTTACATTCGACTGTCATCTCTAGGGTTGTAAACACAGTGGCTAGTAATTTCTGTAATGAAAAGAACAAAGCACAATATGCTTAAAGTGGCACTGCAGTGATAGAAATTAGCATACAAATCTATAGCAAGTGCAACTTCATTTGACCTTCTATTGGATCAGGTCTTCTTAATATTGTTTATACAGGGTCACTCTACAAGTTTAGAGATCAATCTGACAAATGAACTGATAGAATGTCCTGTGCAGGAGGAGAATATCATGAACATTTAGGCTGAGGGTTTGCTAATGACAGGCATTCTGGCTTGTAGGTGGGAGCCATTAGCTTGCTATGTGGGGGTTGCTGAAATGCCCTGTATGCTGCATGGGAAGCTGTCTCCACACCTGTTCTCAGTGAATGCCAAAGTGATATCTTTTGGCATAGGTTGCTTCACCTCACTCCAACAGTTCTGACAGTTCAAAGGAGGCTGATTCCTACACCATCCCTTACCTAGCAACAATGTGCATTTAGAACATTTTGCCCCAAGTAATAATGGCAAATTTTGTAACAGTGCCATTTATGCTGTACAGTTTACTGTATATCTCCAATCATTGGCCTAGCAGGACTCACTGACCATAGGTTTAATCATTAAATTTGCACAGGTCCAATGCATAATGCAAAAGCTAAACAGTTATGTATGTACTGCAGGTTCAAACAAAGTTTAACACAATGGAAGGAGGGATAACGTAACACTGGGAATACAGGATCACCTTTGCAGGTTCTGTTATCTGGAGCCAAGTAGAGCCCTGGAGGACACAAACAGCCAATTTCACCATCTCTCTCAATCTGGCAACCAAACTGACAGCGGATGGAGGAGCAGTTCAATTTCTCTGGAGAGAAAATAAAAAAAGTGAGAAACAACATGTGGAAGCTTGGAAAATGTAATGCATATGTTTACATATTCTAATACATTACCTAAAATGGAACACAATTTGGATACATGGGAAATGTATACAGCCTGAATTAAGGTTATCTTTCCCTATTATCACAAATTTGGCAACCATTTGGTTCACCAAAGATTAATTGATGCCTTATGCATTGCCTTACTGATGCAGGATTTGCCATCGGTGTTCAGTGTGTATCCATGATTGCAGAAACAACGGTAACTGCCCATAGTGTTCATGCAGCTGTGGGAGCAAGGCCTTATAGGTAGCCCACACTCATTGACATCTGTAGTAGTAAAAAAACAAAAAAAAAATACCTGTGTTTATCTGTAGACCACATCCCAGTCGATCTTAATATAGCACATTTTGTTATGCTTTCAATACTTCAAACTGATCATATCATATATGTTTGCACAAAAAAACAATCATTACTTTGATTTTAATGATATTTTTGCCTGCTAAAATGATCAGGGACTTTTAAAATAATTTTAACTTGAGTCATTCATTCCTAAGGTTGGGATTCTTTAGGATATGCAGCGCTGTATGTGCTATACACAGCCAATAAAAAAAATCATGTTTTGGCAGATGTTACCACCTTTTAATGTTATTGATAGTTATTCTGGTGTCATTAAATCTGTGTGTTAGTTACTTTTAAAAGTAATGCATTTCAATATTGGTTAGTCTTAAAAAATCAGAAGGAAGAGTATTATGCTTTTAAAATCAGAGCTATTTTAAACATTATATTATCAGTCTTACCTTCGTTGCAGTTTTTGCCCTTGTAACCCTTCATACATGAGCACCGGTCAGGATCAACGCAGAATCCATTCTCACAGGGCTCTTTACATATTGCTATGAGCCAATAATTACATCACAATTTTAATTAAAGGTATGATTTGGCCAAGTGATTTAAAAATACAGATAGAATTATTAAATTGCTCACGTTGGCAGACACCATTAGCCTTCCTCCATCCATAGCAGCAGGACATAAACGGATCTAATGCACAGACCCCTGGTTTCCTTTGTTCTGCTGAGGGGTCTGTCTTTGTCTTTAGTCTGACAGAGGATTGAGAACATTTTGTATTTGTATTGAATTTTTGACTACTTAAAATTATTAACAAAACACTTGTTGTTTGCTCCTGTATCTTAATAATTAACCACTGAAATAACAATATTGGCAGAAATAGATAAAAAGTCAAAGACCTCAACAGTTCATTCAGTGTGCAGGACAGACATTCAAATATCATCAACATCAACTATACTATGTTGCAAACATATATTGTAAAGTATTAATTGACACATTTTAACAGGTTTTGAAAACTATGCTCTGAAAAAAGCTTTTTTTGTGGATGAAGGATTTTATTTAAAGTCTTAAAATTTCACATCAATATATTGTAGTCATGCATGGATCTTATAGAGCCTCAATAGACATGGTTTCATGGTGAAATACAAATAATTTCTACTTACCTGTTGGGAATGGCTATATCAAGAACTACAAAGAGAAGTCCAATGAAGAAGAGTTGATAGATACGACTTTTAAACTGCATCATATCGAGTCAAGTTAGACATAGAACTTTGTTTTTTTCAGTAGACATTGAAAAGCATTTCCCTCACAGCTGTTTTTCTGTCTAGCAGAAGATGCATTTGTGCCAGATGTGACAAAGGACAGTCCCTGATAAATCCCTGACAAATAGATGGGAATTGTGTGCAAGTATAGACAGGTCATGTCACCTGTGTGCTGATGAAAGGAGACTCTGTCTGTTGGGATGTGACTGTGTGAATAGTTAGGGAAATGAAGTCGGGCAGTCTGTTAAATGCACCATCTGCAATACATATTCTGCACATATGTGGTACATATGTTCTACATTTTATCATATAATATATCACTGCAGATTCACTTTTTTGGCATTGATTGATTCACACATATTCTTAATCACAAAAATGTGTTTAAGATCAAATAATTATTTGCAGATGACCTGCAGTAACACAATTAGAAGATACCCTTAGAAGGTCACAGACCTGTTAAAGACACTTACTTTAAATCAGTCTTTTAGAGAAGGTTGTTTTATTCTACACGGAGCAGCTCGCCCCCTCGTGTGTGCCGACATCTTTACACCACATGATCAGCCATGACATGCAATTCACTGGGTTAATTCACTAGTTACAAATAATAATATGTGTACTTTATTACAATGCATTAACAATATAAATAATATAACAAAAACAATATACCACAGTCTGCAACATAGTCCGGAGTGATTTCAAGGATTAGCATGTGTGCAAAACAGTGGTCCAAACATTACGAGTGGAAAAATAAAACGACCAAACAATGGTGAATGCAAACACATGACACACAGCAAATTGGCTCTCTCCAACATTTTCGCTGCAGCAAGAGAGTTCACTGGAGTCATTTAGCAGTGCATTATAGTTTCCAGCCGCATACCAGCACGAACAATAAAAAAAAAAAAACTGAATCCAAACTGAATGCATTATATTTGTACTGCGACACTGAAAAGAGGAACAAAACAGAGTTGAGATTTGGATTGCTTTAATTTCATGAGCATAATTTATAAAGGTGTGAATACAAAAGTACATTTGAAATCAAGATCGAATGACAGATATAAAGTATTTGCTGAACTGTAATTCAAAGAAATGAATGATGAATGAATGATGCATTTATATATAGCGCTTTATTATGTATTGTTGTACACCCAAAGCGCTTTACAATCATGTGGGGGGGTCTCTCCTCAACCACCACCAGTGTGCAGCATCCACTTGGATGATGCGACGGCTGCCACAGGACAACGGCGCCAGTGCGCTCACCACACACCAGCTACAGGTGGAGAGAGAGAGAGAGTCATAGAGCCAATCAAGTGGATGGGGAGTATTAGGAGGCCATGATTGACAAGGGCCAGTGGTGGGAATTTGGCCAGGACACCGGGGTTACATCCCTACTCTTTACGAGAAGTGTCCTGGGATTTTTAATGACCACAGAGAGTCAGGACCTCGGTTTAACGTCTCATCCGAAAGACGGTGCTTGTTGACAGTGTAGTGTCCCCGTCACTATACTGGGGCATTCGGACCCACACAGACCACTGGGTGAGCACCCCCTGCTGGCCTCACTAACACCTCTTCCAGTAGTAAATGTAACACAATTCATGCTTTCTAGGAAATTAAGCGAAATGTATAAACCAAATTAAATAAACTAAATACACATTTTTATAGCTGGCATTTCAAACATACTGCATCTTTCAAAAATGTTAAGCCAACATCTCAGAACTGTCTGTCATTTGATATTCTAGTTAAACGATTTTTTTAATTCTGCATTCTACCTCATTTCAAATTCAGGAATTAAATTGGAATTTTAAAAGATTCCTCCATTCAATTGTAAATGGTGCACAACCCTGAATAACAAACTGCTTTGTTGTGAAATAGCAGCAGTAAATCAACTTTATACATCCACACCTATAGGTGTCAGTACAAAGTTCAAAACCACTAGTACAGCTGGTACAAATAATTACATGTAAACAAACATTTTCTGAGTACACAATTAAGTTAAGAAGGAAGTCTGTTTAGTTTTAAGGAAAATTAAAGCATTTCACATTTCTTTCTTCTTTTTTGAACCAAACGAAGAAGCCAGTTAGCCAACGACAGAACAATGTTGTCCAAAACACACAGATCATGCAAAACAGAAGGCATTGTCATTTGCTGGCACCTGAACACATGCAAACAACAAAAAAACGTTTTGTACATATTACTGTTGTTTAGCCCAGCAATTGGTTATAAAGCTCCAACAAGTATGAAAATTCAGTGAATTATACCTTATTTTTTTTTTTATTTTTTTGAGAATGTGTAGACATGCAAAGTGGCAGAGCACCATAGTAATTAAGAGATTACTGTACTTGAGGACTCACCCTTAAGGCAGAACTCATATCTGTCTCATATGGCACGGTATAAAAGTATGTGTGTTATTTCAACCACAGTCTCTTTTTTAGTCTTTACAATGACACAGTCGGTGCAGAGGAGCAGCAGTTTTGCGATGCATTTCACTGTGTTAAAGCTTCTTGGATTTGTCAACTGGGTGGGTAGAAAGACCAGTAAGCATTATCTGCCTTTGACTCTCCGCCAAACCTCAGAGCCTGTTCATCGTGATAACACAATTAAACATAATCCTGGTACTTGAGCGAGTGTGTTATCATGCAGAGGCGATGCTAAGCTCCTGGGTTGTCACAGTGTGTGGTTCTAAGATTGATGTGATGCCACCCACCCCCTTCACCCCACCAGATTGATTTAGTTATTTGTACATCACATAAAATAACTCCACATCATTTTAAATGGATCTAAGACTTCAGAAGGTCACTTATGGTACTTATTGTACAAAGTACAACAACATGTTCTATAGAAATAGTCTTCTTGACACAAAGAAGTATTGGGACAGTTAAGACAAACTTAAATTAATCTCACTGCATAGATAATCAAAACATCAACAAATTCAGAACTAACTTTATCTTTCTGAGACATTTTTGGAAATTACAAGCTGGTTCCAATGATTTAAGTGTAGTTATGCAATATCACATCAGCAAGTGTTGTTCCTGCAGCCTCTCACATATGACCAAATCACAACATGCTTGCAAGTGTGACATTGCTTTACAACAGTTAAAACAACAATTAGTCAATGCTGAGTAACGTCTCGGTTACGTATGTAACCCTCGTTCCCTGAAGGAGGGAACGGAGACGTCACGTCGGAGGACCGACGAATTGGGATATCGCTTAGAGAGACCAATCCACTTCGAGTGTAAACTAAACGAGCCATTGCACATTGGCATGCGATTATTGCATCCAGCTGCCGCTGATCACAGCGTGAGTATAAGTAGGCAGCAGGTGCAGCGCATATTCAGGTTTTCGCTGAGGAGCCGAGCCGGGGCCCGGCCGCTCAGCGGTGGTACAGGAGCCGTGGCGACGGGACGTCTCCGTTCCCTCCTTCAGGGAACGAGGGTTATATACGTAACCGACGTTCCCTATCAGTCGGTCACTCTCGACGTCACGTCGGAGGACCACGAATTGGGATCCCTACCAAAAGGCCACGGATACTGCCCCTTCCAGTGTCCCGTGGAGGCCTCCTGTGCCGTTATTTTTTGGCGCAGGTTAGGTCCCCCATAGGAAGATCCGTTACTGTTGTTATGGCACTACCCACTCAGTAGGACCGATAACACTGGGAAAACGTACCCGTTCAGCTCAGAACAGGAACCTGGCGGAAGCCCTTACCTTCCCGAGGGAGGTTCAGAGGCAGTTACACATATGGACAATAGTCAGATGCATATGGAAGATTGGAGGTGATTGTAACCTCTTGGAGTGGCAGGAAGTTTGCCGGGAAACACGGGCTCTAAGGCTAACCGTGGAAATACACATATGGGATCCGAACGGTCTCTACATATGGAACCCAGCCCTCTACCGGTTTCTCAGGGATTCATCGAGTGAGGGCCTGGCGCCGGACGCTCCGCCACGTCCAGCTGCCGAGGGGAATGGAGGAGCTCGACAGGGTCTACAGTGGACTCTCTGGAGCAGTTTTTTAGCAAGCCGACCCGAAACCGGGGCCCCTCAGTGCTTCTACCCCCCCCGTTGGAGGTAGAACACAGGAGGAAACCGGTTTTGCACACGAAGGCTATAGAATCTAGCGAAATGTGTTAGGGGTCGCCCAGCCCGCAGCCCTACAAATATCTGTCAGTGAGGCGCCACGAGCCAGCGCCCAGGAGGACGCTACACTTCTCGTAGAGTGAGCTCTCAACCTGAACGGGCAAGGCACACCCTGTGCCTGATAAGCCAGGGTGATGGCATCCACTATCCAGTGGGCCATCCTCTGCTTGGAGACGGCATTCCCTTTCTCTGCCGGCCTCCGTGACAGACAAAGAGCTGGTCTGAGGTCCTGAAGCTTTGCGTCCTGTCAACGTAGTGCTCAATGCTTGGACGGGACAAGCAAAGCCAGGGCTGGGTCTGCCTCCTCCGGGGGCAGCGCTTGCAGGCTCACCACTTGGTCTCTAAATGGAGTAGTGGGAACCTTGGGCACATAGCCGGGCCGGGGCCTCAGGATTATCTGGGACCGCCGGTCCAAACTGTAGGCACGAATCGTCGACCGAAAATGCGTGCAGGTCCCCAACCCTCTTAATGGAGGCCAGTGCAAGCAGGAGCAGAGTTTTTCATTGAAAGAAACTTGGCTCGACTGTCTGCAAGGGCTCAAATGGGCCCTGTTGTAGTGCTCTAAGCACTAAGGACAGGTCCCCAGAGGGTGTAGAGGGGGGGGGGGGCGTGGAGGATTCAGCCTTCTAGCCCCCCTAAGGAACCTGACGACCCAGTCATGCTTCCCCACCGACTTCCCTTCCAACAGGGTCGTGGTTGGCAGCAATCGCGGCCACGTAGACCTTGAGTGGAGGGAGACAGCCTTCGCTCCAACCCTTGCTGCAAGAAGGATAGCACGACTCTGATCGGGCATCTCCGGGGTCTTCTCTGTGAGAAGAGCACCATTCGACGAACAGGTTCCACTTCAAGGCGTAAGCGTGTCTCGTAGATGGTGCTCTCGCCGAAGTGATGGTGTCAACTACCTCTTGGGGTAGGTCACCTAGAACCTCCGCGTCCCGTCTAGGGACCAGACATGAAGTTTCCAGAGTCTGGACGCGGGTGCCATAAGGTGCCCCGTCTCTGAGTCAGTAGATCCTTCCTCCAGAGGAATCTGCCAGGGAGGGGCTGTCCACAAGGAACATCAGCTCTGGAACCAAGTCCGGGTGGGCCAGTATGGCGCCACGAGCAGGATCTGCTCCTCTTCCTCCCTCCTGACCTTGCACAGTGTCTGTGCGAGAAGGCTCACTGGGGGAAATGCATACTTGCGAAGGCCCCGCGGTCAGCTGGCCGTCTGGGATGGAGTCTCCCACTCTCCGGGGACCACAAGCTCGTGACAGCTCGTCGGCTGTCCGGTTGAGCAAGCCCGGAATATGAATGGCGCGAAGCGACCTCAGATGCTTCCGACTCCAGAGGAGGAGGTGGCGGGCGAGTTGCGACATGCGACGGGAGCGTAGACCACCTTGTCGGTTGATGTACGCAACGGTCGCAGTGTTGTCTGTACGGACCAGTACGTGCTCGCCTCGTAAGCGTCTCTTGAGACGGTTCAAGGCCAGGCGTACTGCCAGCAACTCTAGGCAGTTGATATGCCAGTGCAGTTGGGGACCCGTCCAAACCCCCCCCGACACTGCAAGCCCATTGAACGTGGCCCCCCAAGCCCTTGGCGGAGGCGTCCGTGTAAACCACATCATGCCTGGAGACCTGTTCCAGGGGCATTCCTGCCCGAAGGAACGAAAGGTCTGACCACGGGGTGAAGGTTTGGCGGCAGGCTGGAGTGACTTGGACCCGCAGCGTGCCGCTCTGCCACGCCCACCTCTGGACTCGGCCATGGCGCCAGTGTTGAAGCGTCTCATATGGAGCAGCCCCCGCGGCGTGACCGCCGCCGCAGCCGCCATATGCCCCAGGAGCCTCTGAAACTGTTTCAGTGGTGCCGCCGTCCTGTTCTTGAACGTATTCAAGCAGTTCAACACCCGGCTGAGCGCGTTCCTGCGTGAGGAATCCAAACTCCAAACCGAGAAAAGAGATCCTCTGCGTTGGCAAGATTTGCTCTTTTTTCCAGTTGACCCGAAGGCCCAACTGGCTGAGGTGCGAGAGCACCAAATCCCTGTGTTCGCATAACTGATCCTGAGACTGAGCCAGTATGAGTCAGTCATTGAGGTAGTTGAGAATGCGCACGCCCTGTTCTCTCAAGGGAACAAGGGCTGCCCTCGCTACTTTCGTAAGACACGGGGCGATAGGGACTGCCCGAAGGGCAGCGAAGGACGAGGCACTGATATGCTCGTCCTTCGAACGCAAGCCGCAGGAATGGCCTGTGGCGCGGAAGGATCGGCACATGGGAGTACGGGTCTTCAGGTCAAATGCTGCAGACCGAACTTGGGGACGGATGCATCCGAAGACGCGGTTCTGCATGAGCATCTTGAAAGGAGGTTATGAAAGGCCCAGTTCAAGATGCGCAGACCCAAGATTGGTCATAACCCTCCGCTTTTCTTGGGCACAATGATGTAAGGGCTGAAAAACCCTGCCTTCCATATCGGCTGGAGGGACCGGTTCCATCACGTCCTTCGCCAGTAGGACAGTGATTCCTCTCACAGACATGGGCATCGGCTGCCTTCACTGCTGTGAGGTGGATCCCTGAACTCGGGAGGACGCCGGGCTGAACTGAAATTGCATAGCCAAGTCAGATGGTCCTTAGGAGCCAGCGAGACGGCTGGGCAGCTCCCGGCACCCCAGACAACCGTACAAGCGGGACCATCGGACCACCAACGTACCCGCGGTAGGGCAGCGAGGTGGAATGCAGGGACCTGGCCCGTGGCGGACCGAGAAGGGGTCTGAGTGTGCGGTGCACATTTACCTGCTTCCAAAATTGGCAGAGGGTGCGTGAGTAGCCTTTGATGACGCTCTCGAACCGCCCACTGCTGCCTGCTGGCGAGAGGGAGGATGAGCATGGTCCCGAAGTTGATCCGTCCATGACTCTCCATACCTCTTGGGACCCAGAGACAGAGATAACCGCTTCCTGTCGAGATTCTTGAAAAAAAACAGATTATCCACCCGGCCCTCCTCCGGGGGAGGGAGAGATGCACTTACCCTCTCCCAAAGCAGTTCCCTCTCTCTCTGGGTCGCCCGTCCCGAGGCCTCTTGCTCCTCCGCTTACCGCCAGTCGACGGGGGCCAGGACGGGCGGGGCGCCTGCCTACACCTAGCTCAACGGCACCGCTTTTGAAGGCTGCTGCGGATGCGGTGCGGGAGCGGGGGTGGATGCAGGGGGCCGCCCTCGGCGACGAGCAGGCTGGGCGCTGCAACCGGCGGACGGGTGGAGGCAGCAGCTGCCCGCCGAGGCAGGAAGTGTTAGATCGCCTCAGTCTGCTCCTGTGCAGCCGGGAACTGCTGGGCCATGTTACCGGCTGCGTCGCCGAAGAGGCCAGTTTGGGATACAGGAAGCTTGAGAAACCGCACTTGTCGGCGTCCCTATGTCGACCAGACACAGCCAGAGGTGGCGCTCCTGGACCACAAGTGTGGGCATCGCATGACCCAGAGACCGCGCCATAACCTTCGTCGCTCGTGGCGCGAGGTCAGGGGCGGTACAGAGCTCTTTCAGAACTTCTGGGTCGTGACCACCCCCGTGCATGTCCCTCAGTGCTTTTAGCCTGAAGAACCTGCAGTAACGCCGTAGCGTTAGGTGGAGGCAGCATCTCCACAGGCATCGCTGGATGAGACCAGACGAGTACCTACAGACCCGGAAGAGGAGGCACGGTTTGCCCTGCCGGGTGGAGACAGTATAAGGACACACTTGCATCGCAACTGACCGCTCCACCGGGGGGACCCCCGTAACCCTTAGCTGCACCACCGAGGGTGGTGAGGGAGGAGGAGTTAACAGGTCAGTTTCTGGCAGTAAAAGGTGCCGTCCACGACCTGTACGCTCCTCATGCACGTCCGGGAGAGAGGCAACCCAGGGCAGGGCACTGAGAACCAGCACAAGCTACCCTGAGAAACCGGTCGTCCAACCTCGAGGGTTCGGGACATGGTGGCTTTACCCCACTCGAGCCCTACCCTTTCGGCGGCCGGGAAAGCATAGCCGTCACTTCCAGATCCGACTCAGGCATTGCTACCGCCGGAGCAGCAGCAGCGCAGCTGAATCTTCCTCTCCAGAAGCTCCGGCTCACCCTCCGATGCAGCGATCGACATCTGGTCGTCGGGAGGAGTGCCAAGGATACTGCTGGTACGCTCCTTCTAGAGGGCCCAGCACGTTCCATTGGCAGCTCAACTGGTTGCGGAGCGCAAGAGGAGCGATGGTCCCTTGAGGGTTGCCACCACTGTAATCCTCAGACCAGCCGTGCTACCGCCTGAAATAGACCTCGCCTGTCTGCAGCCAGGACGAGAACTAAATCGAGACAGAGGCAACAGCTCCGCTCCTTTGTCGAGGTAACGGAGCCTGGCCGCAACTCCGAGATGAGCATCCACAGTGAGAAGATGACTCATCCACGAACGCCACCTCAGCGTGCTTACTGCCCAGGCACGCGAGGCAGCGATCGTGACCATCACCCGGCGCCAGGCAACGACCGCATCCAGAAACGCACGGGTGACACGTTGTCTGAAGCAAGACCCAACTCGTCTTTATAAAGACGCAACGTCAAGTTTGCCAGACGCAACGTCGTCTTTAAAAAGACGCACCCGTGAATGCTCTTTTAGGGAAAAAAACTATTTTAGCGTGCTGAAGCACACAGGGGAGATGGTCATCTGCAACACAAACAGGGGTAGTGCAGCCTGTTGTGTGCAGTCCACTCGACACGGGAAGAACCACCACCGCTGTAGAGCCGTCCGCCAGCACGAGAGTCATCCGAAGAGCGTGCTGAACTCGTTGAATTCACTCGTCAGCAGAAGTCAGGAGCAGAACGATGTAACCGTTCGACTCCAAAGCGAAAAGCTGAATATGTGATGCACCTGCTGCCTACTTATACTCATGCTGTGATCAGCAGCAGCTGAATGCAATAATCGCATGCCAATGTGCATTGGCTCGTTTAGTTTACACTCGAAGTGGATTAGTCTCTTTAAGCGATATCCCAATTCGTCGGTCCTCCGACGTGACGTCGAGAGTGACCGACTGATAGGGAACTTACATTTCAGACACAATATTACCAGTTCTTTAAGCTTCACCAATGAAAAAAGTTCCAAATAAAGCCACAGCAGAACCATTGCACATCTGGGAGTGACATAGTTGGCAATAGACAGGCAGAGTGATACAAATAGAGATATTGGCCAATCGGATTTGAGGACCAAACTGTTGTATAGATTAAAATGAAAATGCTGTCATCATTTACTCACTCTCATGTCGTTCCAAATCTGTTTCTTCGTTCATGACCTCTAGAATGGCCTATTCTAATACACTGCTAGGTGGTTGTCCTGCATCTTCAATAAACATGCTACAATTAGTCCAAAATGCAGCTGAAAGAGTTCTTAAAAAGTCAAGAAAATATGATCGCATCACCCTAATTTTACAATCTCTACATTGGCTACATTAACAATCTCCACATTTGCAAGCAAAAGTCTCACTGGATTATTACAATTAATGCTAAAATGAATGTTTGGAAATGTAAATTGATATGTAACTGACTTAAAACCATTTTTTTTAGCTGGGGAAAATCCTAGTAATGTCCACCACTGTAGTTCTGTATTGATTACAAAACATTGCTAATTATAAGGCACTAAATTGCTTCTGTGCATGTCATGAGTCTGTATCACGCTACAACCAGGGTGTGAGTAATGGGGGCCCACTATAGAAAGGAATGATTCCCCTGAATCACATCAAAACACAAAGGCAATTCAAATAATGAATCTCATAACCTTGTACTCCAGTTAAATCTGATCAAATGTATAATTATTCTTTGCTTGAAATGTTATGAACGGCAGCTACGCTAATTGTTCTCCATTGGCTTTTCTGTTTCTACCTCGGGACGTCCATCCTATGGTAACTAGAGATTGTGCAAGCTCCAGTTCGGATCCAGACTCTTATGAAGACTTTGGATGACCCTATGACCCGAGAGGATATGATGCCTAAATGCCAACTCTAAATAAATATACAAAACAGCCAAACTTTCCTAACGTTGTAATTATTATTATCATAACACACACTCATTGCCTTAGTTGTATTCATCGTTTGTGCTTAAATACGTCATTAGCTGCATGATTTGTATTATCCTAGCACTGTTAATTTCTGACGTATGGACATTACTCGACATAGTTAACATTGCTAAAAAAATATCTTAATTGGTTATATAGAAACATGCATCTCCTTTAAAGCTACTTTGAAACAATATGTATCATGAAGCTATGTGGAATGACTGCCATCTTCTGTCTGCCTTGAAAAGATAAGACAATTAATTGTTGTGTGTGTGATGATTTATCTGTTCGCAGATTAAGCTTTGATCTATAGCAGTTTATTCTGGAATGTCATTACACTCCATATTAGACTTGATATATTTATTTTGGATATATCGAATATGATAGATTACTTGAAAGTTGTGACATTTGATAAGTGAACCAAATATCTTTGGATCACAAGCTGTTGACCTCATGTTGAAAGTATCTTATGTGAATAGCAGAGCTCTCTGAAGTGTTCAACAGGTGCCAGGCAGTGATGAACACAGCAGGGTCAAAGGTCGTAAGGAACTGGGCTTCTTCCAGGTGTTGGAGGTCACAGGTCAAGCCACGGGGTTCAGAGGGTGTGACAAGACACCTGCAGAGGGGCTGACGGGGCATCAGTGATGCATAACTTTGTGACACGTTTGACAGGGGTGGGGGACCAAAATGATGAGCTCTTGGGTGGGTCATAGATATAACAACTCAAAGTCAGGAAGGCCCTTTGTTGTCTGCCGATTCATTGAATGAGACATTCTATATACATGACACCTGTGGCAGTGGTGATTTAGTATGTTCTTACATGTCTTATATTTATCTTTAGTGTTACTGGCATTTCAGCACACTGGTTATTCTGCCAGCTACATGCCATTCAGCTTATTCAGATGTGTTCATAAAAACAATAAAGGGTAATAATTTTATGCTCTTCACATTGTGATAATGAGAAGTGATTCACCAGAGGGAGCCTCTATCTCACTCCATGTAGCACTTATTTTAACATCAACACACTCAAATATGTGTCTCAATGCAAAGAGATCTTTTGAATTAGCCAGGTCTAGTAATTATTATTCAGAATAAATGTATATTTTGGCACTGGTGATCACTCTTTAACTCCCAGTTATTTGTTAAATAGTACGACTGGATTCTTAAAAAAAATAGCAAGAATGAGTTTGATGGATAAGAAGTGAGGCAAAAGGCAATGTCACCTTTGAAATTCAGACAAGAAATAAGCTGTAAATATTGAAATAAAGCAAAATAAATACTAAATATCTCATTAAAGGAGCATTCAGTAGTTTGATGCTATGCTGCGTTCATGCCATATTGCAATTACTGTGATTTCGAGATGACAACACGTGAAGTACTACTTGGAGCTGTTAACACACTTGGGTCACACTATCAAGGCCTAAACAAAGCGCCTAATGCATCTGAGGTGGTCAGTTGGTACAAGTGTAACTCTCAGAAAATTCCCAGTCCTCGAATTCTAATTACGAGTCCTACGAGGATGTGAATTCTTTTTACAATACGACGTGAACGCGCCTCTAATTTAAAAAGGTTTCACACATTAAGAAATAAATTGTATTTTTGTGAAGAGTGTACTGAGATGAATTCTGTACTTATATAAATTTTCTATGAAAAATTCACCCCCCTCAGTATTTCGCCATATTGAACTGATGTTAGGCGCAGATTTGACTAAACTTGTGAGAGAAGCCCTTCATTCACTTGCTGCCATGGCCACCTCAATACGCTAGAAGCGTAGCATAGTTTTGTGATGTGAAGAGAGTAAATTAAACAAAGAAACAAACTTATTATTGTGCTTTACCAGGAGAGACAACTGGAGAATCACATGTACGAGTGAAGCAGAAAGTCTGAAGCCAGAAGACATAAGGACCAACAAAGATAAATCATGTGCAAAGACATCGGTACAGCATACACAAATTACTTTGTGGACGAAGATAATGAAGTGTTTTGTACGTGATCATGGTGAATCACGCTGATAGACAGCAGTGCAGTATCTAAAGCCTGGCATACACTATACGATTTCAACAACGTTTTGTTACCAACTCTCACTGTAAGAGTAAATCCAAAGCTCAGGATTTATGTGCTAACTCTATACGGTCCAATTGTTGAGCTGCGACTTGACTGCTCAAATTATATGTATGTGGGAAATAAACACGTGGGACCCGGAACTGTGTAGCTCCATTGTTCTTAGTTGTTTTTCCCAAACAGTTCAGCGCAAACTCCACCCACGCAGCTGATGCTAAACATTTCATTGGCCATGTCAATCACAGTGATGAATGCCTATACCAAACACAACCCCTAACCATACCCCTCACCCTAACCTTAACCAATTAAATCAGCTGCTTGGCGGGATTTTCGCTGAACTGGTTTGGGAAAAAATTGCGTAAAGGGATACTGCTATGACCGGAAGTGACGCAAAATCTACCCATTTATTGCTACCCATCACATTGTGTTTGATTAATGTCTATGTAACAAGAAAGGCGTTGTGACAACGAAATGGGGATCCAATAACAGGCTTTATTGAAGGAGTGAAGTAAATTAAAAACAAGGTAACAGTCCAGGGACCAAAATAAGAGAAAGGCAAAACTTAGGAACATGGAAACTAAAGTCAATATCAGCCCTGTGAACCTGTGTGTGTGTTGTATTTATAGTGTGAATACTAATGAGGTGATGAGAGACAGGTGATAGCAATCTGTGATGAGTCCGGGCAAGGATTATGGGAAATGAGAGAGTGTGAGAGTCAATGAGAAGGGAGACCGACCTCTGGTGGCAATCGGCCAGAAGGCCACGGACCGGATTCGTGACAGACGAACCCCAACCATAAATCTACCCTAACAGTAATGCAAATAAAGTAATTATTGTTGTTCAGCATGCCAGACATTATGCAATATTGAAGTGCGCATGCCAAGGTTGCTGTAGACGTATCCCTTCTAGCCCTAACCATTGCTTCAGTCCAAACCACACACTGTCACACAACACTTTTTTGTGCGCAAAGAATACAAAAATAACAACTTTATTCAACAGTTTCTTCTCTGCACGAAAGTACCACGGCGCACATGTGCATTCTTCTGCTAGCAAACAAGGCGCAGCACATCCGGGTTCTACTTCAGAATGCTGGCTCCTGCATCATCAGCACCACATGCACGTTTATATGCTCTTAAGAATCACATATCACTAAAATTTTGTTTGGCCAATTCACTGAAAAGAATAAAACTTAAAATAATTAACAAATGATAGCCATCAGTCAACAGTAATGCAAGACACATATAGTAACTGCTGAGAAATATTCAAATGGAAAACTTTTATTAGGTCATGCTCACAGAGCATTTAGCTGCAGGTGCCACAGAATGGCTTATTAACATCTGTCTCAGCTTTTTGAGACATTCAGTTAACTAAATGGAAATTAGTAACACTCAAAATAAATGAAAACACTTTTCTGTTTCGTTTCTGCATGATTGACAAATATGCATCACATTGAAGTTAATTAGTTTATGTTGAAACTGTGTAATCCATTTGTATGGAAATTGTATTTGCAATTCAAATATATGAATATGAAATTTATGCTGCATTCATGTGCTATCGGAATTATCATAAATACAAGTTTCCTAGTCGGAAATTGGCCATATAAGGCTTCTCTAATGCCGTTAACGACTAGGAAGCTCGTATTTACGATAATTCCAATAGCACGTGAATGCAGCATTAGTACGGTGGCCGAGAGGGCTCAACATGCTGCAACTTCAGAAAACACATGCAAATAGAAATATTTATATGTAAACACTACATTACACTACAAACAGTACATTGCCTCTCACCACTCACCACAGATACAGATAACAATGTGAATATACAAGAAACACTGGATTCTTATGATATTAAATGATGCAGGTTACGTTAGGATGATTAATTTATTTTCGGCATGCACATCTGGTTCAGGGTGGACAAGACCACGGTCAGATAAGGATGTTTCCCATTAAGGATGTGTGTGTTTGTGTATTTCTCTGCATGCACAAGTACATGTTTATCAGGAGCGTGTGTGGGCTGTCAGTTTTGACTGTTATCCCTTCAGATTCACGATGCAGCTTGTAAACTCCAGACAGATTCTCAGGGAGTTGACAGACAGTAAGGCAACTTACACAGACAACAACAACACAAGAAATCATCACGCACATCATGGTCCAGCTATGCCTGGCCTCATTAACCAACTGATACACAAAAGAGCCATTGTAAACACAGAGAGCTTGAATCATAAGCACATACTGTGCTGATTAAGTTCTATTGTGAGGAATATAACAAAGAAACGGTTATATGAATACCATGTCTATGTCTAAATTTATCAGTCTGAGGATTTATAGTGGACTTTCTTTTTTGAGTTGTTAGTTCGGT
Organism: Ptychobarbus kaznakovi; assembly: GCA_027422405.1. Classification (NCBI taxonomy): domain Eukaryota; kingdom Metazoa; phylum Chordata; class Actinopteri; order Cypriniformes; family Cyprinidae; genus Ptychobarbus; species Ptychobarbus kaznakovi. Next base: position 11,446,963 of record CM049799.1, read on the forward strand.
ATAATCTTGATTGTGTTGGTTTAGGTCCGATTAATCCTTTATATACACTATCATTCAAAGTTTGGGTTAATATTAATTGTATGAAAACAATTAATACTGTAATTAACATATAATTTATAATTCTCAAATAAATGCTGTTCTTTTGAATTTTCTATTCAGTTGTATCACAGTTTCCACAAAAAAATATGAATGAATAATGCATTTATATAGCGCTTTATTGTGTATTGTTGTACACCCAAAGCGCTTTACAATCATGTGGGGGGGGTCTCTCCTCAACCACCACCAGTGTGCAGCATCCACTTGGATGATGCGACGGCTGCCACAGGACAACGGCGCCAGTGCGCTCACCACACACCAGCTACAGGTGGAGAAGAGAGAGAGTCATAGAGCCAATCAAGTGGATGGGGAGTATTAGGAGGCCATGATTGACAAGGGCCAGTGGTGGGAATTTGGCCAGGACACCGGGGTTACACCCCTACTATTCACGAGAAGTGCCATGGGATTTGTAATGACCACAGAGAGTCAGGACCTCGGTTTAACGTCTCATCCGAAAGACAGGGCTTGTTGACAGTATAGTGTCCCCATCACTATACTGGGGCATCACTCACACAGAATGGGTGAGACCCCCTGCTGCCTCATAACACCTCTTCCAGAATTTCTTTGATCCACTCAGCCCTTTACTTCAGTGGGCATGGGCTGCAGGGTGATATGTCCCAATATGAAGCAGCACAACACTTTTCAACATTGCAATAAAAATAAATGGTCTGTATTAAAATGTGAAGGATCACATCTTTAAGCCAAAGCCCATTCATCTCCTTCGATCTTTGGTCTGCATACTGCAGAAAGTGGGTTAGTACATTATGGCAGAATTGTCTGGACACTGTTAAAGCTTTAGACGTATTTGAAATATACAGTATTCAAAATATGGAGTTTATGTACAATATTTGTTCTGTTGACTTTTATCACTTCACTGTAAAATATGTAAGCTCAAGGGGCCTCACAGATCTGAAGCGCAGGCTTTTGAAGCCTGTTGACTTTTTAGTAAGGTAAGCAGGGGCCTCAGTTTGCCAAGATGAATGACCGTTTGCTCAGGTTAATATAACAATACACTACGCAAGTACCATAATAAAACATTTGCATAGCTTGTTTTAATGTGTTTGGGAAAATTTGTGGCCACAGTTTGAAAAAATGCCTCAACATGGAAACTTTTACCTAGGTGGTCCCATTCTGTTGATACCAATTGTTTACTAAGCCCCGCTAAGGATCGCGGTACAGGAAGATGGACAAAAAAGACAAAGTGTCTCATTGCACAACCACATGAATGCAGTGCCACACACATTCACCCATGTTTGCATTCATATCCTGCATCTAAAATACCACACGTAAACACCAAATTGGCATGCGAACCGAAGTCCTCCACACCCATCCCCCTTCTATCATTCTCTCATCCTGACATTTACCTGTCTTCTCCTGCCAATCTCCAGTCCTTGCCCTTGGATGGGGCTGGGTGTGTGTTTACATGACAGATTGGGCCCCAGTAGGAACCATAATTGCATCATTTCATGGATGCGAGTCAGGACTGAAGATCCAAGGCCTTGGAGAGAGTTTCTCTTTTAAGCTAATCTGCCATATGCAATATGCTAGAGTGTTTGACAAAGACAGATTAGTTATAGAGGTAAAGCCTAGACGATAGCATGGTCCTGTTGACTTGTAGGGTATAATACTACTGTGTGCTGGTTTCATTTTTGTTTCCTTAAGTTTAAAGGGATAGCTCAACAAAATCTGTCAATTTCTTATTTACTTACCCTCTTGTCATTCCAAACTCTTTTTTTTCTGTGGAACACGACATAAGGTATTTGTAGAATCTTTCAGCTGTTTTTTTTCATATAATGAAAGTCAATGGGGTCCAAAAGCATTAAGATTAAAAAAGGACACAAGGATTGCCTAAAAAAATCCAGACAACTCCAGTGGTTTAAATTACATTTTTTTCTGAAGCGATACCGTAACTTGGTCATCTGATGTAACGTTATGTTCACTCAAGAGCAAACAAGGTTTGATTTTTATCAACATTTCAACCATAGAGACCTATTAAACGAGGATGTGAGGGATAGGCTCCCAGTTTTTACAATAGCACACACTGCATAAAAGTATAAATGATGATGGTAATTTCAACAACTTCCAAAAATGTTTCATCAGCTGCACAAATCAGTTTTTTAACAAATTTGTTAAACAACAGTACAACTACAGTGTGTAGTTCTATCCCTCACTGCCTCATTTTAATTCCTGTCAAATTAAATGACACTACCCTGACTAAGGTCTCTTATTGCCATATTTGATTTGGGTTTGATGTGATTGGAAAGAAAAATACGGTAACACTTTAGAATAGGGAACACTTATTCACTATTAACTATGATTTCCCCTGAATAAATTCCTAATTTGCTGCTTATTAATAGTTAATAAGCTCAGGTAATTGTTAAGTTTAGGATTAGGGATGTAGAATGAGGTCATGTAGAATAAGGCATTAATATACAGTATGTGAGCCTGGACCACAAAACCAGTCTTAAGTGTATATTTTTCGAAATTGATATTTATACATCATCTGCATCAAAGCTGAATAAATAAGCTTTCCATATATGTATGGTTTGTATCTCGGCCAAATATTAACAAACCATACATATATTAACAAACCATATATGTATGGTTTGTTAATATTTGGCCGAGATACAACTATTTGAAAATCTAGAATATGAGGGTGCAAAAAAAATCTAAATATTGAGAAAATCGCCTTTAAAGTTGTCCAAATGAAGTTTTGATACATTTATGGTAAGAAATTTACAAAATATCTTCATGGAACATGATCTTTACTTAATATCCTAATGATTTTTGGCATAAAATAAAAATCGATAATTTTTAACCATACAATTTATTTTTGGCTATTGCTACAAATACACCCCAGCGACTTAAGACTGGTTTTGTGGTCCAGGGTCACATATGCTTAATCACCTACTGATAAATGGATAATATTCTAGTAATATGCATGCTAATAGCAACTAGTTAAGAGACCCTAAAATAAAGTGTTACCAAAATTACTGCTTAAATTTTGCTCTGTTCATCAGAGTAATCATACTCCTTTGAGGGAAGTCGTGGGCCCGTGGCCTAATGGTTAGAGAGTCGGACTCGTAATCGAACGGTTGCAAGTTCGAGTCTCAGGCCGGCAGGAATTGTAGGCGGGGGCAGGCCCGCAACTAGAGGGGTGAAAGGTGGTGACGATTATAGGGGCCCACGGCCCCCAGCGATTTCAACTGACTGGCTGAGGCCAGCCTAAAAAGACAGTTGACGGGCCACTGCTGCGCATCGTCACAACAGCTTATCATTTGCACGTGTTTTTCAGCTTTGCCAATTTAAACATTCAAAATAGTTTAAAGCATTCAAACCCAAGACGCGGAAAAGCTGAACTGAGTACTCGTGAGCCATGTTCGGTTTGCACGCAGAGAAGACCGAACCGAGCTCTCCTTCGCATCATCCTGCATCTGAACGAACAAATACAAATCGCAATTTAAACATGCAAACAGAAAAAGGTGTGAAAGAGCCCAATTCAGCACCAGTGCGCGGTGTTCTGTGTGCACAGGGCACGCACAGAGAGACGCGTCTCAAAGCGCATCAACACCGATTTTGCCTCTTCTTGCTCTTGTACCGACAAATACATACACAAATTATGTAAAATATCCATCTTGGAAAGTATTCTCGAAAAAACTGTCGGTTAACTTAAGTGAAAGTAAACAGTTTAGCAAGAAAGTGGATATGCATCATTATATCGGATGCATGGTCTCTTAAAGTGACTGCGCCTAATTTCCTACAGCTGTTGGTGTCCTTATGTTAATCCAAGAAAATGAAAGAAAGAAAATCACTCACTGCTCTTGACTGAATCACTTTGTAGTTTAACAAGAATTAATCCACAGTCAAACCAAACATTATTCAGACACCAGATATAATGTAGTATCTTTTTTACTTTTTTAGGTGCAGGACACTATAGTTCATTTATGTAAGTGAGTATAGCTAAATAAAGTAAACTGTGACATATTATTCCCAAAAAATCTTCATACAGTGAAGTTGTATTAAAGTAAAATGTATACAAAAATTGGGAACAAAAAATATTCAGACACTTTGACCTGACCATGTTTTGCTTACATGTTTTTTCTTTAATTGCTAATGTGACCTTTTTTTACAGACTGAACAAAATGAAGCATTGCTTGGTAGTTGTTCAACAAAGTATTGATAGTTGTGTAAATATTCTCATAGTAACAGTTGTCAGAATTATTGTTTGATTGCAATACATTACATACCCTTCTATCAAAGTTATCTGACATTATCAAGATAAATTTGTTCTGACAGTTTAACTGTCTTGTTATATTCTTGTCCGATTCTATTACCATTTTATAAATTACCATTTAATTTTGAGGGTGCGCTATGATGCCTAGCTTCATCAGTGAGGTTCTGAGGGACTCAGACTTCCTCAGTCATGACCACACACACACTTCAGCAGTAGTCCTCATTGACTCAGTCACATAAATATATGAGGTAATAGAATACTCTGCTAAAGCGTGGGTGTGATAAAAGTAGACGTGTGTGTTCTGTTTAATAGATTAAGCATGGTGTTTATGGAAGTTCACTGATATACATATATCCAGTATAAAGTAGTACGTCCCTATCTCTTGTCATTCTCTTATCTAAACCCATTATCTGCCCGATAAGTCTTTATTCTGTGTATATGATATTATAAGTGAGTTTTCCAACCATCAGAGTTTCACAAATATTTAGTATACAGACTCGTCATGTTTATGCTGAGTGCCGGGTTACACTGTTTATGAAATATAGCCAGGCAAAGGCCCTTTGGGGAAGAGAAAGAAAACCATTCCAAATGAAAAGTAATGATTCATGCCACAGATAGTATATAAACTCAAATACACTGCTATCGGCCCTGTTCCCCCAACACAATTTTGATTGGCTCAGAACAACGCACAGACAACTTAGTATTGCGTTACTCTAAATACATTGGGATGACTAGGTGATGTGGGTGGTCCTCATTCATTATTATAACGACCACTCAACCTGATTGATGTTTGGAGATGGAATTTAATAACGCTATCAACCTACACCACTCTGTTTGTTAAGTTTCCAGTAAAGAGGACGGCACCAAACGGGCATTTTAAGAGCGTACATTTTTTTTGGCTGTTGTTGTGGGCATTCCATATAACACCCTTATTTAAATACATTACTTTCATAAGTGCGACATATAGTGTGACAGAAGTGACTTATAAGTGATTGACATTCCACAATGGATGGACACTGGAAAATGATGGACTAAAGGTCATTGCACACTGCGTCCGAAATTTTCAGACGCTAAAAAATAAATACTACCTCACGTTGTCAATCATGTTTACACACGTCCTCCGAAACTTTTGTCCGTCATAGAAAAATTAGGATCAGATCTGATTTTCTGGGTTTTCGCATCTGTAGAAAGCATTTTGATAGGAAAGCATGACGAATAAGAAAAAAACTGAAAAAAAAACGCATACAAAATTTTCGGACTCAATGTGCAAGGATCTTAAGATTCATGTTGACCTCTTTGGCATCCTCTCAATGCACACTGTACCATAGTGGAAGAAGAAAATGGAGATGGAAAAAATTTGACACTTCCCAGCACTAAACAAATTTAATGTAAAATGGAATACCTTGTTTTTACTGAAAAATAGTCTCTTTTTTCCTTAGTTTAACCCGGAAAACAAAAAATATGCATGTTTGTGAAACTATATAGACACTATAAGCTGATATAATATAGATTCATGTAGTAAAACATTTATGAAAAACACCCATGGTGAGTTACATCACATACCATAAAAATAATGTAAAGGAGTCATTCATTAAGTTCTCAAACATGCTATAAACTTTAATAAACATTGATATTTCTGAGAAGAACCCAAGATAACCCTAGTTATTTACAATAAATGACCATATTTCTTCACATACAACAGTAAAAACATTGTAGACAACTTAAATAACTTTAAGGCGTAGCTACTTAAATAATAAAAGAATCAGGGTTACTCTATTCACATGACACCTTCCCAGCAGCTCCAATGCAGGTTTCACATTAAGTGCTAAAATTATAGAGTAGATTTACAGCATGGATTCCTTACATGTAACAAAGAATGTTAAAATGCACTGAATAGAAAGTCATAAACACGTGGGGGTTGTTGTTGATGTATTTGTCTTCGGGTGGAATAAGTGATTATATAATACACCTGTCGATCTCAGAGGGGACTGTAACTTTGCAATGACAAGAATCACATCAAAACAGGCTCAATGAAAGCTGAGGTCATATTTATGACCTTACTGATTACAAATTTCTCAATTCTAAAGTTGAACAGATTGTGGTCCCATTTTATTCAGAGAAAAAAAAAATGATGAAATATGCTAAAATTTCTATTTGAGTTAGAGTGCATTTTGCTAATTCGTCTACTAGATAGAACTCAACCAACAACAATTCGCTCTATAAAGCATCATTTTTTGAAAGGATACTATGGGGTCTTGAGGACATCATAGACTATATTTAATATCCTCCTCTAGTCATTCACGAGCAGGTCGGGGGAAAATAAAACTGGCTCTAAAATTATAGCTTGAGCCTTGTTTTAGACAAACATCAAATATTCAGAAAGATCTATGTTAAAACAAAATTCTGTCATAGCACTCTTGTAGTAAGAGAACAATGTTATAGCTTTAAATTAGACTTTTATAGATGTTATATCGTCAACAGAACTGTATAAGTATCTAGTAAAATACATATCATGAATTTACAGGCTTAATGGAAAACTGCTCCTCTCCCATATATTATTCCTTAAAAAAATAAACCCTCCTCTATTAAAACAATGGCAAATCTAAGTAGTACGTTTCATTTGAAATGTACACCAGTCACCAGTCTTGTTCCCTTTTGTTATGACAAAACTGAATATGGTTTGGTGTTTAGAAAAAAAGGAGAACATTAAAAATGAAGCTTCCCATTGTGAGTCAAAGAATCTGTGAAAAGATTGTAGTATTTGCTAAAATCACCTTCCAAGGGTTTTCCATATGAAGAAAAAACAAGCTTCTGTGCTCGATATCACACAGAAAGAAGATACGTGAACATTTTAAAATATGATAAGATATACAATTTGCAATGAAAGCAGCGTGCATGGTCATGAACAACTATTGGAAAATAATATAGCTGATACTGCAACTTTAACCAGAGCAGTTACCTCTTAACCAGTCATCTCCAACTGACGTATTAAATTAACGTAATCAAAGTGAATGTCTAAACATTCTTATAGATTTACATTTCACTTGACGTCTTCATCTACATGAAACGTCAATGGAATACTGACTCTGCTGGATCCTCAATGAGCGTTTCAGCAATTATACGTATTACATTTGAGTAGATCCGTTTCTAAACTGCATGTAAACTGGCATCTAGTCCCATCATAATGATTCTCCAGTTATACACAGACCCGTTGGATAAGACTAAGTCTGTTGTATGTTTTGCGGCTGAATTGACAGCTAATTCCCCTTCGTTCTTCAAACAACTTGTGAATCCATGGCAGTGATTTTCTTAATGGTGCAGTTCAGTTTGGTAGACTGTCCATCTGACTTTCCTATATGAGTGTTGCTATTCTTGACTCCCTAAAATCCCAATTAGTCCTGTAGTACAATGCCCATGTTGGGATTGGACCGAACATCCGAGTTGGTCTCATGTGGGGCTTCCAGTGCTTTGCGAGTCCACCTGCAGGGACAATTGACTTTAAAGCGACCAGACTTTACACACCATACCAGCAGTAAAAATGGGGAGCCCTGCGTGGGACCTCCAACATGCGACCCCTTCAGCTATGCGCCTTTAGGTTCCATTGGCCACCCTGTTATTGTTTTCCGTGTGTATTTGTGCATAGGGGTGGGAGTGCAGATGGTGTAGGGGAGCATGGAGATCAAAGCCTGTGGCTCATGAAACAGTGGTGGGAGAGGAGGATCAGGTGAGGGGCAGTTGGAGATTGGGGATGGTGTCCTGAAGGCAAACTCTTGAAAGGCTTCCTTAACGTTTAGTCTGCCAACCGGTGAAGAGCCGGATCATCCTGCTCTGCTTTTTATACAATATAACTGGTGAGGTCCAGCAGGTAAGACGTCATGTCAATGATGTGCTCCAGGATGCTGTCTTTCTCGCCGTCCCCTCGCTCTCCTTTCTCGCACTGGTTGCCAGAGAAACCTTCCTTGCAGAGACACTTGTTGGGCTCCACGCAGACCCCGCCGTTACGACAGGCCGGTTCACATTTGGCTGTGAATGACAAACATAGAAGCCGTTAAAAAAGATGGAAGTTTGACCAACTCTGACACAGATAAATTGCTCTTATTAGCTCTGTACCTCGTAAGCAGAAGGGGCCATCCCAGCCAGAACTGCAGCAGCACTTGCCAGTTGGTATACAGTGGCCATTCTTGCATTCACGGGAGCAAGCGGTGCTTAGCATCTCTGGATCCTCTACTGGCCGTCTGCACTCCTTAGGGACATGTGGCCTGCATGAGTCACAGAGTATTGATGGTCAACTAAAGGTCTGCTTTTCTCACCCTACACTCTGGAAAATTTTCCCTTGCAGATCACGAACTAAACACTTGCCAAGCATGCAAATGTGTATTAATCAGGGAAGTATTTCATAAACAAGCTCACATTTGGAAAACTTGTTTAGAGACAAAGAGTCGTTTTATCATGGGATGGTCACGCTAACTTTTGAAATATGAGCTGCGTCTCATTTTAGAGGCTGCGTACTCCGGAGGTCGCATTTGTAGGATGCATGCATCATCAAGGATGTCTTATTTAAGAAAAGTAACTGTAATAAAACTGACTGTTATTCCTTGTGAGGTGTAAAATACTGTAATTACTTTCTTTGCAATCTATCGGTTACTTTTCTTAAATGAGATTATCTCAATTACATATGTGATCGACAAATACAATGCAGCCTTCGAAATGAGATGCAGCAATTGAGTGGAGACTTTATTCGCATAAGATAAAGATGCACAATATATAAGTAACATACTGATATTTAAGATATTTTACATATTTCTTTAATATTAAAACTATTAAACAAAGCAATTACATTTTTAATACTGTAAGTGCATTAAGTACATTATATTTGTGAATGCTAACAAATGTTTGTCTGTCTCAAACAGAGACTTTCTCAATTGTCACGTCTAATTTTATTACTGTAAAAAATACTGTATTTTATTTACTTACAGTCACTTGTTTGTCTAATGCAATCATATGCTGATCTTTTTATATACTGTTGTTTCACAGACACATTATACAAAATAAAACAATGGCAATTAATTAATCTGGTTGTTAAGAGTACAAGTAAATATAGAATTTACTTATTTATAGTATATTTACTTATTTATATTACATTTAATTTTAAAGTCTTTAAAAAACAAGTAACTGACAAAATGTATTGTACTGTGAAATTAGTGTTTGTCATATGTTAGACTGCTTAATAAGCTTATAAGCAACACATTTATTTAGGTTTCAGTTGGCAGTCCATCTATTGCAAAAGGTCTGTAAATGTGAAAAAGATGATAGTCTTTTATATGAATATAGACAGAAAGACAGACTTACTGATTTCATTAGTTCATGTTTGTGAATTACTTAATTCTCACTTACAACCTTATATTACTTATACTACATTCAAGTGGATAGGAATGTCCTGCACTATGACCAGTTTGTGCATAATTCCTGCAATAACACACACAAATTTGGGCTCTGTGTGGCAAAATCTGGAAACAATAATGCTTTTGTGCGTAATGGATTTCAAATGCAAAACCTCAGTGTCAAACTAAGTGGTTTGTGATGAACCTGTCCTGAAGTTCAGCTCTCCAAACATTCTTATGCCTCACTCAGCTAAACACACTGCTTAATGAGCCAGGCAAATCTCTTCAAGGCTGTCTATTAGTGAGCAGCAGGGCTGTTGACATACCCAACAGGCCAGCACACACACAAACACACACACTGTAATTGGACTCCAGTGAAACAGTTACTGTATGGGAAACAGGCTGGAGAGCTCTTGGTGAGTTCACATCCTGTGTATCTCACTAAAGGTGGCGTATGGGAAAGTTAGGTGGCCAATGATTCTATGCTTAACGATGAGGGTTGTGGAAAGAATGGAAGTGGAATCTGAGCGTTTAAAGCTGAAGTGTGTCATTTTTCCTATGTTAAAATACTTATGTTTAATGTGCAGAGACTAGTAAGTAGGCAAGTAAGCCATTTTAAGCTTGACTTTTATGAAGCGTGTATAGTGTGGGCTAGGGCTGAACGATTTTGGAAAATAATCGAATTGTGATTTTTTTTTACCAATATTGCGATTGCGATTTAATATGCAATTGCGATAGCTATAAGAGAGCGGACGTCTCCTTCTGCTTTCTCTCGTCGTAATTTGATGCCATACACTGATCGATCTTTAAGTCGAACACACCTCTTTACTCTCGCGTGTCACGTGACAGAGTATAATCGCAACCTCTGCAGCTGAAAAATCGTGTTTTTTCATATCGTGATATTATCACAAATGCAATTAATCGTTCTGCACTAGTGTGGGCTTAGGCAATAGTGCAAAATAATAATACTTTTTTTACTAACGGCTAACACATTACTGATAAATATCAACACTTCAGTTGTCATCTCATTACCAATCTACTGGTCAGGCAAAACAAACTGCATCCAGTTAGCTTCTAATTTCCTAAATGCATGTCATTGCTCTTATTATGAACAATTAGTGTCAATTAGTTAGACAATTAGTGTCTTTTATTGACTCGCATGACTAAGTAACGTTGCACGAACATATCTACTAAGTCTCACTAGAGTGTTTGTAGACTATTAGTAGAGTGGTAGGGTTAGGGTTAGATTAAGTTGACTTGTACTTGCAAAGTTACTTATAGTCAGCAGAATGTCTGTTGAGACACCATCACAATGAAGAGTTAGCAGGTAATAAGCAGACAGTCTACTAATACTCTAATGAGAGTTTGTTAACATGTAGGTGCAAAGTTAAAATTGTCAACAGAATGCTCAAAAGGGACCATTAAAAAGTGCTACCTTTTACATTTATTCCAAAATAACTACTCAAGGCAGTAACAATTTAAACAATATATTTTATTTAAACAATTATATATTTTATTTAGGAACTGGTGTTCAGCTGTTCTTTTTAATAATACAACTTATTTTCGGTTCGTCAATCATCAGAGCTGGATTAACACTGGTCACAGATGCGGAGATGAACCTTTAATTTCAACAAGCTGTTTGCTAACTAAAAAAACCCACAGATCTTGTTTTCAGGCCATTTTAAGTTTGATTTTGACAAAGTGGTGATACATATCTGTTAACTTACTTTTTTATTAGTCTTCCCATTAACACCATTATATTGTTCATTCAGACTGATTCGCGAATGCGGAGCATGCACAAACACAAGAGGCGCGATTTATCGCATGAACCAATCACAGCCGATCATAACCAGTCATATCCAATCATATTGCGAGGCACTGCCTCCTCTCCTGTAGCCTCAGACGTCACACCCACGGAACGTTGGCTAAACGTCTGATGCATATGGCACACTTTTCTGGAAACACTTCATGAATGTCGAAGTCGTCATCTGACTAGTTGAAATTAAACCGGATTTCCCAGGAGATGTGAGTGTCGCGTTTATTTTCGGTCCACCGGGAAACAAAGATGCTGTGGTGCCCAACCCCCTCACGAAAGAAGAAAGCCGTTGTGTTTACAAATCTGACTACGAACGCTTATCAGGGTCAACTAAATGCTGTATTTTCAAAAGTATGTGAAATACAGGTAATTAAAGTTTGCGGCATAGAATCTTTAAAATACATCCGAGAGTTTCACACACCGGTTTGTTATTGTGGCATCAGTCTGAAGGTCTGGCTATGCGAGACTACCTCTCATGTGACGTTCCCCCATTCATTCTCAATTACCCCCTACCAAACCCACCGTATGCTTTAGGGGTCTGTTAAAACTCAATGGGCTCAGGGGAGGCAAGCTATGCACAGTTGTTTCTATAGAGCTGGCAGGGATGCTTAGCTCTCAGTTATGACAAGGGTTTTCAGTTAAGCCATATTATGTCAGTGTTTGTTGGAATTTGTACAAAAAATCGGACCAACTGATGTTAATTTGGTAAAAACAGATGCCATCAGGTTTAACCAAGTGGCAACCTCCCGGTCTCCGTCTTGAAACCAACACGGAAGTGACTTAAACTGCAATTCATTGACTAGCCGCTAGAGACTGGCTCCAAAAGGGAGTCAGTCCCATTGACCTCCCATGTTAAAATGACCAACTTTACAGCAGAAAAAAACGTGTTTACAGCCTGTTACAAAAAGTGGTTTTGGTCTATATAGCTAACTTTGCCCTTCATGACAACTGTGAGGGGGGTTCTGCATGATTAAGAATGGCCACTTGAGTGACAGGTGGATTGCTGCTGCTGTCACCACTGTTGCACTATGTGGGCATAGTTTCAGCAACCAGCTCCACCCACGTTCCGCCTTTTTGCCCAATTTCGATTAACCGGGAGTGACACGCTGCCAAGATGGCGACAACCATCTCTGTGCACTTTGAGCTTCAAAAATGCTCTTCAGAAACCTACAGGTGATGTCACGGACACTATGTCCATTTTCTTTTTACAGTATATGGGTTTAACAAACTGATTGATGAAACACAACACTCGTTGAATGTTGGTGCTTGTCAGCATTGTATGAACCAGCCTTGGGAGTGTCTACACCACTGACAACTTCTGTGACTGATGGCAGGAATAGGGTGGTAACAAGGGATTTGTGGCAGGATGTCCTGGGGGGTCTATTGGGGGTGCAGTTCCCATGCTCCCCTTAACCACTTTCAGCACCCATATCAAGTCTCCCTTGTCTCTCATCCGCACTTTGTTTTTTGTGTGTTGTTGTGACAGGCTGTTACGATGTAAAAAAAACAGAGAGAGACAGAAAAGATGAGGAAGAGAAAGAAATAGAGATGGATAGTGAAAAAGAGGGAGGGAGGGAAAGGAGAGAAAGGGCGCTCCCCAGAGGATTGGACTAACACTGTTAATGACGTCGGGGTCAGCGGCGCTACTAAACAGTTTGTATTACTGGCAGGGTGGCCGTGAAAACAACACCTGCTGCCGTGGCACTTGACAAAGACAGCTGGGTCAACAGGCACTGTGGGAATGTATCAGCTCTGTGAGGCCACTTGCATAAAACATAGACTGATAAATTAAAAGAACGCCCCAGCTTATTAGTTTAAGACTGTCCTGTAGCTTGAATCGGGAGGTTGAGCACATCAGCTGCACAACTTCTCTCTTTGTCCATCCAAGGACTGTTTGGCACAATATGCCAGCCATGATCCCAGTCTCTGTTCTACACTATCTACCTAGGTAGAAATCATCTACACTGGAATTGAGAAATTGACCTTTTGGGTGTTTTTAATGCTGTAAATGTGTCAATTCTGTGGAATCGATTTCGATGTGTTAGACAGTACTAGACACTTATTGGCAGTCGAAAACAAAATTATTAAGCCAAATTATTTCATAAATGGGGTGGAGGACTTGTACAACTTGCTGAATGATGGGTGGTCCAATTCTGTGGAAATCTGTGGTGCTTTCTGTGGAATTGCAGAATGGGTAATGACTCCAGTAGCTCTGAGCTTTTCTTCAGGAGACAGTTTAATATCTCTTGGCTTAAATGTTTTTTACTATCAAAGCCAACAAGTTAAGTTATTTGATGAAAGCAAGCGCACGGGTAGAGGAGTGAAGGGCTTAGGGGTGTTCAACGAACACAGCATAAAAAAGCCTTCATCAAGGGACTCTGTGTGACTCCTCTCTCCTTTTTGTCATCTCTCTCTTTTGTCAGTACCTCTTTGTGGTTAAATTGTATCAAAAAATGTACTGTGTATTGTAGCTTTAGGCCATTCAGTACCACCCCTAAGGGTCTTTGTCAAGGGGAGGAACATGGTTGTGAGCAGGAGAGATTTAGGAGAGACCATGAAATAAAGGAGACTTGTGAGGGATGGGGACCAGGAGAATGTGAGCACTTTTTAAAGTGTTTGTATATCCTGCTCTTGACACACACACTTAAGCCTAGAGGATATTGTTACCTCTATATTGCTACAGAACAGTGCATCTAAAAAACCTATTTGACACATTCAGACAACAAATCCAAAGTCATGGGAGATACACTTATATTTGTTTTCTCTCTGACATATCCTCACGTCTGTGGTTCTAAAATGACTTAAGGTCATTTCAGAAATCACTCAAGTAACACTCAACCAAAACTCAACATCTTTTTTCGGGTGACGAAACAACAAGATGTGTTCTTCAAACATTTCTTGATTTCTACTGAAACGTTGAGATGTTGTCATGAAGTATGAAGTTCTCATTTCTGGTAGCTAACATGGGGTAAAATTTGTTTGCTGGGCTAAATTTTGCTTACAGGGAGTATGCCTACTGAGATAACAAACATTTCAACATTGCATATACTGGACCATTAAAAAAACGGAATAAAACTGAGGATGTGCGTCAGTTTGTATTTAATATTAAATAAAAACTAAATTATAAATAGTTCACTTACTGGCATCTTCTGAGTTATTGCCACCAGCCAATAAACAATCCTACAGTCTCTCTCTTGTCCACATTGGACTTCGATACATGTACATTTCAGTGTGCGGTGGCTTATTTATTATTCTACATTAACAGACTGCAAAACAAACTCAGATGGGTGCAGTCATCCCAGTGCGGTTTACTGCAATATCTCAAACATTTGACTTTCATTTGATTTGATATTCTATTATATATTTTATGCTTTCTGCCCTATCCCACAGTTCCACAACCCAAAAATGCAATGTGGCAGATTATATTCCAAACACAAAGTAGGTGTTTTGAAGCCCTCAGCCCTAGCCAGAACGCAAAGGTTAAAAGGTGCAGAAAAGATGTAAATGTAGATACTAGAAATGTAAATGTTGGACCACCCCAATTGACAGTGCTAGTCACTCAGAAATGTTATATCACCTCTTTTATTTGGTAATTAGATCACAAAAAGTCAAATGATATATAAAACAGTAAACCCAACACCACAGGTCCAGCAGACTAAACAACTCAAATCAATGGTGGAAAGAATTGTTCTTTGGAAAAATGCGGCAATGCCAGAAAACATAAATAAAGTAAGTTTGAGGGGCCTTGTTTAGGAGACTCATGGAAACATTTGTTGTAATTAATAGCATTAGACTTGGGTGGCACTGTCGTCACCTGGGTATACAGTGCCTCACAAAAGTAGTCAGACCTTCAAGCAATTTTCTATCAATCCTTGCTGAAATCCTACATACAAATATTGGTTTCTGTGATATCTGCTTTTTTTTTACTGATTTCATAGTTTGCATACTGATTCAATACATATTTTTTGTATTTTAAAGGGGTCATCGGATGTCCATTTTCCACAAGTTGATATGATTCTTTAGGGTCTTAATGAAAAGTCTTTAACATACTTTGGTTAAAATTTCTCAATGGTAGTGTAACAAAAATATATTTTTCCCTGTCAGCTCTGTTTTCAGAAAGCCGTTTTTTTAGGCAATGTTGCTTTAATGCTAATGACTCTGCTGACCCCGCCCCTCTCTTCCGTGGAGTGATGAGCAGACTGTAAACTCCAGCCGCGAAACTTGCTAACTAGAACATTATTAGGAACATTAAAAATAAAAAAACCTTATACTCACTTCTTCTGTAGACGAAGCTGGATCACGAATGATTTGTGCGAACATAGACATATTTAGGCAGATCGGGGATTGGCGCATTCCATTCAAATCGAAAGTAACGTTAATCCTCTGCGTCTTCAGCGGCTCAGATGTCGGGAGTAACTGACAACTGCTATATTAATTACTACATCCAACAACAAAACAACTCAATTGCTTAATCGGAGACATCTTGTCTTCCCCTGCACTGGAGGCGGACAGCTCAGACGGCCAATAAACTATCGTGGGAGCGGCCTGAGAAGAACTACACCATTCTGACAGGAATCTCAGAACAGCCTGATTTAAGAAAATGGATTTTAAAATAGGGATTTAAAAAAAAAAACACTAGGTGGATTTTTATCTTTATAGGATGGATGTGTACACACGCTTCCAACACACATTTATGTTCAATTAACTTGTAAAGTGAATTTTGCATCCGATGACCCCTTTAAAAGTCACCTTTTACAGTAATTACAATGTCTATTTATTTATTAAATGTGATATTGACTCATTCTTCCAGACAGATTTTCTCAAGGTTTCAGTATGGACTTAAACTTTTTTTGAATTGAGATCAGACTTTCACACCAAGGACGATAACTATAAAGATAATGAAATTAGCATCCACAGCTGTGAACAAAATCATCTGTTTATTCTAAGCGCACACTCGCCCCTGCCACTTTAAATTATTGAGCTCGATACAGCAGGATGGATACTGATTGGCTGTCAATGTTTGTTGTCAATCGTTCATCAGCTGGAAAAAAAATTCTGGAAGTGATTCCAACTATATTGTTTCTCTGTGCCTTTATCGTTATAGCCGTGGTGTGGACTCTGCTATTCTTTAATATTGAGATATCTTTATCGTTATCGTCCTTGGTGACTTTAGACTAGGTCATTATAGGGCACTGACAATTTTGTTACTGGAATTTCTGAAAATAGTGTTGATACATATTATTTTTTATTCTAACAAGATAGCCATTTCTTATTGATGAAACACAGCCCCCATGATGTGTTCACCAACATACTTCACTGCAGGTATAGCATACACTAAGATGTGGGCATTGTTAGATTTGCACCACACATATTGCTTTGAATCTAGGTTTTATCTGGAGCACAACTGCAACAGGGCCACTACTAAGGCAAACTTCAGATGTGCCGTCTCGTGGTCCCCTATACCTATCGATGTTACAAAGAACTCTTATCTTATAATTGACTGGTGCACCTCTATGTAATTCTTAGAAATTGAACTTTGTAGCTTTTCAAAGTGATCATAAGCTTTTCTGTTTCTTGTTTGAATGGAGAGTTTTGAGGAACAACCTACTGTAGCCAGTGTCCCATAGTTGAACCCCTTGGATAATCACTTGTTTTGTACTTTTCCCTGGAACGCTTATAGTTTTAGTTTACACTTCAGTCCTCACTTAAATAAGAATGCATATTATAAAATATTTTTTTTTTAGAATATGGAGACATTTTATCATTAAATGCAATTCCTCAGAGGCATATGAACATTGAGTAGCACAACTAAGATTTGATACTATAGCAAGGTGGATTTATTAAAATGTGAGATGCTTTGACACATCACAGACTAAATAAGCACATTTCAAATGTAATTTCATTTGTACTTCAGCAAAATTATAAAATTGGTTAGGATCTGAATAATTTAGCATGCAAATAATAAAGTTTTGAATCCTTTCACATGATAATTGAGGGTAATTGATATAGCTCTCATGGTGTAAAAGGGTCCAGTACAAGGACTTTGAATGGCGTAGAAAGCACAAAAACAAGTTTCATGAGGGATTGGTTTGAATTAGAGACTTGACAGATCTGCCTGTGCCTATTGTAATGTCCCTTTTTTCTGGAAATTATATATTTGATCTATTAAAAATGCAAACACTTTTGGCAGTTGTTACGTGGGAATTCATATGCTCATTTCTAATAGATGATATGCCTTTCATATGCACTTGGCTTAGTGAGAACGACATATTTTCAAGATCTATCGTAAAAGTGGCTTTTAGTGGTGTAAAACACACGGGTTAAATTACGCCATATTGAAAAAAGCCAACTAGCATACAGAAATGATTAAATCCTTTAACCAACTCCATTCACATGTGCTGAATCTCTCGCCGTAAACCGGTGCACATGTATGTCAATTGGATCAAATTTGTTCGGCTGCAGATTCGCCACCATATGAATGTACTCGAGGTTCTCAAGGAAAACATTCCCACTGTTGAATACAGGTGTTATCCTGTCAAAGCAAGGAAAACACCTAACCGACGACCACACAGGCTTGATAGTTAACCAGCGCTGTGTCCGAGCCACCTTGACTGTGTTGGTGTTAGAAACACGTTACACTAACATTTGGAAATGGTATACTTACTCTCCAATTATGGCCGAGTTTTGTGTTGGCTGAGACCGGCAGTTGTGTGATGATTTGTTTATGGGAAGCTAGAGTCCTTATGCGTGTCAGTGAGCGAAAATGAGTAGTGCTTTAATTGGATAATTCACCCACAAATGAATGAATTCTGTCATCATTAACTCACCCACAAAATAAAGATATATTGTTAAACGTCTGTCCACACAACGAGAGTCAACGAATGTTGTTTTGGACCCCATTGATTTTCATTGCATGAACACAGCCAGTTGTAACATTCTTCAAAATAACCTTCTCTCTTGGTATGAACTAACCACGCAGCTGTCCAAACCACAGCACGTAAGAAGAATACCGGGGGATGTTTTGTAAAGCGGAATAAAAATGGAATTAATTACGCGAGTTTCAATATTAGCATTGCTCAGCAGTAACATCACATATTTCACATGCGAGCAATGAAAATGGAAAAACAGAGAGGCTGTTGCATAAACTCCGTTGTATACAATATGCTGCTCTGTGTATTCGGAGCTCAACGCACCTTTTAGGGTCCACCAACTTGTAGAGTTTTCCGTTGTGCGACTGTATCGCCGTGCTTTTGCTGGAAGCGAGGATGTAGACCTCACCTGCAGAGGATAGAAAACATGTAGGTCTTTCAGGGATCTCATTTGTCTTCTCAAACC
Organism: Ptychobarbus kaznakovi; assembly: GCA_027422405.1. NCBI lineage: Eukaryota > Metazoa > Chordata > Actinopteri > Cypriniformes > Cyprinidae > Ptychobarbus > Ptychobarbus kaznakovi. The sequence goes on from CM049799.1 coordinate 11,465,825, forward strand.
TTCCTTCCTTTCTACTCGTTGCACTTGACACTGGTGCACGAGAGGGTTTCGAGAGGGGCTCATTAAATTGTCATGCAAGTAATTTAATGAGGAGCAAGCTTGCAGCACTGTGCACAGATTGTAAACATGTGTCAAGAGACTGCCATGTGGGTCTCCAGTACAGCCTTCCACTGACTCCCTCTTACAAATCAGCAACAAATGCTATCTCTCCCTCATAGAGGCCCACTCTTGGCAAAGCACGAGATATATTCTCTGTCACACTTGACCTGTTGTTTGAATTCGAGAGTTTATGTTCCCTGTGATGCACTGAGCTGTAGGGATATTACATAGTGGCAGAGAGTACAGCCTAGCAGCAGTGAGTGTGCATAACTTTGCTTTGGCAAGGCGCTGTCGGAGGGGCTGGTGTCAAGTTCACATAAAAATGACCCCCATTACTATTCCAGTAAGCCAGAAATCAGTTGTTATCAATGTTGAAAGAACAACTAAGGAAATGGAGGAGATTGCACATGTAAACCCTAACTCTATATGCTGACAGATTGCGCTGACCTTTGATTTCCAATTGTACCGTCTGTTAGCAGCAAAAAAGAGGAAGTAATCTGTCAAGAAACTAAAGGAGTACTGTGTCATAGCAAAATGTTCCTTGGAGGAAAGATATTTGAAAATGGGAGGTAGGACAAGGTATCGGTTTTCTTTCTGTTTTGTATCATTCAAATTATTCTTGGATTCGGGAGCCAGTTTTTTCTCCTTCCTGTGACTACGGTATACCCATTATAATGTAAAATGATCACTTCATTAGACCTTATCTAAACTAAACAAATCGTTTGTTGTTTTTTTTGTATTAGTCCTTTTAGGAAATGCCTGTAGTTACACTACTGTTCAAATGTTTAGATGCCTGTTACGCTCACCAAGGCTGCATTTATTTGATCAAAGTACAGTAAAAACAGAAATACTGTGAAATATTATTACAATTATATAATACAGTGATTAAAATAAGAGTGTTCTATTTTAATATATTTTTAAAATGTGTATTCCAGGATTCTTTGATGAATAGAAAATTCAAAAGAACAGTATTTATTTGAAATGTATTTTTTGTATGTAAATGTCTTTACTGTCACTTTTGACCAATTTAATGCATCCTTGCATAATAATTAATATTATTATATTATTAATATTATTATAATATTATTAATTAAGCATTCATTTCTTTCAATAAAAAAATAACAATGTATCTTCTCCATAATTGTAGTTTTAAACTTGACAGAACCATGAAGAAATGTTATGACAGAAGCACACAAAATGTGCGGTAAAACGAACACACATAAAGCTTTTTGAGAGCTCACTGACCTAATTCATCTTCGCCAAACCCCAGGATGTGGCCGACCAGCGAGGAACCACAGGGACTGCTAGTACCAAGACAAAGAGGCTTCTCTTGCCATGACCTGTCTTCTGAAGGCCTCTGCAGAATTCTGAAGTTCCTGTAACGATCATAAAGTCAGGGGTTAAAAATGTCATTGCTCGGTCTACCCAGCAGACTTGAGCGAACAAAACACAAAATTACATGGCAAACCAGCAGGCATAATTTACTGCTTTGGATTTCCAGGAACAATTCACTTTATACAGTTTATCTCTCACTGTTGACAAAAAGGCAGGCTGATAGTTAGGATGAATTATAAACCTGCGTAATGTGTGAAAAACATATCCTGGCAGGAAAACTGCTATCAATTTACCCTGAAAAAGCTATTTTTCTTCATTGGGGTATGTGGAGAGTGTGTGTATTGGCACAGTCAATAACACAGGAAAGATGGCAGTTTCCATTTGCAGTTTAACAATTACCACAAAAACCCAAAGAGGAGCAATATGTAAATGGAAGTTCAATATCTGTTTTTTGGAAGCATAACTATTTAGTTTATCTGACTGTTCAAGGGAAATACAGAGTAGTATTGCATAATTACTACTAATAATTATGTAGTATTCATAATTATAACATATAGTAACACAACATACCCATTTTTGTCTCCAAATACATAACTTCCATAAAGTCTTCTTGACTGACATCCCCGGTAGATGAATCCACCAACTGGGATGGCACCTTCATTTGACCCCAAATCCAACATAGATGGCTCATTTTCTGTGGGCAGACACACCAACAACTCACCATCAAGAAAGAAAAGCAGAGCAAGGTAACAAGTCGACATGTGGTTGTACATTTTATGAGTTTTAGGTTATTTTTATACATGTGTCGCAAAGTTGATTTATACCCATAATAACAGTTTTCTTTGTTTGTGTATGGGATATCCATGTTTACCACAATCTGTCAAGAGACCATTAGCACTTCACATAGGCTGGTTTTAATTAGCTATTCCCCAGACGGTTATAAAAACACTATGCAATCTTGATATGGAGGGCTATGTTCATTTCACTAAATGTCCTTATTAAGCAATGTTAAATTCACATTATAGCTCAAATAGATTAGGAAAAGGACACGAGAGGCAAGGGTGAGGTAATCCTACAATTACTATTGAGTGTTTGTGTATATTTGTTTAAGTTTGTATTGCAACAAAGATTACAGCAGCTTAGGGAATGGCCAGTATTATAACCTTACAGTCAGAGCCCCGTAAAACAACAAAATGTGATTTAATGAAGTAAGCCATTCACCATGGTGATGGTTTAAAATCGTAAATGGCTTGGAGTTTGGGTTAATTTGGCACACTTGCGAGACAATATTTTTGGGGTTTAAATGCATTGGCTGGGAGAGAGCCATATTTGTTTACTGCCAATGTGTAAGGAGGAGTACGAGAAAGCCAATCCATTACTTTGGCCATAGGAAATAATATATATTCACTTCTGGTATTGATTTAGGGGTCTTAGTCAGCACGATTGAGAGATGGACTGCTATGCTAGTCGTTTTGTTTCAACAATGTACTAAATTACCATATAAACGCTCTTCGACAGCGATAAATTACATAGTTGTACATATGCTTTCAAGTCCCCAGGCATTAAAAGAAGCATTTTATATTTAAAGTGTGTTCTCACATTATGAAACTATAGTGTTGTAATGGTATTCTAGATTAAAGCGTTGATTGGTTTGTACGGAAAATCTTAAATCATTTTTTTTGGAACGTACCCCCATTCCATCAAAGACATTCTGTTCTCAGCATAAAAGCTTAACATATTTTTTATAACCAGTACATGGAGGGAGAATTTAATGTTTTGTGAAATACAATACAGGAACTTCTTGAGTGGTTGCCTGGTTGGAACGATTTGGCTTGTTGAAAAGCCATTCTGCTTGTACAGTAATCCATCATGTTTTAAGAAACCAGCCACTTCTAACAGACATACCGTAGTCTTTCCCTTTGATGACCTGTAGGATCCTGCCTGTTGTCGTATTTTTGCCAACAGTATCTGTGCACAGGATCAGCAGACTCCCATTGGTGTCCATGCGGAGCTTATCCACTGCACACCTAGAGCACAAAATACAATTTTAATGCATTTTGCAAGACAGAAGCAGTGTAAACCATACTGCTATTCGTTATATTACACTTTATTTAATTATACGGTATATGTGTTGGCATGCACTTCTCATTCTAACAGGCAATATTGGCAACGTCCTTTAATTCCAGACACATCTTAATGCTTAGTTACATTCTTGAGAAACTCTGTGCTTCCACCTTTATGGTAACAGTTTGGGTGGGCGCTTTTCCAAAGTGAGGTCCATAAAGAAATGATTTACTGCATCTGGGGCAGAAGAACTTCACTAGCCTGCTCAAAACCCAGACCTGAATCCCAATGAATTGGAATGACGACTTTAAACCAGACTCCATCGCCCAACATCAGTGCCTGAGCTCACTGATGTAAAGGTGCAAACTCTCACATCCATGTTCCAACATATTATGAAAAGAGTTCATGGAGTAGCTTTCCATAACAATCTAACAATTTTTTTTTTTTATTGAATTCAAATTCAGTCAAATGCTTGACCTTACCTCCCTGGGTCATGTAGTCCATGGGCAAAGATTTCAGGGGGCTGATTTGTGCTGTTGAAATAGGGGTTGTTTCTGGGTATAGAGTAAGGAGCGCTACAGCAATCTGTGTCCAGATCCACCCGAAGGACAGATCCTGTGAAATCACTATGGCACAAAAACACTCCATTGAAAATATTTGAAACAATGCTTATTATTACTATTACATAGCTTGACTCATCACTAGTGACTGATTTATTACAGCTATAAGCATTCAATGCTTACCTCAGACCATCCATCTCCTCCATATCGTCCAAAGTGATCATGCCATCACCTAAAAAGATGTGCAGAAGCCCATCAGGGCCAAATAGAAGCTGCCCTCCCAGATGCTTTCGGTGGAGCTCAGCTACTTCCATTAAAACCCGAGTGGTCCTTGTGTCCACCTGGTTTGGGTTTTTCCTAAAACCAAATATTAAAACATTTATATATAAACCAACAATTCATCCATTTTCTGAACTGCTAGATAAAAAAAAAAAAGTTTAGGGTCGAAGGGACTCTATCCCAGCATAGAAAATAGAAACTAAATAATTAACATACAAAATTGAATTAATATATTATTGAAAAAATTGTTTCAAAATATATTTATTAATTTAATAGTTTAAAAATTACAAGTGATTGTTGACAAAAAAAAGTTTTGTTTAAATCAGATGACTGATTAGTTTGGCATTTGAAAGGCTAATTTACAGAATGTATACTGTAGCGGGTTTGTTCATGCTGGGTGTTTTGCATCGCAGCTGGGGAGCTGAACACAATCAGAATAGATGTCAGCCTTCGTGATAATTATATGTTGTGATTATATATCTCTATAAAACATTCATCACTGTCAGTGAAAGCATTTCATGAGGAGCTCGACTTCTCATGACTTATCCAAAACCACATGGAAAACAAACATTACGCATACACGTCCATGTGTAAAGTGTTTGATCCAAGGCTGTAACCACAAATTGACATTTGGGTAGGGCAGGGTTTTGTCCCCAACAGATTTGTTCCCCCCTTTTTTGTTTTGCTCTTTGGAATATCAAGGCGGACAGTTTGACAATATCTGAATATGAGGAATGACACATCCCCACATTATTTATGATGGTTACAGCTCTGGTTAGTAGCCCCAGTGCTTGGTCAGGTTTTGACTGGTTTCTCATTACCTGGACACAGTGTACTCGACTACACGAAGAATGTGGTCGTGTGGTCCGATAGCCCAGCGCTCTTGGTTGGTCGTGTAGGAGACGTAGAGCTTTCCATTTTTCTTATAATTGGGGTGGAATGCAAGGCTTAGCAAGCCCCTTTCATCTCCTCCCTGCAAGTCAGATGGGGTACACAAAGAATCCAGAAGTTAATTATGTCCCTTTTTTAGATTGGGCTGGGCTGCAAAAAGCTAAAGCCGGGCCTCCCAATGTCACCCTCTCTCTCTCCTTTTTCTCTCAGCCTTTCTCCATCTCGGTCTCTCTCAATGGGGGCCAGTTACCCTATGCCCTCTTGCCCCATTGCTTTTTTTTCTTACCTCCCTTCTCCTTGACTACTGCATTACAAACGATTATAAAACATTTGACTTCAAGCAAACCCCCCCACACCCACCTTTTCACCACAACCCGTCTTGGTTATAGGCGCTTGTATTTGGGGCCAGGCTCCTCTGGGATGCCCAGGCCCTCCTTGCAGCCTCCATTGTGTAAGTGATTTGTGTGTGTAATCTTTGGGGGATATCCGTGAATGCAGTGCCGAGTGGCTGAAACAATTCATTAGCTCGCTGGCAGTTCATAGAGAGCACAAAAGTCCAGGATTCCTTTAGCCCCCCATCCACCCTCTTCCTCTCTCTCTCTCTTTTTTATTTTTAAACCCGTGCAAAATTTGAGAGAAGGAAGAAAAATAATGGGCAGAAAAAAAACAACACTCCCACTGTCTTGGCAACAAGTTAGAAAACATTGAAATGTCTTGTGTAATAGGTAAAACATCTCATCCCGGAGGCTACTACATGAGTTGTCACTACTCTGGTGGTCCACTCATCATAGCCCGTTGTAATAAGCAGCCCGTTGTTATGTCCCTTTAGTTCCTGGGCAAAGTATGGGCTTTACTCCCTTTCATCTTTCCAACTTTGTTTTCCTTCTAGCAACACAAATAAAATGAATGAACAGATTGCTAAGCTTACACCTCATGAATGAACCAATGAATCAATGAATGAACAAATGGGTTTAAGGCAAGTCCCTGAAAAACTATTATGATTTAATGCTTTGGGATAAGACGTAACGCCAGTTTAATTACAGCACATACACTAACAGTTTAGTGATATTGGCTGTCAAATAAGTAAACAAATAGAGTTTTCATGAAATTAGCTGGCTGTGCCATCTCTGCGACATTCCTTTTGGATTTCTCACAGGAATTCAGCAAAGAGAGGTCTTCTGTGGATTGCTCAAGTTAACGGTGTGGTTCAGCCCACAGTACACGCCAAAACATACAGATCATAAATTGGTCAGAGCGACTCTGTTGGGCTTTGCTGAAGTAATCCAATTCGAATAGACTTCAAGTGCTAGCGCTCCATCTCTGGAATGCTCCGGAGGAATTTGAATTGGATCTGTAGGGACATGAATAATAATACCCAGGAGGACTCTTTAGTAGACCACAAAGAGTGAAATCACAAGCAAAACTTTGTGGTACCCATTAAATGTCTGTTCTACATTAGTCAAACACAAAACGAGGTTGGGTTGAGTTAATAGCAGGTTGATATCATTTATCCATGTTCTTCTTTTTCGATTGAAAAGTTATTTCTTTCCCTGAAAACTCCCTCTCAACATGTTGGACTCCTGATGCACTGACCTGAATCCCAAAACAAACACAGAGGGAACAGGTCAAGTTAAGAATTCCAGAGCTTCGTATGATCTCAAGCCAGGACCACCAAAGAACAAAATTAGATGAAATATTAGCTTTTGCTAATGATTGCTCTTTCAACAAATAGGCATAAAAAACCCTTAATTTTTCCAGGCCCGTTCCTCTGGGTGCTACCAAAAACTTAATTAAGAGAAGACAAACTTCATCTCCCTCCATCCATCATAGCAGATGTATGGCTACGTGTACAAGCCTCTGCTTAGTTGCAACACTGGTAAATATTGTTCCACTGAAGCAGCCACGAGAACTTTTCTTAGACATTTCATTAGGGTGACCTTGCAACATACTGACGTCGATAGGAACAGTTCAGCTCCGAAATCTGGCTTCAAAACATCATGGTCAGAGGTTCAACGCTATGTTATTGTTAGCATTCTTCACATTGCCTGTTGCTTTGACAGTACGAAGATTAGGTTGTAACAGCTTCTTGAAAAGAATGCTAGTGAGAATACATCGGGGTCAGATGTATTCACAGACAGGAACAGGGAGCACTACCGCCCCACTCCTGGACCCCCATCCACCCCATCGGCAGCTGCTTGCCTTTCAGGGCTTGATGCATGGCCTGGCTTGCACATTGTTTCTGAGCACCTTTTGATCCTTATTGGCTCAGGCAATCCTACATAAAGAGGCATTCCACCCGAGCTGATTGGAGAAAAACAATGCGTGCCTACCTCAAAGGCAATCTGAAATGCTCACACTAATTCAGAGTTCCATTTAGTTCAACACAATGAATCCCAAGACCCAAGTCAAATCCCCCTCCTCCACCTGTTAACACACATTAATCCCGTGACAGCGCTGGAGTGAGGATCGCTCACTTTCTAGCGGTGAAAAGAGCAGATCGAATCGTAGGATAACATTCACTTATTGCAGTGGCAGCTCTCTGGAGCAATCCACAAATCTTCTGAATGGCTCCATCACAGGTGCTCATCCTGTCTCGGGGGTCCTCGCAAAGTCAAAACCTTGGCCAGGAAGCTATGTGAGATGACAGCTAAGCAGAGGCCGTTTCTCAAAGAGAACTATTCAAAGAGTCAAAGGACGAGAGAGGAAAAGGTCCATTTGTCAAAGCTAGGATACTTATTTTTTGACAGAGTCGAGAGCCCTCCTGCTCGTTCGAGCTGAAAGAGCTCAACAGCTGTGCGTGTCAAGTGACAGAGTGCACTACATGCTGTGATCTATTTGTTTCGGCAAGAAATAGTTTTTTGCAGCTGGACCCCTTGAGTTAGTTGATACACCACAATGGAACTCCACTCACATTGCGTGCAGATGTCTTCTTCACTATGTCTAGCAAGGACAACAACAAAGCGGTACCATACTTGTGTACCTATCATGTAAACATGAACTGAATCAGGTCTCTTTTACACAAATAGTTTAGAAGATAAACACTTTAGAGCGCTGAAATCCTATGCTTCAGAATCACTGTATGACTCTTTTTTTCGGCATCTGGGACACGGTAACTAGTTTACAAGATATCCCAAAATAGATAACTGGAAGTTAACTATTTAAGCCCCTCCACTGATAGTACTCTTACTTTGTTAAAACCAATCAGACTGGTGCAGGGTTGCGCTTGAAGACCAGCCACAGATGTGAGAGTGTAATAAAGTAATTATAAATAAAAAAATAAAATAAATATATAAATAAAAATTTAGTTTGCAATAAATCATATAGGACAGCAGTCCTACAACATGATTCCACAGTAGCCAGTGCAATCCACCTTGGCTAGATCTATGCAACAGAAGCTAAAAAGGCAAACCTTCTCTGGGTCAAAACCAAGAAGGCATTAGGTGTTTGATCTTTGACGCTTTCTTTGAAAGATCTGAATTGAAACATCTGGGTCAGTGACAAACAAGACTGTCTACGATAAAGAAAAAAAAAAAACTTTCACAAATCTAACTTAAATCAAATGACCAAGTTCTAAGGAATGTGCTCTTTGTATGCATGTTGGTATCATACAGTTTTAAACAAAATATAATTTATAAAACATTATAAATTGACGATGACTCTAAAAATGTAATGCGGTGTAACCATTAAGTAAAAGGTCATATTTTTCTTACATTTTGAATGACTGTGAGTTTTCTATAGTTTGTATTTTTAATAGCATTAATTATTAATTTATGAATATCAAAAAAGGTCAAATTATATAATATTTTAAGATGATTATTGGCCTTGACAGTCATGAGTGTCTGAGGGTGTCCTCTTTATCAAATAACTTCCTGATTTTTCTGCATGTTTCTGCTGGTTGGTGATCAACATTACTGATTTGGTGGACAACAGTCTGTTCTGTTCAAATGTTTTGTTGTGTTAAATAACTGCAATAATAATAATAAAAGATTTTATGCACCCCAAAATATATAAAAACAATTTAATTAAGAAATTAAAACCATGCCATCTTATAAGATGTGTATTCAAGTTATTGTATGTTTTATCAATACATCTGGACAAAAAAATAATATGAGAACTTCACTGACCCTCCTATGATGAAAAAAAACATCATAAAGGTGGTAAGTGTCACATGTTTTAGTTTCCTTTGTCTACTGTGGCAGTCAGCTCCGCTCCTTGCAAGTGCCCTCCAGTGCCCGCTCCTCGCAAGTGTCCTCCAGTACCCGCTCCTTGCAAGTGCCCTTCAGTGCCCGCTCCTGGCAAGCACCCTCAAGTGCCCGCTCCTCCAGAGAGCCCTCAAGAGCGCCCCCCCAGTATTCCTAATTGTCCCCAAGAAAAAGAGACCCCTGAGTGTCCTGATCCGCCATGACTGCCCGAGTCTCCTGATCTGCCTTGGCCGCCTGAGTCTCCTGATCCGCCATGGCCCTCCGAGTCTCCTGATCCGCCATGGTTCCCGGTCTGCCTGATCCACCCTGGAGGCTTCCTCTGTGTCCTTGTCCTGCACCAGCCTCCAGGGCACCCCCCCTCTGTCACGTGTTTAAGTTCCTGTTCTTCCTTTTTTGGTCATGTTTCCTGTTCCCTGATTAGATAATTCTGTTCCATCTGTGTTTATTAATTATCTCATTAGTTCCCTTTGTTTGGTTCAGATTTATAAGTCCTCAGTTCTCCCTCACTCTTTGTCCGATCTCCGTTATGATTTGATTTGTATTGCTGATGTTGTTTTTCTCCTGGATTTATGATTAAAAACCCTGTTGATTCTGCTCCTTCACCATGCGCTTCAGTTAATAGCAGCTACACGTCACAGTAAGGATAAAGGGAAGGGGAGATGATCAGTCGTGTCTCTGCATTTCAGTTCAGAACTTCTGTCAGTAATTTGAGAAGCACAAGTAGCACAGAATATTTGATAATGTCACACAGTTTGTGTGCTTGTGTGAGTGACTGAAGAGATACGATTTCATCAGAGAACACCCACGGCGCTCTGGGAGACTCACTTAAGTAGACAGAGCATTGTTTCCAAGCAGTTTGGCTTAACTGGCAGTAAGGGGATTGAGCTTGAAGGAGATACAGAACATTAGAATCAAAGTCATGATAAAACACTATCATCCTCCTTCATGTCCAAGTCGGTCCCTGCGGGTCTCCAGGCCTTCCACGGGCACAAAGGCCACATGTCCTGTTGATGCTCCGAGTAAACACAGCCGACTCGGAATGATAATGGCTAAACTTGACAGAATAGCACTCTTGGGGTCTGCCGGGGCTTGAGCTTACGCTAATTGTCATAATGATTGCTTTATCCACAACCAATTATGTCTAATGACGATAAGGCACATTGGGGGTCTTTCCTGTGGGGCTGTTGCATGTTGACTCCATAATTGATCTTTCTCCTTTTATACTTGAAGCCATGGGAGGTATGCAATATACATAAACTTCCTGTCAAAAAGCAGGTCTCTTCCTACATCTCCAAAAACTTGCAAAACAAAATGTTCTCGAATTACAGAATTCTTCACTTCTTGTGGGGGCAGATAAACATCTGTTGTGACACACGCCATAACAACTACTGACAGACATGCATGTAAGCGAACACTACAGCTGGCAGCATTTCAGCCTTTCTCACTGATCCTCAACAGTCAAACACAAGGTTTCCTCTGCTGGCAGTCAGGTTGACAGCAAGCAAACCACACACATAGAACCCCACATTCAGAATACATTTGTATAATAATACATTTTTTGGGCCAACACTATTTTGGCATCAGTATCACCCTCCATTCAGGTTTTGATTTGTAATGGGAGGAGAGGAAAAATGGAAATAAATCCATAGAAGTTGTTATTATGCTCCTTAAAGATTATATTCTGTTAGGATGCTTCGTTTCTCCCACCTCGGCTTCGTTTGAGAAGGTGCCAAACCAAAATGATGAACAACATATCTTTCAGGTTTCAGCGAGGCTTCCTGGTTTATGCGAGACATACTTCTCTGATGGTGGGAGGTAAGGCTGCATGAATATCAAATAGGAGCTAGTTCCTCTTCAGAGGCAGATATGTCAGCAATATTGGGAGTGAAAACGCTAACATTTAGAAGTTTAGCTAAATTCACCATTATTAGCATCCCTAACAAAAATGCTTGAAAGAATGTACCAATCCACTGTGATATGATTTGGAATAAACAGTCTGCTAATAAATGAATGGCATTGCATCATATATCAAAGATGCTCTCAGTCATTTTTTGTTTAGTTGCATTAGCTGACATGCCATTTTTTGTACATCAGAGTGAAACAAATTATTAGATTTAAACAGACTAAATGATTTGAGAATATCTCAAAGTATCTTAAGTTATGGCATTTTAATAGAAAATTATGAGTTTTAAACACATGAATGCATAAATTGTACACAATACGAGTTGTAACATACATTTACAAAATATATGTGAATTTGTATTTCATGCTGACTTTGTGCCATTCATAGAAATTCAGCTCTATTCACAGTTAGCAATTTTTTGATGTCTCTCAAAATAAAACGTGTCCCAAAACAAGGTTGTTATCCAAGAATAATGAAGCAAATCAAGTCATGTTTCAAATTATGTGACAACATTTTCCAGAGAAAGTCTTTTTATGAATTTATAATTGTATAATTAAAAATTTTGTTTCTCTAAAAAAGCTTTGAAAATGTTTTTCAGCTCACTGATGAGATTGGAATCTTAATCTGATATAAGTGCACATGACTGTACATACATTTCATATTTGTTTCTTTACAAATTATACTTTTGAATGAAATAACAAATCACTGACCACACCTTTAAGTATATAAAAAATTGTCAATCCGACCAACTGTTAACACCACAATGGCAACAAACAGGAGCTTTCACTTACCTTCATGCCGCTTTGGACTAGCTTATGAATGTCCAGAAAAGGCTCTTTCAGGAGCTCCATGTCATGTGTTAGGATACGGGCAAAGCCTTCCTTCTCCAAAATAAAAAGCCGCTGTGATCCATCCCCACAATGCACCACACCAAAAGGCTGACGAAGACCACTAAGGATCTCCTGAGTGCAGTAGCAGTTGTGTTTATGTTTTCTGTAGGAAAGGAATGGAAAGGTTAGAAATTTAGATGCGTTAGTTTATGCATCAGGCATGTAAGTTGTTTTCTAATGTCTATTTTTTTGTTGTAAACAGTATAACTGTATAAGTTTAATCGTTAATAAACAAGTTTATTACAGTTAAGAACACAACAGAATATTTTCTGCTTGACAGACTGGTTTGGGAGTAGACTGAATAAAACGCCACAAGAGAAGTTAATTTAACATAGTCAGAAGGTTGGGGGCTCTCAAGCTGTGAAACAAGTGTTCCATTAACCACAAATCACATCTGATGTGGGGACACGCCAACTCACATTATGCCTTAAATAAAACAAGGGCATCAGCAGTGTGGGAGCTCCTGTTAACAAGCAGTCTTGGAGGGATTTTCCATAGATGTAATAGGGGTGAGCTGGCAGCAAATGTATGTCTGACATCTCGTGCCTGAGCTGTAGAATAACTGAAGTGCTTGCAGAGACTGTGCCTGGGCCCGCATTCACAAAACATCTTAAGGTTAAAAGCAGCTCCAAACTTGGTTTAGGAGAAACCAAAGAGAAATTTAGGAGAAAATCTTAAAAATAGTGGGTGTGTCAGTCCTAAATTTAGGACTCCTAACTTTTTGCTCTAAGAGTTTTTCACAAAGCGTTTTAGCTCTAAAACTAGCTCCTAAATCTGTGAAACGTTAGGAGTAGTGAAGAGGACTCCTAAGTCACTAAGACCAACTCAGAACTATCCTAAAATGGCTGTTGTCCGCATTCTGCCTCAGAATATAAACGTTTTAGAAACATTTGACGATAATGAGCTTTTAAAAAGGTATCACCTTTAGGGTTTGGAGGTTATCCCAACTCCAAATTTTCCTTTGATTATATCCTTTTCCTTAACCAGTTGGGCAAGAAGAAACAGCTGTTCTTGCATCCAGTTTGGTTTTCTTTTACATTTGCATGTCGTACTACCAGCCATGATTATTCTACATTGTTAATCAAAAATCTGTGTATATGCATATCCGCTACGAGAAGCATAAATGTAAGAGGCTGACATTTAGCTGAACATATACTTGTTTAATTAGTGACACTTAGCCTGCATTTTAAAATCTTTATATGAATTTGGAAATCAACATTTTATTTTTAAACCTTTATTTGAATATGTTAACATAATATTGCACTCTACAATATTTCTAGGAATTTGTCTCTGACAGAGACCCCTTCCCTCCCCTATCAGCCAATCACTGTGTGCATAATTAGTAAGCATGCTGACATCATCCATAGCAACGAGGTCAACACCTCCCTTACTCTTGGCTTAAGACTTCTCTCTATTCCTTAGTAAAATTTTAAAAGCAGCTTTGTGAATAGGTTTTAAGATAAAACTCTTAGCTAAAAAATATTTACTGCTACTTAGGAGAACTCTTAGTGGTAAGATAAAATGTTTTGTGAATACGGGCCCTGATCAGATATGCTGCTTTGTTGGCCCTTCACAATGGGAGGTCCGATGAAGAATTATGACGTCCATTTACAATGACTGTGGGCTGTGGGATTCACAGCTCATCATTATTTGCCTCAGAAGGTCACACAAAAGCAAGGTATTTATTACTGTTAAAACTAAAGGTGTTGAGGGCACACTGCACTGACAGATGTCATTAAATCAGATCGGTTTAATAACTGAAGTGAAGGTATGCTGAGGGTGACAATTACACATGCATCATTAAGAGAGAACTAACTCACTGCTTAAAGGGATAGTTCACCCAAAATCTCACCATCATGTCGCTCCAAACTTGAAAGACCTTTGTTTATCTTGGGAACACAAATTAAGATATTTTTGATGAAATCCGAGAGCTTTCTGACCCTCCATAGACAGCAATGTAACTGAGCCCTTCAAGGCCCAGAAAGGTAGTGAAGACATCGCTAAAGTTATCAACCAGTGATTCAACCGTAATGCGTTGTGGTAATGTCATAAATGCGTGTAGAAGAAATTGTTGAATAAAGTTATTTTATTTGTTATTTTTGTTATCTTTGTGCACAAAAGGTATTCGTAGCTTCATAAAATTAAGGTTTAACCACTGATGTCACATGGACTATTTTAACGATGTTCTTACTATCTTTCTGGGCCTTGAATGTGGTAGTTCGTCTGCTTGCTATGCAGGGTCAGAAAGTTCTCGGACTTTATCAAAAATATCTTAATTTGTGTTCTGAAGATGAACAAAGGTCTTATGGGTTTGGAACGACATGAGTGTGAGTAATTAATGACAATTTATATTTTTAGGTGAACTATCCCTTTAACTGCCACAGTATGAAGCATAGTTAGAGAAATTATAAATGTAAACATTGTTAGCCAACAAACATTGGCTAACAATGTTTCTGGGAGTCATACAGGTGTTTTTTTACTACACATATGAATCCATCATTGTAAGCTGTGAAAAGTGAATACGTAAGCCTTTTCCTAATACTAATATGAGGTTACAATCAACAGGATATTCAGCTATGAGCTAAATCAGCGCCAGCCCCAAATGACATCCCTTGCTATGTCCTGTCACAAATGGTCAAAGCCCTCCGGCCGTCACCAACAGCTCATACTTCCTGTAATATAAGCACTTTCTTTGTGTTCTTAAAGCTGGCTAAACTCAGTCTGGACACAAAGCTCTGGCTTGGAAATGGGGGGCAATGGACCAGCCAAAAAGTACATGCAGGAATGTTGTGACATGGAAGGTTAGTCAGGCGTGTCTTGTCTCTAGTGACCTTGTTAAGGCTGCCCTGATGACCTAGTAGTCTAAGCAGGTCAGTCATACTGGGCCATGGGACATTAGATGACCGTAAGGAAGCTTCTCTCCTGCCTGATGATGAATGTCACTACACGGAGATGTCATCTACAGGGAATTACTCACCCAACAAATGGAAATTCCATCATTATTTAATCACCTTCATGTCACAATGTTACAATGAATGGGAACTGGAACATTCAAGCAACAAAAAGGATGCAAAAGTACCTAAAAATAACTGAAGTTATACAGTACAATTTGTATCAAACTAAGTCGATATTCACTGATGATCTTCCTTGGCACTGGCTGTTACTACAGGATTCTGAGCTGAACCTTAGAACCAATTAGAACCATTTATGAATCATTCAGACTGGTTTTGTGAACTGGATCAACTGATTCTTATTCAAAATAATAATTAACTCACAAATCAGACATCGTTACTTATCTTATATACAATAATTAAAGTGCCAAGTAAAATTAGTACAGTTGTCAAGATTTTTGTGAATACTAACTTACATTTTTGAACAGATGAGGTATATATACACACATATATATATATATTGGGGGTATGGCATTTTGGATCTTGACAGCCCCATTTTAATGTCATTATATTGAAAAGATTGACCAGGACATTCTTCATAAATTCACCTTTTGTATCTGGAATGGCATGAGTAAATAAATATTGACAGATTTTTATTTTCAGGAGAACTATTTCTCTACTGTTCAACAAAGAAATGTGTGTGTAAAACTGAATTAAGTATACCTGTTAATCACTTCAATTTTTTCATCTAACAGGTAGTTGGAATCTCTGCGCAGTTGCTTTCTGTGAAAATCTGGAAAGCACAGGCCTCCGTCCTCCCTTCCATAGTACTGGCAGAACTCATCCACGTCGGCTTGGAACAGTTCTAAAAAACACAGACAGACAGACAACTGGTCTCAGCCTGAGATAGACACCACACAGGGTCCATGGATGATGTAATCACCTCCAAAACCAACTGAATCCCCTACAGTCAAAGCTGTACTCGAGTCAAGTATGTCCTCAGCCATCAGACGGCTTATTGTGTGGGCGTTTTGGTGGTGATTCCGGTGCCAAGCTTAATTCCTATCGTGACTATGGTGCATTTATGAAGTACTGAGTCTCAAATCAAGACTCACATCAATTTGTTTTTGCCTCTCATATATGACAAGTGCAAGTCGTGGTCATTCATATCGGTCCAGACTCCAGACCTTTAACATTTGTTAAAAACGGTCATATCTGACAGAGCCACAATGATACACACTTCTGGGTGCTACAATAATGTGATGGTTGAACCCCAGTGAGGTATTACAAACCGCTTCAGACATGTGTGGTCTGTGGTATGTGGAAAGTTTGTGAGTTTAATTAAACCCAAAAATGTCAAACGCTCAGTCTGTATCTCCTTTGCTGTTATATCTTTTAGCAGAAACTTGCAGGTCAAATCCAAATAAATGATAAGTGCACACCCAAACTGATTGATTATATTTAAGAGATTACGTTTGCTTGCTTACTTCCATAGAAAACACCTTTATTTATTTCTCCAATCGTAGCCAAAATAAATTCACCATAATTCAGACATCTTGAGTTGAGGAATGTGAAATGAAAATTCTGAAAATTAACTGTGTGGCTGTTAAATCACAGTCAGTTTCTAGGAATATTTTAGTTGAATGAGCAGCACAACAACAAGCAGAGAGAACAGGACTCGGTTTTGGCAGCCGTTGTGACCTAAAAACCCCACTGATATGGTTACCACCTTAGCTAAGCCCTCGCATGGGGAGGAGTAGAGCAAATACAGCAGTGATAGAAACACAAACACACTCCTCTCCTTCCTTTCATCTCCAGTGAGCCCCCCATGCCACATGAGGAAGGGGGCTGCGTGTGGGAGGGAAGCAACAGCACCAACAACAGAGGTGATAGGATATCCCTAAACATCTAAACACAACAGTGAGATCAAACACACACACCCACCACCACCACCTCCACTCACACTGCCATACCACCCACAAGCAAACCGCAGTGGTTATCTTGGGCCCGCTGGTGTGAGTGGTAAGGGTCTGGGAGTTGTTGTCAAAAGCACCTGAGAGGTCAGAATGAGAGGTCAGAATTTCCTTCCATGTTCATTTTTCATATTGATGTATAAAATAAAATAAAAAAACTGAATCATTCAGAATAATGTGGGAACCAGTTCAACCAATTCTGATTCAAATGAACAATTTAAAATAAAGAGTGGCTCAAAATTACCAAAAAATCATTTGAAATATTTTTTTATAATGACCATAGCATTTCTAAGCCTTAGAGAACAACATTTTAAAATAAACTTGGTTTTTCATTACTTAAAAATAAAGGTTCTTTATTTACATTTATGGTTCCATGAAGAACCTTAAAATCAATGCAGTATTTCCCTCCGACGGAGGGAATTACAAGTTCCTTGTACTGGAAAAGGGTTATTCAGATTATTAAAATGTTCTTATACTAAATTTTTTTTTTCTTTTGGAACAGAACAACTGTTCACTGAAAGGTTCTTTGGGAAACCCTAAATGGTTCTTCTATTGTATTGCAAAACAAACCCTTTGTAATAATTTTTCAAGAGTGTGGGAAACAGTTTATGTCTTCGTTATATGTATGAGGCATTGGGGATCAAAAAAAAAATCTGGCTGATGTGGGGTGTGAATATATCTTCTCGAAACTACTTTTTGGTGTCAATATCTGCCACAGGTCGAGTCTTAACCTCCCAACCTCTCATTTGATTAGATTTTTTTGTTATCCAGTTGTGCTAAAAAACATTGCTGAATATTTTAGATGTTTTATGCATTTTTCTTATTAAAACCTAAACTTAACCAAACCAATTTAAAGTTTAATCTTCACCAAATCAAGTGAGATCAACACATTGAACAGACAAATGTAAAATTAATATATGGAACCGAAATGTTTCCCTTTAAATTAGGGGACTGAAAGTAAACACCATGAAAATATGAAGGGCCTTTTATTACTGTTGAAAACCAATGTGCAATTATGGTGTAAAAATATGGTTAAACAATATGGATAGAAATGAATCAAATTAACTGGACTGTCTAATTTGACCAATTTATAACTTCCCTAAACATGGCGAAAACACTGTGTGGCCTCAACTATGGTCTCAGCCCCTCCACAATATGCTCTAGTTTTATTGTACTGGCCTACAAAAAACAGGACAGAGAGAAAGAGACTCCACATCCTCAGCGCTATAGTTATACTTCCATCTGGTTATCTTCCAAAGCAGCCTGGGTGGCCACCCAAAGTACTTGACATCTTGATGCACTTCAGCAGTTTTACATATACACAACCTTTGTAGAAAAATAAATGTGTCATTCGTCACCACATATGCTGATTTGGGAGGGGAGAAGGGAGGGGTAGAGCCTTTTGGCCCCAGCTCCTGTTCTCAGAGTCTTTACCACTATTCTCTCTCTCTCTCTCTCTTTCCCATTCGCTTACTCCCTCTACAAAGAGTCGCAACAGACAGCACACCCTTATTTATCTGTTTAGCAGAGGAAGACTGAAAGGTAAACTGTATGCATACAGTGTCTCATTTTTGTTGGTCTATTAGCATTTCTGTGGGTGCGTATGTGTGTGTGGCTTGCGTTTGCTCTCTGTTTGCATATCGGCCCCCATCTAATCCACTATGGCTGTGCTGATAGGAAGAAGGTTTGGTCTGGCGGCCAGCTTTTGCATACCATTCCATCTGATGGAATGCATCATTCAGCGAATGTTGCAACACTATAGAGCAGCTATTGGATGTTTGCTCCTGATGTCATTCATTTTTGGGAGAAAATACAAACCTCGTGATGGCTTAGAGCTTTTCAGGTCTTCGGACTCCTCCCCACTGCCATCTGTTTTTCCCCCCTTATGTTTCAGAGGCCTTAATGTTTGTCTTTTCATTGAACGTAGGCTGCCACCAAGAAAAACAAACTGATTATGTGAGCATTGCCTTGAACAGGCCTCGTTTTCCGCTGCATCCTGTAAAGTGTGTTTCGTGTGAGGCGTGAGTGTCAGTCATGTCTAGACCATAGTCAGATCATGCATACACACACATACCCAGAGACAGACGCACATAAACACCAAACACATCTTAGCAGGCTGTGTTGACGTAAAATAAGATGCTTGCCAAAGGACCGAAGGGAAGAAACAGGTCATAAAATTATTCATTTACAGCTACATTTTTTAGAGCTTTGTTTGGGTTGTTTTTGATTTCTTCCTTTAGTTTGTAACAACTTCAAACTTCTATTTTGTTATTTATTTTAAATATAACATTTGTATCATTTATATTTCTATAATACCAATAATGTAAGGCCTTTTGTGATGCTTAAGTAATTGCAAAGTTTAAAAAAGAAAGAAAGAAACAGCAACAAGTGGTTCCCTGGTGGCATTTCTTGAACATCAGATGAACGAATAACTCCGTTTCAAAGTAACTTTGCTGTGCAGGAGCTGCCACGGATATTTTGCTTTCTCCCATAATGCGACTTTACATTCTGATGCATTAACCTGAGGTCATTTGTTCACCTGGACTTCGAATAACTGCAATACATGAGTCAGAAGAGTGATGTCCCTGATGAACTTACTAATGTTCTTTAAACAAAACTCGTGCATTGATCTTGTTTGTTACCTGGTACGTGTCCCCGGCAGGTGTAGTAGAACTCTTGGCAGTAATCGTGACATAAGCGGGGTAGATCTTGTTCTCTGTGTGGTGCCTTTTCAAGTTTGGGTGAGTGGAAGAGCATCTGGGCATGTGGTGAGCAATGGGCACACTTAATCTCCTCCAGCAGTCTAGAACACTCTGTGTTATTGGTTGAGAAGATCTGAGGAGCAAAAAAACAACCAGCAAAGGTTAGAACTGTGGTTCTAATTGAATGGCTAATCAGAATTTTACTGATGCTACAAAGCTGTTCCTATATAATGACTGTGTATTGTGTGTATATATATAATAAAAGAAAAATCAAACTAGGTGGTTTGACACACATTTTTGGAATGTTTTCTCTTTAATTGAATGCAAATCCCATTCTAAACATCTCTCTTAACAAACGCCACACATCCATGTGGACTTGATTTCTCCTGATTTGTTTATTTGAGCTCACTAACAGCAAGCCAAAATTGCACCTCGCAAGGCAGCTGAACCCATGCTGGAGCGAACAGACCAAAATGAGGATACTCAAAATGTTTCTTAAGTCACCAAACAAAAGTAAACAGCAGATTAGGGCCGAGAAAACGAGCAGGCTTATTTACGTAACAAATTAGCTGTAATAAAACAACAATGTAATCTGCTCCCTTCCCCAGACATACGCCTGTGCCGCAGCAGTCTGGTAAACCTCCCTCTCTCTGTGTGAGGTCCATGTGTAAACACCAATTTATAGATAGACGGGCACATCATTCCCGTGCTGGTATCAACAAATTAGCAGTCTGTCCAAGTCAATTAGACCAGCACACCCAGCAGACAGCATATAGACGGGCCACCTCCTCCCCGGCCCACTGCTCTGCGTAGTAAACCATTTTGACAGATTTCTTTGATTTTGATTCTCCAGATTCTTTTGAGTGAATCAAAACCATGTTTGTGGGTGGAAGATAAAACGGTGTCCAAAAAATGTAATGATACCTCCAAATGAACCAGAGAGTTTGGAACGTGAATTTTCGAGCTCTCTTCGCTCCCAGTCTTACAGTTTGGAACGTGAATTTTCGAGCTCTCTTCGCTCTCAGTCTTACAGTGGTTGGTGTGTTAGCCTGGTCTGTGAGTGGCAACTCTCCTGCTTTAAATTGCCCATTGATTTAGTGAGCCATGGACTGGCACATGGTCCATGGAGAGAAGCATTTGTGTGCTCTCAACCATGCACTCTACCCATATGTTGCTGGGATGGGCTCCAATGTTGCCATCACCCTCACCAGCAACAAGAGGACCTTTGTTTTTTGTGCTTTCTAAAAAATGCCACAAGTTGTTCAAAGCTGCTTCAAATCACACCACGGTCTACATCACAGCCTTTTAAGGCCATACCTAACAACCGTCGAAACAAGCCAGTGCAAATAAGAGGCATATATGAGCTTAAGTCCAACTGTCCATTACTCAGTTAATAGTAGATGCTTTGAAATAGTGTGGTTCAGCATGAAAAGTCATGACAGTCATGTTTAAATAGTGAAATCTGAGCAGATGTTGGGATTATGCACCACAACGCACAGTATCCTTTGTCACTGGAACTGACAAAACAAATGTAAACACAAAGACTCATCTGAAAACAATGGCTCGTCATTTAGTGACAAACAATGAGGGCAACTACAGCTCGCAAGTTCTCACTGAGGTACCAGAAAAAGGAGATTGATGATCGAAGTTACCACAACCGTAAGATTAAACAAACAGGCGATTTACCGAATGAATCACCTGACATGATTCACGGAATTCGCAGTTCAGCCCAAATGCCCCCCCAAATGAAACCACAACTGAGCTAACTTCCCCACAAAACCTGTAAGCTTGTATAAAACAGCTTAAGTGAAACCCTTTTGGCCCTATGGGAATTGGTGTAAGTAAGTTTGGGGTGGGGAGCAGGACAAATACTCACTCAAAGGCATTAACTAACACTTGGACAGAGCCAAGGCCTGGGGGAGAATGATGTTCTCCAGCTTCACCCATTAGTGAAACTAACAAACACAATGGTGTTGTTGTTATTCTTTTGCCATAAGCAAAAAGACTCCGTGTGTGGCCAGTGTAGTGGGGAGGAGGAGATGTCGACTCGTTTTTGTTCCATTCAGCCTCGCTCTTATTTGCATGACTTGAGCAAATTAAATGATGCAATATGGCTTTTTGTCACAAACCGACGTGCGATGCCACCCAGCCGCGTATGTCGATTTGCGGAGGTTGTTTACATGAGAAAAGAGAGCGATTTCTCGGCATAGAATGTGTTCATTGATAAAACTATTGAGATGAATCTTCTCACGTCTATAGAAAGCCTCAAAAATGTGCGATTCATTACCGATGGAGAGACATTTGTTTCCCATCTGTTTTATGTAAATTCTATCCATCACTACGAGAAGCTTGAGAAAGAAAGAAGAGAAGAAAGAAAAGAAAGTTGAGCGAAACGTCTAATCTATACATACAACCATTTAACTGCAGGAACACAGCTTTTAAGAGCGATTCCGATTTCGGAAGCACAATATTGCAACAGGGGAGCATGCAAATTAAGCGATTTCATTTCATTCATACGCCTCGTGCTTGCGAGTGAACAGCACTGCACGCGTTGTTACCTCGGTCCGATCTGTTTTTAATTGTGTTTCTATGTAAACATGCGCGAGACGGACGTATTAACCCATTGTGAACGATCTCGCCGTGTTTATCAGCGTTTATCAACTTTTAAAACCGCGTCTCGAGACTCGCGCGTTCTGTTACACTGCGCTGCGTCTTGCTGTTTTTAATGCAAAACGCGTTCAATACACACAGTGCGCATATGTATCCATATGTTCATTACAAGATCAACCATTATCCCACTGCATACTGCTGTTGCAAACATATTTAAATCAATGCATAAACCCGTTGCCATAAAAAAACATTGCTTGAGAATCACTAGGTCAGTTTGTGGCTGCAGGAAGCGTGAACATACCCGAGCATCTCTCCGATGGAGGATCTGATACGGAGCTCTTCTGGACGGACAGCAGGACACGCGAGGATAGAGCCTGCGACAAACCTCCCCTCCGCCGCTTTCCTCCAGTGACAGTTTTCTCTCATTCTTCTTCAGGCGTTTCGGCAGACTTCCATCGTAACATCTCCTCCTCCTTGGACTTAATTCTCCTTTCTCGCGGAATTTTGCATCACTACATTCCCCAAAATTGGCCGCGATGGCCAACAAGAGCATCAATTTCAAATGCATCATTTTCAGAGGGATTAAACGCGACTGTTCAGAAATCAGGACCGCTGTATGACAGTCCCCACGCGTCCAGAAACTTGTTATAGAATTACAAATTTTGATTAAAGCAACTATTCGCTAATAAAGAAGTCTAAATTAAATAATAGTAAAAGAACGAAAAAAAGAAAGAAATGACGATAATAAATTAAGACAAGTGCTGGTTGATGTTGTTAAAGTGGAAAAAACATGATGCTGTATTTTAATAAGAAATAAAAAAACAAAAACAAGAAGTGATCGGCTTAGCCTATATACAGATATTGTACGTCTTCTTTCCCAAAAGTTAAATCCCGTTGATGCGTGTGATAAAAAGTTGCACTAAGTTGTCTGTTGCACGCTCTACAGTGCACTCACATGTTTTTCTTTGCTCTTTCCACCTTCTTTTTAACCAGCGCGCGAGAAGGGGAACGCGCACGATGACGTCTATCCAGTCCGGGGACGCGCGTCATCGTGTAAGTAAAGAAAAGAACACAATAAGTGTCATGTTCACGGAAAATAATGTTACATCTCGTTCAATACACATTTTAATGAGTGCATGTTTATGCGTATCCATTTGGTCATCGCAGTCCATATCGGTTACCATTTTAATTGACTGTAATATATAGATCAATTAATATATTTATTTTGTCTTTTATGTTGCATTATATCTTATTCATTTCATGTTGATTGCATTATTTCACTGACATTCGAGTCACACTGTCTTTGTGTGTGGCACTGTGGTCTTGCCTTATTACTGACCGCAGTTGCTGGAAAGACCACTTATAATGAACTTCATCCAAAGTCATCATGATGCTTTCCATAATACCACATGTACTATCAAGACAAATATCAATGGTATTTAAATGAAATGCAGAAATGTAAGGACTTAATTTCCCATGTTTAAGAGCTCTATAATGTCTCTCTTTGCATGTGTGTGGCTGCTCGCACTTTTCAGCATTTCTGTTTGTGCTCAAATGTGGAAGGAGTACTACTTTTTTATATATGCTTGAAGCTCGTGATACACATGAATAAATTAATGACAAATATGAAACCTCTAAAAATCAACCTCTTAAGACCCTGCGGCCTCATATGAGGACATTATATTTCAGTGAATTTCTCTGAGACTATACATGCCAGCCACAGTCTGGATGTCTTGTACCGAGCACATTCAGAGCTTTTCAGAGATGCCAAATGATTGGATGCTTCACCATGACCACTCCCTCTCTTTGGTCTTCAAAAATGTCTGAAATTAATTTAGTGACACTCTTATGGAAACATGATAATATTTGGTAATTATCATTTAAATCGGTCTAATTTTTAAACTGTGTCATAAATCAACATCTCAGGAACATGTTATGGGGTTTCAAATCAAAATATGATGTTCTGTCATGAAACAGGACGTTGATTTCATATGGGACTAAAGCATGTTTATTACACATTTTGGGAGACATAACAAATTAATAGGGAAATAAATTATATTTCAATATTCTATGAAATATTATATATTATTATGAAAATCTTATTACTCCTATTATTACACTTCTTTTGTATTACATGTTCCCCCAAAAACATTAATATGCTAAATTATATTTAGTTTATAGATACATTGTATATAATGGGGAAATCCGTTTATGACAATTTTACACACATTTTCAGAAAGAAAAAATGGTATATGGAATGATTCTGTTATAACATAGTTGAGAATCATCTTTATACAAAGTTTGGTAAAAAAAAAAAAATATCTTGAAAACTAAAAATGTATTGGTGATTTAAAAAAAATCTATTGTTTTTGCCTATGCATGTTCAATCATGTCTTTTTATTTTTTTTAAAGAAACTGAGCCCTGATGTCCTCTACATAGGACATAGCATAACTTATGAATGAAATATCATAAAAAGTACATTATTTTTAATGCTCTAAACAATGTAAACACATACTGTAAAACAAATATTTTTTTCCTAAAACTTTTTTCTCGGGTCTTAAGAGGTTAAAATATTATGAATATTAATTACAATATCACTAAAAACACTTATATTAACATCTTAAATAACGTAGTTTTCTGACAACCAGAGATAATGGTTTTTACTAAAAATTTAAAGGGATCCAGAGAGGTTTTTTATACAAACAACATGAAGTGGAGTAAATTATGTTCAATATTTTTTTCCATTATTATTTTTTTTCCCACAACAAAAATGTGTCTTTTATGCAAATTCAAAGTTTAACTTCAGTATATAATTTGCATTTGCTCTTTAGTTCAAAGTCATACACAGCTGTGGATTTAGATGGAGCAATTGCTTTTGAATAGCCTAAATGCAACATATGAGATAACGTAAATCTTTATTTCACTAATAAATTATCTTTCATGTATTGTTTATTTATTTATGCGCCTGCTTGATTAATTATTTCTATTAGGTGCTAACATCCAAGTGCTCTGTTGGCGATCAGGGGCTACAGCAGGACAGTTTGTTGATCTGAGTGTCCGACACTCTTACTTTAACAGAGTTGTGAGAATGTCTGGCATTCTTGCTCTTCAGAGGGTTTCTGATAAGACTGAGCCAAATGCAGGACAAGTCCTCTTTTCTTCTCATCTATAGAGAGATCTTCAGATTGCAGGTCCAGAGGGGAATGTCCTCTCTGAACAGACCTCAGTTGGACTAGTTGCAATCAGTCGCATTACCGCACCTGTTCATCCTTGGGGGTCCAGCGCTGACCAGAACACAGGCTGATTATCAGCAGAGATCAGGAGTTGCAGGAATCCACAGTGATTGGACTGTTTGGTAATTATGGATATGGCCCTAAGCGTTGAACAGCCTGCCACCATATCCAGCCAGGCCTGTTCTGCATTCAGAAGCTACTGTCTCTTTGCACTGCAACAATCACAATGATTCACATACACACAGAGGCAAAGCTGAGGTCCTCGAGAGACGGCTTAGACCGGTTTGTGATCAGTCCAGTATTGTTGGGTGACATAAAGACATGTGCGATACAGCTGTGGTTTGGGTATACATCTGTTTGGAGAGATATAACCCTTCCCATTGTGAAGAAGCTATACAATATTCTTCCACTGGCATCCTGCTGCACTGAAATCATGGCTACTTACCATGTTAGAAGGCAACATATATCCACAAATATTTCAGAGTTACTGTTCCAATTTTTTCATGACTCTATGAGAATTTATGAGTTTTAAAATTATGCATTCAAATCTCATTTTCAGCATTGCTGTTGTGACAAACACACTGTGACTATTACGACACCATTGGTAATATTTAGGCATTCTATTAGACATTATGAGTAATTTGTAACCCCTTCCAGGTCCCCGTTTCAACAAACAACAGATGGCGAAATGAGTTTTTGTTATGAGAAAACTCTTAAAGTTTCAATTTCAAGAGAAACCGCAATTTCACATATGCTCTGATTTAGTGCCGGGGATGTTAACAACAATATGCACTATCCTTTTTGGTTTTATACGAGAAGTTATGTCCTGACCAGAAATTAATATATGGTCATCAATTGAGGTTGGGGATGGCAGGATATTTCTTGCTTTGTCATTTGGGAAAGTCCCTGGGTTAGATATGTTGTCTCATTCAGCAATAACAAGGCTCAGCTCTGGTCCAATAGCCCTTGAAAAAAAATACTCCCCACCAAGGGGTGGATATTCCCTGACCACACAGAATCCAGTAACACCCTTGAACTCACAGATCAGAGGTGGCAAACCACACTCAAGCAAATATCTTAAGAGGCAAGAGAAAAGGTGACAATGTCCTGTCGACAGACATTTTTTAATGTTCTTCTTAAGTGGCGCCTATCTGAGTATTACGCTACACTCAAATGTCTGCACACAATGCAATTTAATAGCAGAGAGGAGAATGGCAAACCATTTGACTCCATCATGGTAAATCCTTACAAGAACTACATGTACAATGAGAAACACAGGCCAAAAGTGAACTAAAATAACATGTATAGCAGCAAGTGTTCACTCTGAATTCAATTATCACAAATAAAAGGTATGGAGACTGAAATTAAAAAAGAAATGTTTGAACCCAAATGTTACATACAAAGTCTGTTTATTTCATTTAATTGCTGTTGTGGATATATTGTAGTGCCTAAATGATTTCAGCATCCAGTACAGCAATAATATGAAATCCAATTATACAATTTTGCAAACATGTTGTTTTTATAGTAGTAACTTTTTCTCATAAAGTATAAATGGGACTTTGTACATAAAAATATATAGCTGCCTTTATATTTTAGTGTTCCTCTCAAGGGGATCGTCATATTTGAGGGTCTGTGGCATGAAAAAAGTTTCAAAACCCCTACTTTAACACACTCTCCTTATTTCTTATTTCAGCACTAATGGTAATTGTCTATAGTTTTTCATGTTCAGGCTTTCATATTCAGAGAGAATGCAATGTGTCCATGGTGTTCTCAGTAGTTGTGACATGGCTAATGAGGTCCGGCCATCTGTTTATGGACATTCTGGAGAGTGAGAGTGGGAGAGAGAGGGATTCAGTAGCTCTTTCCAGCAATGGGTGCAGGCCCTGGTTTCCACTTCAATGACTCTAAACACATAAGGATGTTTTAAGTGTGGTGACTTAGACAGAGAGCCAGCTCCCAGTGAGTGTGAGAGAGTGAGTGAGTCATTGCTTGCGCTGAGCCGCTGGGCCGCCTGCCCGGGATCAACAACCTCTAAATCATTGGCCTTTGCCATTGGACCACACGAAGATTTCCTTCATTCCCGTCTTTTACTCTGCTTCAGTTTGACTACCTGCCTCTGTTCGTATCACTCCATTTTTCCCAAATGTAATCACACCCTCCTTCCCTACCTTTCATCTTTCATCTACTGTAGGAATCTGTGTATCTCCTCTTTTCTAATATCTTCCTTTCTTTCCATCTTTATGCCTCTCATGTCCACTTGTTTCGCTTTTATGCATTTTTTCCTGTTAATGGAATATTCTGGGTGCAGTTGAAGTTCAGATCAATTGACAGCATAATGGCATGTTGATTACCACAACAAAATAATTTTGACTTGTCCTTCAAAAAAAAAAAAAATAATTCTGGGTTAATGGAAGTGAATGGGACCAATTACAAACATTTAAAATATTCAAAAGATTCAAAATAAAAAAAAATATAAAATTTAATTTACAACTTTGACAACATCATAATGTAAACATAAAAATGATTAGAAATATGATTTAAGTTTTAAAACATGAATTACTGTACTGTAAAACTTACAACTTCGCTGGTGTGGTCAAAGACAAATTTCAACCATGGTTGATAATAAAGATGTATTGTATTGCAAGGGTATTTCCGAACTAATATGCATCACGTTTCTGCTTTTAAGTCCACCAAAAATTGGCCCCTAGTGCCTAACTGTAATCTTTTTAAAGAAAAGTAGTGTTCAACATTATGACTCAAATGCTGTCGGTTGAGCTTAACTTGGAATATTCCTTTGATCATTAATTATTTCGTAGAAATCGTCTACATTAATACTCATTCTCAACGAGACACACATCTATCCCATAATAGCTACCTGGAAGCTGGATTAGTTCAATAACTGTTAACACGACACTTGATTCTTCAATGTTTGCCATCTTTCATGTTAAAGCCAAAGAGCGATACTGCTTTTAAGCAGCAAGATGGTAGACGTTGCTCTAGGGAAGGAAATGGATCGGTGCGGTGTTGGATTCAGTTTCTTACAGGAAGAGCAGTCCTATCAAGAACACAGATTAGTGATCAGTATATGGCAAAAGCAGGCTTCTCAAGAGACCCCACAAAAGCGTGACCCAAAGCTGTTCCCTGACCTGTGCGTAATGCTGTTTTTTCATCATAGAGGCATTCATTTACCACACACACTCCAGACCACTACCACCCCATCACACGCACACTCACACATGCCTTTCATCATCCATGACCATCTCTTTCTGATTCCTCCGCAGACCAGAAGGAACCTGCACTGCGTGCTATGAGGTCTAACGGATTGGATAATGTCAAATAAACCACATCATCTATGTCCATTTTATGCTTGGCCTCCCAAATTTCATTCTGATCACACAAAGCTTCCCATCCTGAAAGGTTAGCATAGGGTTAGCACACAGATGGATTTTCTTTTTCTCTTTCTTTTTTCCTGTCCCTAGGCTAATTATTTGTAAACGGTTCCAGTATGGGGCCAACGGCACTACCCAAAGTAGACCCATAGATTTGCCTCCCATATGTCAGTGCAAATTGCAGCAGGGGCTTCGTTCTGATTTTGCATCTTGGGCTTTACTACAAATGAGTTGAAAGGGAGAAATGGGCCACGAGCATGTTGTTCTGTGTAGCAGCATTGATGGTGGTCCTTCAACATGATCCCACCAGTGCCCCACGCTTGGCCCATCTGTTCCGACTCGGCCTGCTCAAATCTCTATCAGACTTTTACTGTTTTATGAAACCCAGACTGGCAGGACACTCCATCAGTGTTGACCAAATCTACCGCCATGTGCTTGTGACAAATGAGCGAGTGGCACACAAACGATGTGGGAGTCCTCAGCTCAGATCTGAGAAAAATAAAAGATGTACACTACCTGAAAGGGGAAAGGCTGAATTTGATCAAAAATACAATATAAACAGCTATATTGTGGAATAGTATTATTACATCTAAAATAACTGTTTTATATTTTAAGATATTTTAAAATATAATTAATTCCTGTGATGGAAAACGTAACTTTTTGCTGCCATTACTCCAGTTTTCAATTATGAATTATTACTGGTGCTCAGTAATTAATAATGGTTCTTATTATTATCATTAAATTATTACATTGAAAACAGTATTCTTAAATGTGTGTGTGTGTGTGTGTGTGTGTGTGTGTGTGTGTGTGTGTGTGTGTGTGTGTGTGTGTGTGTGTGTGTGTGTGTGTGTGTGTGTGTGTGTGTGTGTGTGTGTGTGTGTGTGTGTGTGTGTGTGTTTTTCAGAAGACAGAAAGTCAAACGGGTTTGTAACAACATGAGGGTGAGATAGAACAAATCTAGGGAAGGATTGGTATAGTATTATATTGGTATAGTAATTGTACTTAAAACCTGATTGATTCTTGTGCATCAAGCAAGTGTGCTTTCTGTTTATGGTAAAATGTTTATACGTGAATAAAAGCCTAAGTTAAATCGGATTCTTTATATACAGCAATCATGACTCTTCTGAAGACTTGGAAAACTTTTACAATGTCTTTAAGCTTAAAAATATTGATTAACTAGACTTAGACTAAAATAAATGAAAAATATCATAATTTGTGTTACGAAGAAGGAACATGAAACACATGAGGGTAAGAGACTGACAGAATTTTCATTTTTGGGTGAACTAAACCTTTGCACTGTAAGGTTGTGATCTAAAATGTGTGTGGGAATCTGAAATGTGACATGGAAACAATGTTGACTCAGTCTGGCTTTTTTTCCAGTAAGAACGGGTGCCCAGATCAGATAGTGCCGAGAGGCTCAGATACACAGTGGGCAGGTGGTAGATTGGTCCAGTGTGCTCCGTGCTGAGCTCTCACTTTCATCTCAGTTCAAAAGGTCAGGGGTTTGTAACTGCACCATGTTTTATTGTCCCAGGGAAGGGTCTGAGGTCTCATTCGCAGAATAATATTTCTCAGCTTAGTCCTCCGGCTATTCTTTTATATCAGAAACCAAAGTGAAAACTTCCCTTTGACGTGCATCTTATTACCAGGAATGACTCATTCCACTAGTAAGCTCAGCTTTCTACGTCCATATGTTTTTATTACATATTTTTTTCTCCTTAAAGGAGAAGGTAAGTACAAAAGAAACCATAGAACAACAGCTTCAGAGTATTGTTTCCATCCTGCCACCCTGAATGAAACACAAACTGCGGCCGGTGTTGTATTTGCTGATACAGTATTCGGGTATTTGGTTGTACAGACAGTGCAGGTCAAGCATTCACATGGAATTACTTTTGTGCCCTCCCATGTTGCTTCACTCCATTTGGTCTGAAGTGTTTTCCTGAGTATTTCGAAAAGTTGCTGACAGTCAAAGCATTTGCTATTTATGCGTCTGTTATTTCTATGATACACATGGGTGTTAGTGAGGTCCGCCTGAAGGTTCTCATTAGCTCCCGGGTGACGCTGGTGTCAGGGTGTTCCATCAGGTCCACCCAGCGAGCGGTGGCTTGAGCCAATGTGATTGCGCTAGTGGGACCGGGGCCTCAGACTTTTCCCAGCAGGGCCTTCACCCTTGCAAGCAGTGGGGTCATCACCCTGTCTAACAACCACACGTCTTCTCTCATTCCTCAGCTGTGTCATGGAGCCAGAGAGAGCCATGGGACAGTCTGTTCTGCTGAAACTCAGCAGGCATATGACGACTTCTGTCCTTCAACTCACCATAGTTTATATATATGTAAGATGTGCTAGACTAGAGAATGTTCATGGTTCTTTGATGTTGGTTAATAACTTTTTTTTGTAAGTGTTTTTTGTTTTTGTTTTTAGTAGGTTTAACTGTTTTATTTTCATGTATTTTATTTTCATGTAGTTTTGCTTTGTTATGATTTGATTAATTTTAAATGTAGGTATTATGTATTTATTATTATACATGTTTTATATATATATATATATATACACACACACACACACACACACACACACACACACACACACACACACACACACACACACACACACACACACACACACACACACACACACACACACACACACACACACACACACACACACACACACACACACACACACACACACACACACACACACACACACATGTTTTTTTTCAAAAACCTCACAAAATGGTTCTAATGGTTCCGTGGAAAGACAGCAAGAAAAAAACAATTTACAAACTGTATTTTGTACAGCTGTCAAACTGTAAAATCATTATATATCGTATATATATATATATATATATATATATATATATATATATATATATATATATATATATATATAAATGTCATTAATTACAGTTGAACCAGTGATGCAACAAGAACTATTTTAACAAAGTCCTTACTATATTTCTTGAACGTGGTAGTTATGTTGCTATATATGTAGGGACAGAAAGCTTTCAGATTTCATCAAAAATATCTTAATTTGTGTTCCGATAATGAACAAGGGTCTTACGGGTCTGGAACGACATGAGGCTGAGTATAACACAATTTTAGTTTTTGGGAAAACTATCCCTTTAAACACACAAATTCACTCAATCTCTGGACAATCATCCCCTTATGTCATCCTGGGACCTCTTCAGACTAGCAATAAATTAAGCAGTGCCAATAACTATGAACAGACACTAGGTCCTGCTGCTTTTGTGCTGGAAAGCCCAATCTGTAAATATCCAAGAGAACAAAGTATACATCAGTTCAAATGCAAAACCCCAAGTTTATCTTAAGCTAATTGCAAGGACAAACGGCCAGGCCTTGAGCTAGTTGTGGTCCGCACTGAATTTGCTGCATTCCAGATCCTGATAGCACCAGCGGACCACCAAAGATACAAAGTACCCTTTATTGACTTAAAATGTATATAGACTCAGATAAAGGGCTTTGGTACACTGGCTGTCCATTTTGTGGCTTGACAGTGAAGCCTGTGCTTCCCGAGCAGAACAGTGTCCTGCCATTGACTGAGTCTTCTCTGTCTCCAGAACCAGAAACTTAACGTGAAGAGAAGGAAACCTGTATAAACCACAGCTATAACTTATGTGCCTATTATAGATTTTGCCATTCAGCATCACATGTCATAAACACCTGAGTGAAACTCAGCATAACGGCATTATTCAGAAATGCTTATGAAAGTTCCAATAGTTGAGATGTGCTGTAATCTATCAGAAGACTCCGGCACAAACACACCAGAACTGTTTGTGAAACGGGATCGAGAAAAGAAACATACTGTATTCTCCAGCTGTCATCACTTGTTGAGTATTGTGTGCCACAGATGGGAATTTCCCATTGTAATGCATGGCCAGAATAGGAAATATGGAAAATCAGCTAATGAGGCATAAATATCTAATCCAGAAGGTATTCATTTTAGCATCTTGGTTTGTGTGTGCGTCATATCACAATCCGTCCAGTGTTTCTAATCAATCTCTGAATCAATGTAGCATTTGCATGCACCCCTTTGATTCTCGCAAAGCGAGTCCATCTCTGCAGTGCCGTGCACCAAGCAACAAGGCCACAAGGTGTGTTTTTTATTAAACGTTTAATGAGACATTACAATCGGATGCATTTGGCCCACCAAGTTTGCGGGGTTCTCTCAGCAAATCTGCATCGCTGAGTTCACACGGCCTGTTTTGCTGCAGCAACAAAGTGGTCGATTGATCATCAATCACTGCTGCTCGCAGAGAACTCGCAAAGGCCTTTCAGCACTTGTCTTTCCTTTGGGAGGGCCCTTTTTCTATCGCTCTCAACCTGCGGTTTCCACGCCGCTTTGAGGAAGAGTCGCCTGCCAAATATGAGCACTTTGCAGACTCCAAATATTTGTATGGTCAATTGGACAGTGTACTGTTGCGGTTGCAGCCCACGAGTCATGTCCAAACACTCTTGAGCTTTCCAAGTATTAACTCTTTAAATTACATCCCGTAGTACTCCGATGAAGGATATAGGTGGAGATAAGATGTAGATATAGATAATTTGACTCGGAAAATAATTTAATGCCCCGGTTCTCAGTGTTTAGGAACAGTAAAGCCAGCAAGGAATATTTGTGGCAGTGGGGTTTGCAATCTTTGTTAACATGAGATTGTGGGACTGTTGCTGTGAAATGATGGCTTTTTCCTTTGATGTTAGATTGCAGACAGACCGGTCGAACTCTGAGTGAACTGTTTTGTGTGAGCTCATGAGCAGTTACCTCACACCTAACTGTCTGTGCCTCTTTTCATCTTCCCAGGCTTCCTTTTCTACTTTTTATGAATGGAATGCATTGAAAAGTCTGCATGGAAAACTATCTTTGCATTGCAGCTCCAAGAAAGACATGATACTAATTGCAGTGGACTTCAAAGTCACGCCCTGCGCTAAATGGCAGGTGAGGCACATTCCCGCACATTCCATATAAGGATTTCTGCTCAAAGACCTCACATTGCACTGGAATGTCCAGGTTGCATGTTCGACCAGGAGCATTGTTATAATTCAGATTGCATTTGTATAACTTTATATGTATAATTTTGAGTAAATCCGGTGGTCCTTCAGTGATAAGAGAATACAAATGCCCCTCTGTTTAGGAATATTATTTTCAACACTCGCCACAAAGAAGCTGAAGAGTATACAAATCGTGTCTCGACAATTGTTTAGCGAACTGTTTGGACTACCAGTCTGTCACATCACCTTAGGGCTGACTAAATATTTATCAGTTCAGTAAAAAGAGACGGGGAAAAAGCGTCATTTGTTCCATCGGCTCTGTATGTTTGGTTCTGGAGGTCTGGAGCCGTGGAGCGGACCTCTGTTGGAGCTGAAATTGACCCTGTTTACCATTTAGAGGCCCCTAGACTGATAGAAGTGTTGTTGACCCAGGGGCCATGCGTGGCATGTTTGGGATCTGCTGAGTATATCTCAAGCGTTAATCTATACAACACAGCCAATTATTGTCAAGGAAGGCCAAACAATACAATCCATCAGTCCAGGTAAAGATTGTC
The DNA here is from genome assembly GCA_027422405.1 of Ptychobarbus kaznakovi. Classification (NCBI taxonomy): domain Eukaryota; kingdom Metazoa; phylum Chordata; class Actinopteri; order Cypriniformes; family Cyprinidae; genus Ptychobarbus; species Ptychobarbus kaznakovi. The sequence goes on from CM049799.1 coordinate 11,500,407, forward strand.
TGTGGGTAAAGAGAGTGGTGTGGGTGTAAACCAACCAACCTGGACACGCCAAGGGTCAGTGGCAGTGTTTGATTGTCTTATTAGGTGGGGGTTCATTTTGCTGTATAGCTGGTGAATGTGTGTTTTGTTCTTCTTGGCCCCCATGTTTCCACACATGTTTACTTGTGTTTATTTGAATGTGAACAGTATGCATCAAGTAGTTTTATCTTCCAGTCTAGGTTTGTACCACAACAAAAGATGTACTGTTTATCGGTTTCTGGCTTGGACTGCAGGGAACACTACTTGTGTTTTACAAGGTCTGGCAGCAGGATAGATCAATATAGTTCACACTTCACACAGAAAAAAATCTGTCAACATTCTCCTACACATATGACTTTCTTTCTTCCGTGGAACACAAAACCTGAACTTTTAGATAAATACTCTGGACACTTTTTTTTACTAGGGCTGTCAAGTTCAAAATGGCAAAACGCACCAAAAAGTGTTAACAGCATATACACTGCTGTTCAATATTTTTTTATATATAATTAATACAAATAATTTAATAATTAATACTTATTCAGCAAACATGAATTAAATTGATCATAATTGACAGCAAAGACTTACATTGCTACAAAATATTTATATTCCAAATAAATTCTGGTCTTTTTAACTTTCTATTTAAATAACACTTGAATAGAAAGCAGTTATTTTTCATTGCAATAATGTTTCAAAATTTTACTATTTTAAAATAAATGCATCCTTAATTAGCATTATAGATTTCTCTAAAAAAACATCAAACAAATCTTACAGATCCAAAACGTTGAACAGTAGAGTATATATACAATGTAAATCAAAAAGTTTAAATCAGAGTTGTGTTTTTAATAGTACCAACTGTTTATAAACAGAACTAATTATAGCTGTTTAATGACTTTTACTTTCATATTTTTCAGTTTTGGGTAAACTATCCTTTTAAAACCATGGCTATAATGGCAGGGAGAAATTATTATTATAAGGATGGATGGATGGATGGATGGCATAAAAATAGAGAAAGCGAGAGGCACAGAGTGCAAGAGCATCGGTTCCATGTCAGTGCTGGAGTGATCAGGGTCACTAGCAGTCAGTGCACTGTGGCTGTGGAAGTTCAGCATTTCTTCAGACCACCGTGGAGGGGTTCTTCCCCTCGGCCATCCTGCTCATCACCCTGCCTGTTCTCCTCTTCCTCAAGTACACAGAAAGCCTTATCACTCCAATTACAGCCAATAAAATGAGATGGAAGCTGATCTAGGACCAATGTTTCCACTGGATGACCTCTTAAAATCCAGAAACAAACAGCACTATAATCACCATTGACCAGCAGCTTAACGCTCCCATTTAAAGAGCCAGTCCTTCTTACCATAGTTAATCCCCTCTCTGCCCTTTTGTGCACAAGTGAAAATCAAGGAGGTACAATTTTAGCCAGTTTTTCTGGAGGAACACAAGTAAGTGGCATTTTACCCAAGCAAACCAGGAAGATTTCAATGTAACATTGTTTTCATCCAGTAGAAACACACCAAACTTATATTGATGCACAACGTCCCATCCATGCAATCAAAACCTCAATGATCTCTCACACACACACACACACACACACACACACACACACACACACACACACACACACACACACACACACACACACACACACCACAACACACACACACACACACACTTGACTTGAGTTCAGGGTTTTATTGCCCACCCAGAGAGGTTATAGACCTTCCCCACTGCCCTGTCTCTCCCCTAAGTGGGTGGTCCGAGGGGGTATGGCTGAGGCACAGGTGGGGCATTGTAGGAGTGCTCACAAATATCCCCCCAATAACAACCTCTCACTGACAAACACATACACACGCCCCCTGCCAAACAATTGCAAAGATGAATCATGTTTAGTAAGAACTCTTCATCAAACTGCATGTTAAAGCACTGAAGGTGCAAAATAGAATTAGATAAAGCAATATAATTAGTATAACAACCAAGAAAAAAACAGGGGAAAAATCCCATGCACTGGCTCTTTGTAAATAATTACAGTTCTGCTAAATGCGTTGTCCAAAGTTTACATGGCAGGTTCATTGCACCCTATCTGCTGTTTGGAAGTCCGAGAACCACCAGCAAGATGTTGACATATGGCAGCTCTTGTGCAGTGGCACAAGGCATGACTTTGTCCTGACCATAATAAACAGTAGCATAAAGAGCGATCTGTGAAATAGTAAGCCCTCAACACACACACACACACACACACACAATCCACTTATTATACCCACCGACAGACCACATAGCAGATAGCAGACCACAAAGATTAATTATGTCTCTAAACTGTGCCAGGACGACAGAGGCAGTGCCTTCTTTGGTGGTTTGGTCCCTTGTGTGGACTGAGGGTGCAGTGCACCTGTTGAGTCTTGAATCTGAAAGGCTGTAGTCGGGCAAAGATGTAGACCTCAGTGCAATATTATCTTGCTACCATTCATTTCTTTAAAGTTGCTAATCTCTGTCATTTTTAAAAAAATATGTTATAGGCTTATGCAGCAATTGAGAACAAGTAAAATTACGAAATATGTCTTGGTTCAAAGTAATTAAATGAACAGTATTTGAAAAAAGTTTCCTGGCATTTGACAAGATAAATAGCATTTAAAAATGTTCAGATAACTTGGTTAGATTTAAATGGTTATCATGATTTATTATATCATCATTCATTTATTATTATTGGATGTTCACATTTGAGATAATCACCAAATTTATTATTTTAAATCATCATATAAAATATATCATATAGTAAATATATTTATTTTTTCTTCTTTGTAAAGCCATATTCAATTATTATTGGATCTGATTCAAGGAGTGTAAGTAGCTTTCAGAATTGTTTTTTGTTGATTATTGTTCGGTTTGTTTTAGCTGAACATATTTGAATGATATTCTAAGTCTATTCACTGTAAATTAGGTTCCCTTTCGATATTTCACTCGTACTGTAAGTATGGGAAAATATTTTTTTCCCCCTTCACTGAAGCCTTTTTCAATCACGCAGTTATAACTGCACGTGATTGGTTCGTGTAAGGTGAAAGAAATGAACCAATCCACGGCGGTCACCAGCAAGCCTATGGCTATGCAGCCCGCCATAGCCCACCAAAATGGGAGGGGCGTCTGGCTATATAAGTCGCCGCCTGCCACCGTATCTCAGATTTCTTCTCTTCAGTGACGAACTCCCTTCTTTGCTGACTCTTCGCTGATGCCGGGATCCGCCGTTGAATCACCTAAAGCAGCCGGATTAGGACCTCGCAGCGACCAGCTTGCAGACTCGGTCATCCCCTGCAGCCATCCGGCGTCGATCCTAAGAACCTCACTAAAAGAGAAAATTTCACGGCGTTGTTGCAAATGCCACGCCGTCATTGTAAGATGTGCAGGTCCCCCCTGCATGTGGATGACGCTCACGCTGAGTGTGTGTCATGCTTGGGGAAATCCCACGCTGACTCCGCCCTCAGTGGGACTGACTGCTCCCATTGCGAGAACTTCAGTCTTGCCTCTCTATGTGCTCGGATAGCTCTAACTGGACAAGTGGTTTCTCCCAGGGCACCATCAGGCTCTCCGCCAACGCTCGTCCCCCTTCTTTGCACGACGAGCTCACAAAATTGTGGCGCGCCCCCTACTCGTCTCTCATCCACCCTTCAGCTTCAGTTGCTCTCACATCCGTTGACGGTGCTGAAGATAAAGGATACGATCACCTGCCTCCTCTAGATGAGTCTGTGGCTGCACATCTCTGCCCGCCCACAGCTATCGGATGGAAGGCGAAGGCGAGCCATCCGTCCAAGCTGTGCAGAGCCACATCTGCACTCACTGGACGCGCCTACTCGGTGGTGGGACAAGCGGCTTCAGCACTTCACTCAATGGCTGTGCTCCAGGTCTTCTAGGCCAAGATGCTCGCCAGTGAGGAAGCCAGTCTGGATTCAGCCTCTCTCAGGGACCTGAGGAGCATGACAGACCTGGCTCTACGCGCCACCAAAGTCCACCGCCCAAGCCATTGGGCGTTCGATGTCCAGCACCACCTCTGGCTCACGATGATGGAGATGAAAGAGGCGGACAAAGTTCCCTTTCTCGACGCTCCGATCTTGTCAGGCAGCCTGTTTGGACCAGCTGTGGAGGGCTTTGCTGAACGCTTCACGGAGGCTCAGAAGTCGTCTCAGGCGTTGCGACACTTCCTCCCTAAATGCACCAGCTCTTCCTCTGCTTCCAGTCGCCCTAGACCTGCGCCGACTCAGCAGACAGCTAAACCAACGCCAACCGCCCTGGAGCCCCGACCTCCAGAGGATCGGTGAGATAGAGGGTGCTCACGCTCGGCACGACGCTACCCTTTCCCGAAGCGGCCAAGAATCGTATTGGATCCGGCGCCTCAGAAATCCTCCTGAACAACCTGGCAGAAAGAGGAAGGGTCCGAGTCTCGCTACCGCTGGACCACCCCGCAAGCAGCCTCTATTGTGTCTCTTGCCGCCCACTATAGAAAATATTTTTCTGCCTACCATAAGCGTCCTGCCCTTATGCAGCCAGTCTGCACAGCCGTTTCATCCCGTTGCCACAGCCGTTTCATCCCCTTGCCACAAGGCCCGAGGCCTGGCAGGCCATCCCCGGCGTGTCAACGTGAGTAATGACTATGGTAAGACGAGGTTATTCACTCCAATTCGTTCGAAGACCACCGCGCTTCCGCGGTGTGCTCGCCACCACAGTGCGCAGCGAGAACGCTCAGGTTCTCCACGCAGAGGTGATGAATCTGCTGGTAAAATGAGCCATAGAAATCGTTCCTCCAGCCCAGAGCGAGTCAGGCTTTTACAGCTGCTACTTCCTCGTCCCCAAAAAAGATGGCGGCCTGCGACCTATTCTAGATCTCAGATTCCTGAATCACCCCCTGATGAAAAGGTTGTTCAGGATGATCAATCTGAAACAGATCCTCCCGCAAATCTGCGCTCACTGAAGGCGACGCATGTGCCGGGCAATATGAACCAAGGAGCAGACATGTTGTCAAGGAACAATGTCTCTTCAGAGGAATGGACGCTCCACCCACTTGCAGTTCAGAGAATTTGGGAAATCTTTGGCAAGGTTCGAGTAGACCTCTTCGCCTCCAAAGACAACTCTCACTGCCTAATATGTTTTACCAGGAGCACGGATGCCCTGGCCCATGAATGGCCCAGCCTTCCACTCTATGCTTTCCCCACAGTCATTCTGCTACCGCAGGTACTCAGGCGAGTCAGGGAACAACGGCACAAGCTGATTCTAATAGCCACTCTGGAAGCGCGCGCTGTAGGGGTTCTGGAAGCTGAGGGACGGGATAGCGGTGCAGAGAAGGGAGAGGATGGATTTGGGCTAGCAGAGACGGTTTGAACCGGGTGGTTCATGTGGAGCAGTTTTTGGCGTGAGGTGAGCTGGCTCGACGGGACGTGCTTCAGCGGAGACTGGGCAGCGAGACTGGAATTCTTCCTTCTCAACAACTTTGAAGTTCGATCCATTTAGAAATAAAACAAGATTAATTAATTAGACCAGGGAGAAATCAAAAACAGGATGCTCACATCTGATCGTCTCGCTGTCCAGCTCCAGCTGAAAACACGCACCCAAAGAGGCGTCAGGCCAGTTCAGCTGGTGAACGAGCTCAATAAACTCCTCCACATACCTCTCCAGCTTCTGGCCAACCTGCCGCAGCCCCCACAACTTGTCCTCAGCCGTCAGCATCTTCGGCGTGTGTCCGATCTTCTGTTATGGTAAATAGACTTCACACAAAGGGTTAATTCAAATGCAATGGGTTTATTTTGACAGCAGAGTAATACAGATGAATGGATGGTAAGTCTGATACTCAAAGTAGCGGATCAATGGGATGATGAGTAGATAACTGGAGGGTATATGTCTTGACAGGAACTTGTGGACGTGGGAGGAACCACACACCTCAATATGAGACTTGGATGAACAGACAGGAGATCGCTGGAGAAACTGGACACAGGAGATCGGAGGACACAACGCTGGAGAGGACACAGGAGGTAGGTCAACAGGAAGGTTAGTAACGGGAAGATATCTGAGATAGCTTCAGGAGTCCACTTCGTAGAAACGAGATCGGACACTTGACTGGAGTGGGATGTGTGCTTAAGTGGTGCTGGGGTGATTGGTTGCTAATGAGGTGCAGGTGCTTTCAATCAAGGCTCGGGTGAAACCAGGTGAGGGTGTGCGTTGTGATTAGAGAGGGAGAAGGACAGACAGATCCGTGACATATACACTATGGGAGTAGTGAAAATCGTACTTTCCTTAAGGTGTGCATTTAGCCCATTGCAAACAACTGTATCCTGTGAGCCCCATATGTAACCTTGGAGCACAAAATCAGTCTTAAGTCGCTGGGGTATATTTATAGCAATAGCCAAAAAAATTGTATGGGTCAAAATTATTGATTTTTCTTTTATACCAAAAATCATTAGGATATTAAGTAAAGATCGTGTTCCATGAAGATAATTTTCCAATTTTCGACTGCAAATATACCAAAACATAATTTTTGATTAGCAATATGCATTGCTAAGAACTTCATTTGAACAATTTTAAAGGCTATTTTCTCAATATTTAGATTTTTTTTGCACAAATATTAAAATAGTTGAATCTCAGCCAAATATTGTCCTGTCCTAACAAACCATACATCAATGGAACGCTTATTTATTCAGCTTTGACCCTTTTTTACCCTCATGACTGGTTTTGTGGTCCATGGTCACATATTTGAGTGAATCTGGCATTTTACACCAGGCATTTTTTTGGAACCTTTGATCTAAAATATTTACTTGAACTACCCACTGTGATTTTGATTATGGGTTATATATTTCACATATTCACAGAATTTGTGATTGATCACATTACATTCAGTTAAACAAACTAAATATTTACTAATACTATATTAGTAAGTGTTTTATCTTGATAGTTTTTATTTTAAAATTAAATATTTTAATTTTACATTTTTATCATTTAATTCGTTTTTTCTAGCAAAACCCAGTAATGGAACCGTTATACACAAAGATCCACTTACAGTAAGAAGAAAATCTTATGAGACATATACACAAAAAAATGTAATCTAAGCAAGTAAATAATGTATCTGCCAACAGAGTAGACAAAATCTCTTTATATATTTATAGATGTAACATGCAAAGACGAATGACATACAATTTGACATTAACTTTCCTGCCAATTCCGACCTGACCACTCAAGATATAAATAACTATTGTAGGGTTAATTCAGTGCATCAAGGTAAGGCAAAAATAAAGTTTTTAATAATGTTTAAAACATTTCCAAAAAGTTGAACTTCCTAAAAAAAAATGTCTCTTTACTCTCACACTACTTTGTTAAATTGAGTGACAGCAAGCCTTTGTGAATGTTAAATCTAAAGGACATTTATCCTATTAGTTCACATTTTGGGCTATTTTATCAACACATTTTTTTTTAAATTAAAAACACTTGAAAATTAATAAATTATTATTATTACTGAGTACTCATGCGCCGTGTTCAGTGTGCATGCAGAGAAGACCGAACTGAGCTCTCCTTCACGTCCTCCTGTACCTGCATGAACAAATACAAATCACAGTTTAAACACGCAAACAAAAAAAGATGTGAAAGAGCCCAATTCAGCACCAGCATGGTGTTCTGTGTGCACAGGGCACACGCAGAGAGACACGTCTCAAAGCGCTTCAACACTGAATTTCCCTCTTCTTGCTCTTGTACCGATATATACAAAATTATGTAAAAATTCCCATCTTGGAGAGTATCCTCGAAAAAACTGTCATTTATGTCTTAAGTGAAAGTATGAAGTAATCCGTTGAGAAAGAAATTGGATGTGCATCATTATATCGGATGCATGGTCTCTTAAAGTGACCGCGCCTAATTTACTAGAGCTGTTGGTGTCCTTAATGTTAAGTTAATCCAAGAAAATTAAAGAAAGAAAAAATTATATATATTGATGTCCATTATAAAAATTATTCAGACACCAGATATAATTTTTTCATATTCTTTTACTAGTGGGTGTAGGACACTATAGTTAATTTATGTAAGTGAGGATAGCAAAATAAAGTAAACTGTGACCAGTGTTGGGTGTAACGCGTTACTAAGTAACTAAGTTATTGTAATTAAATTACTTATCCACTGAAAAAGTAAAGTAAGCGATTACTGTTCATTTTTAGGTAATTTAATTACAGTTACTTATAAATACTTGCGTTAAATACAGTAAATTATTTCAACCGTTCTAAAATCCGTATTGAATTTGAAATCTAAATTTACCGTCTAAAGATAAAATTGAATGCAGGGGCTTTAACCCTCCGCACGCCGGCTCGTTCACTTTCAGATTTCCCTGATTCACAAAGAAACCTTAAGACTAAAATCAATAGAATCTACAAAGCTTGAAGTGTTTACTTTTAAATGAACAAATTCAAATCAAAAACTAATATTTCTGATTATGTAATCTTTATGAAAGCGAGGTACAGTCTTTCCCTTATCTAAAAGCTTGAAGTTTCTACTTTTAAATGAACGAATTCAAATGGAAAACGAATGCTATCTGATTATGTAATCCGTATGAAATTAAAGCGAGGTACAGTCTATCCTGTAGCTATCTGAATGCTTGAAGTTTCTACTTTTAAATTAACAAATTCAAATCAAAAACAAATGTTATCTGATTATGTAATCCCTATGAAACTGAGGTACAGTCTTTCCCATATCTGAGCTCATTATATGCAGTCACCTGCGCGCAAACGCCCTCACCTAGATAAAAAAAAGATAAAAACAATCTAATTTTCATAATTTTTGAAAGAAGACCTACTATGATTGATTTACATCATAAGAACAGCGCGGTCTGACATGGCTTTCCTTTATTCAGCAGAGAAGATCATTTCTGTCATTTATTCTTACCTACATTAGTTAACGCGTTATTTTTACATAAACCTGTACGGATTTTACTAGTTGGGCTTTTCCTGAACATCTTGCCAAACTGAAATGTATTGTTTAACTTTTAAGCTTTTTTGTTATTCATATATTTTTCAGAGTATTTATATTTGTTAACCAAAGAAGGTTACATTTTTTGTAAAAAAGTTTAAGTATTACAGTTGTTTTAAAGCTAAAAGGCTAAACTATTCTATGTTTGACTCAAATTGAAAGAATAAAGAGTTTAATTTCTATTAAGGTTTATATGGATTTTAAGATATAGCCTAATTAGCTATTTGAATAATTAAGTTACTTGTTGAGTAACTAAGTTACTTTTCAGACAGAGTAATTAGTAAAGTAATTTAAATACAATAATGATGAAGTAATTAGTAACTGTAATTAATAATTTTTTGAAAGTAACTTTCAAACCCAACACTGACTGTGACTTATTTTACCCAAAAATTATTCAAACAGTGGACTACCAGTAAAATATATATATAAAAAAAATTGGGACAAAAAATTCTTCAGACACTTTGACCTGACCATGTTTTGTTTAAGTGTTTTTTCTTTAATTGTTAATGCGACCTTTTTACAACCACAGACTGAACAAAATTAAGCATTGCTTGGTAGTTGTTCAACAAAGTATTGATAGTTGTGTAAATATTGTCATACTAACAGTTGTCTGAATTTTTGGTTGATTGTAATCCATCACATACCTTTCTATCAAAGTTATCTGACATTATCAAGATTAATTTGTTCTGACACAGTTTAACTCTGAGTTCTTGTCATATTTTATTACCATTTTCTAAACTATTGCAAATAATCGGTGGTAATGTGAGAAATGCTGAAGGTGTCTGAATAAATTTTGGTTTGACTGTACATTTACATTTTTACAGTAAAGACCGTGCATTTTACATTTGATTATTCGGTTTCTGTGGACACCTACAAACTTGAAAAACTTAAACATTGTGTAAATAGCACAAATACATAAGTAGATCGAATATACAAATTTCTAATTTGTATACAAATACAAACAATTTCAAACAGGGCCCACTGGTACAACCTGCATCGGGGCCCCACAAACCCCAGCTACTGTCCTGCTTGGGGATACTGACAGCTCACAAGACCTCAGAGCCTGCCTGCTACGCCTCCAGGTCTGTTTTAATGGGAGCTCTTTCACAGGGACCACACCGGGGGCCACCTGTGGCGTTTCACCTTTGGGATCTGCCATTCACACTACTGACACTGATACCATCTCTAAATAATAGCCTCTCTCCTGCCACAATCAAAGCTCAGGGCCAGCCTGTGTAATGAGATGGGTGGGGCTGAGCCACCTAACACCAGACATGTAGCTATGGGGTCAAAGGTCACCGTAAAATGTTTGAACCACTGGGTCAAGAACTGCTCTGGCCTTCTCTAAGATTAGTCTAGAATTACATTTTTCCTTCTCTTCTATCTCACCCCTGCTCTATCCATTTTGTTACAGAGACTTGCATGACTGCAGCATTCTCATTGGATGGGAGGGCAGGCAAACACAATGAGGATGCGAATGGAGTAGCAAAGTCGCAGAGATTTTTTTTTTCCCTAATGTGCTTCAGATTTAACCCTAGTGCCATGCTGAAAATCATCTTGATTGGTCTCCCCCTCTAAAAAATTGTTTGTAAATCTCTCTGCATGCTAATCTATCACCAAATCTTGGATTCAGTTTTTTTGTCAACTTGTATTCTTTCAATTAGCACATTGTATTTCATTTTTAAACTGATCGATAGTAGGCCTCTTTGATCTGAGCAATGAAGGATATTTTTTTTATTTGAGGATAAAAAAGAGGTGCATAAATTCAGATCAATGAGGCCTGTGACCAGGTTTAGAAAGATACACAAAACCTGTATTAACTGAAAGAAAACAAGTTAGTAAAAAAGCATAATGTATGGTGTAATGAGAAATGTCTAAGCAGTTTTTGTCAAGCCAGTTATTTTTGACCATGAACATGACAAGTGTAACAAGCTTTGGGGATAACGAACAAACAAGCAAAAAGTAAAAAAAAATATTAGGACAGAAATTTTTTATACAGTTGTTTTTTTTCTGTGTTAAAGTCTGTGGGCCCTATTTTAACTATCTAAGTGCACTCAGGGCGTGTCCGAATCCCCTGTTGCTAGTTTAACGACGGGGAAATGGTCAGCGCGCCCGGCGCATGGTCTAAACGAGTTGTCCCTATTCTGAGTAATGGGTGTTTTTTGGGTGTAACGTGCAATAAACCAATCAGAGTCTAATCTCCCATTCGGCGGATTCGTTATATACACGGCAGAATTTGCAGGCGCAAAGACTTAACCTGTCTCCGGGGAGGAAACGGATCTGCTCATGCACAAGCAAATAGGTAGCCTAATTCTGATACACGCAATGACTATCCATTATGACATGTTGGCATTTTTATATTTATGTAGCCTACACAATAATAATTTTTTACATTGTAGTCCTTTAATTTTTTATATTTGGCATGTTTGTGTGCTCCTGTGTGTGTAATAAGCAGAGTGTATGCACGTTGTGGACCCGGCTATAGGTGCATATTACTACCGTGCTCTTTACATAACAAGAAAAAATACTGCGCCATTGACTTTAGACCAGGTTTGAGTTTTTTTCAGTTCCTCAAAATAGCAACGCGCCAACAATGCGCTTGAACACACCTCTTTTTTAGACCAGCACGCCCATGAGCGCACAAATGCATTTTCTATTTAAACAACGCGGCTTGCGCCAGGTGTATGATAGGGCCATGTGAGTTTTCGTCCAATGCAATACATTTTTTTGACATTTTTGGGTAAAACAAAATGACAGAAACACAACATGAGGGTTAACATAATAATGCTGTATGGTTGGTGACCTTGCAGTCTTAAATATTTCTTGTTCATTTGTTTTACAATTTTCAAAATCCTAAACTTTAGAGGTTACATTTAGAATCTTTAATTTTCAGTGTGGTCTAAGTCTTTTGGATCCTCAAGTTAGCTCTTGAGATGATGTTGCTTTTCCAAATCTTCAAAATCCAAATGTTAATTAAATCTAGTCAGTGAATTTTCCACTGTTTTTGCTTTAGGACTCAAATATTAATAAATGTAAAATGGTGACTCAACACAGTGAGTCCAACAATATCCAAATTATAAACATGACGAATAGGAAAATCAACAATTTTGGTTTTGAAATGCCTTAATTTCAAGTTTTCAGCAGCCAATTATTCACTGCATAAAATTTATTGAGTATGGCACAACCATGTTTATCTACACTACAAGTGAACATGTATTTAACGCTGTATAAGTGGTGTTTTTTCTTTTCTTTTATTGAGGATGTGGACATTTCTCACAACCTGTCCATGATGACATTTGTCTAATTTGACTAGTTTCTTCCAAGGGACAGAATTTGCAGTCGAGCTTGTTAACAGAGGCTTTAATGTTAACAACAAACAATACAGAAACGGTTAAGTCAGTATGTCTTTTTATTTCACTATAACTATTTACTCACTTTTGGGCTGGAACCACACTTTTAAGTTTGCTCTCACTCTATCTCTCTCTCCTCTTTGTCTTCTACACATATTCTGCTTTTTGCCAACTCTGTCCATACATTTATGTTGCCCTTGCACTCTTCGCCTTCCCCCTTTCACTTTCTCTCATTTCCTTTTGTTTTGTATGACTCGTTCTCTCACACATTATACATTCATCCTCTCTCCTCTGGTGTTTTGCGCTCTGAAAAAAAAGCAAAGGAGGGTGGGGTGTGCTGGGGGGGTGTACAGACTGGAAAGGTTTGTGTGTATGTGCGTCTGTGCTTTGCTTTGCTCTGCTCAGCGCTGGGTCTGCCTGCCTGCTTGCTTGCCTCCACTGCTGCAGCTTCTTGTGTGGTCTCCCAGCAAACTTTATGATTTATTCAGCCAAAGGGAGAGGAGCAAGACCCCCAGTGACCACAGAGAGAGCTCCGCACGTGGGTTTAATGATTCCACCACAAAAATGTCTGCTATGGCTGGGGCCGCTCTTTCAGGGACACGGAGAAAGAGAGAGAGAGAAAGAGAGACATACAGGCACTCACAGCTCACATCCACTTGCTGACTGATTCACGTTCCTACTTGGGTCGATTACCCAACATGGACATCAAGAGGAAACAAGAAAAACTGATCGCAACATTGTACAAATACAGTATGTGCTCAACACCTATGTATATTTGGTGCTGATGGAATGGATTTATTGGTACATACTCGATGTTCTCTCTCACGCTCTTTGTTAAGTTCTCTCTGTTTCTTCTGTTCATCTTCCAAGAACACATCAGTGATAGAGTAACCAAAACTGGCAGAGTGAGTTGATGTAACTAAAGCTTTAAAGGACAGTAAGAGAGAGCGTGTTAAAAAGAAAAAATGTCATCCCTTTTTTTTATAATGTTTACTTCGGATTATGTGACAACTTTCACGGAAATAGATAGATTTATAATTAAGAAATATACACTATAACACCAACATTTAATTTTAGACTAAATATGTGTTCTTTTCCACAGAAAACAGTTCCAAAATAAGACAAAGTATCAAGAGGTGTGTATCGTCAAGCAACACATAGACTGAGGTATTTGAGTTGTGCAGAGCAGCTCAAAACATTCTGTAATCACTCTGTTTCAACTCCATTCTGGGTTTCTTCATTTCCAGCTCCCCACCTGTTGGTGAGAAAAACCTGTTCTGAGAGATTCTTATACACACATACTCCAACACATGTACAACCGATGTACATTCAATGGCTAGAGAATACCCAAAATGCACTGTGAGGCTCCTACCGAACCAATACCTGTGTCTCGCCAGAAGATAGTGCCTGCAATCGAATCATCAATCCATCCATTTTCCAAACCTCTTGTACAATGTCGGTAGAGCGTAATACCATACAGGTATACATTTCTTTGAAATTGAATATTAAATAGTTTAACTAAGGTTTATACAGGCTAGTTTAGTCTTTTTATTACTACTAGAGCTGCCAGTATGCTACTTAAACAGCAAGTGCAAACAATGCAAAAGCTGCAGCACTTCCAGCAGACTTGATTGCTCACTCGTTTTCATTCACTGCATCAACTGAACTATATTAGTGGACTGAAGTAGGGAATAGAGAATGACGGTTATATGGGGGTGATTTTGAACACAGCTTGTGGCTTTCCTTATAAAATAGCATTTTTATTGTTATAAACTCAACGAAAATCAATCAAAAATTAAAGCATAATGGCAAACCTGCTGGAGATTAGTAGACAAGCTGTTAACTCATTAAGTAATTAGCGGTTCCCTCACAAAAGCAGGTTATTCAGTGCACTAAAGCTTCTCCTTCATTGATATCCATTAAACAAAACTTTTGTCTTCTCAGCAGCGTTTTTTGCTAACCCTTCAGGCTCCTTCTTGGGTAGGGGCTCTGCTTTAGCTCCAGCCCCAATTAAACACACCTGAACCAGCTAATCAAGGTCTTCAGGATTACTAGAAACTTCCAGTCAGGGGCCTGTACCATGATTGTGGATGAACAAATTCAGAGTTATAGGATACGTTTTGAGTTGACAAAACCAAACCACTCCAATCTGGCTTTGTTGGTACCATGAAGCTGATCATAAACTTTCTCTGTCAACTCAGGCTTGATCCTGAGTTAATGGAGCACGTACACATGAATGTGTGACATCAGCGGTGAACAGCCAATCACAACACAGAGCAAGTGTGATTCACTTCTCACGAGAGAGCCAGTGAGATTCAAAACTTGTTTGTTAAAGGTTAAGAGATTAAAGACTATGAGGAATTTAAACGCATTTCCATTGAAGTACTTGTCCGTGAAAGAGGACAAATAAAGGAAATTATCTTGCTCAATCAGTGTAGTCACAAGTGAAACCGTTAATCTCAAGAACTGCTTGCTAAACTCACAATTAAATTACACATTTCAAATCAGCAACACAATCTTAAATGAACTGCCCCATGAATGCTGTCCCTTATGCTCAAATAGCGTTAAAAGCTAATTTTTTCAAGCTAGACCAACCAGCTCATGCATAGTCTTAAGCGTGAGCATAGATATGACATACAAAGCCACTAGAAGGCAAGCCTGCAACCTTTAACCAATAAAGCGTAACGGCTAATGCTAACGCTTACGCTTTGGAGGGGGGGGTCACTACGCTGAATAAACAGCTTTTTAGAGGAAACAGCTTATCATTTAATTAATTGACAACCTATCTGCTAATCTTCAACATGTGTTCCACTATTTTACACTAAATATTTTTAGATTTTACTACAAAAAATGCTGTTTTATAAGAGAAGTCACTGAATTTTTACGACAGGTGGGATTCAGCTTATGGCACTTTTCATTCATTCCTATGGTATCCGAAAATGCCGATTGAGTGTCATACAACTCAATTCAATAAGGTCAAGGCTGTAATGTGATTGGTTATTAAGGCACATGTAATCCAAGTTAGCTGTTATGCTTTCTCCAATAATAAGTAATACAGACCCTCTCATCTCCCAATAGTAAAACAATCTCTGATATCTATAAGTGCGAGTCTCTCAGGTTTCTATGGGAACAGGAGCTTCTAATGGCAGCTCTGCAGAGACGCAATGACTTTATCGATCAGCGATTGGCTATTTTATTCAGAAGACGCGATTATACCGTCATATTGCATGTTGCAGTTTCTCCCATTAATTTGTAATAAGAGTGAACCGTCTTTGTATTTCTATATTCTTTGTTAGCATGCATAGCATATTGGCTGTTTAATAGTAATTCTAAACATATTCTGCATGACCATATTTTAGATCGCTTAATCCCACCATATACCTTAATTTAACAATCCTACTAACTATTAATAAGCAGCAAGTTAGAAGTTTATTGAGGCAAAAGTCATAGTTAATAGTGAGAACTGGACATTAAAATAAAGTGTGACCACATTTTAATGTTGGTATATACTCTGATTCTGCCTGAATTTTTACTTTGCTCCTTGTACACAAATACTACACTGAATCACATCGCTATTCTACGCACTGCCAATGTGAATTAAAGTGTAACCACCCAACTCCCCTTTCAGGAAAGCCATTTTGTTTTCACAGCGAATATTAGGTAACCCAAAACATGCACAGCTGATGATGGCATTTGTTTGTGTTAGAGAGTTCTTGATGATATGTGTATCAAGCGTTTTGTTTGTGGAAGTAAATGGAGTTGAATTCATCAACTTGTGGACAGCATAATTTAATGTCAAGGGGCCCATTCTCCACACTCACAGAGCTTCTTGTGGCAGCATGTGTGTTAATATCCCAAGGGTGGATCTCCATCGTCAGACCACTGCTGACGATACACACTGCTCAGTAACAACAACAACAACAAAGAAACAACGGAGTGACTGACATTCCGCTTCTTTCTAACCTCTTTCAATTAAAGCCTGGAAAATACAACAGAAGCATAAACACGGAGTGACACTGCTAATGCAAGACAGCTTAGTGGGCCGCAGCTTCAATCTCTTCCTGCTCTCGCTTTTCCTGTGCTCCCTCACTTGTTTCATTCATTCTCACTCCCTCGTTCCCTGGAAGAGATTGGTAATGCCAGAGAGGCTTCCAAGTGTGACACATACCCATGTGTCCCTCCTCAGAGGGAGGGTTTGTTTGGCTACTGGTGCCCATTGAAACTATGTGGTTTTAGCCACGATGGTGGCAGAGTGTTTCATGCTAATTATTATGAAAGAGTCACGAAGAGAGAGGGGGTGGATGGTGGCAGAGTGACACAGGTTCTGTCTTTGGCCTTTAAACAGGTCATGTGGGCTGCCGTGGAAAACTCAGACCTCCTTGAGAGATGAAGGCGACAGGATTTTGAGAAACACCCTTCTGGGTTCAATCACATCCTGCGCTGCTTGACTCTCCTGAAATTAGATTTTGGACTATGGTTTTAAAGCAGTAGTTCACCCAAAGATTAAAAAAAAATATGTGTTACAGTTTACTCCAGGGGTCACCGCACTTAGTCCAGGAGGGCCAGTGTCCAGCAAAATGTTTAGCTTTAAACCAACTTGCCTCAACACACCTGCCTTGAAATTTCAAGTATACCAAGCAAGACCTTGATTAGCTGGTTCAGGTTTGTTTGATTAGGGTTGGAGCTAAACTCTGCAGGACACCGGCCCTCCAGGAACAAGTTTGGTGACCCCTGGTTTACTCATTCTCATGCTGTTCTGGTGTTGTCAAGCTCCAACTGGTAAATACAGCTCCATACAAGTATATAATGACCTATTGTTCTCAATCCATAATGTAAATTGTTTTGAGAAACAAACCAAATTTATTTTAAAATCCTGACATCTTTAGCAAGTTCATGAGAGAGTTTTTTAACAAATCATTTATTTGAGTCAAATATTTTCAGTTATTTACCCTGTTCACAAAAACATTCATTACTGATCTGGTCCTCATTGACTCATTGATCTTGACATCTTGAATTTGGTGTGATCATGAGGGTTAATGATTGAATTAGGTGATTTGCTTAACGCAATCTGTCTTAATGATTCGCTCGCATTTCAGAATCACTTCAGTTTCTCAGTTTCTCAGATTCTGTTCTGTCAGTGACGAATGACTGGAGAGAAAGATTATCAGAGAATAAAGTCTTAAAGTTTGGTTAATTTCTCACACAACTGTAGGCTATGGCTTTAACCTTGTAAAGCCTGACAAAGGAAATAATTATACAAAAAATCTCATGCTCAAAGAGGAAAATAAAACATAAATTCAAACTGAGCCAAAATATGCAACTTGGTACAGTTGCTGATATTTATATGGCCAAAAAATAGGATTATTATACAATCAATTTCTGATAACCTGTCATGTAAATCAATTATATTTGTATAACAGTATAGCAAACCGTCTATATAAAATGAATATAAATATTAGTGTCACTCTATATCTCCCGATCTTTTGTTTTATTAAGATGACATCTACACACTTAGTTATATCAACAAAGCTCTGTGGTTTTTATAATGCAATGCAAAGTAATGATGATTGAAATATGTACAAATAAATGTTCCTCAGAAGCCTGATGTATCATATTTGATATTCACATAACTTTATTTATCTATTAAAAAATGGATAATCAAGTAAACCTAAGTTGCTTCAGACCAAAAAGTGTTCATCTTGAAATATTACTAACAATAAACAAGTTTTCTTACATTTATTTAATACAAATCTGGACAGATTTCACAGCAAAATAAATGATACTTTAGAATTATAGTTAAATAGTTTAGAATTATACTTAAATGCCATTAACTTGATTGTATAAACTATCAATCCGACTACAGAAAGCCTGTAGTAGATGTACAACAGGTCTTTCGATAGTTTAGAGGTCTTATAAATACAGGTGCATCTCAATAAATTAGAATGTCGTGGAAAAGTTAATTTATTTCAGTAATTCAACTCAAATGGTGAAATTTGTGTATTAAATAAATTCAATGCACACAGACTGAAGTAGTTTAAGTCTTTGGTTCTTTTAATTGTGACGATTTTGGCTCACATTTAACAAAAACCAGCCAATTCACTATCTCAACAAATTAGAGTATGGTGACATGCCAATCAGCTAATCAACTCAAAACACCTGCAAAGGTTTCCTGAGCCTTCAAAATGGTCTCTAAGTTTGGTTCACTTGGCTACACAATCATGAGGAAGACTGCTGATCTGACAGTTGTCCAGAAGACAATCATTGACACCCTTCACAAGGAGGGTAAGCCACAAACATTCATTGCCAAAGAAGCTGGCTGTTCACAGAGTGCTGTATCCAAGCATTTTAACAGAAAGTTGATTGGAAGGAAAAAATGTGGAAGAAAAAGATGCACAACCAACCGAGAGAACCGCAGCCTTATGAGGATTGTCAAGCAAAATCGATTCAAGAATTTGGATGAACTTCACAAGGAATGGACTGAGGCTGGGGTCAAGGCATCAAGAGCCACCACACACAGACGTGTCAAGGAATTTGGCTACAGTTGTCATCAGAGGCGTCTTACCTGGGCTAAGGAGAAGAAGAACTGGACTGTTGCCCAGTGGTCCAAAGTCCTCTTTTCAGATGAGAGCAAGTTTTTTATTTCATTTGGAAACCACGGTCCTAGAGTCTGGAGGAAGGGTGGAGAAGCTCATAGCCCACGTTGCTTGAAGTTCAGTGTTAAGTTTCCACATTCTGTGATGATTTGGGGTGCAATATCATCTGCTGGTGTTGGTCCATTGTGTTTTTTGAAAACCAACGTCACTGCACCCGTTTACCAAGAAATTTTGGAGCACTTCATGCTTCCTTCTGCTGACCAGCTTTTTAAAGATGCTGATTTCATTTTCCAGCAGGATTTGGCACCTGCCCACACTGCCAAAAGCATCAAAAGTTGGTTAAATGACCAACACCATGTTGGTGTCCTTGACTGGCCAGCAAACTCACCAGAGCCGAACCCCATAGAGAATCTATGGTGTATTGTCAAGAGGAAAATGAGAAACAAGAGACCAAAAAATGCAGATGAGCTGAAGGCCACTCTCAAAGAAACCTGGGCTTCCATACCACCTCAGCAGTGACACAAACTGATCACCTCAATGCCACGCCGAATTGAGGCAGTAATTAAAGCAAAAGGAGCCCCTACCAAGTATTGTGTACATATACAGTAAATGAACACACTTTCCAGAAGGCCAACAATTCAATATTTTTTTTTTTTTATTGGTCTTATGAAGTATTCTAATTTGTTGAGATAGTGAATTGGTGGGGTTTTGTTAAATGTGAGCCAAAATCATCACAATTAAAAGAACCATGACTTTGAAATGACATGAGAGCTATAAAATAAAGACCGAATTGTACGCTTTTGGGTGAACTGCTCCTCGTTACTGCCCTCCACACCCCTCTGGCACAGTTGCTACAACTCACTTTCTCTCACTTTCCCTTCCTCTCCTCTCCAGTGAGTTGTGGCGTCTTGTGAGTAATGACAAATGTTATTACGCTCCCCTTTAGATTATTTTAGCACACACTGCCGAGTAAATCACTGTGTTTTCCTAAACCACGGGTCATTTGCCGACCCTATGTTTGAACAGCTGTAATGAACCCTCAGCATTAATAACTTCTCAGGGCTGAGAGAAAGAAACAGAAAAAAGAGTGAGACAGAGAGAAAGGATGAGGTGCTAACACTCTGTGTGTGTTTTGGAGAGTGGATTTTTTTTTATTAGAATGGAACTGACAGATATTGCTGTTTTCGCACAGAAGCAGATATACTGCACTCACATCCAAGTCTGGTATATAATTTCTCAAATTCTAACGTCACTCACTGAGATGACTGATTTTGTTTCAATAGACCAACACAGACTCCCATGACTTTTGCATCTTCACTCATTAAACACTCTTTGGAGTGTTACAAGATGATTGTGCATAGATAAGATCCCTGAAGTTGCAAAGACTAAAGTCTCAAAACCAAAGAGATATTCTTTATCAAAGTTAAGACTCGTCCACGTCCCCCTAAAAAAAGCTCAATTCAAACAAGCCCCCACATGTCTACGTCACGATGTGGAAATATGGGATATGTTTTCAGAAACTGCAGTAGTGTTGATGCAGCCATGTCAGGGAGACGCTGTGTGTTTCTAGGAGAAATCAAAAGCACTTTATTTGGCCTTTCCGAAAGTAGATGCATTTAGGAATCATTTAGATTACTTACAACAGAACAGAAATGCATTTTATGGACGACAGTTTCGTGAACCTAGGAGAGGAGGTAATTCTGACTTTGCTATGACAATCTGCCGCTTCTAAATCAGCGACTGTTTGTTTTGTTATTAGTTTCACTATTTGCTATTGACTGTTCAAATGCGTAGTTTTGCGTATCATGACTCGTGAGTGTGTGCGCGTGTGTATATGAGAGAGATAAAGAGAGAGAGACAGGGTCACATCACAGCACATCAGCTATCTTAATCAGGGCTTGTGTGTGTGTGTGTGTGTGTGTGTGTGTGTGTGTGTGTGTGTGTGTGTGTGTGTGTGTGTGTGTGTGTGTGTGTGTGTGTGTGTGTGTGTGTGTGTGTGTGTGTGTGTGTGAGAGAGGGTAACATCACAACGGAGTGTACAGCCCGTCAGAAATCATCTTAATCCCGGCTCATTTGCAAACACATACGAGCATCATCATTGACTCTGTTCCCCTCTCGGGCATGAACTGATGGTAAAACTAAGGACATTATTAACTGTCTTTACTTGATTTTTTAAAGCTGAAGCTTGCGATTATGGAAAGGGGAATTTGTGTTTTAAGGGGAATAAGGTTTAATGTGTTTTTTTAACATTAAAGCATGTCAACATATTCTGTTACACCAAATAATGATCTTTAAAAAAAACATCATATGACCCCTTTAAATATTTAGGCAAATTTGACAATGCTACCAAGATGAGGGTAGTACTCTGTTTAATATTAACATAGGGATAGTTCACACAAAAGTTTTGTGATCATTTACTCTCCTTTGTGTCATTTCAAAATGACTTTCTTTATTCTGTGGAACACAAAAGAAGAGAAATATGTTTTTTCCATACAACAGAAGTCAACAGGCTCCAATGTTGTATGTTTCCCAACATTCTTCAAACTATCTTCTTTTGTGTTTTACGAAAGAAAAGTATGTTTTGGAAAGACATGAGTGTGAGTAGATGACAGAATGTTCATTTTTGAGTGAACTATCATTTTAACATAGTACAAAAACATTTGTCATTTCACAGAATTCCACAAATTTCCCTATATAATCAGCACAGAGAATGAATGCAAAAAAGTAGCAAAAATGCCTATTCAGTAGTGCCACGGAGAGGCTTCAGGAATGGAGGCTACTTGGCCATTGTGCTCCGATCTGAATGAAACTCCACTCATTCCTTAATTTTCCACAGTAATGATTGGGTATCACTCGGTATGTGGCTCCACTTACGCTGGTGTCAGGGCTGTAGGTATATCCCAAGGTTCTACTAAGACAACATGTCATTACTTTTGTGCTACGTTATAATTGAAAAAAATGGATGCTTCTACACAAAGAGATAATCACATGGAACAGCAAGATTGGCCAGCCCTTGCTTCTAAATATAGGGAAAAAATCATCTATTTCTGAGGAACCACCTGAAAGTTGTTCTATTTAAGCTCGGCCTTGAGTCCTGACAACTACATAACATGCTGTTGCTACACTGAAACATTGGAATGTTTTTGTTTCTTTTAAAGGGGTCATATTATGCTTTTTTAAAGATCATTATTTGGTGTAACAGAATATGTTGCCATGCTTTAATGTTCAAAAAACATAATTTTTCAAATACTGTACATTACTGTAGACCCTATATGCCCCGCCTCTTTCAAACGCTTCATTTTTATACAAAGTCCCTCCTTTCAACAAGTACAGTCTACTCTGATTGGCCAACTGACCCAGTGCATTGTGATTGGCCAAACACCACAAGCAAGCGTCGGAAATATAACATCTCTTTCCATAATCACAAGCTTCAGCTTTCAAAATAAATGTAAGACAGTTAATTATGTCCTTAGTTTTACCATCAGTTCAAGCCCGAGAGGGGAACAGAGTCGCATGACAGACACAATGATGATGCTCATATGTATGAGCTTTGTTCGTCTTCGGAACACAATTTAAGATATTTTGGATGAGAACCAGGAGGCTTGTGACTGTCCCATTGACTGCCAAGTAAATGACACTGTCAAGGTCCAGAAAAGTATGAAAAGCATCGCCAGAATACTCCATCTGCCATCAGTGGTTCAATTGTAATGTTATGAAGCGAAGCGAATACTTTATGTATGGAAATAAAACAAAAATAACGACTTTATTCAACATTTAGGCGTTACGTTAACGTTACGATTGAACCACTGATGGCATATGGAGTATCCTGGCGATACTTTTCATTAGGGCTGTGACGGTGGCAGATTTTTACCACCGTGGGGGTAATGGACCAACTACCGCCGGTGGCGCGGTGTTGTGATATATATACTGTATATATAATTCTGAAACGTAAAAATTAATAAATGAGGCTCAATCATCTATTAACTAACGTGCATGTTTATTTTAGAACTTACGTCAGTGAACACTCAGCCTGCAAAACACTAAAATAAATATTAAATAAATAATACAGTTAAATAGGAAAATAACCTTAAATAAGAAAGTTAAATACACTCTGTGACCCTGTCTACCTCACACGAGCGGCGCGGCGAGAACCCATTATAATCAGTGATGCTGTCTACACCAGATGCGCAATACAACACGACAAATCCCTCACAGTAAACTGCCTCGTCCTATTTATGACGTACTGACACAAAGTTCAAATGTCCTGTAGACAGGCTTAACCTGTTGTCTTGCGACGAGGCGTCTGGTTTAGGCACGGTTCTCTGTTACGCCACCAAGCAGGCGGGCACGTTAACTCCTCGTCTGTTGCACGCGCTCTCTGTGGAATAGGAATCGCGGCATATGTTGCCACATTTCTTGTCAACATATTCCATTTACCGCTGTCTCTTTCGTATTTTGGCCAGTTTGGAGAAAGCCTCACCAATACACACCTGACCAGCCGGGCGTTTGCGATCACATGAACTTGAAGACACTTGTACAAACGCGGATGGGTGACATGAATGGAAATGATTCCAGATCGGTGATTTAGTATTTGGTTTCCCAACAAGGTCCATCGCTCCTCACGAAATGTGCTCATCCTGCGCTCAAGCCTGCCAATCTAAAGGAAATGCTGTGTATGGCGTTTGAGGTAATTTGTGATTTAGCATAGATTTATAGTCTAAATAAAACAATTTGCAACTGTTAATATTATTACACTTGTTTACAAAACTTTGTATTATGCTTGTTATAGAGTGTGTGACGTCACATGCACTACCGTCGGTGGCAATACACAACCGCGGTGGCAACAAACCACCACCATCACAGCCCTATTTTTCATACTTTTCTGGACCTTGACAGTGTAATTTACTTGGCAGTCAATGGGACAGTCACAAGCCTCTCGGTTTCTCATCCAAAATATCATAAATTGTGTTCCGAAGATGAATTAAGCTTTTAAGGGTTTGGAACGACATGATGGTAAGTGAAAAATTACAAAATTATCATTTTGGGGTGGAGTATCCCTTTAAGCAAATATTTCCACATCGTGACGTAGACATGTGGGGCATGTTTGAATGAGGCGTTTTAGGGGGCCGTGGCAGAGTCTTAACTTTGATAAATAATATGTCTTTGGTTTTGAGACTTTAGTCTTTGCAACTTCAGGGATCTTATCTATGCACAATCATCTTGTAACACTCCAAAGAGAAAGGAAAACTTGAAATCACATCATATGACCCCTTTAAAGTGAAGGTCTCAAATCTGAAAATCGAATGTCAGCACAGCTCATTTATGAAACGTCCTCATTTATGAAAACAGTTTGAACTGGTTGGGTATTTCTTTTTCAGTCCTCCGTGTCAGAAAAGTGTGATGTGAATGTGTCTTGGTTACTAGGTAAACACAAAGCAACTTCTGTATATTTCTTAGTATATGTTTGCTAAATAGAGATTGGATGCGGAAAGGGAAAAGTATGTGTCCTAATGACGTCAGAACAGGTTTGAACAGGCTACAACACCGTGCAGTGTTTGTTGTCTAATCTGATCCCCTTAATATCATCTCTCATTCTTGCTCATTTGATTCTCTCATTGCTCTTTTTCCTGTCATCTTCCCACTCATCGAGATGTAGAAGCTGTTTCTGCACTGTATTTAGCTGTCAGCGCTTCTCTTATCTGTAATTAAATCATCCCATGCTAATACTGGTGGATCTGTCTCAGTGTGGCCAAACATAATTTGGACCCACCTCATGATGATATATGCCAGCATCCACTTCTACCTTTCATTCCACGAGTGTTTAGGTACCTACAGGATTTACGCCCTTGGAAATTTCAAAACAACACAGGCTCTGTTGCCATTTCACTGTCTACCCAACTTCAGCGGTTCCATTTAGGCCCGGTCTTATGATACGATATGATCCGAAATTTGTTGGCATGCATTTGATATGCAGTTTTCGCATTCATATGATACACATCTACCCCACAACCCTAATCCTACCCATTGCGTAGCATATACATGCCAAAGTCAATTTTTGCGTATCAATACCACAAGTTTTTATTTTGCATACAATTTATTTGCACTTTTATGGGTTGCCATTTATTATGGAAGTACACAGGGACAGGCAATCATAATGAAAATTATACACAGTTTCCTTTAGACTACCGTGCAAATGTTTTGTTTTTTTTGGCATTTTTGCCTTTTATTTAGATGGGACAGTGTTTAGACAGGAAGCGAAGTAATAGACATGTTCTGCTATATGTAGGCGTGCTGCCCATGAGGCTATTGGTGTCGATGTTTGTTTGTTTATTTATTTTTATGTTTTTGAAAGAAGTGTCTTACCAAGACTGCATTTATTTGATTAAAAAATACAGTAAAAACAGTAATATCATGAAGTTATATTGAAATACATTTTCTATTTAAATATACTTTAAAATGTAATGTACTTCTGTGATGCAAATCTGAATTTTTGGGAGCCATTACTCCAGTGTCACATGATCCTTCAGAAATCTGCTGATTCTAGTATTCTGATTTGCTTCTCAATAAATATTTCTCATTATTATCAATGCTGAAAACAGATATGGTGATTCAAAATATTGTGGAAAACGTGATACATTTTTACATTCTTTTACGTGGAAAATTATTTGATTAATAGAAAGTTCAAAATAAGCTTTGAATGAACAAAAAGGTATTTTTTGTTATCAAGTTTTTTTCATTATCAAATTTGATCATTTCAATGCATCCTTGCAGAATAAAAGTGTTCAGAAAAAATAAATAAAATAAAACTAAATCCTACAGACTGCAAACTTTTGAATGGTACATATTAATTTAATAAAATCACCAGTCTTGGTTGTGTAAAGTTATATCCAATTTTTAATCTTTAATGTCGTAACTATGTAACACCAGTAAAATGGGTAACTTTTGCATGATGTGGGCAAGGATACAAGAAAAGGGGAGGAAACTTACTCAGAATTACAGTTTTACAGCTCAGATAATAAATGTTTTATTGAGTGACTCATGTAAGTGCTTTAACAAAAATATGAGCATCACATTTCTGCTTTTAAACGTATGGGAACCCATTGTGTCCACTAGTCCTTACTGTAACCTTAATACTTAACTGTGGTTACAAACATTATTATGTTAACAGTTTGTACTGAACACAGAACATACATTTATATAATAATATTATATTATGATTATCAGTTAAAGATGATTATTTGATTAAATGTTACTAATCATCTAGTAATCATGATAAAATGTAGACTGAAATGTTAATATACGTGTTTGGGTGTGTTTCTATAAGAGATGGTTGTCTGGTTTGTCCCTGCATTCCTCTTCTTCTTAGGTCAAAACATCTTGTAATGTAAGAACACCAAATAGGAAAAAAAAAGTATCGGAGTAAATGGAAATAAGTGGAGTAAGACAGTACCTTTTAACCTTCAGAAGACCTTGTTTTAAGCAGCAGAGATAAAAAATATGTTTTCCCTCTTGTAATAAAGCACATGCTCTTTAAGCTGTATGATATACTGCATGCCTGCTTATACCCTAATACCTTGTGCCCTGGATCTTACACACACAAGGACTGTAATAGAAAATGACTAGCTGATATTACACCCCATGTGTCCTGCCACTGAAATAGGGATGCTCGTAAATGTGTGACAATACCTCATCCATGTAGGGGACAAAACATCTGTGATAGGGGGACAAAACAGATTGGGTTAAGAGGATAAACGATATGGCAAAGTTTGCCGCATTCATCCATCCATCCTTGTGCCACCTAGTGAGCAAAAAAAAGGGGGTTCCGGAAAGGTTGTGGTGGTAATAACATTACTCATGTTGGGTAAAGAAGTAGAGAGCGTGTAAAGATAGACCTGGTTCCTATGGGAGTACAGGACCAGCTGCGAGCACAGGGTGTGAAGTGTAGGGTTTCCTCTGAACACGGAGACTGCCAGTCTGAGGGCTGTGCTTCATAGGTATGCCACAGACACTGAGGACGTTCATGTTTCAGCCCACACCAGACCACCTGGGATGCTTATCTCCCTGTGGAGTACCATGTTTCACACACACACACACACACACACACACACACACACACACACACACACACACACACACACACACACACACACACACACACACACACACACACACACACACACACACACACACACACACACACACACACACACACACACACACACACACACACGCACACACACACACACAAAAACACACACACAGAATTATACATATTAGGTGGGGCCACACACATCAAGTTCATATACACACCACTGACAGCCACACACACCTTGTCTCGGAGCAGAACTCTCACACACAATCTCTCTTACACACACAAACTAACTGACACACTCACCGGGTGTGTCCGTCAAACAGACAAGCCCATAATGAGTAGATGTGCTCTAGCCGGTGACCCACGTCTGCTGTGGTCAGGTTTGTGTGCGTTGGATGAATGCAGGGGGTGTCATCCGGCCAGCAGGCTGCTTGACCCCTCATGGCCTCTCTGCTATCAGCAGTCACAGATCAATGGCCCCAGCTCTCGTTCTCCACATTTCCTCACACCACTGATCTTAATGCCTCGCTTCGCTACCATAGGGCAGTTTCCTGTGTGGGCAACATGTAACACTATTAGAGTGACCATCATTTCTAAAGATGTGTTTAGGGAAATTCAGTTTCATTTCAAATGTATTCATTCTAGAAAGCACAATTGTTTTGCTCCTTAAATTTGCCCTGCACTAAGACAATGGGAAGATGTAAGTTTACTGTTTAGTAGATCTCAATGATTCTGAAGCACTAAATAATATTTCATTTTTAAGTAGTTTTGTTTAGTCTGTTTAGTTTGGTTAAGTAGTTTTGTTTGCCAGTTGTTGTTTTTTTTAGTAGACAGTACATCATTTTGTACATCTTGTTTCAAGCTGCAACTAATAATCACAGCCAATAAATAAAATGTGATTGTTTTTTTATTTATTTTTTAAGTAACATCGAATTAAACATTTAAAAAATGTAATCAGAAAAACTGAAATATCACTTGTATTGTAAAACATACTCCAATAATAATAATTTACAACTTCAAAAAAATATATAAAAAAATAAAGTTTTACAGTGATATAGGCATTTGTGTTCTTTAATTTTTCGGAAATGTAATGAACATTTCCAAAACAATGTTATTTTCAAATAAAACATTGTGGTTAATAACTTGCTAACAGCCAGCATATTATTTATTTTAAAAACACAAAAACAAATCTAATTTGTGTCTGAATTATTTGATAAAATTATGTAGAATGCACATTAAAATATTCTGTGATATCTTGTAAAAATATTAGTGATATTTATATATTTATTTTAATTTTTTAAATGACAAATAATTTTCTACACAGTAAATATTTAAATGGTTTATGATTATTTCACTCTTTAATACTTCATATTTTTTTCAAATCTTCATACTGTTTAAAATATTTCATACATTAAAAATCTGTCTCAATAACATCAATACAAAAAAGATGAAGGTGCAAAATTAAACCTATATGTACAGATAACAGGAATTGTGAGCAATATGAAATTGGGGGAAACATTGTGAAAAAGTCAGTATTGGCAGTATTGCAGTGAGAGATAGTATGATTGAAATAATCTTAGCAGCATGAAAACAGCTTTGCGGATTGGGAGGTGAAAATTTGAAGCTGTGGGCTACGTCCACCTCTGCCCTGCTGACATGCAGATGTGAGTGGGGCACATGACATCCCCTTAAGCCAACAATTACCTCTTTTGTCTTGCTGTCATATAGACAGTTCATATTTCTTGCTCTCTCACCTCTTCTATGCACATGGTCTCATCATTATCATCAGATAAGCCTTGCCACTGTGGTGTCATTACTGAACTGAGTGATATGGTTGCTCATATCCCTGGCAAAGTTGTAAGTCTACTGCTTAAACTGTAGATGGCTGAGGACAGAGCCCTGGGGGGCGCCGGTACTCAAGATGATGGTTTGGGAGGTCTGGTCATAGATCCTGTCTGCCTGAGGTCTGTTAGTCAGGAAGTCTAGGATCTAGTTGCAGTGGTGTGCACAGTCCAAATGCCTTTGTTTCATCAGTAAATGTCAGTGGTAGCTTTGAATGCTGAACTGAAATCAATGAACAGTTTTCTAACATAAGTGTTTTGATTGTATAGATGGGAGAGGGCCAAGTGTGTGATGAATAACGTGGTATCATATCCACTGTAGAATGTATTTTTCCATAAGCGCACTGAATAAGGTGTCCAGTCCAATGTGGGTGGGATGCAGGACTTGATGTGGGTCATGACCTGCTGCTTGAGGCACTTCACTATGGCAGGGGTTAATACAATGGAGCAACAATCATTCAGGCATGTTGCGCCTTTTGCTTTTGGAAAGTAAACATTTTTGGGGATTTGTTTTTATTCCCTTTTTTTGCCTTTGAACCTCACACTATAAATATTTAAAGCTGAATACACTATTATTCTCCATATCCTGAAAAAATACAGACAGAGTGACCTTTTTATATGATCTTTTAATGTTCAATTTATGAGCATTCCTCTATCCACAAGTCAAAATCATATTCAAAACATGAAGGCTAGCAGCACTGCCCACACACATTGACTAAATGTGCTCAAATAGAGCCAAACCACAAGAACTCGAAATTAGGCATTTAAAAGTCCAAATTTTCTAAATAATATTAGAATGTAATTAGGATTATTCAGGGAACAGAGATATTAAAGATAAGTACCTTGAGAATATTCAAAACCCTATTTTGTGTTTACACGAGACACTTTACACATGGCGATAAAGTTACTTGTAATAAGATGTTTACTGATATTTATATAAACATTATCAATTTCAATATCTAATCTGAACACAGATTAAAAGTCTGGCCTAGCGCGGCGTGTGTGTGTGTGTGTGTGGGGGGGGGGCAATTGCGATTCTACTTATGAATTCTACTTATACTTATGAACTCTACAAATGAAATTACTCTTTTTTATTGGACAAAGAGCTGAATCCGTGTGATTTGTGGAAAAAAATTAACCAGATCTACTGAAAACTGCAGTCACCGTTAATTTGAAATGCACCATTAATTTGAATTTATACTTGTGCAATTACCAAAGTATATCATCAAATGTATTACATTTTTAAAAGGTATGACTCACACACAAATTAAATTACTTTTTTTTATCTTGGACAAATAGCTGAACCAGTGTGATTTGTGGGGGAGAAAAGTGAACCAGATCGCCAGAAAACTGCAATCACTATTAATTTTAAATGCATAAATGAGTAACTTCTATATTCTTCAAACTCAAATTTTTCCCTTTGTGTTCCAAGAACAAAAGAGTGTCATAACACTGAGTAAATGATGACAGACATTTTTCCTTTAATAGGCGTTTAATTCATGCCCCTTTCTAAAAAATATTGATCTATTTCATACTCAAGTGGACTCCTTTCTTTTCCTTCCACTGGCCATATATTATAACTTGCCATATATTATAAAAGTCACAGAGACATCCAGCTCAACATAATTTATAGCATACTTTGGACTTCTTACCATGCGTCTTAAGATTTTCTATGAAGTGGTATACTGCATGATGTAACATTTAGCTCTCACCATGTCCATCACTGGCCATTACTCATCGGCAGCCATCTGTCATAAAGTCAACTGCAGTAGTATTAGGAATGCCTCATAAATTAGGACTGCTTCATAAATACAGGGTAACAAATCATTGTGTGGTGACTTTAGTTTACCTCAGCCTCCCTCCATCCGCCCTTACTGCCCACCGTGGCTCAATTGCACTCTTTGAGTCACGAGCCAAGCCTCAAATAGTGTTGCTCTTGAGTAGCATCCAACTGGAAAAACAGTTGATATCTACTTGTACAGTATACAGGTCCGAACTATTAGCTTTAGAGATACAGGGAGTGTCTTTTTATTGTTAGATATATTTTTTAAATGTCTCATTTTTGTTCATTTTGTACTCACTCGTTAATTTGTTCAGATTTTTTTGTTTTAGTCATAGCATGTCTTTTGTCAAAAATTACCTCAATTAAGTCAATATCTTGTCATGTCAATTGTTCTAAAGCGACATATAATTATGTTAGCAAAATTGTTGTCAACATTTTAACATTCAAAAAAATTTTTTTAAAACATTTAAAACTGCCATTGCTATGAAAACTTGAGCTTCTGAAATAAAGTAAAATAAATACTTAAAAAAAACTTTACTGTTATTGATGATATCAAGAACAGTTAATATTTTTGGTAGTAATTCCACTGACAATATTAGCAATACTTTTTTTAGCTCTGAATTCGAAGTTCAAACCATAAACATACCGTTGTTTTAAAGATTGCCGCAATGTAAGACAATAGTGTCACAATATAACCTGAAGTTTTTGCAAAATAGGAAGTGCCTGATAGCATAATACCAGGTATCGCATTTCTTGCATTCTCACAGCATCACTTCCCATGCCTCATCTGAACGCAGATAGAAACTAGAGAAACCGAACGGAATGCCCTTCTATTGTGTGGATCATTGAAAATCCTTAACCACATACAGCTATTAAGTTTGAGTGATGATATAATGGCTCTTTATTTAAAAATGATACTATAATTTCAGCATTAAAAATCAATCTTAGGTCACATTTTGTGGGACCTCTAGGCTAAAGTGAACCTACACCTGCTATTGTTTAAAAAGGCACTAAAAACACATGCCATGAAAAAAATAGTATCTTTGGTTTAGCAATCACAATAAAGTACTAAAGTGACTAAAGTACTGGAGAGAATGTGTTGAAGAGCCACATGCTGGGCCAACCCTTTGGGTCACTGGCAGCAGATAATTGAAGCTGGACAATAACTGATAGCCTGGCCGTAATGATTGAGGCTAATGTCTGAGAGTGAGAAGCTGAAAAGAATAAAAGAGCAGCATGAGAGCGAGTAAAGGTGAGGGAAAAGAGGGAGAGCGGTAGAGAAAGAGAGAGAGCAAGCCATGGAGAGCTTCCTTATGTGTTTTGTCATCTGTGTTGCAAATTAGGAGCGGAAAAAAGCTAAGCGAGTGGAACAGATGGACCACACTGGTGAGGGCTAATACGGACGGTCCTTGGGTCAGATATTTACTCCTAATTAGCCCAAGGAATGTGACGCATAAGAGCGGAACAGATACGTTGCCATTATGACTGGAATTTCCTTCCTCTGTGGCATGCAGTGCTTTAACCTGATTAGGTACGGCACTTATCTGAGAGATCAAAGAGCTCCAGGAACTGGTGACGTAGTGGCAGGGTGCCGGCACTTGGAATGCCACGTCCTGTTCGTTACAGTATTTGACATTTAATTTAGGCTCCTTTAAAAGTTCACAGTGGGAATGAACAATTAAATTACATTTTACATAAGTAATCATCAAGGATAGACTATCAATTAGATTTTTTTTTTTTAATAATCCATAACAACTGGATCTAAATATCTAAATTTCATTCAGAGATGACATGCCGAAAATGGAAAATTTCAAACAAGATACATTACCTTAAGAATGGCATAAGTCTTGCTTTTAGGGAATACACTGTATCTTGAAATTAGTTTTCCTTCCCTTTTGGCACATTTATTTTATATATTTGTTTTGTTGTATTTAGCATAAATCTCACACAATTGATTAGATGCATCATTGTAACAAATAATCAATATATATTTACTTATATATGTCCAGTGGAATAAGAAAAATAAACTTGACTTCACTAAATTTAATCAGATTTATAATTTAAAAATAAAAGGAATACAACATAAATGATAAAAACCCACATACATACAGCCAATGTAATAAGAAAAATAAATTTGACCTAATTAAATTTGATCATTCATACTATATACAAAAATATTCCTAAAAATAAAAAACATATACACACATATAAAAATAAGAAAATAAACCTGATTCATGTATTGTTTATTCATTTATTTGTTTGTATGTTTACAGTTAATTATTACTTACAGTAAAGCAGAAAGTCAAAGCCCTGCTTTAGGTTTGAGGCCTTGATTTATGTGCTCGTTCTGTGTGGTTTGTTAGACTTGGAGGAATAAACAAGAAATGAACACAACAACTACCAAAGTTGCTTAGCCACTTACTAATTAAAGGTGAGCCCTGCATTGGGAAAGGGTAAATTGGTCATTGGGAAGTTTAATCAACACACACACACACACACACACACACACACACACACACACACACACACACACACACACACACACACACACACACACACACACACACACACACACACACACACACACACACACACACACACACACACACACACACACACACACACACACACACACACACACACACACACACACACACACACACACACACACTAAATAAATAATAAAATAAATAAATAAATAAAAATATTAATATGGCCTGGGTTAACTTGAGGTAAACAATCTTTGAAAGAGTGAATGAGCACCAAAGCTGACTTGAAAAACTGCAGGACAGGAGCTGAACATAAACCAACCAGCAGTGATTGGACCGAGGACACACAAATATCAATAACTCATCAACACACATTTGATAGTACACAGGCAGTCAAAATGTGTAACACATTTGATTTCATGGCTGTTATTAGCATGGCCTCTGCACATTTGAAGTTCAGTTGTTTTTGACTTATCGAGCTGTCTCCTTTCTCTGGCCACACATATTTCAGACTGGAAATGATGTCAGGTTCCAGCATTAGTGCCATATGCAGCGAGCAATCTTTGAGTCCAAGACCCACCTCACATTGAGAAACTTTGCAACATCTGCGTACCTCCTGTGGACCTCGGTCTGTGCGTGTTTTCAGCAGGTGGACTCCCATTGAGACCAAAGAAGTGCTTTGGACTTCCATCCCTAATGAATGAACTTACCGTCAGTATTCGGTGGTATTACCAGCTGCCAGGTACACGTGCTGAATTTAGGTTAACCCTTTGAATCACAGGTCTATGGTAGATTCTGTCCTGGCATCTTTGGGAGTAATGCATCACTGAAAATCCTTAGTAAAAACAAGTAGCACTCGTCTTCACTGATCCTACGTCATCCATAATTAAAAAAATATCAGTTATTTAAGATGCTCGGCAATTTAAGTTTAAGTTTAAGTAATTTAAGTTTATTGGTACTTATAAAGCACATATTTGCATGACCATATTCTACATGCATAAACTTACCAAATACCTAAACTTAACAACTACCTTACTAAACTATTAATACGCAGCAAATTAGGAGTTTATTGGTGCAAAACTTGTAGTTAATGGTTTGCTAATAGCCATAATTGGACCTTAAAGTAGAGTGTGACATAATTTCAATCTATAGTAAGCTAAATGACCTAAAGTGTCCCCATGTATTATTTGGATCTATATATATCAATCTATATATGAAGATTTCATTTGCAAAAACAGATAACTCTGTTTTTAACAATTCTCAGAAATCATGTTTCTTCATTGTGCATTTCAATTAATCTCAATCAAACTGCAGTTGGGTTATTTTGACTAGGTTAAAAAAAAAATCTAAAATGGCAAAAAAGCTATAAAAACAGTTATCTGTTTTTGCAAATAAACTCTTCAAATACTGTATATATATATATTAGGGCTGTCAATCGATTATTTTTTTTTAAATCGCGATTAATCGCATGATTGTCATGAGTTAACTTGTGATTAATTGCAACTTAATCACACATTTTTTGTTCTAAATGTACCTTAAAATAATACTTTTCAAGTTTTTAATACTCTAATCAACATGGGCATGGACAAATATGGATGTTTTATGCAAATGTATGTTTATTATCATTGAAAACATATAGTCAACATAGAGCATGAAGACTAGACATGATTCAAAGGTCATAGATATTTTTCAAATAACTTGTTCATGTCTATTAGACACATGAAAAAATAAATTCTAGGTTCCCATTACTTCTCTTTCTTTGCACTGAGCAAATTACTTTTACAAACCTGTTTACATTTTTGCACACAGGGGAGCTCACTTCTTCTGAAAATGCTAAATGTACATTTGTTATTTATTATTACATTTGTTAGCCTCTCTGTGCCTATATACTGTATTTTGATGCAGCTAAATTCTCAATAAAACTGGTATAACATTGGTATAGTTTTCCTGTTTCTGTTGTCAGACAATGGAATGAATGTGAAATAGTGACTGAAACGCGACCCAAGACTAGGCTACATAACCTGCTCTCCCTTCCAAGATGTTAATTTACACAAAAATCCTGATAATCGAGCCGTCGTCTGATAAAATCAAATACATATAAGATAAAAACAATAGCTGTGCTGTGTTTTCTGCTATACTTGCATGTACAATTAGTGAAGCAACTTAACATAATATCTATGTTTAACTGAAAGCGGTGCTCCTCTCCGCCGCTCGCTGAACAGAGCAGACGCACAGAGAGAGAGAGAGAAAGGTGTCTGCGCACGCGCTGGGAGAGCAAGACCTCACGCAGAAGCACCAGCGAGTCTCAGAAACTAAACAAGGTTTGGGCGGACCCTAAAGATTTGTCACGCTAAAGGGGTCTGCAAAGTCGCTAAGTTGGCAAAACTGTGCATCTCCATTTCGCAAACTACAGGCTAGGCCACGGGTCAAACAGAAAATGCGTGTTAATAAAATGAGTGCCGTTAAAATTAATTTGCAGCTAAATTCTCAATAAAACTGGTATAACATTGGTATATTTTTCCTGTTTCTGTTGTCAGACTTTGACAGCACTAATATATACAGGGGCATCTCAATAAATTAGAATGTCGTGGAAAACTCAAATGGTGAAACTCGTGTATTAAATCAATTCAATGCACACAGACTGAAGTAATTTAAATCTTTGGTTCTTTTAATTGTGATGATTTTGGCTCACATTTAACAAAAACCCACCAATTTATCTTATCAAATTAGAATACTTCATAAGACCAATAAAAAGTATGGAAAGTACTTCTGGAAAGTATGTTCATTTACTGTATATGTACTCAATACTTGGTAGGGGCTCCTTTTGCTTTAATTACTGCCTCAATTCGGCGTGGCATGGAGGTGATCAGTTTGTGGCACTGCTGAGATGGTATGGAAGCCCAGGTTTCTTTGACAGTGGCCATCAGCTCATCTGCATTTTTTGGTCTCTTGTTTCTCATTTTCCTCTTGACAATACCCCATAGATTCTCTATGGGGTTCAGGTCTGGTGAGTTTGCTGACCAGTCAAGCACACCAAAAACATGGTCATTTAACCAACTTTTGGTGCTTGTGGCAGTGTGGGCAGGTGCCAAATCCTGCTGGAAAATGAAATCAGCATTTTTTT
Organism: Ptychobarbus kaznakovi; assembly: GCA_027422405.1. Lineage (NCBI taxonomy): Eukaryota > Metazoa > Chordata > Actinopteri > Cypriniformes > Cyprinidae > Ptychobarbus > Ptychobarbus kaznakovi. Next base: position 11,536,673 of record CM049799.1, read on the forward strand.
AAATTCTGGTCAGCAGAAGGAAGCGTGAAGTGCTCCAAAATGTCTTGGTAAACAGGTGCAGTGACGTTGGTTTTCAAAAAACAAAATGGACCAGCAGCAGCAGATGACATTGCACCCCAAATTCATCACAGACTGTGGAAACTTAACACTGGACTTCGAGAAACGTGGGCTATGAGCTTCCCCACCCTTCCTCCAGACTCTAGGACCTTGGTTTCCAACTTGCTTTCATCTGAAAAGAGAAATTTGGGCCACTGGGCAACAGTCCAGTTCTTCTTCTCCTTAGCCCAGGTAAGACGCCTCTGACAACATCTGTAGCCAAATTCCTTGACACATCTGTGTGTGGTGGCTCTTGATACCTTGACCCCAGCCTCAGTCCATTCCTTGTGAAGTTCACCCAAATTCTTGAATCCATTTTGCTTGACAATCCTCATAAGGCTGCGGTTCTCTCAGTTGGTTGTGCATGTTTTTCTTCCATGCTTTTTCCTTCCACTCAACTTTCTGTTAACATGCTTGGATACAGCACTCTGTGAACAGCCAGCGTCTTTGGCAATGAATGTTTGTGGCTTACCCTCCTTGTGAAGGGTGTCAATTATTGTCTTCTGGACAACTGTCAGATCAGCAGTCTTCCCCATGATTGTGTAGCTTAGTGAACGAAACTGAGAGATGATTTTGAAGGCTCAGGAAACCTTTGCAGGTGTTTGAGTTGATTAGCTGATTGGCATGTCACCATATTCTAATTTGTTGAATTGGTGGGTTTTTGTTAAATGTGAGCCAAAATCATCAAAATTAAAAGAACCAAAGACTTAAACTACTTCAGTCTGTGTGCATTGAATTTATTTAATACACAAATTTCACAATTTGAGTTGAATTACTGAAATAAATGAACTTTTCCACGACATTCTAATTCATTCAGATGCACCTGTATACACTCACCGGCCACTTTATTAGGTGCACCTGTTCAATTGCTTGGTAACACAATTTTTTATCAACCAATCACATGGCAGAAACTCAATGCATTTAGGCATCTAGATGTGGTGAAGACGACTTGCTGAAGTTCAAACCGAGCATCAGAATGCAGGGGTTAAAGCATAAAAAAAAATCCTGAGCCTGAATTTTTTTCCCGGGTGGGGGTTTGGTTGCGGGGGTGGACACATCCGCAGGGTTAAAAAAACAAAACAAAAAACCTACAACATAATTTGACTGATTTTCCATGAAACTAACTAAGGCTCAGACTACTGAAATTGTTTCGTTCAAAATAAATAATAGTTAATGAAATACTAGGGAATTAAAATAAAATACAGAGACAGTTTACTACAGAAAACTACAGTTCTGTTCAATTAATAACAACAACAACAACAACAACAACAACAAAAAAAAAATGCTCCAAGAACTGTAAACTTAAAAGGGTTCATACAGATACTGCAAAATGAAATTCCAGGACTTTCAAGGCCTTTTCATTTGAAAGGAATCTATGGCAAATATGTCACTTTCCTTATTCCTTATAATTGACCTGAAGAATAAAAGCTATATCATACACTTAAGAAATGATGAGCTACATCACCGCTTATCAACACTAGGGGTGTGACAATGTACTTAGCTCACGAGATGAGACAAAATACAGACACCTGGTTCACGATATTTTAATACTATTTTAAATCAATTTTCAATGACAGAATATTTGTCTTTTAATCACAAAAAGTAAACAATGCAGTTGCATTTTGAAATGTTTTAACTAATCTAGGGCTGTAACTAATGATTACTTTGGTAATCAAGTAATCTACTGATTATTTTGACAATTGAGTAATCTGATATGTTTTAGTAATACAAATAGACCTAAGTGAAAACAAGGCTTTAATATGACTATATTTACATACAAACTAACAAATAGGCAATCATAATTGGCTTAAATAAAATATCAAAACCAAGTAATTACATGTTTTTTTTAACCACACACCAATATGCCTATAATATGAACATAACCAACTTAATCCATTATTAAAAAAATAGCCTACCAGCAGAGGGAACCAAGAGCCTGGTGTTGTTTCACTTTAGAGAGTGATTCAATGATGTTTAAATGCATTTCATTTCACATGCAAACTCAGAGCAAGGATTTAAACTTTTATTTTGCCATCCTGCTGGAAGTAGCCATCAGAAGACGGGTTCACTGTAGTTATAAAGGGATGGACATGGTCAGCAACAATACTCAGGTAGGCTGTGGCGTTTAAACGATGCTCAATTGGTACTAAGGGGCCCAAAGTGTGCCAAGAAAATATCCCCCCCACCATTACACCACCACCACCAGCCTGAACCGTTGAGACAAGGCAGGATGGATCCATGCTTTCATGTCCTTTACACCAAATTCTGACCCTACATCTGAATGTTGCAGCAGAAATCAAGACTCATCAGACCAGGCAACGTTTCCAATCATCTATTGTCCGATTTTGGTGAGCCTGTGCGAATTTTAGCCTCCGTTTCCTGTTCTTAGCTGACAAGAGCGTCACCCGGTGTTGTCTTCTGCGGCTGTAGCCCATCTGCTGCAGGGTTCGACGTGTTGTGCGTTCAGAGATGGTATTCTGCATACCTTGTTTGTAACGAGTGGTTATTTTAGTTACTGTTGCCTTTCTATCATCTCTAACCAGTCTACCCATTCTCCTCTGACATCAACAAAGCATTTTCGTCCACACAACTGCCGCTCACTGGATATTTTCTCTTTTTCGGACCATTCTCTGTAAACGCTAGAGATGGTTATGCGTGAAAATCCCAGTTGATCAGCAGGTTTTGAAATACTCAGACCAGCCCGTCTGGCACCAATAACCATTCCACGTTCAAAGTCACATAAATCCCCTTTCTTCCCCATTCTGATGCTCGGTTTGAACTTAAGCAAGTCGTCTTCACCACATCTAGATGCCTAATGGGGGCAGTCGTGGCTTAATGGATAGAGCGTCGGACTTGTAATCCGAGGTTGTGGGTTCGAATCTCGGCTCCGGCCGGAATTGTCCACGACTGAGGTGAGACCCTTGAGCAAGGCACCGAACCCCCAACTGCTCCCCGTGCGCTGCAGCGTTGGCTGCCCACTACTCCAGGCGTGTGTGCACTTGGATGGGTTAAATGCAGAGTACAAATTTCACTGCTGGTTATACTCTGTAAAATTGTGTGTGACCAAAAAAAAAAAAAATGCATTGAGTCGCTGCCATGTGATTGGCTGATTAGAAATTTGTGTTACCAAGCAATTGAACTTGAGGCTTACCTAATAAAGTGGCCGGTGAGTGTTTATATATAAAGGCCGTCAGTTTAACGCATTAACTTAATTAATTAGTTATGAAAAAATAAAAACGCGATTAAAATATTTTACCACAGTTAACGCACCGCCCCAGACCAGTACATAATCTTGCATGTCATATTGTTGACTGCTGAAAAAATATGATGCAGGGTAAGAACTCCATAAATGCAGTTATGCCATAAAATACAATTGCAAAAAAAAATTTTTTTGTCTATTAGTTTTTGTCTCATATTTATATCACATGATAAGCGATAGACTATCACGAGACTATCCACAAGCAGAGATCAATATCAGACGAGTCTGCTTTTGTCCCAACTACAACGAGTGCAAATGTGATTTTATACAACAGTTCAGTAAATAAGAAGCTGATACTGTTATTGTCAAGTTTCATTGGGAGTCAAGGAAGCACGGAACGAGGAGACGTGAAATTCACAAAATGAGAGTCTTTAATCATCCAAATGGGGAACGTAGAGTACAAGGAAGACAAAATAAGGGTTAAGCATAAACACTTGGGATATGGAATAAGTTGCATGGGATAGTTTTATGTTTGTAAAAAGATTGGACATTTTTACAATTTATTAAAAAGGACAAGTGCATGCATTTTTCTATTCTTTTTTTTTTGAGAATGTCTTCCTTTTGTGATCCGAAAAATAAATAAATAAGGTAGCCTTCTAGCCTAATTTGGCTTTAGAATAGCAGCAGGTTGACTAATTACTGGTTGTGAAGGGACAAATAAACTGTAAACTAGAGCAAGTGAGCATAATAAAGGTTAAGCATAAAAGGACACATACAGTAGTTATTGTGTGGGGGCCCCATACCTGGAATTTGCTTAGGGCCCCCAAAACACTAAGTCAGTCCCTGGTTGTTTGATTATCATTAATAACAGACGGCACAGCCTTATTAGGCTGCTGTCTCAAGACCTATTTCAGGGATCCAATATTTATACACATGCGTTTTCTTTCGCAACTGTTTACATTAACTTTAAGACAAAACCTACAGTGCTAATGAGGATACTCGCCAGGAGTACCATTTTGACGTAATTTTGTGGTTTATTTGGCTTAAGCGTAACAAGATTTGCTTGAAAACTCAATTTGGTACTCGCAGCGCGCGCTTTGGATGTGACTGTGAGCGCACAGAAAAATGCCTCTGGAGAGCACGAGTAAAAAGACGTGAGAATAATACAAAATTTTGACAGTGCAACAATGACCAATTAAGAAATTGACAATTCTGTCAACTGTACCGAAACGTAAGCTAAAGTCTTGTATCGTAGCGTGTAGCTCTAGATGCGCCGGTGTGAGGGAAGGTCAAATAGAGAAGACGCGAGACAACCGAATCACTCATGCTGTTTTCAAATGACTAATTTGATTTGATGGTTTCTGTGGATTTATTTATGCACATATAACCTTCATGTCCGTATCTAACCTATACGCTATATTGAATAAATGTTTTGCAGTAATTTCCCTAAGATTAAGATTAAGATTCCCTAAGCCACAGACTAAATGCATGTCTGTGCGACAGACTATGGCAAGTGTGAGTACGGATGATCTTATATATCTTATTAATTGTAATGGGAGGAGTTACGATCAGCTGAGTGTCAGCTGATGCTGCAGTCACGCCTTGTTCTGCCTGAACTACGCTTGATCTCCATTCGTCACTCAAACTAGATTTATTATTACTTAATCAAAACAACCCAACTGCGGTTTGATTGTTGTCAGAGTTTTCGGTTTTTGCAAATTAACTCTTCATATAAAACAAAGACCCATTTTAATACAACAGTACTGGTTCAGCTCTTACAAGATCAATAACATCCATAGTTGTCTCAATATCTGGGATCACCTTATTTTAGTAAATAACTTGTAGTGTGTATGATAACTAATCATCTCTTTCTTTCAGACCTCTAGATCATTTTATCCTTTGCTTGATCTTTTGGTCTTTTTTTTGGCCTGTCTGGAGATTGTTTTTCTAATGTGGCTTTTATGGGTGTTTTTGTGGAAGCATTAATTGTAAACAGGATGTGTTTTGTGTGGTCTTTAAGAAAAAGTGTTTCATATTCCTGCTTGGACATTCTTCAAAACAGCCTCTTGCAACTTTCAAATTACTTATGCTGAAGTGCTGAACATGTGACAATTATATAAATGGTCATTCTGGGTTTGTCTGGTAAAGATGTGCTGCAAGATCACACAAGTAGATTCAGCTACAGCTAATGTAATCCTCAACTGCAATGCATCATTAGCAAGGAAAACAGCAGCTAAAAGCATATGATTTATATTTCCCCAGTAACCCACCTGCAAATAAAATCTCTCTTTCGTAGTTTTGCATGAGTAGGAGGCTCACAGAGCGTTGCATATAAGTAGAAGCAAGCGAAACAATATGAACAATGATTTATACAGGCACTGCAGAGAGCGTCTGTCAAACGGAGCCCTCAGGAAGCTTTCATAGAGAGGAGGGATAAAGGAGAGGCAGCAGGCCAGCGGTTTGAATGCTCACAGTTCTTGACCTTTTGGCATTAGAAGTCTTGTAAGTTCAAACCTCAGCTATTACCAAGCTGAGCTCATCTCAAGTGGCTTTACAGATGTAGACTGGAGCTCCAAAAACAGGTTCCTACACAGGAATGCCTTTGGATGCTAGACTAGACAAATACCATAAAAATGTCTGTACAAACTTTTAATTTCTCCATTTAATGGTTTAAGCACAATATATTTAGCACTGTGTAAATGTCATGTAAGAGCCGCCGAAAAGTTAAGAGTTATTTCTATGTTTTGTTTTAGTTTGCCAGGATATACCGGTTTATATTTCCAAAAATTCATTTTGCCAGTAATAGTATTAATCCAGTGAGGTTTTTATATGCACAAGGAGTCCAGCAGCAGATGATATGGTTATGGCTACCATTATTATGTACTTGAGATTGCATGGAGAAAGGTTTTTTGGCAAACTAAATGCATAAGAACTGTTGCAACATCTCCCAGACACTAAAAATAACCTTTAAATCTAAAGCAAATGTTCTCTGAAAAGTTTTAAGAACTTTTCACAAATGCTGTAATGTTACGACCAACTTTTTAAAATATATTTTGCGCACAATGCATATTTCTTCGGGTAGATTTGGCAAATTAAAACTAAAACTAAATAAATGAAAAATTATTATGAAAAAAAAAAAAAAATTAAATAAAGCATAAAACGTGGAACACATTCTTGGAACATAATAGAATTTGTGAAGAAATTTTGAAGAATGCATGCAATTAAGTAAGTACACTGAAAGGGGTCTGTTTTGTTTTTCAAAAGCAATGCAAAAGCACCAAAAGTCTAAAAGATTTTTCACATGGCTTGTGCTAATTTGGTGTATTTTTCATTTAAGACTATCATGGCTTCATATCGTAGTCATGTCATGAGGTTTAACAGCCCAAGTCCTCATTCATTACTGTATATTTAAAACAGTGAGCACAATTGACATGAAGCATGAATAGGAAGTAATCACAACAGGATATTGGATTAAAAAGGAAGTTTTGACTGGGGACATGGATGGAGCATATAATCACTAGCATTAAACTAATACAACTGTTTTTCTTTCTGAAAAGCATTGCAACAAGAAACCAGCGGGTAATGTGGGCTGAGCTGTCGTACTCTGTCACAGAGCTCATCATCTGGAAAGCATTGCATTCTAACTATTGTGTACAAACATCTGATAAACATCTTAGCAAAAATACAGATGAAACACCAGATGGGCAAAAGGTCTGAAAATGCCAGATGAATGTCTAGGAAATGTATGCTTCTGAGAGGTGATAAGCTATTAGATGCTTGGACGTCTATGGAATAAGACTCTTTCTCCAGTGGAGGGAAATTTAAAAAATGAGGACATGATTATAATTGAATGTTTTTAATATGTAAAAACTTTTGGTTTCAGTATTTACATGCAAACTGTTTTTCACTGAAAGTCTCAGAGCCTAAAACATCAAAAGAGATTGATTGACATTGATTTCAAATGGCATAAAGTTAATTATTGTACATTCTTTGGCCATTTTGCCTATTTTTCTCTCTCCAAGAATGTTTACTTCAGCGTTTCCAGTTTATAACTTCCACAAAATTGTTACATTTCTCTAACAGCCTGTAATATGTATGATTTTATAAAAAATTATATTTTGCACACTTGTAAAAATCACTTCTTATACAGTATGCTCAGACATGGCTAATTTTAGGGGGGGGGGGTTCAGAAAAAACAGGTTTCCAATTTGGTGCACAACAGAATAGCATTTCCCCTTAGGCTATGTGCCTCCACAGATGTTTCATTCAGCCTTTGCAGCATTTGGCCACTCTAAAAGTGCTTCGGCTACTGCATTCCCTCCCATTGTACTGTGAAGGAGAGAGCGAGTGAGGGAATGACAGGGACAGGCTGTTTACCACCACCCCCTCTTTTCTCCCTGTGTTAGCTTGAGGGAGGCAAAAGAGGTGGGGGTTGGGGGACATTGGGGCGGCAGTACAATTGCGAAGGGTCCAGCTTGGAGCTCCGGGAGGCACAGAGGGTCATAGAATGGAGCTGCGCGTCTGGGCCTCTCGAATCCTGAATCCGCTGGGTGGGTGGTCTCCTCTCTCCACACCCATTCTCTCTCTCTCTAATTCACTCAGCCGCCCTCTCGCTCCTCTGCTATTCCAACACCTCCAAGAGAAACGATTAGCTCATCCACTCTGGCCAGCACTTGAGCTCTGATGTGGCAGTCAGTGGCACAGACTGGATTCATTCAGAGCTAGATTAGAGAGCCTCATGGGTGAGCTGCGTGGCCAGGCCCACAGAGGGAGCCGCTGCCTCTGCTGCTGTGCAGTTCTGCTGGTGGGCTCTTTACACTCGCACTACTAACTGGGTGGCAGTTAGCACTAATCCTGTCACTGATTACCTCTGGCATGAGGAAATAAACAGTAATAATGAATATGCAACACTTTCAAACATTTAAAGACCTGAGCTTCTTTTTCCTCACCCCCACACGTCAAGATTACACACACACATTTAATTTGGTCCCCTCAACATACTCATTTATTACCAAATCTGACACTTGTTGTATATTCATCACAACACTTCCCAAATAGCACTGCTATTTCTTCCATTAAACTCCATACACTACACGTTCAAACATTTGGAACTTTGGATCTTAAGACAATCTTTTAAAAATGTATTTTTTCATTTTTCTGAAAAGTCTGAATTATTTAAGAAATGAATACATACTTTTGAAACTCTAGTTTACATTCATTCAAGTGAAACAATGCACATTTGGCCTACAAGCATTTCATTTGTAATTAATATAATTTTCTGCCACAATATACAATATTTAGAAAATAAATAAATACTAAAATATATTGTTTTACATAAAACAAGGAAAATAAAATATATAAAAAATGTAAATAAAGTATAAATAATGTTTTTTTTTTTTTTAAATGTGTGTATATTTTAATACAGAGATATTTGATACTACAAGAGATGATATGTACATAACAACACCACTTATAATTATTAATTAATTGTGTTACTAGGGGATTGTTGTAACACACTTCTGCGTTCTCATACCTACAGTGACATCTTGTGTCTATATGTGGTTTTACATGGTCCCAGCTGGATATACTATCAGCCAGGTGTGCTTAAGTGCAGTAACTCAACCTGCATCTAATGAGTATCCTGCTGCTCTAAGAAATACTGTCAGTGTCTTTAAGTCTTTCAGTGATATTTTTAAAGGTTATTGTTCCACATTTTATTCATTTGTTCAGAATTGTGTGATTGCAAAACATTTTAAAATATTCCCCAGAAAAGGAAAAGTATTGTAGTGAAATGTGAGCTGTTACCCTATACACTCTCAGAAATAAAGGTACAAAAGCAGTCTCTGGTGCGGTACCTTTTTAAAAAGTACTAATATGTACCTCCAGTAATACGTCCTCCTACTCATGTTCTACAGGTTTCAGGTCAGGGCACAGTGATGGCCATGGCGAAACCTTCATTTTTGTGTTGATTTTGATGTTTGTTTTTGGATCATTGTCCTGATAGAAGATACAACCTTGATCCATTATGCTTTTTTAAATCCCTGTGTATCCCTTTAAACCCACGTGAGTGCCAAAAAGCTCTTTGTATCAGTTTTATTTCACCATAGAACCCAGTCCTATCAGAAGCTTTCTGATCCCAAGACTCAACTAATTTTTGCAAGTTTCCAGCTGTGATCCTTGGAAAGTACTTGTCCACTTAAACTATCCTCTTCACCGTGCATTAGGATGATATAGGCACATTAGAACTATATTCTTTGGTTTTACTTATTTTGATGGATGGTTAAGGGAATTTGGCATTTGTGTTATCTCATATCTTTACACTTGTGAAAGAGGAAATCATGACTGGACAACTTCACATTTGTACCCTGGTGTGCTAAATGTAAATATGAATGGAAATACACTTTATAAAAGATTTTTTTAAACGTAAGAATTTCTAGGGATGCTAATTATCATGGCCAATGAATTTAGATTTATTTTCACAGCATTCTTTGCTCACATTTACCAAGGGGGCTAATAATTGTGTATCATTTGTGTACTATTATGTACATTTGAGCTACTAATATGCACCCTTAAGGGGTAAATAAGGCACATAGTGTATTTTTTTAAAAAGGTTACCACCCCAGTGACATCTTTTTCCCTTTTTTTCTGAGAATATATAGAAAATATGAAAAACTACTCTAAAACTTATAAAGTGAAATATCTCAAATGAAATTGTGATTGTAAATGCAATCGCTTAAACACAATGCACCACATATGTTCCTATACATCTGTATTTCCCTTTTTTCCTTTGATGCAAACAAAAAGCGCACACAACCTGTTTATTTTAATTAGTTGTCTTATGCAATTGCAGTAAACCGGGCTTTACAAAAGTGCACAAGTTCCTTAAGCGCCTTGTTTGGGTAACTAACTGCTGCATCCTGTGGTGGCATAGAGGTGGAAGTTATGCGGTTTCAAACTGAGTACTCGCTGTCCTGAGGAAGGAACACACATTTGACTAGACGATATCTTCTCTAACGATGTGCTGCACAGCAATTCTTCTCCTCATTGGTATGTTTAAAGATTGATTTTTGTTGTTGTTGCTGTTTTTCTTTTTGTTTTAAATTCGAGTATCTGCTAAGATTTGCGCAAATAGCTAATTGAAAACTTAAAATTAAATAAGATTGAAATAGTCAACTAACCAATCCTCTATTTCCTACTGTACAATTAAGGGTAGAGAATGCTTTCCATTGGTCATTCAACCATTTTTTTTAGATGTAGTTGTAATTTACAGATGTAATAATTTGTAGATTGTAATAACTGTTCCTCATGATTTGACATGACCTTTATCTTCTACAATTCAGGTGCCTTAGTTGTCTTTGCTGTTGAAAATGAGACCACAACCATGATAACCAGCACAGAAAATACCACTGCTCCAGTTTCAGTGTTTATTCACAACACCACCCTATTCAAAGAAAAGGAACATCTAAACAACTTTACCACTCCAAGCTTAACTGTCACCCTGCCAAACACGACGGTTGTGAATACCACATCAGATGGAGAATCAGGTAGCTTTTTCATTTTGCTCGATCACTTGTCAGTCCAAGTGTCCACACATTTTATGCAGCAAAATGGTGCAATTGGTAAGAAAACTGTAAGCCAGTTTATATGCTATGCTGCTTGCTTCAACCAAAGAACGTTATTTTTTTCCCCATTTTGACCAATAGAATTGTCTACTCCACCGCCCTCAGAACCTCCGCAGACCAACAATTACACCACAGACGCTTCACTGAAGACCGTTTCACAATCAAGCACAAATAATATGATCAAAAGCACAGCTAATAGCATAACAACCAGTAAGTGAAACAATAATGTGCAAGCATAATGCTCACTGATTGTGCCTTTCATCATTAAAATGAACACATTTGATTTTGCACAAAAGAACAATGTGAGAATTCTGTTTTAAATTCTGAGTCATTCTCACAAAGGAAGTGTGTACCTGCAGTAGCACGCTTAAAACTGTCACCATCTGCCAAAATAAATTATTTTTATTAACCACCTATAAATCAATTTCTGAAAAAAAAAATTAGAGCAAGCATTTGTTATTCACCTAAAAACGTAATGATTTTCTTTGTGCAATGCATTTATGTATATGCATTTTATTATTTTTTTACAGTAACTGAAGCACCACAACCTGTCAAAAATGGACCAAGTGAGTGATTTTTTCCTTTCCTTATTGTTATTTTTATTTCAGTTTTCTAGTTTATTTGGAATTGACAGATAAAAAGATGTGGTAACACTTTAGTATATGGACCAATTCTCGCTGGTAACTAGTTGTTTATTAGCATGCCTATTAGTAACACATTGGCTGTTTATTAGTACTTATAAAGCACATATTCTGCATGACCATATTCTACAGCCCTAATATATAAACTACTTTACTAACTATAAGCAGTAAACTAAGAGTTTCTTGAGGCAAAATTCACAGTTAATGGTTTGTTAATAATGATGTGTGTTCTTAATTATTCAAACTGTTTGTTTTTACTCTCAACAGTTTATATAATTATCTTTATTATTGCTGCTCTGTGCCTCTTGGGGGTGGTAGTTTATTGCTGCCATAATACGAAATCCAGGGTAAGACATTTTTAATAAATTAGTATTACTAATTGCAAATTTGATATGTTATAATCATTGCATTGGATATAGCAACTACATGCTGATCATGTATGTCTAATGCAGAAGTACTCAGTGGACTTAAATCCCAAACAAGAAGATGCTCAGATCCCACTCAGCACAGTGGATGTAGAGGTGTTTGACACCACATCAGTCAAAGGTACCAGGGATTCTTAACTTTCTACCACCACAGGGATTTCAATGCTTACACTGACCTTGTGTTCTACACTTGTTCCCAAAGATATGCAAACATTCACTCCTGTCGAGTCCGCCGAGCCGCTTAAGGATCCTGCGCCTGTGAAGGAAGCTGAGAAGCCTGAGGGATGGAAAGGTATGCGACAAGCAGCTGATTTATGTCAAATACTGTATATGACAATCCCTTCATTTAGTGAAATGCACTATAGTTTAAATTCATTTCAACACATATGTACTGAATGTTGTGGTTTAACACATTTTCGTCAGTATGTGTGAAGACCTATATAAAGAAGTAAGGAGTATAAGAGGCAACCATATGAAACAACTGTGTGTGTTCAAGAAAGCTGCCATGTTTCTGAGACCCAACACTACAAAAGTAAATGTGGGGAGCTGTTTAATAAAAATGTATAAAAAAATGAAATTAAATTAAATAAATACTACATATCAAAGGTTTGACGTCAGTTAAATTTCTAAAGTAAATTCTATACCGACCCTAAACTTTGCAACGGTGCTGAAAGTGCCTAAACTACTTTACTAAACTCTACTCTACTAAAGTCTAATACGTTTTGGACTAGAGCAAAAATTATTTGTCTATGATCCAAAAGTCTCTCTAGTCAAACCATTGACTCGAACCCTGCTGTTGAACTAGTTGCAATAATAGAGAGCTCCACTGGATGGACTTCTAAGACAAGAGTATCTAGCTGCCAGTCTCTCAGTAAAGAATCCTACATTTTACAACAAAGATAAAACAGTGATAACAAAAAAAATAAAGTAAAAACATTTAAATAAGTGGTATTCTCAAATTTAGGGCTGATCCAGTTTCTTCAGTAAACTTGGTTTAAGGAAACTCCAAGATTAAAGCAGTGCAATATCCAAGAATCTTCAACTTCAGCTTCAATACTGACCATAAAAAAAAAAGATATTTTTAGTTCTGAACAAAGCATTTATCGCATGCTGATATTCTTGGTGTTTGCCACAAACCATTATCTGAACTGAGCCTGCATGGACATGCTTCAATGTTTCAATGCCTACAGCATTTAGGAAATAGCCACTTTTGACCAGAGGCATCTGGTCTTTGTGTCTGATCCTTTCCATCTGGAAGACCCATAACAGAAATAAAGATGCCTTTGGCTGTCTGGGTTTGCAGACAGAGGTTTTACTTTTTTATTTATTTTTAAGAAACACGCCTCATAGATGTTAGATGCTAGTGCTTTTTATTTAATTGGGATAATATCAACAATCCAAAATATCTACTGAAAACTGAAGAATGTGGGTGACTGCAGTTCACTGGAAATAATGACAGCTTACATGTTTCACCCTCACAACTTTTGCAACAGGATATTACACCATTTGCCTACGGTCTAGCAGTTTGAGGAACTTCAGAAGTTTCCGTATTAACAACATTGTAGTTTTTCAGCAGTGCAAAAAATAGATTATTTATTCACATAAAATAAAGAAAGCATAAAGGGGGTGAAACTGAGAGACTGGGATTTAAAACAAATATATATATATATATATTTATCAACAAAAAACATTAATTTGATATTGCATGGATATCTTAAACGTGCTTTTGACCTTAATTAATGGCACTTTCATATTTATTGGTCATAGGATAGGAAGAAATTTAATTATGTTCTTTTTTATAATTTAATGTGTAATTTATATTAGTACATTTCAAATGCTTAAAGCAGAACAGATGACATTAATATTTTTGGCCTTTTGGACTGAATTCATGTTAGGGTGTTTTCATCCCTAGTTCGTTTGAGCCCTGCAAACGCCCTTGGAGTGGTTCAGCTTGTACAGTATATGACCCTCCTAAAAGGACCCAAAAGGGAACCGTACTCAGACCACCTCCAGAGGTGGCCCGGTTAGGTTCGTTTGTAGGTCCGGTTGTGGTTCGATTTCCTCGTGATTTGTGAAAGCAACGAGGTCGTGGTACGCTTTCTATGGACAAACATAACAGTAATGCTTGAGGTTAAACTAAGCAGTCTAGTACTTGTATATATTTTTATATAGGCTATATTTCATTATTACCATTATTATTATTATTATTAAAGCTCGGCAAATGTCTTGACCAGGTGACATGATTAGGGATTGTCAGCTCTTCCTCATCCCCTTGCCTGTCCTCTTCCTCTTCCAAATTTTCCAGTTGGTCATACTCCAGCATTTCAATGCTTTACAGTGCAAGCTGGAGTCTGGGTTCCTATGAAGTTGTGGTGTGAACAAGAAAGGGTCTGAGATCAATTCAGTGCAAAAGATGGCCAAGAAAAGAGCCGGGTTTTCTTTTGAGTCCACCAAAGGACTGAGGTCACGTTCGGCTGGTTCCCTTTCTGGTTCACTTTAAGTGAACTGGGTTCCGTTTCCTTTATATTGAACTATATGTGAAAACACCTTTAAACTAGTCCAGATCCTAATGTTAATGGGACAGTTCACCCAAAAATGCAAATTCTGTCATAATTTCTTCACCCTTATTTCATCTCAAGCATGATTCCCTTTGGTCACACTTTATTTTAAGGTCCAATTCTCGCCATTAATAAACCATTAACCACGACGTTTGTCTCAATAAACTCCCAGTTTGCTGCTTATTAATAGTTAAGGTTGTAGTTAAGTTTAGATATTGAGAAGGATTATGGATGTAGAATATGGTCATGCAGAATATGTGCTTTATATGTAGTAATAAACAGCCAATATGTTTAATAGGCATGCTAATAAACAACTAGTTAATAGTGAGAAGTGGTTCCTATACTGAAGTGTTACCATTTCTTCTACTACAGAACACATAAGATTATTTATGTATTTTGCCCATCCATTGAACAGGTCCCTATATTAATACATCTAATTGACCCATTTGAGGCCAGTTACAGCATCAAATTGTGTTTATGGATTAGGCTATGAACATCTTGTAAAAACAAGATGTCTGAATTAGACAAGATGAAAAAGTAAAAGTAACAAACAAAAGAGAATAGTGGGGTTGTTTGCCTACAGCAAGTGGTGCATAGCTTAACAGCACATAATTACTTCCTATGATCTCAGTTTCTCGTCAAGCTCCCTGTAATCACACAGGATGGTTCTTTTCCCCACCAAAATATACTGCCTGTCATTGACAAGCTCCACAGGTTCCTCTTAGGATCTAATGTGTCTCAATCAGTTTCCTGGCTTCAGCAGCTGTACTTACTGCAACCACCTCCAGGTCTAATAAAGCCACATGGTGGGAGAGAGTGAGTAACAACGAGAGAGGGAAAGAAAATGACCATGGAGGAAAAAATAAAACAGAAGAGTGCATTGTAATGACATAGTGGCTAATGGTTTTACGATGCCTCTGTATCCTGTAAGTGCTGACTTCTCAGTCACAAGGCTGTTTCTACCACCTGCTCATTCCGTTTCTCCCACTGCTCATTTTTAAGATTTACTGCACTGAAAATAATAGGAAGCATGAGATATCCTCAGGTTTGAGACCACTGAGGTCAGACACCCAGGTGTTTTGTGTGCAATTGTGTTTTTAGAGTAGTTAGAGTTGTCGGGAAAAAGTATAAATGTTACGTTTAAATATTTGATGAGTGTTCACACTTAAAGACTGCCAGAGTAAATTTGTTTGTCGATTAAAAGTAGCTATTATACAGTGAATTTGGTTTTCATTTTGATTAATATTTGTTTTGGTGTTGGTGTGAATATATTTTGATTTTAATTTTGTTAAATGGAATTATGAAACTTTTTTTGCTTGAACTGAACTTTATGCTCTTGTATGTGTGACTATATTCTTTACAATTATAGAATACTTTGTAAGCTTGTTGAAAAAAATATTCTATATAATGTAAAAATTATGTTCTATGATTTTTACTGTTATACTTCTTTCCATTATAATATCCACAGCCAAAAACAAATACTTAAACATATTCCCTACAGAATCAGCTGATGTTAAACAAGAAAACCCACAGAATTTATCCAGCACTCATGCCAAAATGGAGGGGCTGACCGTAGTGGATCTGACTGATGGAGAACCGACGATCTCCAACAAAACTTCAATGGAATCCCTAGATAATGTTCTCAATGAAAACAACAGCAACAATACACGAGTTGAAGGTTAGTGAGACTGAGACAACATTTCTAATGTTTCAGTTAGACTGTAATACTATCTCTCTCTCTATTCACCACTCCTTCTTTTTGTTTCAGTCAAGGGCAATGGGCATGATTTCACTGAAATCTCTATTGATTCTTTACTTCTAAAATAAACAAGAATCTTCCCAGCGTTTTACAATGGTAAGTATTTTCCAGCAGTACATGCAGATACATTCTGTACATGCAGTGCTGTGATCCATTAGATGTAAAAACAGTATACTTTGATGATTATTGTAACTAAAAGCACTATAGGGCATAAATCACACATTCATATCATGATTCACATTGGTCAGTCCAAGCAAATTTCACTTTTTACTCATGCGGATATGTGGTGGAGGGCATTCCATCTCTCATCACATCATATCCACAGATGCCGCTCCAGGTCTCATGTCATCAGACACTTGAGAGATCTACCACAGCTTTAATTCTCTGTCAGGGTGTTTTCTGCACACCTGTGCCCCAGCAGGTTAAGGCTTTATTTCTGTTTGCAGCTCCCAGTGAAATTTGTTTCTCTGTTAACAGCTGATGAGAGACCTTTATCAGCATTTCAGTACATGATGGTCCATGGTATGACAATGGAATGCTCCATTGATCTTATATTACAGCAGTCATTCCACACGTACATAGTTTAACATTAACATTAACAGTAATATGTTCAGCTAAAATATAAATAAATAAATAAAATAAAATAAATAGACTACATTTATTAAGTAAGGTAGTTGTTTAAGGAACACTCCACTTTTTTTGGAAATAGGCTCATTTTACAACTCCCCCAGAGTTAAACAGTTGAGTTTTACCATTTTTTTATAAATTCAGCCAATTTCCAGGTCTGGTGGGAGCACTTTTAGCTTAGCTTAGCATAGATCATTGAAAGGGATTAGACCATTGACTTTTCTGTAGTTACATCGTGTACTAAGACCTACGAAAAATGAATAGTTGCGTTTAATAATCAAGGAACTTGATCCAAATCAATGATCTATGCTAAGCTAAGCTAAAAGTGCTCCCGCCAGACCCGGAGATCGGCTAAATGGATTAAAAAATTGTAAAACTCAACTGTTTAACTCCAAGGGAGTTGTAAAAGGAGCCTATTTCCAAAAAGTGGAGTGTTCCTTTAAGTGTAGGTATTGGGTAGGTTTAGGGATGTAGAATATGGTCATGCAGAATATGAGCTTTATAAGTACTAAAAAACAGCCAATATGTTACTAGGCATGCTAATAAGCAACTAGTTAATAGTGAGAATTGGTGTTACCAAAATACTTATACATACTAATACTATACACAGACAAACTATAATTAGCAGAAAATAAGGACAAGTCCACTCATTATAAAACCAGACAGTTAAACAGTTAAAGAATCAAAGGGAGGAAACAGAGAGAAAACCTCTCATTCCTTCCAGCTGGTTTGGAACTGATGGACGGGTTGGGGACATGAACTTGAAAGAGGTCATGTTCTCCCACCCCCATAGATAACAACTAATGACCATGACTGCTCATAAAGCAGTATAATTAGCCAGAGCCCCAGGGACTATTATATAGGGTATTATTTTACAATAAGGGTATGCTTTCATGTGCTCTCCAGTCATTGTCAGGGGCTCCGTTTCTAGGATTTGGGAGTTAATAGGGCTCTCATAAATGCTTCAGTTGTACCTATATACATTCACTTTAAGGTGCTTAGACCACTAAACAGAAAGAAACAAAAACTAGACAGTAGTATTGGATTCATTAGTACATGGATTCACAAGTTTATAGACAGGACACATAGTGTACAGATGTTTAGTAATGGCACTTACATTGTTGACCAATGTTGCTCTGTCTGCTCTAACAGCACTAAAGCAATACCTTCAGTTTTAATTGCTAAAGACTGAAATGTCAAATGGTTAGTATCTGTCCATGACATTAATGAATTCCGTTTTAAAATAACAAAGACAAATATTTGAAACTCTAAACCATTAAATCTTTAAACGTTTTTTTAGGAGTGGCCTGCCCAATACCGTCTAATGATCAAAAATTCCAAGTCAATGCTAGATTTACAATAAGAATCTGACACTCGCCCAGGCCTGAAGAGCATTACACACTGTGTTTGGTGTGGAACTAATGTGTGTTTGCACATGAACACATGCAGTTATTGACTACTAGCGTTTTGATGTGGTTATTGTCTCACCTGGCCAGGTGTAACTTCGGATGAGTGGGAAAGAGAGAAACTCAGAGCTGTACCAGGTTGTGCCTTCTGGTTTAAATTGAAACCTGCAAACTTTAATGTAAGCTTTTCCTACACTCTTAAATATAAAGGTGCTTCACGATGCCATATAAACATTTTTTTGTCTAAATGGTTCCATAAAGAACCTTTAACATCTGAAGAACCTTTCTGTTTCACAAAAGGTTCTTTGTGACGAAAGAAGGTTTTTCTGATTCTAAAAAGGTAAGAAAGAGAATGGTTCTTTAGAAACTTTTGACTGAATGGTGTCGAACCAAAAGTGGTTCTTCTATGGCATCGCTGTGAAGAACCTTTTAAGCACCTTTATTTTTAAGAGTATAGTAGCAAAGTTGTGTGTAACTTTACTTAGCAATTGCAACATAAACATTTCACCATATCAGAAAGAATCGATGAGGTAATTGTGTTAGGCAGAAGAAGCATACTACAGCAGATCACTGATAAAGTTTATATCTCTTTGATGGTGGTAACTATTTGTTATTTGTTTTACGTTTCCATAGTTTCATTGATACATTATGGTTTTATTTATAAGATTAACCACAAGTTGACTCAATGGGATGTTAGTGTTTGTATGTACACAAACACTGATGACTGTATTTGGTGGCAAGAGAAAAAGCCATATTTGGGCAGTATTGCAAAGTGAATGTGGCAAACAATGTTCTTAAAGACTTCCTCTTCACACTTCAAACAGTTTAGAAGGAATAGTTCACCCTATTTACTCACCCTTGTGTCAATTTTCTGTTTTCTGCAGAAGACAAAAGATGATATTTGAAGAGTGTTTTTATCCATACAATAAAATCCAATTGGGTCCAACAGGTTCAAGCTCCAAAATGGAATTACAAAGTTTTATCAAATTAATCCAAACAATTCCACTGGTTTAATCAAAGTCTTCATCTTCAGTTTTATAACCAATATTATTCTTTGTTTGATGAATAGAGTGAAATGCAAATAGTTATTCACTTTCAAATCAAACCATTTATTAAGCCTAAATCAAAATGTTGACCCATCAGTAATATCACACCCCATTGGTTCTTGTGCCATGATGTCAAGTCATATGACACACAAGAACCAATGAGGTTTAATGTTACTTTTCAAAGATATTATTTTGTGCCCTTCAGAGGAAATTAACTTTACATGAGGGTGAATAAAAGACAACAGACATTAATTTTTGGGTGACCTATTATTTTAAAGGTGTGGAAAACCTGTTTCTGTAAAAACTGCTGCATCTTGCTATAAAAGACACTAAATGACAGGTGTCATAAACATTAAAGTGTTGAACATTCAAGGCTATTAAGCAATAAGACTTAGAGAATTTTGGTTTCGGTTGTTGGGAGTGCGTGTTCATATATTTAGCTACTTTATCCCCTCTCATATTTCTAAAGCTTCTCCGATTCACTCTCAGTGAGAAGTCATGAAAGGATTTTTTTTATGTTGAGACCACACCCATGTGGGTCTATCCCACCAGAGTGACCCAACAAGCCTATGTTTGATTCACGTGGGGAACATCCATCAATGTCCCAATTGATCTCCCTGTAAATCCTCACACCTTCCTTGATTGCAGCTATTTTTACAGAATGGGATAAAAGAAATGTAATAGGCCCCTGAGTCGAGCCAATGACTATTCTTTCACAGTTGTGAGGCAGAAAACTTGAAGCTCGTTGTCACCCACCTGTTCAAAGTCCATGCAACCTTTCTTTTATCAATTACATTGAAATTGTTTTTATCTTTTTTCATTTAACTGATGGCTGTTTGCAAACCTAACAAAACTGAAAGCAAACAAGAAAAATATTACGTATATAAAAAAAGAATACAAAGAAAAAGAAAAAAGAATAACAATTTGCCTTACTGCGTTGTTGTCATACAGTGGCTGTCAGACTCAAAGTTCATCTATATTTTGTTCTTCTCCAGCTGTCCTTTCGCTTAGGCTTTTTTTATCCATCCTGTGCTACTCATACTTTTAATGATGTATCCTCTCAGTGAGGATACATTTGCTTGGATGACTTTACAAGCAGTGAAGTCATTTAAGTGGGGTGATAATTAGTTCATGGCAAACATTCATGGATATTTCAAACTTCCTGTGAGTTTCTTGGAACTTCTGTGTGTAACTTTATACATTTCCTTTCATTCTTGGATTTCATTTTATTTTTTATATACAGGTGCATCTCAATAAATTAGAAATTTGTGGAAAAGTTCATTTATTTCAGTAATTCAACTCAAATTGTGAAACTCGTGTATTAAATAAATTCAATGCACACAGACTGAAGTAGTTTAAGTCTTTGGTTCTTTTAATTGTGATGATTTTGGCTCACATTTAACAAAAACCCACCAATTCACTATCTCAACAAATTAGACTATGGTGACATGCCAATCAGCTAATCAACTCAAAACACCTGCAAAGGTTTCCTGAGCCTTCAAAATGGTCTCTCAGTTTGGTTCACTAGGCTACACAATCATGGGGAAGACTGCTGATCTGACAGTTGTCCAGAAGACAATCATTGACACCCTTCACAAGGAGGGTAAGCCACAAACATTCATTGCCAAAGAAGCTGGCTGTTCACAGAGTGCTGTATCCAAGCATGTTAACAGAAAGTTGAGTGGAAGGAAAAAGTGTGGAAGAAAAAGATGCACAACCAACCGAGAGAACCGCAGCCTTATGAGGATTGTCAAGCAAAATCGATTCAAGAATTTGTGTTAACTTCACAAAGAATGGACTGAGGCTGGGGTCAAGGCACCAAGAGCCACCACACACAGACGTGTCAAGGAATTTGGCTACAGTTGTCGTCAGAGGCGTCTTACATGGGCTAAGGAGAAGAAGAACTGGACTGTTGCCCAGTGGTTCAGATAAGAGCAAGTTTTGTATTTAATTTGGAAACCAAGGTCCTAGAGTCTGGAGGAAGGGTGGAGAAGCTCATAGCCCAAGTTTCTTGAAGTCCAGTGTTAAGTTTCCACAGTCTGTGATGATTTGGGGTGCAATGTCATCTGCTGGTGTTGGTCCATTCTGTTTTTTGAAAACCAACGTCACTGCACCCGTTTACCAAGAAATTTTGGAGCACTTAATGCTTCCTTCTGCTGACCAGCTTTTTAAAGATGCTGATTTCATTTTCCAGCAGGATTTGGCACCTGCCCACACTGCCAAAAGCACCAAAAGTTGGTTAAATGACCATGGTGTTGGTGTGCTTGACTGGCCAGCAAACTCACCAGACCTGAACCCCATAGAGAATCTATGGTGTATTGTCAAGAAGAAAATGAGAAACAAGAGAACAAAAAAATGCAGATGAGCTGAAGGCCACTGTCAAAGAAACCTGGGCTTCCATACCACCTCAGTAGTGCCACAAACTGATCACCCCAATGCCACGCCGAATTGAGGCAGTAATTAAAGCAAAATGAGCCCCTACCAAGTATTGAGTACATATACAGTAAATGAACATACTTTCCAGAAGGCCAACAATTCACTAAAAATGTTTTTTTTTATTGGTCTTATGAAGTATTCTAATTTGTTGAGATAGTGAATTGGTGGGTTTTTGTTAAATGTGAGACAAAATCATCACAATTAAAAGAACCAAAGACTTAAACTACTTCAGTCTGTTTGCATTAAATTTATTTAATACACAAGTTTTACAATTTGAGTTGAATTACTGAAATAAATGAACTTTTCCACGACATTCTAATTTATTGAGATGCACCTGTAGTAGTAGTTTATGTTGCTACTTCTAGTTTTGTGAAAAAACAAAAACCTAGCAAGTGAACAATTTATACTGCTCTTTGTTTGTTAGTTTTTCTAATGTATATTTACAAAGAAAAAAAGTAAATTTCCTTTCTGGAAATCTAGACTGCCTCATTGTGTGTTCACACTGCTGAAAATGTTGTTTGGCTACGGTTTACAAGGTAGGAAATATATATTTTCTAACACGAACAAGGCTGCAGTTCTTTAACACACTATATGCAATAAACACCACCCAGCTGCTCTGAACAACCGACACAAGTTTGACCACCACTGAAGTCTGGTCTTGTTTGTCTAGACAAACAGAAGTGCCCAGAAAGGAGAATTTAACGGCATCTGTGTCTCTTCAGATAAGCTGCAGCCACAAGCTGTACATTTATATATATATACATACACACAATAAGTATATTTAATTGCTTTTTTATACTACTGAAATGTATGCAGACATGATAAGTGTGCATGCATTTAATATGGATGCCTGTTCACACAAGTTTTCTTCATTTGCTTGACATGTGGTTTGTCTTCTTGGTGGGAACTTAATGAGAGGACAAAAGGTCAAGCAATTCTAATTAGAGAGCAGACTGTCAATGAGCTCATGGTCATTTTTAAGATACAACATTCCAGTAGTTTCACTGAAGGACCGCAGTGTTCAAAACACTACAATGACAGAAAAAGTGATAGGGCTGCAAACTTAAGTGAAATAAA
This sequence comes from Ptychobarbus kaznakovi, assembly GCA_027422405.1. Classification (NCBI taxonomy): domain Eukaryota; kingdom Metazoa; phylum Chordata; class Actinopteri; order Cypriniformes; family Cyprinidae; genus Ptychobarbus; species Ptychobarbus kaznakovi. The sequence continues at coordinate 11,559,565 of CM049799.1, forward strand.
ATTGAAATAGTGATATGACTTAGTGAGATTACCAACCTGCAAAGGCTGTGATTTACATAAGTAAATATTTGCGGTGCATGAAATCAGTATTATAATTAATTAAATAAACGTTATTATTCTATTCTAATATATATTTTTTAAATAAATCCTTTATTTAATTTTTTATAAAAAATTATATATATATATACTTATTTTTAAAGTGAAATGGTATGGTGATGTTAATATTTCTTATTTGTTAATATTTGAAAAAAAAAAAAAATAAACTAATAATAAATGGTACCTTCAAAATATTGTATAGGCCTTTTTAAATGAAGTAATCGTTCACCCCAAAAATTAAAACTCTCTCTATCCACCTTTTTCCTGAACGTGTAAATCTCATCCGCCACACAACAGAAAGATGCTTTACTAGTCTCTGGTGTTTCTAGTCAAATGAATGCACAACTTAACCCTTCGCACATTTTTATACTTAGTTATATATATTTTTAAATAAATAAAATCAGTTTAATTAATTCTGTTGATCTTTTTATCTCCATTTTAATATGGATTTCTATGGAGACCAACATGAGAGCATCCAACCAGAAGGTGGATAGTTTGAATCTAAGGATAATTTACTTTTAAACATACATTGGTTTGTGATATATACAATAAACAACAATTTTATCATAATCTGTGGCATGTTGTCCTAATTTTTTGTAATAATAAACATAGCTGACCTTCCAAACACACAGTTTCAGGAACATGTTTGACTAATGGGTCTCTGAAAAGACCGAATTCACAGGAAGGGCATCCAGTAGCACATTCTCTCTCTTCCAGCTTTTTATTCTAGTGTTCTAGAGTAGCGGCTTTACAGGCCTGGCTGTGATCAGGCCACTGCTGAAAGATAGATACCTTCACCTGCCCGTATCTGCCCTGGGCATCACAGCCACATTCTTTAGAGTGGGATTGACAGGACCCCCCCCCCCCCCCCCCCCCCACACACACACACACACACACACACACAAACTCTTTTAACTTCTAGTAAAAGGAAAGACTTCACAAGGCAGCTTTGGCATGATGCAGTGAGGTGGCTGGAAGTACATTCTTAAGTCATGTTAACGTTTTAACATTTATTTAAATATCCTGTTATTCATCCTTAGTTATTTATACTCAGCTGAATCCGCTGTCAGAGAATAGTCAGCCTGATATCACGGCAACATATTTTACAAGGTGGCTAATTCATAAAATCTTTTGCTAAATCATAAGTATTTTACGACTTGCACAATTCGTATAAATTTGTACAAATGACCTACACCTAACCCCGCCCTTGAACCTATTCGTCACTGGAGTGTAGACAAATTGTACAAAATTGAACGAGTAAGGTTGTACGAATTCATACGAATTAGCCACCTCGCAAAATACATACGAATTGGTCATGAGATATCGATGGAATAGTATGTAAGCCATTCCCGACTCAATGTAAAAAGTTAAAAAGGTAATTGCGAAATAAAAGTTAGAGTTGCAGTTAGGGGTGTGCGATATATATCGTCTGCGATAATATCGTAATTGTTGTTTTAACGATGTGCAGTTTTACAATATCGAGTATTTTGCAAAAACACAACAAAACACCTACAGTATATCACAGAAGTGAGTTCACCCCTCACATTTTTGTAAATATTTTATTATATCTTTTCATGTGACAACACTGAAGAAATGACACTTTGCTACAATGTAAAGTACTGAGTGTACAGCTTGTATAACAGTGTAAATTTGCTGTCCCCTCAAAATAACTCAACACGCAGCCATTAATGTCTAAACCGCTGGCCACAAAAGTGAGTACACCCCAAAGTGAAAATGTCCAAATTGGGCCCATTTTCTCTCCCCAGTGTCATGTGACTTGTTAGTGTTAAAAGGTCTAAAAAAATAATTTGGGGTTATCGCTCTCACTCTCTCATACTGGTCACTGGAAGTTTAAAATGGCATCTCATGGCAAAGAACTCTTTGAGGATCTGAAAAAAAAAAGAATTGTTGCTCTACATAAAGATAGGCAATAAAAAGATTGCCAAGACCCTGAAACTGAGCTGCAACACAGTGGCCAAGACCATACAGCGGTTTAACAGGACAAGTTCCACTCAGAACAGGCCTCGCCATGGTCGGCCAACGAAGTTGAGTGCACGTGCTCAGCATCATGTCCAGAGGTTGTGTTTGGGAAATAGACGTATGAGTGCTGCCAGCATTGCTGCAGAGGTTGAAGGGGTGGGGGGTCAGCCTGTCAGTGCTCAAATTGGTCTGCATGGCTGTTGTCCCAGAAGGAAGCCTCTTCTAAAGATAACGCACAAGAAAGCCTGCAAACAGTTTGCAGAAGACAGTTAGACTAAGTACATGGATTACTGGAACCATGTCCTATGGTCTGATGAGACCAAGATAAACTTATTTGGTTCAGATGGTGTCAAGCGTGTGTGGCGGCAGCTAGGTGAGGAGCACAAAGACAAGTGTGTCTTGCCTACAGTCAAGCATGGTGGTGGTGGGAGCGTCATGGTCTGGGGCTGCATGAGTGCTGCCGGCACTGGGGAGCTACAGTTCATTGAGGGAACCATGAATGCCAACATGTACTGTGACATACTGAAGCAGAGCATGATCCCCTCCCTTCGGAGACTGGGCCGCAGGGCAGTATTCTAACATGATAACGACCACTGCCTTGCTAAAGAAGCTGAGGGTAAAGATCGTGGACTGGCCAAGCATGTCTCCAGACCTAAACCCTATTGAGCATCTATGGGGCATCCTCAAAAGGAAAGTGCAGGAGCGCAAGGTCTCTAACATCCACCAGCTCTGTGATGTCGTCATGGAGGAGTGGAAGAGGACTCCAGTGGCAACCTGTGAAGCTCTGGTGAACTCCATGCCCAAGAGGGTTAAGGAAGTGCTGGAAAATAATGGTGGCCACACAAAATGTTGACACTTTGGGTCCAATTTGGACATTTTCACTTAGGGGTGTACTCACTTTTGTGGCCAGCGGTTTAGACATTAATGGCTGTGTGTTGAGTTATTTTGAGGGGACAGCAAATTTACACTGTAATACAATCTGTACACTCACTACTTTACATTGTAACAAAGTGTCATTTCTTCAGTGTTGTCACATGAAAAGATATAATAAAATATTTACAAAAATGTGAGGGGTGTACTCACTTCTGTGAGACGCATACATTAGCCAACATAGTGATGAAGCGGGTTCAACATGCGCATTTAGAATGTGTTCTTTCACTGCGTGATTCAGTCGATTAAAATGCATTAAGAATGGTCGCAAAATTCAAGATATGGGGGTAGAAAATGTATATATTTACGTTTCATACAGTTAAAATCACACAAAGAGTGCCGTTTTTTTCTTCAAAAATAAACATGATTACAAATGTGATATTGATTTTAAACAACACTTCAATAAATCAATAAGTTAATATTAAGAGACTTACATTTTAGACACAGTAATGCCTGTTTTTTGCTGCATTTCGCCGACAAAATATTATTCCAAACAGCTACAGCACTGTTTTGTCTCTGAGCAACATGACAGTGTTTCGTTCCTGAATGAATCAACCGTTAAATGATTCAGTTCAGTCGCAATGACTCACTTATTAACAGTGACTCTCTGCCACCTACTGGTAGTTTTAATTTCACATGTAAAGTCTATTTTCATTTTAAAAATAATTTAAAATATCAATATTCAATGTTTTATGTTTAAAATGTCAAAAAATATGCATTTGTAACTGGTTAAAGCACTCAATGTCAATATGAGCTGCATTAAATAGAGTGTAAAGACACCTAAATGCCACTTCAGATAAATAATTTTATATTTTATACAAATAATAATTTTGATGATACTAGTTTCATTTGTTTGGTAACAGCCTAAATGTGTATTATCTTAATTGACTGGGTAAATGTAACAATTTAACTCAAAAGATGTACACTTTTAGAAAAAAAATGCTTTATTAAAAGGTAAAAATCTATTTAAACTTAAATTAAAAGATTAATTAATCACTGATGTGAACTGACCACACAGAATATGAAGAATATCAAAAACGGCAGCTGTCCACGGTTGTCAGATATCAGCACAATAACACACTCTGCAAAATATCGTCCTTTTTATCGTTATCGAAAAAATTATTTTTTTTCAATATTGCCCATCCCTAGTTGCAGTTACAAGTTGCAATAACAAAAAAATAAGTGCAAGATAAAGTTGCAATTGTAAGATATACAATTACACTGATATAGAAAGTCACATTACGAAAAATAGAGTCTCAATTTACGATTATTAATGTTAAAAGATTTATTTGGATTTTGATTGATGCTCACTTTTGATTGATCTTGTTAGCCTGTCAGAATATATTGTCAGAATACATTTTTTTGCTTCTTAGATTATGGGATATACAAATCACAATGTTCACACCTGAAACCAGACATGAGGTTGTAAGAAAGAAACTTGTGTAACCTCAGCCTCAGGTTTGGACTCCAATGGAAGCAGATATGAAAACGAAATGATTTACCTTTATCACAAAAGTGTATTCCAAAGATACAAATCCATAAAAATGTGGCTTCTTTGACCTCAGAACTGAATTACAAATGATATATTTTTGGGGTGGAACGGTTAAACCTTTTCACGGTTCGGTTTGTTTCACGGTTTTAGAGTCACGGTTTCTGTACGGTTCGGTATGTATGTTTAGGGAAAAACTATACTGTCAAATAAAAATAAAGAAAATAAGAATAATTTAACTGCAAGCAACAGCACAAATAAATACAATATAATAAAGATACAAATAAAAAAATCAGTGATTTTCATTTTTTTTTTAGGTAAGGCTATAGCATTAGTTTTTTAGGTACAGAAATGGAATAAAGTAATCAAATGTAAAACAGCATTGCATATTTCACTGTATAAATTAAAGATGAATATTTATTAAAGTTACAAAAGCGATTCAATCAAGAGCAGTGAGTGATTTATGTTTGATTAATTTTAAGAAAGTGCTGTCACTTTAAGAGAATGCACCGATCCAGTGGCTATGTCTGCTATAGGATACTAACCAAGACGGGCATTTAGACATAATTTTTGTGTGAATTTTTCCATTTAAACACAATTCTTCAGAGACAGCTTAATATTTGTGCGCGTTCTGAGGCGCAGTTTGGCGCGCTTCTTTTGAGCGCACGCACGAATATTCTCACTGCGCGCGCGAGCTCGCGTCCTATGGCTCTTAAATGTTTAAACTGGCAAAGCTTACATGAGTTTAGTTTAAACACAGATATCAACGTGTGCTGTTCAGGTCTCATCTGTGCGCGCCATGCGCGCTATCAGCACCCGGGTGATCATATTCCAGCATTGAACAAGAGTGAATGGTTTGTCGACTTTTTTTCCTCATCGTTGTTGTTGTAATGTACTGGGAAGCCAGAACGCGCATCCATCAACTGAAGCATACATTAGCCGAACCCTGTTTTTTGACGTGTTATTTAGTAACAAACAATATTGCAGATGCGTTGTCAGATTTAAGTTAAACCGCGGTCCTAGTGGTCCTAGATTTTTTTTTATCTCAATTAAGAAACTGCAACAACTGCTTTACTCTCTGTTACATTTAAAGTTTAGTTGGGTATTTTAAGCTTAAATCTAGATTGGAAAGGGACAAAAAGGTATTGAGATGGAAATTTAAACGGGCTCTACAAACCTGCCCTAACAGCTCTGATATAATTAGAGGTTCCACTTTAATTTAACAGATTGAAGCTCTTAGATTAGTCATCTGGTTTCGTCTTGATAAATCCTTAAAGGAATGTCCAGTCTTTCAGCTACCTGCTTTCCTCTTTTATTTAAGGGGGGTTGGGAGATTGTTATCTCAGGCTCAGTTTACTATGTACCCCAGCTGAGCCTAACGAGTCTATTCTGATGTGCACGGTCCACTCTGCCTTTGAGTAAGCCTGTAAAGAAAGTATTTGTGGTAAATTGGATAACAAACAGCGTTTCAGTTGATAATTGAGTAATAATTTGTAAATTTAAATACAGATGTCATTGTACGCCATTGTGTGAACAACCCTAGACGTTAAACAAAACATGAAGCTTATCAGTTTTCAATGAATGTGAGCATGTCCATAAATGTCTGACACATTTGTTATGAAATATTAAAACTCTCTACCTTTATATCAGTATGCAGTATATGCATTTACTGTATATCAGCATGTCATGCTTTTTCACAAATAACATCATACATTTTAAGTGCTCTTCTTCTGTCAAACAGATGTTTCAGCTTGAGGTAAGTGGTCATGTCAATGGCTAAATACATGTAAGAGGTTATGGAGCTGGCTTTACAGCTCATGGGAAAGAAGTAAAGTGGATTTTAACATTTTGGAGCCTATTTTCTTTTATCAGCAAGATACTTGTCCCAATGTTGTATGTTGATGTATTGAATAAATGTGAAAAGTACTATAATTAAAAACAACATAAATTCTCTGTTTTACAGATCTCTGAACCCGACTTATGGATTTTTTAAACTAGAACTAACAGCTGAACTAAATTGTAAACTATGTGAGTCATTGTTAAAACAACATTGTTTGAATATACTTACAGCACTAAGAAAAGTCTGTAAAAAAAGGGCCCAGTGTATTGTGCCAATGTAAAGGAATTGTCTTTTTTTCTCATATTTTAAAATGCATTGTGTTGTTATGGGGTTAATTAATTAATTTAATGGAGTACAAATTAATGGAGAAACTTGATGAAGTTTCTGTTTTTCTGCAGATTTTTGTTCCTATGGTGTATTACCTTTACAGTTAGCATAATATAACCTGTTATGTTAGATTTTAAAACTGAAATTATTTTAAACCTAATTTATGAAAATCTAATCTAATCTTAAAATGACAATTTTGTAAATGTTCAACCAGCTTTGTATTGTTGTCCCTGTATATGTAAATGTGTACTTTTTCCGTGTTCATGCACCCATATATCACAGTTCATTTTCCAATCAAAAGGATGCTTGGAAAATAATCAGATTATGCAAAACGTGTCACTTTTGACAGGCTTTTTAATAAATCTACAGATTGATTCTTTGTTTCTTTTGACATTACATATATATAAATATAACATTATTATGGTGTTGACAATTATGGCAAAAAGGACATTTGTACATTGATTACATTTTTTATTAAAACAGATCTGTATGTAAAGGAAAATCTTGTAATCGATGTAAATCTCATCAGTGCTATAGAGCTCACAGATTCTATTTTCAATTTATATTATATGTATGTTTTTAATGCCTATAAATGTTGTGTATACTAATTTTCTAGTAATGCTTTCATTGTTGTAAATGTCCAAAATGTTTCAAAATGTCTTTAAATACATGTATTAATTTGTATAATCTGTATTACAGTAAACTGTTCTGTTTAAATTTGTAATCAACAAGCAAGATGCCTAACATAGATGGTTCCATAACAAGCCTGCAATAAAAGTTTTATTTCTGGTTTGAAATCAGTTAAGATTGCATTTATGAGAACTTTGTTTCAACTGCCATGAACAGCTGATGGTCTGTAATCTCTAATCTGGTATCAATTTCATACTCAACAATATTACAATAAATTATAATAAAATGTTTTACTCATCTAAAATGTGTTATGTCTCTGACAAAGTGTCTTAATTTTAAATTCTCTATTATGTACTAAACTTTTTATTTATTGCCTCCAGTTGCAAATTTCCAGGTGCATACTGAAACAGCTCAAACCATGTGTGCTGTGTGATAAAAGACAGGAATTAGTTGTCACTTCAGAAAATCAAACACCTGAACATCAGAAGTCCCTGAACTGACATGTTTATAAAAACAAAGAGGAAGAGGAATGTGAGGAAGTAGTAGGTGAATATGAGGGCATCTATTTTAAAACAAGTATCTGAATCAAAATCATAAAAATAACATAACAAAAAACAACATAAAAAAGAATGCTATTAAAGAGCCTGTTGATAGCAAACTAATGCACTACAGTTATTAATAACGGAGAGAGACTACTACAATCTCATCCCACACTTCCATTGCTAATTCCAAAATGTAAACAGGAGGTTTGACGTTTATCTACTAGCTTCAAAAACAGTGCTGTTATTACCATGCTAATGACAAATATAATGTAGTTTTAGACTATTTTACTGCTAAAATCATCAGAGCAGCGCTGTCAACACATTTCTGTGCAAGCGTGTGCTCATACTATTCATGTATGCGGTTGTAAAGGAGAGAGAGCAGGAGAAAGAGACAATGTGCTTTCCGTACATAATAAAATAAATGTTGAGTTATTGTTATTTTTGTCCTATTGTTTACTATATTTATTTGCTTGCTCAGTGTCATTGTGGATTTTGGTTAGTTTGCTGTTGTAGGCTGTAACGAACTTTATTACTGAAATAACTGAAATCATTTGGCAAAGTGATAATGAACTGTAATGAGGTCAATACCTGTCTGGAACTACTTCAGACATACGTTTCCCTGAAAATAATTGCACATTTTAGAACTTTCGTCAAACAATCAGAATCAAACATTCAGCAGCCCCTTTAGTGTAAATGTAAAATACTTTAAGACAACTCAAAAAATTACTTCTATAAAATAAGATTGTATATTCCAAAATATAAAAAAAACTTACAAAGAGAAGACCCAACAGAGCAACCACAATTCTACAGCACTCCTATGTAACATTGTACAGTTCTTGCGGTCAGCTGATGGACAAAGTCCATTCATTCATTCAAAGTGGTGTGTGATTGGGAGAAAGGGAGGAGACAGAGGAAAGGTATCGCAAGAATGCTGACGTGACCGCAGTGCAAGAGGGACGGTGCCACTGGACGTGCCAGGCAAAAAGCCAGCCCTCTCCCAGCTCACCCTGTGCTTGATCCAGAGGAGTAAATTATCCCAGGATCCTCTATTTATACAGTGTGTATATTTACAGCGGTGGATGATTGGGATGCTGCAATGTGCGAAAGCAATGTGAAAACGTTGCCGTCCTTTCTGGGAAAGAGTTATTCTGAGGCGGAAACATTTTTAGCTGATGCTGGCCAAGCTGAATAGCATAACTACCATGACTTTGAGGGCTTGGTCCACTGAACCTGCCCTGAACTAACCCAAGAAAAATTTGGATGAAACATCCATTTTTTTCAGAAAGCTGTTCCTAACAGTATTATATCACTCTTCTCAGATACAATTTCCATATAAAGAATTAATATAATAACACAAAGCACAGAATATCCTGACATTCCCTCAGGAACACAATTATAAAATATGTCCTAAAGGCACTAAAGGTTGCCTGCTTTGCTTTAAAGTGACATAATTTATATGCAAGTGCTGATTGATTAGCATGTGGCTGTTGACATACTTGTTGACAATATTTTCACTTTATTGGCGGACATGTAGAGGCACTTTTCCTGTGCCCAACCATGACTGTACTGACATAGTACATAGTAGTGTGATGTCTGTTTGCATGCTTGACCTATACTATGGCTGAAAAGGTGAAGGGTTTAGAGCTGGTAGCGGCGTTTGTCTGTAATCTATGTATCCTGAGACAGTGATGCATGGCCACAACTGCTGTGTACAGTTGGATACAGCCACATGTCAACACGGCTATATGTCAGATTTAAGGCTGGGCGATGTTCAACTAAGACAACAATACCGGACCGAATGGCACTGTACAGTGCGAATGGCACTGTAAATAATGATTACTGTGGCTTTGTTTCTAAACAAATTATGTTTTTATGTAGTCTAGTTGCTATATGCATATGGTACACTTTTTCTGTGTGGAGCTATGGAGTTTCTAAACATATTTTGTAAATTACTTTTCAAAAAGCGTTGTTTTTACAGCCCCAGATCAGAAGGTTCTCTATTCTTTTGATGTCAGAAAACTGACTGGTAGGATCAGAACAACTGTACATACATTAAACTTAATCTGACAAAGTGTAAATTTATAGCTAGTACTGTGCTGGCTGGTTTCCACCTATCAATCAGTACTACACTAACTGTCCAATTTAGGTGCTTGAATGTGCATTGGTTATAAGTGCACCAAAAGTTATTTTAGCAAAGTAACAAAATAGAAACAGACTCATCAAGCACCTGTGGCATGCTGGGTATTCGGCAAATGCTAACAGGGGTTTTTCACAAGCGTTGCTAAGAGTGGCATAGTGTTGTCCCAAACACGTATTCGAATAAACAGAGTGCCCTTTATTTTGGTTCATGTTAAGGCATCAAACAATTAATTAGTGGAATGCTAGTTCCCCAATTTGCATTGTTAAATCCTGTGTATATTTTCTCGCCATGAAGATTTACGACCTTTGCGTTCTCCAAGGGATTTCTGGTTCACAATGTGCTGAAAGGTCTGGATCACAGTAAATTTAAACTCATAAATTCAGGCTTTGGTAGTATTTTAGAAAACTTCTATCCATCTCAACTTAGTGAGGGTCACTGGGGCAGAGGAAATCTAAATGTTAATTTTATTAATCTCAAGGAAAACAAGATGTTGAACTCTCAGTATTAGTAAACTCTAAACATGAAATATGATCAAGTAGATCATTATTATTTATATATTTTTTTAGAAACTCAAAATATTACATTTTTGATCTATCTTCAAAATAATAAATTACACTAACCTTGATTCATAAATGTAAAAAGCATTGTTCATTGGTAGTTCATAGTACATAATGCATTAACAAACAAACTGAATCTTAATATAAAGTGTTAACCAGTTAAATTATTTTGAAACTGCAATGAACTGTATCTTGGGACATAATTAACCATCGAAACATGTGCACATGTTCAGTAATATGATGCTTTAAGTAAACGACTTGTTGAGTTTACATGAATGGAGTTAATTAGTTCTAATGAACTAAATGTCAGTTATCAGAGAAAATGATGACCGAAACAAAAAAAAATTATTGGTCATTTAATCGGATATGTGAGGTGGTATCAATTCCCATATATCCGTTTGAAACACTGCTCCATAAATGGAAAGAGGGTATTTATATCTAGATGCGACCACAAGGTTTCCATACACAGTATGTATTCTCAAGTATCTACCCTGATTCTCACTTCAGCTAGGTCATGCTAAACTTAAGTCGCAACAAAAAACATGAACAAAATAAAGCAGTTAAGTATAAAAACATTAGGCTTATAGATAAAAGTACATACATAAATCTTCTTTAAAGAATGAAAGCTATTTCCCCTTTTTTTGCATTTGATGCTGAGCACTTGTATTGGTGCCCAAGATCATGTGTCACATTAAAGGATAAACTCTATGTACTCCTGACAGCCATGGGGGATTTCCATCATCATCCGGTGGACGCATTTAAAATCCCATCCCCAGTGACTGCAATCACAAAAGATATATTTGGACTCTCTAGAAATAAAATTATACGAGAGGATTTTTTTTAGGCAGGCAGCAGGACATTGCGCCCATTAGGATCACTGTGATTTAAGCCATAGGTCAAACTCCGCTTATAGTTGGCAAATAAAGTGTCTTTAGGAAATGTGCCTGAATATACCTTTCAACAGCTTAGTGCTGCTGATTATTTACATGAATGCTTAGGTAACAAAGATAAATTAGAATAATAAAAACAATCTTTAGTTGAGTTCAATAATTATTAAATATTAAAGGAGCAACCCTTGTTTTATATTTTATTACAATAAAGAGGCCTCTGTCCACCTGTTTAACCAGCTGGAATGAGTATTGTGTGGCTTGACCTTTCAACTGCCCCATGAGGTGACCCCCCATGTTACAAGAACATGAGTAACTCAAGCACATAATTTCATTCAAAAACAGCATGCATTTATTGACTGAAAACAAAAAGTCTGTAAAGTGTTATTAGAAAAAAATATATAAATAGTTCCACATCAATTAATAACAATCGATTTAAACATACACAAATGTTTAAATCAATAATTGAAACATATAGCATTTTTTTGGTTAACATTTGTATTATATATTAATATAATTTATGAGATGCCAAATTGCCAATATTACAATTATTTTGTCGTCTCTATAACTCCAACTGAAGGCGCTGTTGCTACTATTCAGCTATATCTGTAGTTATTTTGGCAAGGTAAACTAAAACAATACTTAAAAAAAGAAATGTTCACAAATAAAAAGTTGAACATCAAGTGTCCTGACTACTTTTCTTAAACCATGAGGGGGGGGGGGGGGTTGAATCCTCAGGAACCACATATTCCTTGAAGCATTTGTCACACATATCACAAATCAGTCTTGTCTTGGTTTATATATATTTTTTATTTATTTTATATTGCAAAACTATTGGGCACTCTTTATTTTATGGTCCAATTCTCACTATTATCAAACTTTTAACTATGATATGCCTCAATAAACTCATCATTTGCTGCTTATTAATAGTTAGTAAGGTAGTTGTTAAATTTGGGTATTGAGTTGGATTAGGGATTTAGAATATGGTCAAGAGAATATGTGCTTTATAAATACTAATATACAGCCAATATGTTAATAAAAGGTATGCTAATAAGCAACCAGTTAATAGTGAGAATTGGTCCTTATACTAGTTTTACCAAATTATTTCCTTTCTGGTCTTAATATGAACTTTTGTGCCATCAGTGGGTAAGAAAGGAGAAAAAGAGAGAAAGGGCTAGAGTGAATCCAACACTTTGGGGGGCTGTCCAATGTGCTGCCTTAAATTAGCCGTGGGAGAGGTTGGACTGAGGGTGGAGCTTTGTGCTGTCACTATCTCCCTTGTTAAGTATTACCTGCAGTGCTTCAGTAGGTTAGTTGCACTTGTTCTGTGTTTAAGGACAGAGAGAGGGGAAACGTAGCAGTGAGATCAAAACAAAGCCTTGAGAAATCAAGGGAATCATCCTAAATCTTGCTTGGACACTGCAGTGCATCTATTTTTGCAAGTTCATGTAGTGCAACTAGCTATAAAAATATGGCTGGTTGTCTGCAAAGAGGAAGGCTGAGTGCAGCAGGCGCAACTATTAAGTGCCTGTTTATATTGATTTCATTTGGATGTTGTCTCTCTAAAGTGGATGCAGACCCTTCCGATGTGGCTTTCCGCCATAGGCACCGACCAGGACCTACTGCTGAGACAATATTGCTAGCCAACAATGGGATTAGAGTTCCCTTCGGACGCTCTGTTTATCTGGACCCTATCAATGACCTTGTGACTGAAGTGCACGCAGGAGACCGCTGTCACATAACAGTCCTGGACAATGACCCACTGGCCCAGAGACCTGGAATGCTTACACCCAAGAAGTTCTCCTGCGCCTTTGGAGCAGAAGAGGTAAAATATACTCACTTTGGTTCCCGGAGTCCAAGCAAAGACCACATAAAACTGCAGCTGAGGTATGACTCCCACACAGACACAGTGGTGGTTCCTTTCATTCTTGAAATAGAAGTGGTGTTTCAGCAACTGGAGGTTGTCACTCGTAACAAACCTCTGGTTGTGGACAAGCTCAATGGGCTTAGCAACCCAATTGACAACAAATCTTTGGAGTTTGCGTTTGAAGATGGTGTCACTACATGTAAGGTGACCACACTGGTTGGTGCAGGCGAGCTTCCTAGGTATGGTAGTCTTACTGATAACTTCGTAAATGGTCAGATGATTAATTGCGATGATTTTGTCAAGAAGGGAATTCAGTATCAGCACACGGCAACCACCAACTCTCCTAACAGAGACTATATTCCAATGCTAGTGGAAGTACAAGATAATGATGGCAATACTATTCAACAGGAACATTTCCAGATAATGGTTAGAATCAAAGAGGGCACTGAAAATACACCACCAAAGCCTAGCTTTATATCTATGATGATGATGGAGATTGACCAATTTGTGATGACAGCCATTACTTTAGATATGCTGGCAGCTGAGGATATTGAAACAGATTCTGGTGATTTAATCTTTAACATAACATCTCCCCTAGGCTATCAGCAGGGCTATATTATCAGCACAGATGATCAAAACCAGCCAATCACATCTTTCCATCAGAGAGATGTTAAAGACCTGAAAATTGCTTACAAGCCTCCCTCTGAGGATTCAGACGTAGAAAGAATTTTCCAGATTGAACTCGAAATTGTTGATTCTGACGGTGCTGTTTCTGATCCTTTTGCATTCATGATTGTTGTGAAGCCAATGAACACTTTAGCTCCAGTGGTAACCAAAAACACAGGACAGCTGCTTTTTGAGGGTCAATCAAGATCACTATCCAGCTTACAAAATTTAGAGATCAGCGATGAGGATAATCTTGATGATGTGAAGATCACAGTTGTTGATGGCTTAAAGCATGGAGAGCTGACAGTGCTAGGGTCTCAAAGAAAATTTTTCACACCAACTGATCTAGATGCGGGCATTGTTGTGTACCAGCATGATGGAAGTGACACCTACAGTGACAATATTATATTCAGAATGACTGATGGCAGTAATGAAGTAGAGTTTTTATTCCCCATCACAATTGCCCCCACTGATGATGAACCCCCCATTATAAATGCAAACACTGGTATTGTGCTTTTCAAGAATGAAGTAATGCAAATCTCCCCCTTTATCCTGAGTGCCACTGATATTGACTCAGAGGATTCAACAATTAAATTCATACTAGAAGTGCCATACTCAGACATCGGTGAGTTACTCCTCAAGCAGGTGGAGCCTCCTCCGGATCCATCTGCGTGGAAATTTAGTGCAACAGAAGAGATGTTTGAACAAGTGGTGACAGAATGGTTTCAGCAGGATATTCTGGATGGGAAACTGTTCTATCGTCACAAAGGGCCTCATAGTACCACAACTGTGATTGACAAGTTTGTCTTCAGAGTCCAGGATGACAATGACCCACCAAATCAATCAGGAGAGCACACATTTACCATTAAAATACATCCAGTGGATGACATTCCTCCAGAACTTTACCCTGGCACCACATTACTCATGGAAGTCAAAGAATACGAGCTGACATTTTTTAAGAAAAAATATCTACGTTACACAGATCTGGACTGTGATGACAGGGATCTTAAGTACACCATCATCAAAACTCCTACTGACACAGATGAAAACAACCCTGTTCCTCTTGGTGCTATTGTGCTGACTGATAGCCCTGACGTCACAATCAGTGAGTTTACGCAAGCTCAGGTCAGCCACCACAAAGTGGCATACAAACCCCCAGACCAAGAGCTTGGTATTACTCCCAAAGTTGTCCAGTTTACATTCAGCGTAGAGGACACTGCTAGCAATTCAGTTGATGGACTGTTTACAATCTTTTTACAGCCTGTTGACAACAAACCCCCTGTAATTACTAACACTGGTTTCACTGTTCTGGAGCGAAATACTTATATAATAACCAAAAATGAACTGGATGCCTCTGACCAGGACACTGAGGATGAGAACATAAAATTTACAGTGACCCAGATTCCCAGGTTCGGGCAGCTGCAATATTTAGGAATCGACATGTCTAATGGCCAAACATTTGTAATGGAAGATATTGAAAACAGCCGACTGGCCTACATTCACAGTGGTGAAGAATCTCTTCACGATGTCATTAAGCTGGACATTAGTGATGGCTTCCATGAAGTACCCATTGTTGTCAAGATCAGCATCAAGCCGGTCGATGATGAAACTCCAACAATAATGTTACCGGCTGGTTTGTTAGGTGCGTCTATTGATGTACTTGAGAATAGCGCAACAGAAATCACCAGTAATGTCATCCAGGGTCGTGATGAAGACACAGATGACCTTATGCTGACTTTCATAGTTGAGGAGCCTCCTAGGCTAGGAGAAATAATGGTGAATGGAGCTCCAGCTGAGCGCTTCACCCAGCAAGACATAATCAATGGTGTGGTCGTCTATGTTCACACAAGTGGTGAAATTGGTCCCATCAAAGAACATGATTCCTTCAATCTTACCATATCTGACATGTCAGAAGAATGGGTTGTTGGTGGCAACAAAGTCCAAGGGGTCCGTGTCCACGTCACCATTCTCCCTGTAGACAGCATTCCACCTATAGTTAATGTTGGCAGCCAGTTTGTAGTAGTTGAGGGTGAGAAAAATGTTATCACATTAGAACACATTCAAGCTGAGGACATTGACACTGATAATGATGATATCTTGTGTACTATTATCGTTCAGTCCACATCTGGCTATGTGGAGAACATCTCTCCAGCTCCTGGCTCTGAAAAATCCAGAGCAGGCACTGCCATCACTGCTTTCACCATTAAAGATGTTGGTCTAGGTCACATCTATTATGTCCAAAGCATCCACAAGGGTGTGGAGCCAGTGGAGGACAGATTCTCTTTCCGCTGCTCAGATGGCATTAACTTTTCAGAAATGCACTTTTTCCCCATTGTCATCATCCCAGCCAATGACGAAAAGCCAGAGATTTTCATTCGTGAGTTTGTTGTCATGGAGGGGATGAGCTTGGTTATTGACACTCCTATTTTGAATGCTGCTGATGCAGATATCCCAAATGATGAATTATTTTTTGAAATACTTAAAAACCCAAAACATGGAAACATAGTTCAGCAGTTGAGCACTGGAACACTTCCAGTGGTGAAATTTACCTTAGAGCAGATCAAGGAGGCTTCCAATATTGTTTATGAGCATGATGACTCTGAAACCACGGAAGACAGTTTTGAAATTCAACTCACTGATGGGAAGCACACTGTTGAGGGGAAGGTCATTATAATGGTCATTCCTGTTGATGATGAAACCCCAAGAATGGCCATCAATGATGGCCTGGAAGTAGAAATTGGAGAAACCAAAGTAATAAGTAACAGAGTCCTGAAGGCCACAGATCTGGATTCTGAAGACAAAGAGCTTACTTACATTGTCCGCTATGGCCCTGGCCAAGGCTATCTTCAGAGAATTACCAAACATGGACTTGTCATTGGCAACATTAGTATTGGAATGAATTTCACTCAAGATGAACTTGACAGACAGTTGATTCAGTATGTTCACACAGGCCAGGAGGGTGTTCGTGACCTGCTAAAGTTTGATGTAACCGATGGAATCAATCCCCTCATTGATCGCTACTTCTACATTAATATTGGCAGCATGGACATGGTCTTCCCTGATGTTATCAACAAGGGTGTGACCCTCAAAGAGGGTGGCAAGGTCACCTTGACCACAGACCTTCTCAGCACAACTGACATCAACAGTCCAGATGAATATCTAAGTTTCAGCATCACCCGTGCTCCTAGCAGGGGCCATCTTGAAAGTACCGATCTCCCAGGGGTGCCCATCTCTACCTTCACTCAACTGCAGCTAGCTGGCAACAAGATCTACTATATCCATACATCTGATGATGAAGTGAAGATGGACAGCTTTGAGTTTGAGGTGACAGATGGCTACAACCCTGTCTTCCGCACCTTCCGTGTATCCATTACAGATGTCGACAACAAGAAGCCAGTCTTGACGATCAACAAGCTGGTGTTGGGGGAGGGAGAAACCAAGCTGATCACACCCTTTGAATTGACAGTGGAGGACCGTGACACACCAGACAACCTGCTGATATTTGTAGTGACTCAAGTGCCAGTTCATGGTCAGCTTCTGTTCAATGGAACGCAAGTTATTTCATCATTTACCAAGCAGGACCTAAATGAAAACCTTATAACTTACAGGCATGATAGCACAGAGACAAATGAAGACAGCTTTTCTTTCACAGTTACTGATGGGACTCACACTGAATTTTATGTTTTCCCTGATACTGTATATGAAACTCGTAAGCCTCAGGTGATGACCGTTCATATCACCACGGTGGACAATGGAGTGCCTCAAATCATTGTAAACAAAGCAGCACCCAGTCTTAGGGTTCTTCATACTGGGCACCTTGGATTTTTGATTACCAGCAAAGCTCTAAAGGCTGAAGACAGAGACAGCCCAAACAAAGTGCTTAAGTATGTTGTAACAGAGAACCCTCTTCATGGCTTTATCATGAATTCTGCTGTGGGCAATGATAGCATCAAGTCCTTTTCACAGGGTAAGTTATTCTAATTTACCTTTTTGTTTTCTGAAATATATTATGCAAAACCTGTCACTGTTATTTAAGGTTTATTAATCTCCAACTTCTTATACTCTATCCTTTCTACTTATTAGCTGATATTGATGACATGAAGATTTGCTATGTGCTTCTTGATGGGTCCAATGCCACAAGTGACATCTTCTACTTCACAGTGGAAGACAATGGTAAGAAAATCTCTTCCTTGCCCTCTCATTAACTGGAAGTGTCATGTGTCACTAAAGCTGCTGTAGGAATTTCAAAGCTTTCAGTTGTTCATTTAAATCAATTTAGCTGAAGGGGACTTTCTAGGTTGGTTTATAATTAGCAGAGTATTTCTTTGTCAGTCAGTTTTAACCAATGTTTTATGCTTCAGTGCTTCTTAATTTTATGTGTTCAAAATGCCAACACTTTCTGAGTTTAACTGTCAATTTTGGAAATCAGACTGTATGGCACTTTGTCATGACACATACAAACACACATTCAGACATGAAAAAGGAAACAATGATTAATAAAATAATCTTTTTCAACTTGGATGAGCAAGGACAAGTTGGTAGAGCTTTGGTAGAGCTACTTATGGTGAGTAAATAATAGCATTTGTCTAACGTGGAGTCTAAGCATTTCACAGTAACCTTAAGCAAGACTAGTTTTTTTTTTATCCAGGATTTATTTTTGCTTGATTTTAGGTTGTTTATCATTATGAAATCCTTAATTGTAAACTTAATAAGGAGCAGACATTTGCTTGTTAGCAGTTTAACTGATGGCACTTTAACAGCGTAGGACCTGGAGCATGCACTAGGGCTGGCACTGCATCTCTTTGGCAACATTTCAGCTGGAGGCAGTCACTGCTATAAGAGCCAAGAAAGATACACATTTTCAGAGACCTAGCCAAGATAATACTATTCAGACATGGACTCAAAAGAATCCGGTACTTTTTGAGTAGACTTCACAAACCTCAGATTGACACACTACGATGTCTAAAATTCATATAGGCTATACAGTAGCTAATGGATAGGAATGGAACAGGTTCACATCCTAGCTGGAGGCAAATTTACATACTGTATACATTTCTCAAAGTAACTCTCACCTTCTGTTACGATTGAGTTTACAATCTTTATGTGTGGGGTTCCAGAGTACCTAAAGTTATAAATAAATAACAGTAATTTTAACCTATATTTAACCTATTTTTCCCTTTCCAATTATTTTTTTCATGGTTTCTGTTTGGGAAACCAGCAAAAAACATTGTTTGCACACAAATTAAAAAAGGAAACTGATCTATACACATGCACAATAGCTTGCATGCTACAAGAGGATACACTAATACACACATCCATGTATAGATCTGAGTTTTTAAGGCCAGAAGGAGTGAAGACGAGGTGTGAATAGGGAATTAATGTTATGGATACCAGCAGAATGCTAGATATAATATGAGTTATGTGCAGTGTGAGCCAGGTGGTAATATTTCAATTGCTGTTCAATTCTTTCTATAAAGTAATCATACAACATACCTACAATGCACAGGTCATTTGACTTTATTTTATCTTTGTTACATTTTCACCCAGTTTGCTAAGCAACCACAAAATGACTTAATTTAGATGCCCAGCTACCAGTTTAAGTAAAGCTTATGTATCTTTGTAATTTTTAAACAAGCCCTACCATCTACTTGCTTTGTAAATGTAATAAGATCAGAATTAATTTCAAACAGCTTACATGTTTCAACTGAACAAATACACTTTTAATTCACCAAGCTTTGTATAATTAGTTACTGGCAAGTTGACAACCATATAATTAATGTATTAACCTATAAACAAACGTAATAGTTTAACTTACATTTGCTGTCAGTGTTCACATAAAACATACTTCTTAAAAGTACAAGCTTAGGTTTCATAATAGAAATTACGCTGTTCGTATTAGGGACATAACTCATATCCAAAGCAATGTTATATGATCATTTGTTAGATGGTGGAATGCATTTCCTCTGAGATTTGTGGCACCAGCTACACTGACCCGAGTGTAGAAGTCATTGCAGTAAGGGATTTGTGTGTCAAGGAGCAAAAATATGCTAACAGATCTCCTTTCAAAGATCTCTCTATGCCTGGCTGAAACTCAAAGCCATTACAAGATATTCTGAAAACCCTGAGGCTTCCCCTTACCTAATTCATCTTTTGAGCTGTAGAAGATGGAGAAGATCATACTGCTAGGTTGGGTTTGGATTTTCTTCCAGCAATTACTCAGGATAATCAAAAATTAGTATTGGTGGAAAGCCAGGGAGAAAGGCTCAGTTGCAAAACCTAGTGAGGCATCATAGATGCTCTGCTGGCCAAATTATAAGGAAGCATTACATGTACATGTATTGTACATGTATCAGGTCTACAAAGTCTCTCTCTCTCTCTCTCTCTCTCTCTCTCGTTTTGTGGTTTCTTTTTCATAGACGTCTGCACCTAATCAGTGTGTCAGAGATGTAAAAACCAAAAAGATTTACTGATCTTTGGTGCCAGTGGCTGCCACAACTACACTGAACACAGGAACCACATCTCCATTGCCCGGTTTCCTACTTCCAACTTTCATATTTGCTAGAGAAAATTCTGCTTGTTTCTGGGGTTATTCTTATCTCTCACAGATAGCAGAGTTTTTCCTGTGATCTGAGCCTTGAGATCACCCCCTATGGTGCCTTTCCCTCTTAAGAGTACTTTCTCTTGATCTCTCTTCCTCTGCCTGCCACAGACAACTTAGGCGACTGGTGTCAAAAGGGATGTGGTTGGTCTACCATGCCATAATTAATCACCCTGCAGTTTGGGGATCAGGTGCCTGGCTTTCGCAGATGTCACGTGGACAAATACAGTACCTGCCAGTGTCCAGTTGTCAAATATTTCCTCTGTGGAATGCCTGGAATTACATGAGGCGCCTAACATAGACTTCCAAGCTTGGTGCTTGTGAGACGCCATTATTAGATGCAGAGGAAATGGCCAAAGCTTCTCAGGTCAGAAAGATGTGACCCATATTTGAATATGACTTCATGTTACCTCTTGAAATCAGATGGGGTCTAATCTGAAGCATGGTCATACATGTTTAGGATACTTAACATGGCCCTAGTTCTATAAGTATAAAAGGATATTGATGTACTAGGTAAGTTTAGTCTTGCAATATGCCTCTGGCAGTGAATGTTGATATCCTCCCAGCATTCCCTCCCATGCCTGAGGCTCTATACATCTATTGACCTGTGGCACTGAGATGAATATCTATCAGAACTATCAAACTCTATACTTACCACAGAGTCATTACAAGTAACACATGAATATTTCTACAAGCAAACCCCATTTTGATCTGTCATCTGGTGGGCCTAATTCTTTAAAACAAGAAACTATATAAAATATGGTTATTATAATTTAGTTGTGTGTGTTGGGGGGAGGGGTTTTATTGTAAGCATGATAGAAATAACGGCAATTAATTCATTGGGGAATTATTACTGCCAACTTGAAACAAAGGCATTCTTATGGTTGGTAAAGGGATAGTTCACCCAAAATGAAAATTCTGGAATTAACTACTCACCCTCATGTTGTTCCAAACCAGTAAGACCTTAATTCATTTTCGAAACACAAATTAAGATATTTTTGATAAAATCAGAGAGCTTTCTGACCCTGCATAGACAGCAACACAACTATCACATTCAAGGCCCAGAAAGGTAATATGCATGCTAATAAGCATCTAGTTAATAATGAGAATTGGTCCCTACAGTAAAGTGTTACCATGAGGGAAAGAAATAATTCAGCTATTAGTGTTAGCTTTAATTATTGTGGGTTCAGGTTTTCTGCATTTTTTTTTCTTTTTCTTTTTTTTTTCCTGCAATATCAAAGAATGTTGGTGACTTAAATAAGTGTGACTGTGACCATTACTTAGCCCTGCATTCTTTCTATATATTATTGCAGTCATAAATACCTCAAGAGCTTCAGACATCCATCTGTGACGCCTCAACCCATTAAATAAGTTAGCACCACTCAGTAACGCTGATACTTACTGGGCTTTACTGCCGCTCAAGCTTATATCAGAAATCCTTAAATTAAATACTTTGTAACACCACACACTGCTATTGCACTGCTCCAATTCTCATGACATATACTGAACTAAAAACAACATTCTGAGAAAACAGTCTGAAACACTCATGAGAAAACATTCTGCCTTCAAGGGAGACACTTTAGTGTTGTTTGTTCATTGTAGACACAAATCTCCCTAGAGTGTAGAAAGAAGCAGAAAGAACCATGAAAAGGGGTTTGGGCCACCCAGACAGTGCCTGCTGTCTGCCTCAGTTGTTGCTCCCATGCACAGATAAAAGCTGACAAAAGCAGTGAACAAGGGAGGGGATAAATGCAGGGAGTGAGGATACAGCTGTCAGTTTCCACTCTTGGAATTTTGAAAACCACTAAGAAATGGTGTGAGAAAGAGAAGAAAATGTGCACAGTCAGAAAACTGATGTGGGCTCCACAGTCACTGTTAAACAGCACCTGCCTTCCAAACATAGCAATAAAACTATTTAGGAAATTGCCCCAGGTGACGTTCAACTCTGACGGCTAAATTAACTGTGGAAATAAAAGTATATTAGTGATATTTGATCAAAACATCAGTTGCAAATGCATCTGTTTAGACTGCACGCTTATAAAGCTCTGTTCTGAAACCCAGTAAACTACAGAGGCAGTGACTAATACAACGCAATACAGCTAAGAAAGTGTAATTGTTTGACAAAAGTTTGGAAAATCACAAGAAGATTCAACTCCAAAGATATAATTAAATGTCTAACGCACAACTAACCAATTTGATATTATTAACTTTTTTTTATTATTATTGCTTTATTATTATTAAAAAATGTTTATCATTACTCTAATAGAGAGTTAAAAACATCAATATGGCTTTAGCACAATAACAAATGAAAGATAATTTAATTTCTATAATTTATTAAACAATGAATACAATTTTGATCATTTAGTAAACAATTTATGGTAACTTCATACTATCACACACTTGCAAACTGGTGTTTAAAAATGTATAGCTGTCTTTGTTTTGAGACGAGGTCTTTGAAAAAAAAAAAAAATGAAAACCCATTAAGTACTATTACAATCATCTAATAAATTGAGTCAATTATATTCCTAATTAATACTCACTCCAGAGTAGTGTGCCTTGTGGTTGTCTTATTATTTTATGTTTAATTGTTCTTGCAGTAGCCTACCTATTAACTTTCGTTCATATTTTTAAATAGAATAATCATGAAAAATGATTTCTATGCATGGAATTTATAGAATAGAGGGACATTGTCTCCATTGGAAGTGGAACTATTTTCCACAATCTTGCAGACAAAGTGCCCTTATCCAGGGCCAGAGAAATGTCACAAGGCCTCTGCGTCTCACAGGTGACTGCTGGATTCTTAACTGAAAGAGAGCCTTCAGTCTGCATGTTGTCCGTTTGATAATCCTCTGATACAGCCTCACTAAGCTCAATATCAGTTCATACTCAAACTGGGCAGTATGCCTGGGAAAATTGTCTCCTGAAGAAAGAGGCACTTGGCTGAGGTACGATACGGTTCCCCTTCCATTAAGCCTTTGAAACGTGCTTCATTTTCTTCACATTGTGCCTTTGCTGGATGTTTAATAATCGGCTTGTATTTAATACTTGTTAATGTGCTCAGCTTTGCAGTTAGATCTTAGTTGGTGCATCTGTAATGTGCCACTGTATGCACACTCCTGTGAAGCTTAACAAGAGATAAAACATCTAATTTGAATGAGGCTCCCCCACATCTTCTATGTCAATCAGTATCAATGTGTTTAATGACTCTTCAGCAATCTAGGGCAAAGATAAAAATGATAAATGAGTTATGTATATTTAGGTAGAACTGTCAGACACGTGAGCTTGGTCAAGGCCAATGCTGTCATGTCAAGTTGAGCCGTTTCCTAAACTGAGAAGAGGGTGGTAAAGAAGAAGGCCAATTGAGGACATAATAATATGTTTTTATTGATTACCATAAATTAATATTACAATATCTATTTCAAGCGGATGTTTTTTGATGCATCTTGTGATTTAAACTACAATATTGCTTCTGCACACGCCCACATGAAAAGAGCAGCTGCCATGTGTGTAAAAACTACAAAATAGCAAGCAGTTCTTGCTGGAAATAAGGAGTTTACATTTAAAACTGCCATTTTCTTCAGTTACGCACCAACAGTGCAAAGTTTTTGTCATCTACAGTGATGTATCAGGGCCTACGAAATTACTTACTAAAATGAATGCCAAAAAAATCTGAACAACTTGAGCCAAGAAATAGGCTAGTGTCCAAGAATGTAACATACCTTTTGTCTTTAAAGATAATCAGAGTCATGGGGTAGCTTGGATTATGGCAAAATGGGATTGATAATACTTTTAAAGTCATTACAGCTCTTCATCCTACTTCAGTCACTCAAGATTCAGAATCCTCACTGCTTAAATTAAATAGTCCATGCATGGAGAGTCTAATCTGATTATACTTTAATCTGATTACTCAAAATGATAATTAGTCACTGAGGTGTGTATGATTTGATGGAAAAGTGCTGGAATATTTCTAAAATTTAGAATATATTTATCTATTAAAAAGAAGGAAAAAAGTTAAAATACCAGCGCAATATTTATTTTGCTTATTTTGGATCTGGAGGTGGAACATTTGTAAGAGTAGCAGGTATGCAAGTCTTGGAGACAAAATATCAGACTGTCTTCTTTATGATCCCTACTGACATTTTCATCTCTTTCAACTCTCCATGTTTTGTGTTAATCTGCAACAACCACAATTTTCCAATTTTTTCATTGTGCATCATTAAATTCATTGTGCTTTTCTCTGTTTGAAAAGGGGGCAACAATCTGAAACCACAACCGTTCCGTCTAAACTGGGCCTGGATATCTCTAGAAAGGGAATATTACATTGTGGATGAGGATGCAAAGTTTCTGGAGGTCACCCTCAAACGCCGGGGGTACTTGGGAGAGACATCATTTGTCAGTAAGTATCCATCAATGTGATGGTGTTACCCTACAAGTCAAAATCTTTATCACCAGTTTTCTGTTACAAAATATTTGTTTAGGCCTATATGTTAAAATGACAGGACTTGTGCGGAGGTTTAACAAAATACAGCTCATTAAATATTGGAATCCTAATAAAAAACAAAACTGAACCTCCCTCGTTGTCATGTCTGTATATATTTAGACATAGTAAACAATGTTTATTTGCAGCTGTTATAAATTGGCCCCTCTGTGTTTGGTATTTTCACAGCTCTTTAACTATTACTTGCAATGTCTTAAATTCACAGCCTTTTATGGTTCCTTGAAGTATATACTTATAAAGTAGTCAGCAGATATCATAAACTGCTCACTCAGTTTGAGTAACTCAGAGTTATGTTTGCAGTTTAAGGTCTAAATGGTGTTTTCCATTTTAAAGGCATTGCCACCAAAGATGGTACAGCAAAACATGACAAAGACTTCCGTGGCAAAGCTCAGAAACAGGTCCAATTTAACCCTGGCCAGACATCCGCCACCTGGAGGGTGAAGATATTCACCGACCAAGAGTTTGAAACTTCAGAGATGTTCGAAATCCAGCTTTCAGATCCAGTGATGGCTGTTCTTGAATACCCTGATACAGCCACTGTGGAGATTGTAGATCCTGGTGATGGTAATTAAGCCGTGTTTAATGATTTCCTACTTTGTCAATGTACTATAAAACACATGTATTTGCACCACAATGATTTACTTTTAAGCACCGGAACTTCTCTCTTTTCAGAGTCCACAGTGTTCTTCCCTCAAGCAGAATATCGTATAGAAGAGGATATAGGAGAACTATTAGTCCCGGTGAGAAGATCAGGAGACGTCAGCCAAGATTTAATGGTTATTTGTTACACACAACAAGGTGAGCTCTACAGAATTATCACATAATTACCTAACGACAGGATTATTCAAATATTACCTATGACAACTTCAGCTGTACTTCTGGTGTATATTCTAACAATGTAGTATTTGAAAGTCTGTTCGTAAATAAAAAAGTAAATCTTTCTATACAGGCAGTGCAACCGGTACCACCCCCAGCACAGTGCTCTCCTATTCAGACTACATCACAAGACCAGAGGACCACACCAGCGTCCTGCGTTTTGATAAGGATGAGCGGGAGAAGTCATGTCGCATCATAATCATTGATGACTCCCTCTTTGAGGAAGAGGAGAACTTCAACGTGTCCCTCAGTATGCCGATGGGTGGCCAAGTAGGAGCCAAGTTCCCCAGTGCCAAAGTGGTAATCTTGGCTGATAGTGATGATGGTGAGTTGGCTAGAACTATATAAATAATTTTATTCAATTTAAAATAAAAGTTTTCCAGTTTTATGTATTTTAAAATACAAGTCTTCAGTGTCACATGATCCTTTCTAGTTGGTGCTCAGTTTAGAGCCCTGCACGGGCCTCAAATTTAGGCCCTAGCCCGCCCTTGCCCGAGACACTCAGGCCCTAGCCCGGCCCGTGTCCGACAGCTTATCAGAATTACCGACCCGAGGCCATCTATTTTTTTTTTTAAACGGCTCATGTTTCAGCTATTAAAATAGTTCAGTTTTGTATGTAATGGCAAAGTGATTATATTTCGTTTCGTTTTTTTTATTAAGTTAATTTAGAAAAAAGTTTGGAGCATTTCTGTTCGTTAAATAAGTTTTTTCTTTCTTAAAGTAACAACCAAGCGGCCAGCGGCATACCGGCAGGCTGATCATAGCTTATGTTTGATCAATTTAGCCTTCTCAAATCATCAAGACTTGCCTAAAATAAAATATATAAATATATAGATCACAGACATGATAAATATATCTATAGAAAACTTTAAACGACTACGTAACGAAATAAATCAAATCAAAAACAAAAAGTTTTTCATTAAAATCATAATCTGTGATGCACTTCTCTCTATAGCCGCGTCTAATGAGGACATAGCGAATCAGGATCATCATCTTCATCTTTGCGACACTGACACAGAAAACACTAGTGTATTAGTAAATAATTAAAATATCTCCTTACTATTTCGCCCGGACACATTCATGGTAATTACTTTTGCTGGGGCTTTGCGGCAAGCTTTAGTCTATTGCGTGCATTTGAATGCAGAACCCTTGAGCTGCACAGACTCTTAACACTGTCGAGCCGCTCTCAGTCATGGCAGCACTGACTCGTGTTGTTTCTACCAGAGCGGAATTTTTTTTTCATCACTAATTGATGGATGTCTAAAATATAAAAATAAGGAGAAGCGTAAAACAGGCCCAAGGCTCGGCCCGCGTCTGAACTATGACGTGAAAATTGGCCGGAAGCCCAGTCCTAGAAGCATAAAAAAATCGGGGCCCGACCCAAATGCAGGGCTCTAGCTCAGTTATTACTTATCACAGTTGAAAATGGTTGCCCTGCTCAATATTTTTATGGGAACCTTTTTTTTCCAGGATTCGTTGATAAATAGACATTTTAAAAAGAACAGCATTTATTGGTATATATTTAATATATTTATAGACACTGGTGTATTTGGGACTGAGCCTACTGTATATACATTTAAGAGTGCAAGCCAGACTAACTATATTCTGTGCATTTTATTTTTCTAAACCACAAAGTGCTTTCATGATTGATATATGAGTGTAAAAACAGCATACTCATCCTCTAAGACACAATACCGTCTCCTCAATGTGCTGTGGTTATATTGACATTACCTGTTTCTTTATAGTTGCTCTATTATTACACATGCTCTGAAACCATAGGTAGCCACAGAACAATCGATCTTTACTTTGTGGTCATACCACAGTTGTACTTGGCAGCATGGTAACACGATAACCCAAAACAAGTTGAAAGAGCACAATCGAGGCCCCTATGACCTTTGTAACGACCCATACATCTCAGCAAGGGACCCGAAAGAGCTTTGTGAACACCCTGTCCATGCAGGATTTAGGGTTCATATGCATTACTCAAAGGAAACACAGTCCAAACAAGTCATTATTTAATTCAGTACGTTCAAAGATTAGTTAAGGAATTCACCATTCAAAGCATAGCCTTTTTATCTTTTCATTTTTAACAAATCCTCAGTGTTTTCTTCTCTCATAAAAACAGTCTAATAGTTGCAAACAGCACCATCAATAACATTCCCATCCTCCACAATTTGGGAAATTACCCTAAAAGATATGTATGTGTAAATAATGTATGTACATGCCTAGACTAAAGAAGTGAAGATTAATGTGCATATTGTAGTAGTTCAGCGTCTTGGTGGGTCTGGAAGGGCCTGGTAGTATATTTGTGTCTATTTGTAGGGGGGATGGGGACTTTGTTGGATAGACTTGTGGTTTGGATGCCAGCCAGAGTTGGAATCTTTTTGTTTTGTCTCTGACTTGTTGTCTATGGAGGTGTCACTACTCTCTTTTTCTTTGTATGACCCCTCAAACTTACGGCCTCTTCCCCCACCCTGGAAAGCCCTCTCCCCTCTGCATTAATTTATTATGAGCTGATGCTTATATCGCTCTGGGAGCCTCTCAGACCTCCCAAACACACACACACAAACATAGACACTCACCCAAGTGCATCTTGACTGGAGTAGACTCAACCGTCTGGTTTCATCACTCAGACAGGACGTTGGAAATAATGGTAGGTTTCCTGTGCTGTCATGGGGGTGATGGCAGATCCAGATCTTTGTCTGAAGCACTAATGGGTCAAAACATCTCTGTGAAAGATGAAACACAACTTAACAATTTTGAGAACAATGGCTTTAAATGTAATGTTAGCTGCTGGAAAGGGCACCTCTCTCGGCTTCTGTTTTACTAAAGGTACTGCAGGGTCCAAAAGTCTGAGACCACATTGAAAATCTTGGACTCCAGATCTTATTTAAACTTGGAAAATAACAGAGTTTAAAATGGAAAAAAATGCTTATTAATAAAATGAGAGGAAGTTGACTGATCTTCCCTCTCGGTACAGAGCCATCTTTCTATTTTGGAGAGACCGAACACGCGGTAGATGAGAGTGATGGTTATGTGGAGGTGAAAGTGTGGAGAACCGGAACTGACCTTTCAAAGACAGCTACCGTCACGGTCCGTTCCAGAAAGAGTGACCCTGTTTCAGCAGAAGGTAAAGAGTGTCAGTCAAAAACAACAGTTGCTGATATATGATATCTTACCTAATAAAAAAAGGCAAAAAATAACTCCCTTCTTCTCTTCCTCCCAGCGGGTCTAGATTATGTGGGAATCAGCCGTAACTTGGACTTTGCTCCAGGTGTGACCATGCAAACGTTTCGTGTGACTATTCTCGATGATCTTGGCCAGCCAGAGCTGGAGGGACCAGAGACGTTTGAGTTGGTGCTACGTATGCCCATGAACGCAGTCCTTGGAGAACCTAGCAAAACTGTCATCACCATCAATGACACTGTCACTGACTGTGAGTAAAGGAAAACAAATTAATAAATAATTACAACCATTTTTTTGTTTGTTTGTTTCAGAAGACATCAAACTGAGGATAAAATGTGTATTAGTGGTGCCAGTCAAAAATTCTAAATACAGTCATGTTTGTTGAGTGATACTGGTTATTTACTAAACGCTGGATTTTTCTGCAGTGCCCAAAGTCCAGTTTAGAGAGACGGAGTACGAGGTAGATGAGGCTGATGGAGAGGTGAAGGTAATGTTGTACCGCAGTGGCGACATCAGTCAGAGGTCCACAGTCCGCTGTTACACTCGCCAGGGATCTGCCCAGGTAATGATGGACTATGATGAACGACCCAATACTGACGCGTCTATCATCGTGTTCCTACCAGGTCCGTTTATTGTTTCAGCCTGTTCCTTATCCAGCCATTCATCCACCTAGAATTTCATGATTTGCTCATTTTTTGTATCTGCATGTTTACAGGAGAGATTGAAAAGCCATGTGTAGTGACTTTAGTGGATGACACGATTCATGAAGAGGATGAGGAGTTCCGCTTTGTTTTGGGCACACCTAAGAGCAAATCACCATATGGAGCTGCTGTAGGAGAACAAAAAGAAGCTCTGGTCACCATCACCGACCATAAAGATAGTAAATATTATTTTTATCCTTATTCTTGACAAATATCTGCATAAAGGTCTTGATGAACTTCTCTCACAGCAAACAAAACTCATGTTCCACTGCAGAGTCCATAATCAGGTTTGCTGAGATCAAATACAGTGTTAGAGAGCCACAACTTCCTGGAGAGATTGCTGTAGTGAATATTCCTGTCCTGCGTCAGGGTGACACCTCCAAGGTCTCTGTGGTGAGAATTCACACCAAGGACGGCTCTGCGACTTCAGGAGAGGACTACAATCCCCTTTCTCAAGGTCAGCAGATGACCCGTTAAGGCTACGAAATATAAATTCCATAAGATGCCATACTACAATCAGAAATTATTTTACCATGGTCAACAAAACATGCAACATCTTGCTCAAAAGGAGTGGAGAATTTACACAGTCACAGATACGCAGAATGGTTATCTAATTCCTTTCTATATATCTTTGTTTGCATGACCTTACAGATGTGGAGTTTAAAGAGGGTGAGACAGAGCATGTGGTGAAGATCCAGGTTCTTTATGATGGACAAAGAGAGATTCGTGAGGCTTTCACAGTTCACATGAAGCCTGACGAGTATATGGTGGCTGAGACACAGGTCAGAGACCATCATCTCTAAAAATACCCCCAGAGATGACACATCGCACAGAAACACGCTAACGTGACTCTCTTGCTAAAATAGCCACGCAGCAGCTGCCTCTGTCAGCAGGAGCCATTCGCTGTCTCCAGTCTCTTTCAGAGGAGTCTGTATGATGTAAATGGGCCTCAATAGACACATTGACCTGTAAACGGAGTTATCCACTGAACATGTACAAAACCCGTTACAGTCAAGGCCATAGAGCCATTTTGTTGGGCTTTTTGCTATCTTATTGACAGTGAGAGTCTGAGAAATTGCATGAAATTAAATTGAGAAGAGTTCTTGGACTTGGGTCGCCTACACATAAACGTCACACATTCAGTCTCTGACTGAACATTTAAAATGTCTTCGGAGCTTTACAACTTATACCACTATATTGAACTTTTTAAGATTTTAGGAAGTTTGTAAAACTGTTTCAAAGTAGCATTCTTGACAAAAATTAAAGAAGTATCATATGTCAAGAACATATTATAACATATTCTAAGAACATGACAGGCTTTGGTGTTATTTCACTGTATGGCAGTTGTTGCTGAAGACGTGCTGCATGATCAACTCATTGAAAAACAATATAAAGGCCATATTTTTAATTGCTAGCAGAGTATAGCAACAATCATAAAAAGCATATACACTATTTTTGTCATGACAGGCTTGACAGGAGTTTAGCATTCACCATCTTGTTTTTTAATGTGCTGTGCGTTTCAATTAATTATTTTTTAAAGAGCCCGTCTCAAGCTCTTGCATTCATTTAGCTCTCTGTTTACATTATCAATGTCCCTTCAGTGCACTCATGCACATCGAGTTAATAGTAATATGCATTGTATTCAATGATGCAATGCTTAAATGTGTTAAACAACCCAATACATTCATTAAAAAATATTACATTTAGATATTTAAGACATAACATCAACTTTACTTTAAAACAATATTTTGTATGATTTATAAAACAAATACATTTTTGTCTTTAGAAAAATAGAAGTTAAGAATACAAAATATTCTTACATTTTGTTAAGAATATTTTTTTTCTTAAGAATGTTTTGTGAAACCAACCTCTGAATTAAAATTACCAACATTTTGTCATAAACATGTCAACTTAGTCCTTACTTGGAAAAAAAGGTTTACAGTTAGTTTATGTTCTTGTACGATTGACATACTCTGATTTTCCTAAAATTATATTGGTTGCCTAAATAGTTGTATTTTCCTCTCTTAATTTTTGTAGATGAATAAGGCTATTGTGTACATCGAAGAGATGAACAGCGTGGCTGATGTCACATTCCCAGCAGTGCCTCAGGTGGTGTCCTTGCTGCTGTATGATGATACAATTAGGGTCAAGGACAATCCCCACCCTCCAACCGGCTATCCTGTTGTGTGTGTTACGGTGAGGGACACCAGAGATGTCACTTAAATCCAATTAATCACTGTCCTTTTCATATATGTTTTTAATGAATGAATTAATTGTATTTTTTTGTACATTTACCATATAAAAAAAAAGAAAATATTGGCGTGTACAAAAAGTTTTGACATTTTGAAAATGGAGAAGGTGAATTGACCCCATCACTTAAAAAAAGTCTCAGTGACCAATAATTGAATGTTGTCATTCAAGATTATGAGTGGGTATAATAAATCTGCAGTTTTAGTCTCTCATTATTCCAAAAAAATAAAAAATAAATCAGTAATTCTGATATTTTCTTGTCCATATTCTATCAGGCCTGCAACCCCAAATACTTTGACTTTGACAAGACTGGCTCCATTTGCTCAGTGGAGAACATCAATGACACAATGACTCAGTACCGATGGATGGTTAGTGCCCCTAGCGGACCCGATGGAGTCACCAGCCCCATACGAGAAGTGGACACCAACACCTTCTTCACTAACACCAAGTCCATCACATTGGATTCCATCTACTTCCAGGCTGGTTCCCGCGTGCAGTGTGCCGCCCGAGCATTCAATGCCAATGGAGACGCTGGGCTTGAGCTCAGTTCCCCTATTGTGGTCATCAGCCGAGAGGAGGGTGAGGCTCTTTGTTCTCAATTCTTTAAGAATTACTAATTCAACAAAGCACAGGCTTTTGTTTTTGTTTGTTTTACTGTTTTCTTGGGCACTCTAGGAAATTAATAATATTAAAAGTAATTAATTTGTCTGCCATCTTTAGGCCTGTGTCAGCCTCGTATACCTGGCACAGTTGGTGCTGAACCATTCTCAGCTAAAATCCGTTACACCGGCCCGGATGACCCTGACTACCCCAATTTTATCAAACTCACTGTTACTATGCCTCACATGGATGGTAAGTGACCACCTCCATCACAAACAATGCACTGTTATGGAAGTAAATGTCAAAGAAAATGTCTAAAAAGTCCAGGATATTAAACTCCACACTTTTTCCTTAGGCATGCTGCCCGTTATCTCCACACGTCCCCTTTCAAACTTTGAGCTAACTCTTAGTCCAGATGGCACACGAGTAGGTAACCACCGCTGCTCTAACCTCTTGGATTTCAACGAGATCCAAACAGCACATGGTTTCATCACTGATGCCACAAAGAACCCAGACATTATTGGCGAGACTTTACCGTACCAGTACAGCGTGGCCATGCGTAGCACTAATTCCCTTCGATTCTACCGCAATCTTAACCAGGAGGCATGCCTGTGGGAGTTCAATAGCTACTACGACATGTCAGAGCTGCTGAATGACTGTGGAGGATCCATTGGCACAGATGGACAGGTAAGGATTTCAAAAATGTGTGTCATTCAAAGCTATATTATTAATATTGATGTTGAATAAATATTTTGAGCCACGGTAATCTGTAAGGTAAGGTAACATCACCAAAAAAAAAAAATACTGTTTTGGGTCTGTAAGACTTTTTAATGCTTCTGGAATAAGTCTCTTATGCTGGATTTATTTAATTAAAAATTCAGAAAAAACACTAATACTGTGCATTTTTTTTTACAATATAAAATATCCTAAAATATATATACAATTTTCTATTCTAATAATATATACTTTAAAATGTGAAAAGCAAAGTTGAATTTTCAGCAGCCATTCCTTCAGTCTTCAGTGTCACAATGATCCGTCAGAAATCATGCTGCCCAGAAACATTTCTTATTATTAACACTGTAAATAATTGTGCTGTTTAATTTTTGTGTACAAACAGTTTCCTTTTTTATCAGGATTGCCAAGAGAAGAGCATTTATTTGAACATTTGTAACATTATAAGTGTCTTTCCTGTCACCTTTACACAATTTAATGCATCCTTGCTGAATATATATTTTTTATATTTATATGTAGAATTATTTTATATGTTAAATACTTGTATTTTTTATGATTAAGCTGCTTGTCAAAATGATTAGCATTTGGTCCGTCTAAATGAGTCGCATCTTATCAAAGAAACAAATATTTAAACATAAATAAATTATATATATATATAAAAGTAAATAAAATATTTTGTCAGGAACTACAGTTTGTTATAGAAAAAATAGATATCTGCAAATTTCATCATATACATCTTCATATAGAGACTGAAAAGTCCTAAGAGTATTTGAAAATGTATTTCCAGCTTCAACACGCAAAAACAGCTCTAGACTCAGAAAGTTCTTGAACATTTTATACATGATTTTTTAATGCGTTTTCCTATGTTCCTGTGTCTGTAGGTGTTGAATCTTGTTCAGTCCTATGTAACCCTGCGGGTGCCTCTGTATGTGTCCTATGTCTTCCACTCTCCCGTTGCGGTTGGTGGCTGGCAACATTTTGACCTACGGTCTGAGCTGCGGCTCACCTTTGTGTATGACACTGCCATCTTATGGCAAGATGGTATTGGAAGCCCACCAGAGGCTGAGCTGCAAGGTAATACTTTAACTACACGTGATGCATCATAAACTCAAAGAAATTCAAACGGTGAAATTAAATAGACATGAGTTTAAATTAATGCAGGTTTTAAAACATCAGTATATATCAGTCTTTTTCTCCACCTAAAACTTCAATGCAAATCACTATAACCTGTCTGAAGTTGTTATTTGTGCTTTTATTTTATAGGTGCCATGTATCCCACCAGCATGAGAATAAATGATGAAGGCCGTCTTGTTGTCAATTTCAAGACTGAGGCTCGATTCAGGGGACAGTTTGTCATGTCTCACCCAGGTAACCCAAAATATACAGACACAGATGCAGATGAACACAGACACACACTCACACCAGTTGACAAGTTCTCACTGTGCTGTCAAGCTCTGTCCCAAAGAGAAAATCTATAAACTACAGTACCATGGTCCCCCTTCTGACAGTAAACGTCCTACTGCCCTCTACTGGTGGTGACATTATATTAAACAAACTTTTGTTTTCCATTCCTACATCTCACTTAACGGGTAATAAAAATAAGAAATGAAAACAAACAATTTGGAGACTTTGTGCTGTGGATGGCCAAGACAATTCTGATGACATGTTTCATTGTTTTTTTACAGTCAAAAACATGTTTACTATCGAGTAACCGCATCTCGTGACAAACAGGCGCATTGTTAGCATTGTTGTTAAGCTAATGATACATTTTATGGCCTGTTTGTAACATATTTTTTTAATTACCTTTTACTAACGCAGTGGACACCATGTAGGTCTTTAAAATGATAAATGACCTCTGTCTCAGTTATTTCTCGAGACTGAGCTCTACTCACTTCGCTTGTAACGTTAAATGTAAACATGATTAACGTTAGTTTACACCGGATTTGTTTTGGCGCACTTTTGTCGCCATGAATGGAAATACTGTCTCAAAATTACCTTATTGCATGCATTTCACACCTGTGTCCTCGTGTCTTTCAAACTACAAAATAGATGGTAAATTCATCCTTATCAGTGCAAACTGATGTATCCGTATTCATTTTCCTTGTTATATCTCTTGTCAGCTTCACGCGGAGGTAACTCTATCGATGCTTGGCTTCTGATTGATCGATCAGTACACTGGCAAAAATGTCTATCTTGTTGTTATTACTTATTGTACTTATTTTTATTGATAAAATAAACTACACAATTTCTAAACCATAGTAATAATACATTTGATAATTTTCTAAATAATGCAAATGTTTTCAAATATTATTTTAGATAAATATGACTAAAATAATTAATGCTCTTAAGTCATGTTTATTTGTAATTTTAAATGTCTGGAATTTGTATTGGCTTTCAGGAACCACTTTGTCCTCCATGGTAATGTCAGCGGACCACTCTGGACTCACATTCACTCTCTCCCTGATCAGAACTGAGCCCACTTACAACCAGCCCATGCAACAATGGAGCTTCGTTTCTGACTTTGCTGTAAGTTCAAGTCCAGTTTTCTACCTTTTGTTTATTTTAGATACTGTCAGTCATAGTATTCATACAGTAAATGCAGGCTATAGATTGTATGAATATTAAAAAAGGTAAACTGATCATATGTGTGTGTAGGTGAGGGACTATTCCGGCACCTATACTGTGAAGCTGATTTCATGCATTGCTTCACCTAACGGAGAGTTTAGCATACCCCCTGTGTGTCACCCGAGGGAGCCCCTCACCTTCGACATGGACATCCGCTTCCAACAGGTTGGTTTCTCTTTTTCATTCTGACTTGGTTTGATCATTGATTCAACTATACAGGTACATCTTAAAAAAAAATTGAATAAAAAAAATTGAAAACAATGTTTTTTTTTGTTTTAATTTTGATCATTAGAGCTTACAGCTAATGAAAGTCAAAAATCAATATCTCAAAATATTAGAATTTTTACATTTGAGTTTCTATAATTGACCATCCATACAGTATAAATTGTGGGTGTCTCCACAAAGAGGGTAAGTCACAGAGGGTCATTACTGAAAAGGGTTGGCTGTTCAATGAGTGCTGTATCAAGGCATATTAAATGCAAACTTGACTGGAAGGAAGAAATTGGGTAGGAAAATGTGCACAAGCGACAGGGATGACCGCAAGCTTGAGAATACTGTCAAGCAAAGCCGATTAAAACACTTGGGAGAGCTTCACAAGGAGTGAACTGAAGCTGGAGGGCATCAAGAGTCACCATGCTCAGACATCTTTAGGAAAAGGGCTACCAAGCCACTTCTGAAACAGAAACATCATCAGAAGCATCTTACCTGGGCTAAGGAGAAAAATAACCGGACTGTTGCTCAGTGGTCCAAAGTCCTCTTTTCAGATGAAAGAAAATTCTGCATTTAATTTGGAAATCAAGGTCCCAGAGTCTGGAGGAAGTGTGGAGAGGCACAGAATCCATGTTGCTTGAAGTCCAGTGTGAAGTTTCCACAGTCAGTGATGATTTGGGCTGCCATGTCATCTGCTGTTGTTGGTCCACTGTGTTTTCTGAAGTCCAGTCAACGCAGCCATCTACCAGGAAATTTTACAGCACTTGATGAGTCCTTCTGCTGACAAGCTTTATGGAGATGCATGATTTCATTTTCCACCACTTTTTGCCAAAGGTACAAAAGCCATGGTGTTCAGCCATGGTGTGGCAAACTCGCCTGATTGTGGTATAGAGCAGTGCAAGGTGGCCCGCGCCAAAACTGGCCCGCAGCAGCAATCATTTCCCTAGCCAGAGATTAGATAGCGGCTGTAGATATGTCATGATAGAACAGTTACTCACAATCAGAGTATGAGCGGTGTGACAATGAATGAGAGAGATTTTTGTGTGGACCGTCGCGAGAGAAACCGCTCCATCCCTTCAGATGACCTGAAGGCCGCTATCAAAGCAACCTGGGCTTCCATTACACCTGAGCAGTGCCACAGGCTGATTGCCTCCATGCCACGCCGCATTGATGCAGTAATTGCATTGTAATTGCCCCTGATATTGAACTGCTCTGTGTATCACTCAGACCTCATTATTTACCAAGAGAGTTTGGTTGTGTCATCATATTATGTGCAGTGTACATCCCACCTAGCGGTAATGCAGGTAAAGCTGCAGCGTGTATCGCTGAGTGTGCACATGAGCAGATTCAGCGCTCACCTGGAGCCCCTATTTTCTTTCTGGGTGATTTTAATCATTGTAAGTTAGAAACTGTGTTAGCGGGCTTTGAACAATATGTGCGCTGTGACACCAGGAAAACAATCATTTTGCACAAATGTTATGGCAATATCAAAAATGCATATGCAGCTAAGTCAAAGCCCCTCTGTCCAACTCGGATCATAATGTAGTACATCTGATTCCTTCTTATAAATCCGTTTTTAAGACATGTAAACCAGAGCACAAAATGGTTAATGTATGGACAGAGGATTCTATGGAAACACTTAAGGGCTGCTTTTTGTGCACAGATTGGTCCATATTTCACCAGTTAGAGCTTGATGAGGCCACTGACACAATAAGTGATTATATCAACTTTTGTGTAGATAACGTGGTAGAAAAAAAGGATGTTGTTGTATATCCTAACAACAAGCCCTATATAACAAAGGACATTAAAAAGTGCATAAATAATAAAAAGCTGGCATTTAGGAATAGGGATAAGGTAGGACTATTAGCGGCACAGAAATAATTAAAATATAATTTGAAAAAAGCAAAGGAACAGCATAGGCAAACTATGGAACACAGTTTGTATACTTCTAACACAAGAACACTTTGGGAAACAATGAAATTGGTCACCAATATGAACCCTGCTAAGAAACATATTACAACATTGGACAATCTACAAAGAGCAAATGAGCTAAATGATTTATATTTGAGATTTGGGGCACAAAATGATTTAGAGGAATGTCATAGCATATTGCAATCACTGTCTGATACCAAAGACATCTCTTGGGTGGAAGTAGGCCCACGTGATGTGCAGCACCTTTTTAGGTGCTTGCACACCAATAAGGCTACTGGCCCAGATGGGTTACCAGCTTTTTTGTTAAAAAACTGTGCTGAAGAGCTTGCTATAGCATGGTGTCCCATATTTCAGTGATCGCTTGATACCCACACTGTGCCAGCTCTGTGGAAAAAGTCCTACATAACACCAATCCCTAAAAAAACTGGTGCTAGAGAAAATAATGATCTTCGTCCTGTGGATTTGACTTCAAATGTCATGAAGTGCTTTGAGAAATTGTAATTTCATTGCTGGAAAAAGAAGTAGAGCCACTACTAGACACCAGTCAGTTTGCCTATAAGCAGAACAGGAGTACTGAGGATGCTGCTCTTAGCATTGTTCATCTTGTGTCTAAGCATCTTGAGAATACTAAAGCCTATGCTCGTATTGTATTTGTTGATTTTAGTTCAGCATTTAATTCAGTGCAGACACATTTGCTTTTAGAGAAGTTGCACAGCATGGGTGTTAGTACTCTTTTAATCAAATGGTTTATCATTTTTTTAAGTAATAGAACTCAGCAGGTCAGGGTCAATGGGACACTTTCTGAGGTCAGATATAGTAACACAGGAGTGCCACAAGCTTGTGTTTCATCGCCTGTGCTTTTTACTGTGTATACAAATGATTGCAGGAGCACATATACTAATAATGATATCATGAAATATGCTGATGGCACTGTCATTTTAAGTCTCTTACATAAAGACATGGACTTATCATCTTGCCACAGTGAAATAGAAACTTCCATTCAGTGGTGTGACAAGAACTGTCTTGTTCTAAATGTGAAAAAGACCAAGAAATGGTCCCTGACCAAGAAGTGTATCTGAACATAAGCCTGTGATAGCAGCACAGTGATACAGTAAGTGACATCTTACAGATACTTGGGGTTTTATATGGACAGTGTTCTTTGTTGGAAGACACATATTGATAGTCTGTGCACACGAATACAACAGAGGCTCTATTTTTTAAGAAGGCTTAGACTGTGTGAGGTGGGTATATATCTTGCTTGTTTTTTTACCAAGCCATGTTTGTAAGTCTCATTCGCTATGGAATTACAGTCTGGTTTGGAAACTTGTCTGTTCAACTGAAAAAAAATTGGTTCATATCCACAAAACAGCCATGCAAATCATAGGAATAAAACAATATGAGCCTATACAGACTTTATATGAACAGGCAGTGATGAGAAGGGCAATAAATATTAGCGCTGATCCCGATCATCCTCTTTTTAGTGAATACCAGTTGCTGCCATCAGGAAAGAGACTGAGAATGCCAATGTGTCAAACTAATAGACTGAAGCTTTCATTTGTTCCTGCCTCAATACAACTATTGAATTCTAATAAGAACAATGCACCTATGGCACATTAGCACTTTACTGTGTTTTGCATTTATTTATATTACACATTGTTGTATTTTAATTTATGTTCTTAATTGTTTTATTTAATCTGTTTTGTCTATTTTTATTGTATGTATTATTGTTTAGAGCAACGTTGTAGCACTTTGCCTGAGACAAATTTCTTTCGGGGACAAATAAAGTTGTATCTTTTTTTTTAATTCATGCAAAAGGAGGCCCAACCAAGTATTGAGTGCATAGAAATGAACATACTTATCAGAAGCCTGACATTTATGTTTAAAATATCCTTTTTTATTGATCTTATGTAATATTCTAAATCCGATACACTGAATTTTGGGTTTTAATTATCTGTAAGCCATAATCATCAAAATTTCAAGAAATAAAGGCTTGAAATATTTCACTCTATGTGTAATGAATCTATATAATATATGGGTTTCACTTTCTGAAATGAGTGACAAAAATTATTGACCTTTTTCATTATATTCTAATTTTTTGAGATGTACCTGTATACTTACTATACGGTTAGAGCGTGTTCATCTAATTACCAGTCACAATGAATATTTAAGCATGATTCTTATTTTTTTGTGCTGTTTCTCAGGTGAGTGACCCTGTAGCAGCAGAGTTCAGTTTGAACACACAGATGTTCCTGCTGTCAAAGAAAGAGATGTGGCTGTCTGATGGCTCCATGGGCTTTGGAGAGGGCACAGACACCGCCTTCATGGAAGGTACTAGAATCCAAGAGCGATACAATATGCTTATTTGAATATTAGTTTAGGTGAAAATAGTTGAACTACTAATTCATTCAGTTCCTGCCTTGAGAGTGAAACTTCATTCTGATTGGTTCCCCTGTAGATTCGAACATCTATGGTCGAGTAATGGTGGATCCAGTGCAGAACCTGGGCGACTCTTTCTCCTGCAGCATAGAAAAAGTGTTCCTTTGTACTGGCACAGACGGCTACGTGCCAAAGTACAACCCTACTAATAAAGAGTATGGATGCCTGGCTGACGCTCAATCCTTGCTGTATAGACTCAAGATCATTGTATGTAATTTATTTTAACCTCATATATTCTTGCTTTACTGTACCTTTCATACAAATGTTAACTGTGATTGTAAATCTTACCACTATTTGAATCTTTATTTGATTAGAAAAATATCAAAATGTCAATGACATAAGAGTGTCAATGACAAAAGTTCAAAGTTTTTATAAATGCAGTTTAAAAGAATCAAAATCATGTGGTTTCACTTCTATACTGTTTTTTAAAGTTTAAAATGTGTCTAAGAATGCTATGTGGTTTAAAAAAAGGTGAAAATATATATTTTTTAAGTATTTTTTAGGGAGCCACATGACATTTTACAGTCTAAACTAAACCTGCCTTGTCATAAAGAGGTCAGATTATATTTCATATTGATTCTGTATTTTAGCCACACCAACATAACGTTGATTTGGCACAGTTTTTTTTTCAAATATTAATACAAAATTGTGAAGTTTAGTAACTATACACCCCCTCCAATAGATAGTAAAATATCATTGAATAACAAAGATTTTGAAGAATGTTGTTTTAAGCCTTTTTTGTTGTTGTTCTTAAGCAAGGTGATAAAACTGTATTAGAACTGTTTTATCACCTTGACATTTTTTAATTTTATGTCCCCCCAAAATATCAATGTATGTAACTGCATGTTAATTGAATATCTTTCTTGTGTTCACTGAATGTATGAACTTGTTGGTCTTTGAACTTTAGGACAAAGCACAGCCAGAAACTCAAGCCACCACTTTTGGAAATGTCAATTTCGATGCCAGCCTTGCTGTGGATACCCCTGGAGCCCTGCCTTTGGTCCGACAACCTGGATCAGATGGTTTCACCCTGTCATCATCTCCACTCTTCCAGGTCAGAGACTCGCCGTGTTTTATTACCATAGTAAAACCCAATTTTGAACCAGAATCTTGAGCATTCTTTCATGTTTGATTAATCAGGTTACTGCTGGCCGTGAATGGTTCATCCACACCATCTACACACTCCGTTCTAAAGAGAACGCCAGCCGTGGTAAAAGGAGCCTTGAGTACCACCACGCTATATCCTCCATTGCTGACTCTGGCACCCAATCCCGAAGTCGACGTGCAGTACCCGACCCAGATGCTTTCGAGATCGGTGCTGAGAATAATCTAGGAACCAACATTCAGCACATTGCCCTGGATCGCTCAAACCGACTACGGGTGAGTCAGCCATGGGGTCGGGAAACCTACCTGGAGCGCCCTCTGGTGGAAGGGATCCTGGGTAAAGGGCCTAGTTCCGATTCCTCTCTTCCCGCTGGCATGTCCACATTGCTGGGGGTGGCTGGGCTCATCCTGCTAGTATGCCTGGTTGTAGTTCTGGTGGTTCTCTTGATGCGACGCAAGAGGAAAGAGAAAACGTACCCACCTTATTCCACTTCATCCTGCACAGCTTACAACAAGGAGCCCATGAGACACAATGTGGACAGCTCTGAGGTTTAAACAGCCCCTGTTCCCTGTTCATTAAGACATGCCAAAACTAACTCTCACTATGGTGCTCTTCTTCTCAAGAAGCAGCTGAAGTGGAGTAGATTCTGAGATCTAAAGCCTCAGTTCAAATGACAACATCCAATATGTGGCTCTTTTGGAGGTTTCCACAGCTTCAATGAAGACATCTTGACTCCAAGACTCTTCATATTACTTGGTCAAACAAAAGGAAGTTGCTTTTTGCCTTTTTCTTAAGATTAAGTTTGAGCTTCATAGTACTAATGTTATTTTAGCTTGCTTCCATCGGTAGATCTGTGAACCAGAATTGGCAATAGTGAACCTGCTCAGACAAACAGAGCAAATCTGTGCTTCAGCTTGTGTCAAACTCGAATTGAGTTATAGATAAATCAGTCATTTATTATAGATAAATCAACTTATTTTTTCCCCAAGTTCAAAAAAGTTCCATTGTAAACCAGAATAAAAGGTAAAATTACTTTGGCATGAATGCATACGTTGGGCATCAAAAGCCTTATTCAACTACCCAGGCAATTTAAACTTGTTCAAGATCATTGGGCATTTTTTTTTCCCAAAGTCTTCAAATTTTCATTACAGTTCTTCTTCTGAGTGTGTGTGTTAGATTTAAGCAAATTGAAAGATGCAAGAACTGGCTTCTTCGAACACTGTTGTAATAAATGTATCTTTTGTTATATGTTCCATGACATGAAATGCTGTGCGCAAGAGCACAGGTCAGCGTTCCCACATGACCGATATGTTGCTATGCAAAGGGAGCGTGATGTTTAATATTATTAATTTAAGTTCGTAACCATTCAGAATGTACTTATTTTTGCTTTTTCAGGATG
Source organism: Ptychobarbus kaznakovi (assembly GCA_027422405.1). Lineage (NCBI taxonomy): Eukaryota > Metazoa > Chordata > Actinopteri > Cypriniformes > Cyprinidae > Ptychobarbus > Ptychobarbus kaznakovi. The sequence goes on from CM049799.1 coordinate 11,602,664, forward strand.
TTAAAATGTGGTTCAGAATTACACAATAATTCTGTGTGTACACAGCTGCCTGTTACATATCTGGTGCTAAAAGGAGAGACTGGTGTAGTCAAAAAAAACTGAAAACGTGTGAATCACGTACATATATTCATTTAAAAACCATTACAGATTTACAAAAGTAAAGCAAATAATGCTGAATATGCAAATTATAATTTCAAACTGTTGCTTGGGTTTTTATTTTAATTTTGTGGTTTCCCAATAGATTTTTATTTCAATTTATTGTTTAATGTTGGTTATTGCTCAGTGTATTAAAATTGAATTGTCAGAAACAAACCAATATTTTTTCCACCAATATTTTGTAATCTATATCTCACCCTGTATTATAATGATGACTTAATATCAAATAACTCCAGGACACAAGTTTTAAACCCAACAGATTTAAAGAAGTCTGTGTCAGCGAATACACCATTAGCTTTGTGTTTGAAAACAGACGTTTTATTAACTATATGTTTTAAAAAAAAATTGCTGATGAAAAGAATGATGTTAAGATACTTGGATCCTTGTTTCATTATAAAGTGCCTTTTAAGATAAATACCTACTTCTATACCCTATGACGAGTTGAATTTCTATCATTTCAGCTGTCATAAGATAAATCAAATGTGCATGATATGATATGAATATGTAACATGTTCCAGGCAGTAAGGAGTAAACTACTGATAAATTCCAAGTTCAAACTGCATTGAATAAGGTGTGATTGCAGTTGAGGCTCTCTTACATACCTATCTATCAGGAGTCAGGACACCATATATGATTTAAAGGGATAGTTCACCTCTCGTGAATGTGAAGAGAAGGAATTGTTGAATTAAGTCATTATTTGCGTTTCTTTGCACACAAAAATTACAGTTGAACCACTGATGTCACATGGACTATTTTAAACAATGTCCTTACTACCTTCTGGGCCTTGAACGTGGTAGTTGCATTGCTATCTATGCAGGGTCAGAAAGCTCTCGGATTTCATCAATAATATCGTAATCTGTGTTTCGAAGATGAACGAAGGTCTTACAGGTTTGGAAAAACATGAGGGCGAGTAATTAATGACAGAATTTAAATTTTTGGGTGAACTATCCCTTTAACATTAACCCATAATGTTCTATGTAATTGAAATCGCAGTTTTGAAAACAGTTAAAAATCATCACAAATGCCATTAGTTGCAATGCCAGCAAGTAATCTCCCGAAGTATAATTTTTATTGAGTTTATTTTAAATTTACATTTCTTTCAGATTCATTAAAAAAGATATAAAGCATTAGGGTCTGATGACTCAAAGAAAAGAGTAGAAGGGAAACAATATAGGCACAGCTTTGAATCAAAAGACATGCTTGGAAACCTGTATCGATATATACAGCAGAAGCCACCAATGGTGTTGCAACACATCAACAATGTCTTCTAGGCTTAAGAATGGTAGTTAGTAGAGCTATTTTATTTTACACACACAGTACATTTCTATGCTGATGTATTCTGACATGAGCTAAAATTACTGAACGGATCATATTTACAGCATTCAAAAAAGTTGCAATGGTAAGGCAATTAGTCTCCAAGAAATGCGGAACTCCATCTGAAATAAATTATCGAAGTGGCAAAAAAATGCATTGATAGACCAGTCACGCAGAGAATGAAGAAACATAATAAAACTCCTGAAACTACTTGACCGGCTACTCCTCCCCTCCATGAAGGCATCTCATACTTAGTAATAATATCTTGCATCGTAAGCAATTTCAAAAGGTTTCAATGAGAACATACGATCTGCAACACTAAAGACGTCATCTATAGCTGCAAAATAAAATTAAATAAAACTGTTAAACCTTTCAGTGAGTACCTGACCTCGGCGCTTTTGTAAATTGATACCTTGCTTTGAAGAAAATTAAAAGAGAGAATAAAACCAAACACATAAAACACACAAAAAAATTCTGAGAAATCTCTTCTCTGTTAAAAACTATCACAGTTCCTGATTCCACCAATAACATTTAATATTTTCTGATACCATCTCAGACCGTGTAGACTTCTATCCTGCAGAATCCACACCTTAGCCTTAACATACTAGATATTATATACAAATAAAGGACACTTTTATTAATGTACATAACACTTTGTACAGTCTGCCTGCTGTCTTTAATGCAAATGATAATAATTTTCAAACAAACTAACTCACCTTAGTAGATTTGCGGCTCAAGCAACTCAAAACCTTTTGATTGCACTACCGAGGCCCAACAGAATAAAACAAATGGGGTAAAAAAATGAAACTTAGATGTGTAAAAGTTTCAGATTATACAGAACTATACAAAAAAAAAAACGTTTTAGGCTTCTAAAACGCATCCTAAAAACTCACCTTGGCAGTTTTGTGAACATGGAACATTGTTTAAAAAAATAAAAACCTTGAGGACAGACACATTCACCAGACCTGATGCTCCCCTAGCCCATGGAATAATGTGCTTTAACACCACGATGTGGGAAAAACAATATCCAAAAATCTGAAACTGTCTGAGTTGATGAGTTGGGGGCAGTGTGTTTCCATGTAGTATGAATAATGCTGCTGTTAAGAGTATTTTTCACTGGGCTTCAGCCGAAAAGGCTCGGCAAGTCCTTCAGCCCCTGTGCAGAGTGCGGTCCATCCTACTTGGAGTCTGTCAGCTTATACACGAGGATCCCTCGGATCAGCTCTCCCCTTCGTGAGTGCTGTCATCTAGCAGGAAGCAGTGTAAACTAGCTGATCTGGGAGCTGTGACCTAGGCACGGTCACACAGCTGCATCTAAAATCAAACGTGGAGGCCTGGTAGGAGGTTCAGAGCGTGTGCAGTGTCCTCAGTTCCTCAGCTTCCCGCGAGTCATGACCGTGCAGAAAAGAGGAAAGAGATGGGTGTCATTTGGTCCCTTTGTTGGGGGGATCTTGCTCCGTCGACTGCCGTTCGTCACTCCAGGCCTCACGTGTGCTCTTCAGTGCTTGCGTTCGATGCTGATCCACCACCACATAGTCTACCCGCTCGTCTGATACTGAAATACCAGTCCCGTTACTCTTCTTCTGCAAGTTCAAGATATGAGAGAGTCAAAACAAGAGAGAGAGATGCCAAAAGTACCGATATTTGGGTAAATAGTTGATACCAAAAAAAACACACCTGCAACACTTTTCTACAGTATTAGTAGTATATAAAACAGACTTTTTAAGATTCTTTATATTAAATAATGATTTTAAAAGTTGAATAAATGTTTCCTTTAGGGAAGCAAAATGTATCGGTACAATATCGGTTATAGGATGCTAATATATATTTATATAAGAGAGTCAAAAAACAGGAGAGAGAGATGCCAAAAGTACAGATATTTGAGTAAAATTTTTATACAAAAAAAGCAACAACATTTTTCTACGATATTAGTAGTATATAAAAGAGACTTTTTAAAATTATGTGTATTAAATAATTATTTGACAAGTTGAATAAATGTTTCCTTTAGGGATGCACAATGTATCGGTACAATATCGGTTATTGGATGACAATAGATAATTTAATTGTACATGCTAAATTACCCTATTTTTACCCTTTGCTATTATGTAATACTCACATAAAGCTAATCTTTAAAAATAATAATAATATAATATCACTGTTAAAGTTAATATTTAGAAAATGTTGAGATTCTTGAATTCACTTGTAGCATTAAAAAAAATAATTTCAGTTATTAGTGTTTTACTCTGACATCTGCATTATATTTTTGCATAAAATTTATTTTTCAACTAAAATTGTACTTTATCAGTATTATAATAATTGGCTTATGGCTATCAGACAGAATTCTGGAATCAGTGTATCCCTAGTTTACCTAACAATACTTGTACTTTACATGACATTGTTTTAATTTAATGTGAATATTAATGTTTAACTTATAAAAAATGGGAAAATGGGTAATTGCATTATTAAAAAAAGCTACAAATTAAAAGAGAGTGACATTATTTTGGCAACAGAAGGTAAAGTTCCAGTATCTCAGAAACGGCTGACAAGGAATTGAAACAGCTGCCATTAGCTACAGTCTCTTGTCTATGGAAGCCTGTTTCCACCACGGAATAGAACATGAAAGTTAATTGCAACTTTTTTATCTCAGAATTCTGACTTTTTTACCCAGAATTGTGAGATAGACTCACAATTGCAAATTATAAAGTCAGAATTGTGATATAAACTCAGAATTGTGAGGATAGTAAACTCGCGAATTCTGAGTTATAAACGCAGAACTCGCAATTCTGAGAAAATATAATTTTTTTCCCTCTCAGAACATTATTCTACTTTATAAGTCACGCAATTCTGAGAAAAAAAGAGAATTGTGAGAGAAAAAGTACCAATTACTTTTTCTTTTTTTATTCAGTGGCGGCAGCATGCTTCCATACTTGTCTGCAAACAATGGTGGGAAAATAATAATCCTCAACTGATGTACAGGCAAAATGCACTGTTAATAAGAGAGGCCAGATAATGACTATATTCCATCAAGCTGAGAGAAAAGTAGATTTCAGTCCTGCTAATTAATGACAAAAAGTCTATAACAGGTGTATAATCATAGAGCCTGAGGATAAGAACACTGGGGTCAACATGTATTATGCCTCCATTGTTAAGCTTGTCTGACTCCAGATGATAAAAAACCTCTCACCCAAACACATCCATCCATAATATTTTATTTTACAATTTGTCTAATTCTGCTTAATTATTATTCATATCTCACCTTCCGAGGAGGAGTCGATTTCCCAGGGTCCAAGTCGAGATCCAGGTACTCCACCTGCTTGTCTCCTTTGGGCTTCACCATGGGACTGCTACCTCCATCAGCATTCATTGGTGCTGCTAGCTTCATGTTCTGAGATATTAAAAATAAATAAATAAATTACAACAAAAAGGTTGCATACATAGAGATAATAATCAATGTTGTAGTCAGAATTAGTTATTCAAAGATTTATGCTACTGAGATATTAATCTACTACAATGATACTAGATGATGTAAGTGAAGAGTCTGAATTTTTTAAATACTTAATCTAATCTACCCATCTAACAGTGACATGCGGTCGTTCACCCAACACTCATTCGAATGATTAAATCGGTAATGAGTAGTGTACACATTATCATGTCTGCAAAATAAGCAGAAATAGGTCTTTCTAAACTCTTTCATATTGATCAGAAACCTTCATAATTAATTCATGATCAAAGTAATTAAAAAATATGTTCTATTAGTCCTGAAGGATTCTGTTAAATAAACAACCTCTGCAGATGTCAACCCAACCTCTAAAAGTGTCATTTGCAAGATTATTTACATGTATTTTCATGGTATGAGTCATAAACGTAATAAATATGTATTGCATAAATGTTGTTTTTCTATGCAGGTTTAAAAATATATCAAGCCTTATTTCATGCTGCATTATTTAGTAACTAAAACAAATCCAATCATCAAGTGACTGTCTGGGAAACAACAGGTACAATGTAATGCATAGTGTATACAATTGATAAAAAAACAATACAATCATGTATGACTATGATTATCATCTTTGAAAAATATGGAATGTAAGCCCTCATAAAACTATATGCAAGTAATTTAGGTTCCACTCATGTTGAAATAAACCGTTTTTTGTCTTTACCAAGAAAAAAACAAACTCTGACACACATACACTACTGTTTGAAAGTTTGGGGTAATTTTTCCAGTGTCTTCAAAAGTTGTCTCTTATGCTCACCAAGGTTGCATTTATTTGATCAAAAATACAATAAAACCGCAATACTGTAAAATGTTGACAACACTATTTATAAACACTAAAATCTTCATGATTTTACACACATGTATACATATACATATATATATATATATATATAATATATAATTATCATGAGACCAAGATGTAGTTATATAGACACACCCAACCTGTCTCAGTTTTCAGGTCATAGTTTTCACACAAGGTCATATTTTGTCCTGCACTCAGGACATAACCATGTGATTTTTTGTAATAGGACACCACACAAAATAATGAGTTGACACTAATGATCAGTATCACTTCACATTCACGGGATAGATTTTCTGTAGGGTGAGTAAAATATGACAATTTTCTGACAGAATTCACTATCCCTTGAAAACACACGCATCCCTTGAGAGTCTTGTTCAATCCACCTTCATAACCCTGCTCACCTCATCCAGGTGGTCTAGACCTGACACTTCTCTCTTTATAGGAGTGATGGGAACTGTACAGTAGAAAGACTCTTCTCTACAGAATGGAGGAACAGGGAGGAGAGGAGGAGTAGAAAAATCAAAGAGTAAACAGGAAACAAATGGCAAAGGCACGATGAGAAAATAGAAATGAAAAATGCAAAATATAGATGAGGCAGACAGGAGGATCCACAAAAGAATGCAAAGCATAGAATGTTGGAAATAAGAAAAAGAAAAGAGGTAGAGAAATGTCTCTTCCAATATTGGCAGTTGAATCCAGTGCAACAAAAGCCATACTGTGCAGTGTTAACAACAATTTTACTGCTGCATGCTAACATGTTAGCAAACAAAACAAGCCATGCTCAGAAAGCTCCATATTACCCTAGTAAAAAAAGTAATATATTTAAAATACATTTATTTCATACGACTAGATTATAGTTCAAATCTATTAACATATTTACTAACATATCTTTCGATATAAAATATAAAAATCCTTATTAAACTTTATTTGGAGTACTACTTGTGCACAACGCACATTTCTTAATATTGAGCCTAAAATGTGTTTTGATGTCACTACTGATGAGGATTGTATGATTTTTGAATAATATCGGTCTTTAAATGCAAGATATTTAAAGTGCACCTGAAGTATATTTGCAATAGTTCCACTTTAGCACAATCAAATATACAATATATCAAACTATCTTCAATATATAACTTCAGCGCTTCTTCCGTGCAATTAAAATGCATTAAGTACAAAATTAGTTGTTCCAATATTTTAGTATACCAAAAGTACAATTGCATGGTATTTTTTATTAAGTACCAGTACATCAATTGTAAATGTATTTGTAGAATACTTAGTAGGAAAAAAAAGTATTTCAAATACATTTTAGTATATTTACTTTTCACTAGGGTATGCATTTAAATTTAAGAAAAAAATTATAATACTAGCGTGGAACAACAAAGAAGAAAGGTGAAAGCAAGAAAAAGAAAAAAAAAAAAAACAAATGGAAGACAACAGAAAATGAAGAAAACCTGGAGGAAAAAAAGAAAAGTAAAGGTAGGAAAGACTATGAGGGGTCCTTCTATCCAGTCTGTTGAAAGACCATAAAATACCACCACCATCACATTTTTTGGGAACCTGCGATTTTATATATATATATAAAAAAAAAAAAAAAATCGCAGGTTCCCAAAAATTTGATGATGGTGGTATTTTTTCTATATATATGGAAAAAATGGTGGAATCAAGACCATGTTTATTTCAATCAAATCTGCAGAAAATAATATGGAAGAAAACTAATAACTAAGAATCACTTAATTTTGCCAACATATAAAAAAAAAGAAAAAAATGAAATCAACTTATACATTTACCTTTCCCTTTGAAAGTTTGGGTTCAGTATAACTTTTCTTTTTTTTATAAATACTTTTATTTTGCAAGGATGCAATAAAGTGATCAAAAATATTTGAAAATATGAAATAACAATAATATAAAAAATTAAAAATTTTTTGTGAACTTTCTATTCATCATAGAATCATGATTACAAATAACAGTTTCCACAAAAATATTAGGCAAGACAACTGTTTTTAACATTGATAATAATAAGAAATGTTTCTTGAGCACCGAATCAGCATATTAATATGATTTCTTAAGGAACATGTGACACTCGTGATTGAAGCAAATAAATAACATTTTAAAATGTATATAAAAGCAGTTATTTTAAATTGAAAAATTTCCCCTCACCTACAAAAAATTGTGAACAAAATGTCACAATATTACTGTTTTTACTTATCTTATCAAAAAAATGCAGCCTTGATTAAGCATGAGACTTTTATCAAAAACACTACAAACATCCAGTCGTTAATGCATGTGTATCTAAATTACTTCTATAATTTATACCTGTTCAATGAATTAACTTTATATACATATTCCAATTGTGAATGCATTAATTATTTATAATTGAGTGGAACAGTAGCTGTGGTGTTCTTTTTACATACTGGTTCATCTGTAGACATATTAGCCTGTTGCATGGTTACATAATTCTCATCACAGTCGTCGGAGTCGCTGCTGGAGGCAGTGCTATGCCCCGAGGACGGTCTGGGGGCCGCGGTAAACCTAGAGGGGCTGAGCAGCAGGACAATATTTACACTGCCGCTCACACACACACACACACACACACACACACACACACACACACACACAAAGAACAGCAACACAAACTCTCGCTGTCTGGATTAATGCAAGATCTAAGCTGGATGTCTTTGGCTGATAATGTGGAACCCAAAACACACTGGCAGTCAAAAAGACCTACAGTGGCACTGATTCACACACACTTCCAGCGTTCCAGACACATGAGCCACATGGCACCTATATCACTGTATTCATTCAATAAATAATTCAAGAACACAATTCATGCCTTTATTGCACTGTCATCACTACCCGCTTTTGTCATAATGTGGTGTTAGGTAGTGATGACAGTCGAATCCCTTATGAACGTAAATTATGGCAACGTTTTACTATCATCGCTAACATTTTACTATTATGGAATGTTAGGACAAGACTACAGGAGTGCATGAATGATTAGTTATTTAGCCTGTGGTGTGGAGGCCATGCAGAACCATGCTTAAATACTGATCTGTTTGAGAGGAAACATGCTCAACACTTACTCCCTCGTGAAGGACCTGGTCACGGGGGAACGGACCGGCGCCGTATACTCCTCCCACTCAGTTAGAGGCTTGATCTCCAAAGGGGCCGGCTTAACTGCAAAAAACAAACAGTAGTTTAATGCAGAACAATTTTCCAAATGACACCACCCAAAGGTTTGGCCTTACACATGGTTATTATCAACAACAAGACAAGTAATGATATAAAAAAATATATAAATAATTTACAATAAAATGGCGTGAACAAATTTGTGTGTAAATTAGTCATAAAAACATTCCTACATAAACTGTTATTATTTAAAAAAGTATTATTTATTCAGATTTATACACACAAATTTGCATGTAATTTATATGGTGGTTCTCTACTTTTAGCCAGTAGAGAGCGATGTCTGCTATTTAGTACATAATGGGATTCAGAAGTAAAACAGTAATCTTTCTTCAGTGGGAAACAAGTATGTTTCAATTCCTTTTTTACCCCACCTAAGAACAGCCTTAAATCAAATACAGGACCAAGTCATGAGAACTGAAATCACACCTGAGAGAAAACTGGAAAGGTTAAAAAGAAAGGCCACTGCCAAAGGAGGGTCAAAAATGAGTGATAATCACACATATTCTTCTCTCTTCCTCTTATCACATATAAGCAGCATCTGATTTAGTTATTGCAGCTGGCCCAAAACTCTGCTGAATTGAGATACACCCAATCTGGCAACTGAGAAGTAGCTATAGCTGGCTGAAACACACACCAGCTGGTGCCAGTGTGTGAGGGAAGAAAGCACAGACTGATATGCATCTCAAGGCCCTAACTGAACTTTTTGGGCACAAAATGTAGCTTGAGTGAGTTTCTACTAAATACTATTGTAATATATGGTATTGTGATCACTTAGAAAAATTGCATCATAAAATGTATTATTTTATTTTTGATGTTTCAGTCTATTTTTTTCATGCCGTCAGAAGTCCAAAGAGTTGATAAACCCATGTTTTTTTTCTTCTTCTGCTGTTAGGACTCATTCAGATGGCACCCATTCACTGCAGACAATCCATAGCACAACGGTTTTCAACACTGATAATTCTTTATATTTATTTATTTTTTGAGCACCAAATCAGCATATTAGAATGATTTCTGAAGGATCATGAGACACTGAAGACTGGAGTAATGGCTGCTGAACATTCAGGATTTTAAAATATGCAAAAATACAGTTTTTTAATTGTTCTAGTATTTCACAATATTATTGTGTTTTTGATCAAATAAATGCAGTCTTGGTGAGCATAAGCGTGGTGGTTCTGTGACCCCCCCCCCCCCAAAAAAAAACCCTGTTAAAAAAATCTTACCGATCCCAAACTTTTGAACAGCAGTTTATCTTTGGATTACCTGATTGCAGGTGTATCCTGATGCCATTAAACAAAGCAGCACCAGGAAGCTCCCAAGATATTTATCCAGACACCTGGACTGCTCTTCACACTGTGAGTCATAATACGATTCATCCGCCCTCCTTCAGCTCTTGTCAACATGACTCAAAATGCTTAAGCAAATGTGTTGGTTAAGTGTTTATAATGTTTATGACTCGTGGGTCAGTGAGCAGTTTGACAGTTAAAGGTGTTTGTAGAGACACTGATGATTGAGTGTCAAATGTTAATCAGTTAGTTTTACAGTACCTGCGATATCAAGTGTGTTAGCTTCCCTCCACCAGTGAAGCACAAGCACCACTCTACCAGAACCTTAAAACCTCATCTATCACAAATTCACTTGCTTAATAACCAGCTGACCAACCATTTAAGAAATAAATCCAACTGCCTTCACAGGAGCCGCAGGCTGCGAACACTATAGACAAAGCAGTGGATAAGCAACGGCATCAGTAATTTAAATATAAAAATATCTGAGTGGAAAGCCAAGTTCCTCCATACACTGCAGGTAGTGAATATTTGTATGATAGGCTACGTTCACACAGTCAGTGTTTGGGCCGGGAAACCATATTTACAATGAATTGTGTCAAAGTAGCTTGAATACTCTTTATGTATGAAAGAATATGCAGAATGAATCTCCCTTTTCTATAAAAGTGTAAATAATGCCTTTAACCGGTAAATGCTGAAAAAAGTAAATAATGAGTAATATATGTGGCTATAAGTACAAAACATTTAGCGGAAGTGAAGTGACATACGGCCAAGTATTGTGACCCATACTCGGAATTTGTGCTCTGCATTTAACCCATCCAAAATGCACACACACAGCAGTGAACACACACACACACACCCGGAGCAATGGGCAGCCATTTATGTTGCGGCGCCTGGGGAGCAGTTGGGGGTTCGGTGCCTTGCTCAAGAGCACCTCAGTCGTGGTATTGATGGTGGAAGAGAGTGCTATACATTCACTCCCCCCACCAACAATTCCTGCCTGCCTGAGACTAGAACTCACAACCTTTCGATTACGAGTCTGACTCTCTAACCATTAGGCCACAACTTTAAGGAGTGAATTTGAGTATAAAGTGCGGTTGTCACTTTCATTATAACAAACTATGTGCAAACAGAACTATATTTAGTATTCTAAAATATAAGTACTAGAGGTGTACCGTCATGAAAGTATTTTCACGTTATTGCCGATAACCAATAAATGTCTGATATTAATACTCAATTTTGTCTAGATATATATTTTGTCTTAAAGTATGTAAAATATTTAATAATTATGATTCAATAAATGAATTATAATAAATAATTAATATTTGATACTCTGTCCAAATAAATTATATTTAATAACTTAAAATACTAAAAATTAAAACCAGTCAATTTGAATGCATTTATATATGATTTAGAGTTTCATTCATTTATAATGAAAACGACAGAAAGGTATACCTAAAGTTATAGTTCACCCAAAAATAAAAATGTTGTCATTAATTACTCATCCTCACGTCGTTCCAAACCCGTAAGACCTTCGTTCATCTTTGGAACACAAGTTAAGATATTTTTGATGAAATCTGAGAGCTTTCTGACCCTGCATAGACAGCAACACAACTTACACGTTCAAGGCCCAGAAAGATTGTAAGGACATTGTTAAAATAGTCCATGTGACATCAGTGGTTCAACCTAAATTTAATGAAGCTACGATAATACTTTTTGTGCACAAATAAAACAAAAATAGCAATTCAACAACTCTTCTCTTCCATGTTTTCTTTGCGCACAAAAAGTATTCTCATAAGCTTCATACAATTACGGTTGAACCACTGATGTCACATGGACTATTTTAAGGATGTCCTTACTTGCTTTCATCAAAATATCTTAATTTGTGTCCCGAAGATGAACAAAGGTCTTATGGGTTTGCATTTTTGGGTGAATTATTTCACAAAAATTTCCCTAGTTGGAACCATATCCTTTGCTATGTCAAAGTAGCCATATTCTCAGTTTATAATAACTTCTATCAAGGTCTTGACAGCTGTCAATCAAACATGCAGTGAGGGCCAGTTTTTAATTAAATTAAATTTGATTTGTTCTATTAGTGCATTAAATGTATCATTCACAATTAGAGCTTGTTGAAACCTTCACAAAAATAAACCTCAGAACTGAGGAAGCACACACTGAGAGTAGCATTCTGTCGAGGTACGTACCCTTACGCCGTCTTGAGAATTCACCTATGGTTTGGGAGTCGGTTCGCTCAAGACCGACTGCTCTGTTTATTTTAGGGCTCTGACCTGAATTGGTGAGAGAAAACTTCTTTGTTACATGTCTCCATTGAAAGAAATTGGCCTTGTCTTCTAAACTTCACACCCATGCAATTTAGCACAATCACGGCCACCTCCATCACTCGTGCCCCTTCTCTTTCGCCGAAAAAATATGTGTTGGGCTGCTGCCATGGCAACAACTCTTCATGCATTTAAGACATGCGATTAACAAGGCTTTCCCACAAAGACAGACATGCACAGGGTTAAACAGACACACGTGGGTGAGTAAAACATTCACACCAACCGACGACACGCCAGCATGTGGCTCAGCCAGACAGAAGGGTTCAGTAATGTATTTGTGATATTAGAAAAATTAAACCAACTTATTTTTCCTGCTGTATGCATATAGCTGCCACAAGAAAATACCACAAGTCAACAGTGATGATGGCCACAATTAAACAACCGGCCAAACACAAAAAAAAGAGCAGAGTATCACAATGATTTCCAAGACTGAAGGACAATGTTCAGGTAAAATGTTCGATATAGGAAGAGAGAGAAACAAGGCAGAACAGAGACTAATATTTAGACTAATATAGAACAGCCAATAAAAGGATAGAGAGAGGACAAACACACTAGGACACAAAATACCTAACAACTGCCTATAAAATGCCACCAAAGCCATTTGAATCACATCATGTTCAGAAAAAGCTTGCAAATATGCAACAAATATAATAAGCAGTAGAGCAGTAGAAGAGCAGAGCAGTCTGAAGAGCAGTAGAAATGACGCTGGGCATTTGAGAATGATGTGAAAACAGTTAGTATTGTGCTTGGCCCATGTTTAGAAAATAGAGAAAGGATTTTTAAGAAGACCTATTTCAGTACCCTACATGCACTACTTGACCAAAATCATGTGGACACCCAAACGTCACACCAGTTGTAATTTATAGAAGATAAAAAAGTAACACCTTATTTCAAGGTACAATTCTCACCATGAACTAGTTGCTTATTAGCATGCATACTACTAGCATAGTGGTTGTTTATTAGTACTTGTAGGCTCATATTCATGTCTTGAATATCGAAAACTTTTCGAATTTGAAGATCAGGGTAAATTTGACTTTATTTGTATTCTGAAAAACATGTAAGTATCTTCTGTAGCTTATGAAGGGCAGTACTAAATAAAAAAATATGATATTTAGGCAAAACAAGAAAAATATACACATCTTCACTCTGTTCAAAAGTTTTCACGCCCTGGCTCTTAATGCATGGTTTTTCCTTCTGGAGCATCAGTGAGCGTTTGAATCTTCTCTAATAGTTGCAAATGAGTCCCTCAGTTGTCCTCGGTGTGAAAAGATGGATCTCAAAATCATACAGTCATTGTTGGAAAAAGTTCAAATACACAAAAATGCTGGAAAACCAAATAATTTGTGGGACCTGAAGAATTTTTCTGAAGAACAGCAAACTGCTCAGGACAAACAAGGGACTTATGAACAACTATCACTAAGCAAAAAAACACAGCTGTGGATCATTCAGGTAACAACACAGTATTAATAATTAAGCGTATGTAAACTTTTGAACTGGGGCATTTTTATAAATTCAACTATTATTTTCTCTTGTGGACTATATGTAAACATCTTTTATGTGAAATATCTTATTCAGGTCAGTACTAAATAAACAATAGCATGCATTTTGTATGATCCCTCGCACTTTTTGTTATTGTAAAAATTTGCACCTAAAAATATTTTCTACTAAAATTGTCTACGAATGCATTGCTGTTTTGCTAGTCATGGATGTCACTGAAATCACCAAATTATATGGGGTTCTCACTGTTATGGCCAAGTGGTGCATATCCTCTGCACATAACATGCTGTCTCTTGCATTAGCCAGATACACAATGGTTTCAGATGAGCGCAGAAAGCTGCTGCCATTAATGATTAGATCAATAGTGCTGTCCCAGCTGGCTGCTGATGTTTCGGCCCGCTTGTGCAACTTTCATCACGCCCCCTTTTTCTCTCAGACCAGATTGAAATTCCCCTCGCAGGTCTGGCCATCAAAGAGGTCTTTCACTAAAGCACAATGGGGACAGAGGTGACCGCTCCAGGCTAACGGAGCAGACAGGCTCCCTCATACCCAGGGCTCAGAGTCTAGAGACAATAGCTTCTTTTATTTGTGAGGTCACATGCTAACGAATTAAAACGCAAAGGTCATTGAAACAGCAGTGCAGGCTAGTTTGCTAAGCGAGTTGTAAGATCTTTAATGCATGTTATGATCGCATGGCAACAAGCAGACTGAGAACTCAATTAAAGGTGGAAGAAATGTTTTATAAGCATGGGCCAGCACCTGTTAGTGAGAAAGGTGGTAATGAGAGTTGCTATGCTGAAGAGACGGAAGCACTGTACACCCTTCTTACACACACACAACACAAAAGAAACAAATCTCAGTGCTCACCTTTACGGTCAGGTTTGAGGTTGCGGTCTACGGGTGGCGGTTGGCATTCAGGCATGTGCACCGGTCTACGTGGTGGGGTTTTGGGGCTGGAGCGAAAGCCCATGTGGGCTGGAGGGGGCACCTGTTTTCCGAGGGAGGAGAACTCCACTGTGCCCGGTGTCATGGGTACATAGTTGGTCTCCACGATGGGTTCTGATAGGCTGCTAGAGCGCTGATGTGGCAGAGGGGGGACACTCATGGGCATATAGTTCTCATCCATCTCCTCAGTGGAAACTGGCACCATGCCTTTATTCTTCTACATGCATCCAAGAACAGGGAAGAAACTGTTAGGGATTCTTAAGACATTTGAAAGACAGGACATAGTTTTAAAATAGATCAAGTTGATTCATTAGGAAAACTTACAAGATAGTTGTTGAGGCTTTCATTAAAATCAAATGAGCAACTCTTATCTGGGGGGAAGGGACGGGGTACATCATAGAAGTCTTGAGATCCGTAATCTGTGAAATAAATACAAAATAAATGAATGCAGTCAAAAGAGAAAACTAATTCACAGAACCATCTCTCTTCTGCTCAACAAGGCTGCATTTATTTCATAAAAAATATAGTAAAACAGTAATCTTGTGAAATATTATTACTATTTCAAATAATTGGTTTCTATTTTAATACATTTAAAAATGTAATTTATTCCTATGTTAGCAATACTGAAATTTCAGCAGCCATTACTCCAGTCTTCAGTTTCACATGACTTTCTTGAGAGAGTTCAGTTAACAGCATTTATTTAAAATAAAAACAATTTGGAATCTGTATATCTTTACTTTCACTTTTGATAATTTTAATGCATTCTTTCTGAATATAATAAGTCTATTGTGTCATTTTTTTAAAACAATTTATTCCATCCTTGCTGTATCAATGCATTAATTTATAACAATTACACAATATACATATATATATTTTATTGTGTATTATGAAGGCATGTGTGAAGGGAGTGTACATAAACAATACAACAATACCCCCAAACAACACTAGAGGGACCCACTCATGAATATATGACCCCATTGTTGCAGCATAAACAGTTTGATGGCCTCTTATTGAAAATATATTGAAATAATGATTTTCCAGAAAATAAGAAATAGTAAATACAATTTAGGATCTCAATATAAAAACGTCCAAAATATTGACATTAACATTCATACTGTATATGCTCATGGATGGTAAATAAACATAAAAGTGGGTTACATTTATGCTTGCTTTTTAGCATTTATTTTTGCTAAATATTTTAACCATTCTGGCAGACTGTAAGAAAAAAAATATGACAATAAATAAACAAAGGCTAGATTTGTTGCACAAATTCACAGTGATGCCCTTTCCATTATTCCATGTGAACATTAGTCCTTTATCTGCTTTGTAACAGACCACTTTACAGAATTTGTTCTAACTGTCAAACAGGCAGAATAAACAATTGAACGCCTGTAGTAATTACTACAATGTCTTGCAGTCTCAATTATTTATAATACAAATAATTATTTTAAACTACCGTTGATAAGTTTGGGGATGGTACGTTTTTTTAAGCTGAAAAGAAGCTGAATTTTCAACAGTCTTTACTATAGTCTTTAGTCTTACAAGATCCATCAGAAATAATTGTAGCATACGTGCATTTACTGCTTAAGAAACATGTCTTGTCATCAATGTTAAAGGGGTAGTTCACCCAAAAATGAAAATTCTGTCATTAATTACTCACCCTCATGTTGTTCCAAACCCGTAAGACCTTCGTTCATCTTTGGAACACAAATTAAGATATTTTTTATGAAATCCGAGAGCTTTCTGACCCTCTCTAAAAAAAGAAATATCTGCCAATTTCTGTCTTACATTTCATCTCAAAGGATTTGGAGACAATTGTGCTGAATCAACTTCAACATTTTCTGTTAAGTAATTGTTTTTACGAGGTTTTTTCAATCTGGTTTATAAGTCTGCTCACAGCACTGAGTCCACCCTTTTGAGAGTGTTAAATTAAATTTACCTCTCTACTGATTCCAGAGACTCCGTTTATTCTTATTCTTTTAGATTTATCGGCTGCTTTTGATACCTCAGACCACTCCTCCTCACTATTATCTAGATTAGAGTCTCGGGTAGGTCTGAAAGCAAATGTTCTGAAAATGGTTTCATTCATACCTGTCTGACAAAGTTTTTAGTGAAACTGAGTAATTTTACCTCTGCCCCTCTGATCTGTGGCCTTTCACAAGGCTCTATTTTAGCTCCCTCTCGATTTTCTCTATACATCCTATCTCTGGGCTCTATTCTCCAAAAAACATGGTGTGTCTTAATTTCTACGCAGATGATACTCAATTCTACCAATCAAAAGAAACAATTCCACTGCGATTACTTCTCTTCTGCAATGTTTAGGAGGTTAAATCATGCCTAGCCCAAAATTTCCTCTTCCTAAATGAAGTTAGAAAGTTTATCGGTTTTTAGATCCTCATGGGTTCTTGTTGAGCAGCATTTAAAATTTGATAAACATCTCTTATGTTATCGGATCCAGTTTCTATTAGCTTCGCTTACTGTCCAAAATTAAAAACTTTCTCACTCCTAAAACTAAGGTTGGGTACCAAAACCCGGTACCAATATGGCACCGGTACCTATGTAACTGGTATGTACTAGAACCGAATCAGAACGCAGATTTCGGTGCCATGCCTGAGCGATCGGTTGAAATATTTGTCCTTTGTTTCTCCGAAACGGACGTAAGAAGTATCATCACTGGCACCGCACGTGAAAAATAATTTCCCGACTGAGAAAATGCACGTGAACTCTATTCGGAAAGCTCTAATAATACAAGTCCAACAAATCTTTGTAGTACCGTGAGTGTGCTGATTTCAGCATTCCGACTTAAAGGCACAACTCGGGATATGAGAGCATCCGAGGAGCGCGTGAATGCAGTAATTACACTTGCTCTGATGGCAGCAGGTAGCCTTCCATTAACTAGCTAAGCTAACGTACTACTACTCCATAGGCTACTAATACATCGATTAGCAATGGATTATAAATATACTTAATTATTGTGAAAATACCACAAATGGCTTGAATAACACAGTCGAGTGTTTATTCTATTTATTTTATCATTCAAAATGTTTATATCTTCTGTTTACTCAGTTACAGTATTAGCAATGCATTTATCCACATCCCTGGAGCTTCATGAGTGCCTCTACTTCTGTGACTGGATATGTGGATTTCCTGTGCGAGGGCGCCCTCTGGCGTCCAGTATGAATGAAAAAGACATCACCCCCCGGTTTCACAGACAAGGATTGAGCCTAGTCCTAGACTAAAATGTAACTCCTAGCTGTTTTAACTGAAATAAACTTGCACTGACTGATCCTAAAATATATCAGTGCCTTTGTTTTGTCTCAAGATGCACCCCAGTAATTTTTTTCTAAGCATGTTTTTAAAAAAATACTTAAATGTCCTAATTGAACTATGGCCTAATCCTGGCTTAGTCTAAGCCCTGTCTGTGAAAGCGGGCCCATGTGTTTAGTGCTAATGGCCAATCCAATTATTAATTGGACATTTGTTTTTATAAGTATCGGTTCAGGCACCGTTTAGGCACCTGTACTGTTTTAAACGTATCGATTTGGCACCAGTATCGAAAAAACCCAAACGATACCAAACCCTACCTAAAACTCTAGAAATGGCTGTTCATGCATTTGTTACGTCTCGTCTAGATTACTGCAATTCTTTATATTGCGGTATATCCAAGTCTCAAATTGCGCATCTTCAGCTTGTTCAAAATGCTGCGGCCAGACTTCTTTTAAAGTGTCGTAAACATGAACACATCACTCCAGTTCTTAGATCCTTACATTGGTTGCCGGTTTGTCAGAGAATAGACTTTGAAATTCTCCTTTTTGTATATAAATCCCTACACAACCTAGCACCTATCTACCTCTCTGAACTTCATCTCTACACTCCGTCTAGAAGCCTACGATCCTGTGACAAGGCTTTGTTGGTAGTCCCTCATGCTAGGCTTAAGCGTAGAGGTGAGTGTGCATTTGCAGTGGCAGGGCCTCGACTTTGGAATACCCTGCCTTTAGAGATTAAAATGGCCCCTTCTTTGTCTGTTTTTAAGTCCTTGCTAAAAACGTATTTGTTTTCCTTGGTGTATTGACTACTGTGATATGGCCATTAAAAATGTTTAAACAGTTGTACACATTTTTTTGTCTGGTCTGTTTTTTGTGTATGTGGTATAATCTTGCTCTTCTGTAAAGCACTTTGGTCAGCCTGGTGGCTGTTGTAAATGTGCTATACAAATAAAATGAACTTGAACTCTATAGACAGCAATGGAACTGACACATTCAAGGCCCAGAAAGGTAGTAAGGACATCGTTAAAATAGTCCATGAGACATCAGTGGTTCAACCTTAATTTTATGAAGCTACAAGAATACTTTTTGTGCACTAAAAAAAAAACTTCTAGCACCAGAATTGTTGAATGAAGTCGTTATTTAGTTTGCTGCGCTCTTTTGTTGGTTTTGATTGCTTCTATTGTCGTCATTTGTAAGTTGCTTTGGATAAAAGTGTCTGGCTAAATGACAAAATATAAATATATTTAGTTTTTTTGTGCACAAAAACTATTCTCGCAGCTTCATAAAATTACAGTTGAACCACTGATGTCACATAGGATTATTTTGTCAATCTTTTTGGTACCTTTCTGGACTTTGAACGTGGTGGGAACCCTTGCTGTCTAGGGAGGGTCAGAAAGCACTCGGATTTCTTCAAACATTAATCATCAAATGAATGACAGAATGTTCAGGTGAACTATTCCTTTAATAACAGTTGTGTTGTATAATATATATTTTTATGTGTGTGATGTTAACTGACTTGCAGTAAACAAATGTTATTGAAGACCAACCTTTCCAATGGCACATTAAAGGAAGTGCACAGGTTGAAGTTCAGATTCCAAACCATTAGGCAACTTAGACTTCTAGAGATTTTGAGCTTGTATTGTTACTGAACTTTTGTTTTCATAAGGATGGTGAAATAGCACAGGTGACTTGGATAATTGATATCCTCCTACCTTTACGTAGACGTGAAGAATCCATTGTACCAATGGTGTTGCTCCTTAGTGCTTTGTTTCCTCCTGTACTAGATGGCACGCAGTAATTCCCATCAGTCTCAGACACTGACCGTGGCACCACATACGTGTCCGTGGGTGACCGTTCAGGTGGGACTGTTCCCGTGGTCAGTAAAGGCTTAGGCGGACGAGGGGGCGGTACCACATCTGTGGCCCCTGAAACAGCCTCCACCCCAGCAGTACGGGGAATCTGGTAGGTGCAGTTACTTCCAGGTGTAGGTGGAATATCATAGCTAACTGACAAGTTCCGCAAATGGGCCTCTAAAGAGGGTTTACGACCAGGCGTGTTAAAGACATAGAGTTCACCGGGCTCACCGTCAGGAGCGTGAGGGGAGGATGCCGACTTTGGCAGCAGCACAGTGTCCTGAGAGTAACTTCGGGGCAGGTGGTAAAGGCCGAGCGAGTCGGTCGACAATGACTGCCCGCGCGAAGGAGGAGAATCATAGAGCCCAGCGACATGCTGGGTAGGAAAGAAACCATTGACCGAGGCGTGCTTGGAGGAGGAGGAGGAGGAAGTGGGCGTGTGGTGGGAAGGGAGGTTGTCATTACAGTCGGGTTCGGAGGAGGTAGACTTGGAGTATTCGCCACGGGCCCTGTAAAGAAGCCCATGCATGAGATACAGGTTATCAGTTAAGTAACTCAAACAAATGCCAGCTAAATATATAAAAACAAACTCGCTCCTCATCAATACAAAGACAAAAACACCCCTTCAAACACATACATGCTACTTTATGCCCTTAAGAAAATCGCAATATGAAATCATCTTTGTATTTTTATTTAACTGGCAAGTAAGAGATAATTTCAGTTGGTCATTACTGCGTAATAACTGAATCCTGAAGTGGTTTATTTTGCAATATTGACCAGCCAACTATATTATAATTTATTACACAGCAACTTGACAATTAAAGATGCTTTCAGTAGTTTGGTGCAAAGTTAAAAACCACCATTAGCATCAGTGTAATTTACATAAGACTTTTGCAATACGTGATTGTACATTAAAGAACATGAAGAACATCCATGACAACTATGCTAAATACCAATTGCACCTTTATAACTGAAAGGACATCAAATATTGATTTGATAGAACTAATGTGATAAAACAAAAAGACAACACACTACTAGTGAAATGGGGGACATTAAACTAGCAGATTTCGGCAGATTGGTTGCCAGGATCTACGGTCAAATATAGTTTAACATCCTAACACAATATTTGACCATAGTAGGCAATGAATAACCAAACATTATTAAGTATTCCTGAAAGCTGTGTAATAAGTTTTTCGCTATACAACTAGAGCGGGCAAGGTTAATGCCAAACACAACCATGCAAATCATGTTTCACACAAGTTCTGGTTCAAACTAAGCATAGACACACTTTTAAGCACTGAAGGCAAGAAAACATACCAACCCATTTTAGTCAAATCTCAGTAGAATTTTAGTAAGTTGTTATAATAAGTGTGCAGATGTTCAGGTAAAACTAACAGTATTTGGCTGTTGCCCATATATGTGTGTTTATTGTTTAGTATTGTATTCTTCACACTGATGCTCTTCACTCACTGACACTCAGGAGGAGCGCTCCTGCTCTCACACTCCTCCAGAAGCAGGTATTCCTGCTGCTCCTCTCCTAGAGCAAGAGGAACCACTGGACTACACCACACACAAAAATACATAAAATGAGCCCCATACATCCAGGATTTCACCCATAGCACCTGAATGTCCTGAAGAGTCTTAGCAAGAAGGGGCGGTATTCACATTATATAACAGCTGATTTAAAAACAACAGACTCGAAACAGTAACAGGCCTACATTACAAATTATTGGATGAGCCATGCTTTAAAATAGCCAATGCACACACAGCCCAGACGTTGTGTCTTACCTGTTAGGCTCAGGTTTCTTGCTCTCACAGTTGAGCAGCCAAAGGTAGTCCTGAGGCTCATCCAGACTGGAGGAGGACCCCAAGGGTCTGATGCTGACAGGCTGGTAGGGAGGAGGCAGGTTGGCCAGTGCAGAAGCCCCTAAGGCTCCTCCTAGCCCTCCACTAGGGGCCATATCCACCACCAGACCCCCTGGCACATTTACTTGGTGAGAGATCTTTGCAGAGTCTGTAGAATGTAGAAGATAGGAGAGATTATCACTGAGCTTCACACTTAATGAGATCATAAGCTTTAAGATAGACTTAAGATCAGATCAAGCTCAGAGGCAGCATTGTTTTAATCAAAAGCTTTTACTGAAACCATCCCTTTACAAAACAAATTAGCATTGTGAAAGCCTCTCCGCAGGCAAAGTGAAATGGAGGAGAAAAAAAGAAGTGTGAATTGATAATTAAATTGAGAATATACAATGTGTGGTTGCGAAATATATTGGAAGAAATCAAAAATACTAATATTTAGCACATTTCTATACTAAATATTATTTAAAATATGTGGTTGCAAAATATATTCGATGGAAGTACAAAAAAGTGAAATACTAATAAGTATTTCTAAAAAAGGCTACATAGTAGTGTATGCAACCAAAAGTGTTCAAAGACCCAATGAAATTGTTTGACGAGAGCAGTTTTCCTTCCTATGTTGACATACTTCCTATTGAAACTTTAATGTTGATGTGTGACATATTAAAGCGTGCATTCAAATCATTTTGGCAAGACTGTAATTATGACATATATCAATTTAATTTATGGCATCTGAATAAAAACAAAGCAAAAACACATTCTTTAATCACAATTTTGCCCAAGTTTTAAAATCTTAGATTTTTATATTTAGTTATTTTTTAACAGATCAATGTCTTCCACCAACTTCCACCAACAAATGACTTGAACACACCTGACGTTATAACTAATATTTTAAATTGCTTACCAAGAGGACTTGAACACACCGCGTCTTAAAAAAACAAACAATAGGCTTAAGCCAAACCACAATTCATGTGATGATATGCTTCTTGCTAATTAGCTACAGGTGTTATTGAGAGAAGAAACAGCTGATTGGACAAAATCATTGAGAGCACGGGATGGCTTGTGAATATTTGTATATTCCCAAAAGAGAAACAGTGTCATTTTCAAAATATGTACATCTTTTCAAGGCTAATTTTGCCGTTTTTAGGAGTACACTAACAAGATTAGCTTTGAAGCTATATATGGGCTAATTTCATCAGGTCTTAAAGTTTGTATTGCACAGCATTTTACAATAAACTGACTGAAATCATGTTCAATTATCCAGATATGTTGAAGATAATATTCTAATCGAGAGCAGTGATGACCATGTTACTTTGAGGGTGAAGTAAATATTTGTTTTTGTAAAGGGGCTGATCAAGGTTAAGGCCACCATCCTACACAGGCCATGTGAAAGTGTCAAGAGAAACCCTGAACACAAGACGTTAATGAAAGTGCCACTAATCCATGACGGAGTCTCGTTTTTTATGTGGCATCTAGAATAGCTTGTAAAGCTTTTTGTTTATGTTCTTTTAAAAGAGCTTTTCTATATCACTGACTTTTATTTTTATTTCGATCTCTCTTTGAACAGCCTACTCAAGGTCAGTGGAGTGGCTGTGCGTGTTTTAATACAAGTCTCTCTTCAAATTCTGCTTTCAGTTATTCGGTAAAACGCACACACAAACACATCACTTGTGCGCACACACATTGACACCCACACACACCCACTCACTCGCTGGGTGCATTTGACTCTAAGTGCAGGCAGCTCAAGGCTGTCAGGGCCACTTTGTCTCTTTCGGTCTCTTCACTTTTTTCCCCGTTTTCCTCCTTCCCTCATTCTTCTACCCGCCCCGCTCTTGTTTGTCAGGCTTGCTGCTGAATCATCCAAGCCCTGGAAAATCCCCCCTACATATTTGCATTCTCAGTACACTGTTTAGTGCTGGTGACTAATAATGGCAGGCTTCTATGTGCATCAAAATAAACACAATTGACAGTTTAAAACTGCTTGGTCCTTTTTTGATATAATGCATTATCAATACAGCAAAAAAGTGGATGAGAATGTGACAATTCAACATTTGAGGTGTCACAATACCAAATTCAGTAGTACTCATCAGACTTCATGTATTATTCTGGTCTTATACCTTCAGCCAATTACTGCAGAGGCATTGATAATGAATATTAACTATTACACGATGTTCTCCCAGAAGGCTTAACTAATTATTTGTCAAGTTGAGAAGTAGCTCATGAATATTCAGTTACTCGACTGGACGCTCGCAGTAGGTTACCAAACAAAGAGTGCATGGCCAAATTAATATTCAAACATTATTGCTAAATTTTAAATGTAGTAGCAAACACATTTTTTGTTGACTTGCATATAAAGGAGTGAAAAGCAGGCTAACACAGTCATCTGCACTGTAGAGCCATAGATGGATAAAAAGCTATACAACTATTATAACTATATATATAATAAAAGCATTTCCATTTTGAATAATGGCTTATCCTGACAGAAAGCAAATCTCATAAATTAGGCATCAACCATATGGAACAAAATAGAATGGAAGCACAATAATTCTGACTAAAATATACATTTCTTCTAATATTTGGATCAAAGCGGAAGCAATTCAAATATCTTCCCTCATTGACAACACATTATTTATAACAGCTCACTTCCAACAGTCATACTCACTAAAACAGTGTTCATAACATTTTGTAAAATAATTTTTTTTTTTATTTCTCCCTCAATTTTTGTGCACTGTTACACCCCTTCTCCTACATCCTTCTCTCATACATTTCCTGTCTTTTCTCGACTGTATCTTTGCAATAAGGTAGCAAAAGTTCACAAAACGGTGAAGGCCAGATGTACAACCACAAGCGTTTTCCAAAGCCATAGCTCAAACATGAGCACTTCCTCCTCAGAAACCAACATGAGCATCATTTACCACAGCAGTATTCACAAGCTTCAGGACTTCACATCACTTTAAAGAAGGTCACAGTGAGCCGACAGCATCTGAGATCAATACTGTTGAGCTGATGGAGACCCCGAGGTGCCACAAATTAGTCAATCTTAGGGGGACACTTTGGGCTTTGGCACTTCGATTTAGTATCTGCTGCATTACAGTGAATGATCATTATGCCTGCAGGGCCTGGGAGTGCAAGAATCTAAACCATAGATTTGTCAATAAAATGCTTATTTTTAAATATAAAGTACTTTAGTACAGCAATGATGCACTGCATTAATCAAAGCCAAAAAAAAAATGTGTAAACCAAAAAAAAACATTACAAAAAGATTTCCATTTCAAATAAATGCTGAATTAACTTTCAGTTGATCAATGTTATTGGATAGATTTATGATGGCTTTAAGGGCAGGTGTACATGGTGCCACTTGAGCTCACAAACATTATCCATATAAACATCTTTTGAAAACATGTATTTATTATTCCATTAATTGGAAATAAAATTGGATTTCTTTTCAAATCAAATATCTTCCTCAAAAGTACTGAAGAATTATTAAATGAAACCGTGTGAAATCATAATCATTAAATTACTTAGCGTGTGTATACATGTGACACGATTTACCTCCCGTATCGGTGGGGTTGAAGCCACAGATATCACAGACGCAGCGCACCCACTTGTTCATCTCCTCTTCAGTGTCTGCCACCAGGTAAAAGATCCGGTCGAAAGTCTTGATGTCAAAGATGAAGCTGTGCTCCAGGTCCTTCTTGTTGAATGTGAGACCGGCGTCTACCTGCTCGCACAGGTTCAGATCGATCACGCGGATGGGCTTCTTGGCATGGTCATTCTTGTAATATTCTAGCACATCTGGGTCTCCTGTCAGCCTCCCACTGCGCAGAACAAACCATCGCCTCTTCCATGCCTGAAAAGAGAGAGGAGAACCATTTGATTCATGCACTACAACACATTTAGAAAGTCACATGACTAAGAATCCACTTATTGAATGCTCCTCCTGAACAATTTTGCTAATATGTACCATTGAGACAAGTCAGTTCCATTGACTTGTTGACAGTTTCGGATAAAAGTGTCTGCTCTGACATGACGATTGTAATTTAAAAAGGAAATAAAAAAGACTATATTAACTTAAAGCCAAGACTTCCATTATTACAGCAGCCATACTGACCATTGCGATTTCTACCACTCTTTTTTTATACGAGTGGTCCTCATATTATCTCCACATGTATCAAACAAATCTGGAGTTCAGACTGAACTTACAACATGTTCACAGCCTACAAAAAGTTCATCAGACTGGCCTTTCTGGAATATTCATGCTGTTATGCAATATTATTACATGATAACCGCACCAAATTAACACAACTAACTGTAGGAAAAGCATTGTTAGATGTTTCAGCCCTACAAAAGTGTTGCAGGTGTTTTTGTGACATCTGATCCTATTTATCCAGCCACATGCACTGGGCAGTTGTGGGCTCGCTTTGACAAAACTCCACTCAAAACTCTGTTTGGAGATACTGGCTAAACCCTCTGCAGACAGACTTTAATTTAAAACCACCCAAAAGCCTGCGAAGCACTCACGCTAAAAGAGGTAACTGACAATTACAGCTTGATTATGCATGCTTTCTCCCATTTAAAATAGAGGGAACATGGAAATGCTGGTTTTGTATAAAAAGCAGAGTTCAAAATGTCACGGACCTTGACAAAGCGCAGGGGGCAGCAGTTCAACTCTTAGAAAATTAGCTAACATGAATCTATCAGAGGGGTGGATGTAAAACATGGAGGGAACAAAATAAAAGAGGACAACGTGTGAAAATGAAAAGCACCATAAGAATGAAATAATAAATTCATCAGATAGAGGGACAAATATCAATTTACAAAAATATGGAATTAAACTGGATAAATAATACTGTATGGCATAATGGTCGACCAGAAAGTTATTATTAATATTCATTATGGTGACACTTTATTTTAAGGACCAATTATTACCATTAACTAACTATTAACTATGACTTTTGCCTTAATAAACTCCTAATTTGCTGCTTATTAAATAATAGTTAGTAAGGTAGTTGTTCAGTTTGGTTATGGGGTAGGATTAAGGGATCCAAAATATGGTCATGCAGAAAGGCATTGATATGTGCATACTAACAAACAGCCAATATGCTAGTAATATGCATGATAAAAAGCAAATAGTTAATAGTGAGAAAAGGTCTCCAAACTACAGTGTTAACGTAGTTATTAATAAAATAATACTTTTGAATTAAGCATTTGAGTAATTTCAGTCAAATAACACGGAGTAATCGAATACTCCAATTAAACTACTAGTTAAAAATAATGACAAGCATATGATCTTAATATTTTGTATAAATCACAGATATTAAATTTCAACACAAGCTCACATAAGCTAAAAATATTTACAATAAACCAAGACTTAAAAATATTACAATAATGTAACTTATTTTTTTAATCTTGATTTATTTTTGAATTTTCTATGTAAATAATCAAATGTCAGTTGTAGTGAAGTGTACATTTAATTATTTCCAGAACACTATTAAAATATGATTTTAATAGTTTTTTAACTAGTAACTTAATCAATTAGTTGGTGCATATTGAGTACTTGATCAGTTGGTTACGTGTGCACAGCCCTATACAGTATTCATGAAGTTCCAAATAGGGGAAGAAAAAGTTTTTTTCTTAGATTTGCCCTTAAACTTCAACAGACCACTCTGTCTTAAACAAGATTAGGAAATGAACCCTGAGGAAAAGATCACAGGCTTCTGTCATTAAACTGCCAGACTGCCAGGAATCTCAATCTGTGTTGTTGTTTATTTTTTACCATCAGGTTTGGAAGGGATTAACAAAGCCGTACTTTACCCCCTCTCAGCTGTTTTTCCATCCACAGGGTTCTCTTTGTTAGAGAGCCAAGATCTGGCCCTCTGGATATCACCCCACCGCATGGCAACACAAGAGGCAACAGCCCCGTCATGCCAAACCAAACACACACACACACACATGACACTCAACAACTGATCAGCATGATAGACCTAATTGTGCGATGTGACCTACATTTCCCAGTGAAGTATCATCCAAGCATCATGTCACCCATATTAAACTTGGAAAGCTCAACAGTCTCAGGCTTAACATTTCACTCTGCAAACATTCTGATTGCAATATAGACTCAAAATTAGCTAAAAACACATCAGATGGAGTGTGACAGGACAAGTCCAATGCTCTTCTACTACGGTTAAACCAACACAGAGGCCTCTTAGATTCTAGCCGGCGCTTCAAAACAAAGCATTCGAAGCTCATATTACACAGATAGTGTGTGCATGTGTATGTTTACTGGCAGGAGAGAGCCCCGGCTAACCTGTCACACGGATCAGCTTACGTGGGTACAACGACACAGACGAAACAAAAGATCTTCAAGAGAACTGCTTCAGTGAACCGTGAACATTCAGGAAAACTCATGTCAAACAAGAAGAATGCTGAAGTTACTTTAAATCAATAAAATGGGAAGGAAAAATTGAATAAACTAATAAATTACTATTTAAGGGTCAATGACATGATTCTATTTTTTCATCCAAACTCAATTTATATAAAAAAACTACATTAAACCATACAACAAACATAACAAATTCAAGTCATAGATAAAATGGCTTGAATACACTTTTCATTATGAACATTATGTTTCTGAAGTTAAATTAATGTAGATTACTTTAGATATATACATATAAAAAAAATCAATGTGGCGTCAAGAACTGTTAATATCATAATAAAGAAAAACTTTTCTTGAAAAGAAAGCCTGGAGTTGTTTAGCATATTGTTACTGTTATTATAGTTAAGAAAAATAAAAATGCATTATAAACAATTGAAAAGCCTTTGTCTGCCAAATCAAGCAACATGATCATGTGGTCTGTGGTGCAAACATCATAGAGAAACATACAGGAAAAAATGGAAAATTATATCAGAGAAGACTCTAAAATTTGACCTCCTTATAGCATAGCAAAGTTACTTTAGGTTGTAAAATGTCTAAAGTGGCACAACCTCTAAAAATTGATGAATAATTACTACATTGAACATTTCAATAAAATGTTTATTTTTTATTATTAAAATGTCTACACTCAACTGTATTTCAGGTGTATGGGAAATTTTGACTGAACAATTACAATTTTTAGAGTCATTCAATTAAAGAAAATATTGAAACTATAAAACTCATTACATTTGAAACCTACATGAATACAAAGATATATTTATTTATTTAGTATGTTGGACACTCATATATGTATGTCCCTGACCCTCAAAAAAGTAAACTGTACTCTGTCCAGACAAGAGAAAATAGTTTTAGAATAGACTTAAAAAGCTTCTGATTTTGGAAGCTGCAATAGAGAAATCTAAAGGGGATCGAAATGTCAAACTTGCTTCATTTAGGAGAAGCAATGTCTTCATTTTGGAGGAAAGTGGCCAAGTTGAGTGAGCAATAAACATCACTCTTTCTCTCTCACTTTCTCTCTCTCTCACTTACATACAAGGCTGGTATAAACATCACTCTTTCTCTCTCTCTCACTTACATACAAGGCTGGTATCTAACCGACACACTCGCCTTTGTCAGTAAAGTAAGATGTCCTCATTTCAGACAAAAACACTCCCACATGACACCAACCCGGCCATCCTGCTCTGGTTTTGTAATACATCAATCCTACCTTGAGTCCCGGCTCCTGAATCCAGCGCAGGCACAGGGAGTGTAGTGTTTAGCCACCTGTGGTAAGTGTCTGTTCCATTTTTGTTTAATGTCAGTAAGCCTGTAAGAGCACATGAAGCCAAAGACTCTCAGGTGAAAAATAATCTGAGGAGAAGAGACGCTCTGTTTCCCAAACAACACCGCCACAGCTGGCCGCCTTTATATCCTAGAAGCATCCAAACTGACCCTTTTGCAAAAGTCCCTTGCACTTCTGTAGAGTTTCAAGATCAAGTCCACATCTCCTGAAAAGTCCTTCAGCTCAAGTAGTAGTACGTAAAATGAACGTGTTTATGTATAAGGAGGGAGAAGGAGTGGGGACAGGGTGGAACGAAATTGAAGAGGCCCCTCCAAGTGTGGCAAGCAGCTGTCTGCCTCACGCACACACACACACACACACACACACACACACACACACACACAAGTGTGATGCATACAAAGGCATAGGGCCACAGTGTCACTGTCTTGACTTAACAGAGATGCCATTGAGGGACAAACTATAGGGGAATGCCATCCGAAACTGAATCACTGACTGGTCAGTCTCTCTGCGGATAATTGCTTGGCATCAGACGCAGCAACGGAAAAGAGAGAAATAAATTATGTTTCGAAAAAATGCCAAGCAATGTGAGACCACAAGCTGTTGCTGTCGTAGTGAAACGGCACGACTCACATAGACAGCCAATGCATCAGCATTTCTCTCATGCCTGAAATTCCAGGCGCATTACCCTGCACCATATTTTAAATGAGGTGCAATCACATTGGGTTTTCTAAAACATGTAGACAAAGTGTTCACTCCACAAAATCATCATCTACCATTTTCTTCATTGTTTGAAATTATTGCACGTCTCTAAGGAATATGTGGTTTTGAATGATAAGAAAATAAATACATCACTGAGAAATAATAAATCTGAAAGAGGCACAAAGATTTGGAAGTGAGAGAATTTCAATTAGAAATGATCTATTGTTGTGTGTACAATTGTTATGTGTAGTTCATAAAACAAGTAACTTACAACAAGAAAATTAAGATATAGCTTAGTCCTATCACAACAGGCTCACTGGAAATACATTTGTGTGATGACATTTCTGCAAAATGATATTACGTTGTTTCTTGCAAGTTTTGCGGCATTTATAAATTGAAATGTCCAGTGAGTAGTGCTTAAAGCATGCAAAGCTTTACCCGAAAAACAGATGAACATTAATCTGTTACTGTTTCATTAGGTTGGTTGTTGTATGCGTTGCAATAGTTCGAGAATTAAATGTCCGTTGAGTGGCGCTAAAAGGTTAATGCTCTATTGCGCTTGAAAATAACTTTACACCGTCCTACACTAAACTCAGCCGACAGTATTAACAACAGCAAACGTGAGATTAAAACACATTTGCTGAAGCAGCCATGCCATGTTAGCTTGCTTCTACGAGTTTTAAAGCTCTTTTATTGTGACTCGTGTTGTACAGGATGCATAACAGTGTGCTCTACATTGCAAATGCAATGCTTACCAGGTGAGCTTCTTAGCAAGTTTACTATTTTATACATATGGAACAGATTATGTGATGCAAACTTCAACATACATTACATTGCAAATTATGCAAAGGTAAAAGCAGGCTGTAAAGTACTACTGTGCAAGGAACCAGCAAGGTATAAGTATTTATTGATATAGATGATCTGCTCCTAATAATCATAATGTGTGTGAAAAGGAATAAAAGTGACACTAGTGTTTATTTACGCTGGAAACGGCAGTCAATTGTATGTAAAGATTTTGCAAAAATGTAGGTAGAGGCACATTTTGGATGAGCTTATGTTGGTTTAAATAATCAGCTTCAGGTGCATTTTAAAAGTTTGAACTCAATTTGAGATTTGTGATATTATTCTTGGTTTGAATATTGGTAGAAAATTAATTCAACCATAACCACAGATGACAAACTGCAAAATGTTTGTTTTCGCATCGTTTTATGTGTTATAATTTATAAATAATAACATGTCCAAAATTGTGAGACAATACTGTGGTCTAATTTTCAGTGCATATCACACACCAGTAAGATGAGATGGTTCAGTGTTTGTGAACGCTAGAAGAGAGTACAAATTAGATCAGTGGTCTCTAAGGAGACCAGAGCTGGAGAGTGTGTGAGAACTGACAGTTGGATCATTTGTAAGTGTGAGATCGTTCCAAGATGGAATAACCGTGACATGTTCGCATCTGCCTGCCAAAGCCACACCATCTTGACTGTACAGTGAAGAGCAGCGCATATCATACGTGTGCTAGACCCATAATGTGCACTTTACTGGAGAGCTACTTGATGGGTGCGTTTAGGCAATGTGAAAGTTACATGCTGAAAAATATAAATTATGCTGAAGCAGACGTCAGATCATCTTTGCCTGCATGCCACCCCATACTGACAAAATAAGAAACAACCCAGAAAATACAAATATTGAACACCGTCCTATAAGTATGTGTAAATCTGGGCAAAAGTTGTGTATTTTTTAAATTAGAATTACATTTGTACTATATTATTATAAATTATTTTGGTAACACTTTTGTATAGGTTCTCACAAATTCTCACTAGTTGCTTTTAGATATGCCTATTATTAACATATTGGCTGTTTATGAGTACTTATAAAGCACGTATTCTGCATGACCATATTATAAATCGATAATCCTACCGAATACCTAAACTTAACAACTGCCTAACCTCACTAACTATTAATAAGCAGCAAATTAGTATTTTATTGAGGCAAATGTCACAGTTCATGGTTTGTTAATAACAATAATTGGACCTTAAAATAAAGTGTGACAATTATTATTTGATTTACAGAAAAAAAAAGTTAAAACAATGGTTGAAATATTTGATATTCACCTACAAATAAGTAACTTGCATTTATTGCAAAGATAATCACAATTACAGCTGCCACAAAAATTAGGGATGGGTCAAGAGACTTCGGCTTAATTGTGACATTTTGGTAACTTCCTAGTTGCATGCTCTGTCTTTATTGCAGATTGTGACAAAAAAAAGTTTATGAGTTTCTTCAACAATATTTTAAAACACTTTAAGATCTGCTCAATGTTATTTATTTAATTTTTTATTATAGGTTTGGTTAATATGTAGTGATCGACCGATTTATTTTTTATTATATTATTTATAGTTTATTTACCGTTTGGTTACTTATATAAATAAATAACTGGTGAAGTAGGCTTGCCGCGATTTGACGACGGTATTGACCGCAACACTGATTGTTGGCACCGTCCCCCACCTTCGTTGTTTTTTTTATAGTAATAAAAATAAATTCGGTCATGGGTAAAATTAAAACTAACGCGGCTCTGATGCAACGCACCGAACGAACGAACGAGAGTCAGTATCACTCTGTGGATGTTTCTTCTTCTCGCTGTCCTTGAAGGACGTTTCTCTTTCCTTTTTTTTGTATTATGCTCAAAATAATGTGTCGAATTTAATTGATTTTCACTGTGTTAACAGCAAGCTTTAAATGAATTTAGTATTTTGACCTTAAAATTTTATTTTTTTTTCCTATTGGTTGTAGGCTTGGTAGTTTGTTTCACCTCATTTTCAAAACAGACTTGCATGTAGCCCTACCCTGCAGTGACCTGAGATTAAAGGGGTCATATGAAGCAAACTCATGTTGTCCCTTCATGTTTGTGCATATATAAGATCCGTAAAGTCACAAAGCCGGGGCAGAGAGGAGCAAGAATAAATGTATGATATGTGGAAAATTATGGAAACATTGCATTACACCAAATACACAAAATAATGTTATTTTTTAGAGTGAATAATAATAATTCAATAATGTTAATTCGTAATATTCATATGAAATAAGCCCAAAACATTTAATTTCTCATGCATGTTTATCAGAATTATTCGTTTTTGTCACAGTGAAATAACTGACAGCGCGGTTATTCATTACACAGAACTATACTCAAACTGTCGCTTGTGGAGAAAATTTTTTTCATTGTATTTATTTAGTGTTTATTGGCAAATAATGGTTCTATAGTAAATGTTAATATAATTCCTTAATTAATCTTGTATAAAGACTGCGTGGTCGTGCTGGAGCATTTCTTGATCTATGTGTGTGTACTGACTTCTTTCTGCTGGTTACCATAATTATGTATGTATAAAAAAAATAAAATAAAAAAAAATAAAACCAATATTTTTTTTTACCTATGTAACATGAAAATATCGGAAACATATATCGCCCTACTTATATGTCTTATTTTATTGTGATTGGGTTGCATGGGTCTAGGCTAGTAACCGACTTCTTCATTTGCTCAAATAATAATTAGATTTATTGATTTTCCTTCATTTATTTTTGGCGGTAGTTTGTTTCACCTCATTTTCAAAACAGAAGTGTATAATAATAGAACAAACTGGCCTGTCATATATAAGATCAGACAAAGCCGGGCAGAGAGGAGCAAGAATGAATATGTGGAAAATTATGGAAACACATGAAGTCACACATGTGGATTATTAGTTATGTCACCTTAATAGGACCCCTCTTTCATGTTACCACCAACCTATGTAACTACTAGCTCGACGGGATGGCGGCGAAGTGTATAATAATAGAACTGGCCTGTCCACATCATTCTCTCAAGTCTCTCTGCGTGACATCATCCCATCCATCTCTTCACGCTAGAGCCCTGTCTTTAGGTCATCCCATGCACAGTAAACAGGGCTGTCAGTGCCAACTAAGCCACATTCAAAGATGATTCATTTAAATGGATTTGGATTGGCAGAACAAAGTTGATTTTGCACTCATTAAACAGACCAATCAAGATGGCAGAGATCTAACAAGATGGCATCACACGAATGACCTCCAGCAGATACAATGACGTACATTTGCGGTTAATGGTGCGGCCACCGGTCAGTGTGTCAGAGTTTGTCAAACCCGGACAAATGTGGTAGATAAGAGGAAGAGTGGGCTATCAGGTTTGGTCACAGAAATAACACACTATGAGAGCATGTGCAAGTATGCATATGTTGCAGCTGAAGTGCTCCAGCGTAAAGAGGGGTGTGTCGGGATGCCTTTCTGCCGAGAACACGCTGTCAGCTACATGTCAGGGCAAAGCCCAGGTTGGGTCACACCTGCCACTTGTTTGTTCATCATCCAACTCATGCTCTCTCACTTTCTTTATTTCCAGTGACAGCATGAAACTGCAAAACAGCCTGGATTCCTAACTCTGTAATGACGCTGTATAATGTCATATATATATAGTGATGCTTCAACTGTCTCTTAGAAAGGAAACTTCAGTTAGAGTGTTTCCCATTTCCCTATTAGCAAAAATAACAGCCTGACAGACTTCATTGTCAGGTACTAGTATTCAGCTCACAAGTTTTTATTCACATTTTTAATACCATTTTTAGTAACACTTTATTTTAAGGTGTCCTTGTTATACCTTACATATACTTACTATAATAATAACAATAAATTATGCATAATTACCTAACCCTAACCATATAGTAAGTAGAGCCCGACCACTATGGGTTTTTTGGGGCCGATGACGATACCGATATTAGGGACTATAAAGGCAGATATTGATATATCGGCCGAATATTCTTTATGTCTATATTATAATACAAAACTAGGGGTGGAGAGAAAAAAAAATCGATCCATCGCGATTCTCTCTCCAACAATTCTGGATCGATTCGGAGAATTTCAGATTCTGCGCTTCGTTTTTAACCAGATGTGCGATGACGCTGAGTTTGCTTTAGAAACGCCCGTATTCTGATTGCTTCCAATTCCTCACACACATATTACCACTCGAACCTTCCGTTAAATAATCTTTCATAAAGTTTAGAAAGGTTGAAGCAAATTTCAAGGACATTTACAGGCTTCATAGCACAGGATGCGCTGTGAAAGACACGCGCTTTGCTTGATGTTACACTTGAAGTGTGCGGTCTCGCCCATCTGTATTTTCCTTACAAATGCTCTACGAAGTCAACATTTATGTGGTTTGGAATGCAGTGGACTTTTGTATTTAAAATATGAACCTCACTAACAAAAGGCTGCTTTCAATTTCAAATGCTGATGCGCTTTGTGTGTAGACTGCTCGTGCATGCGGCTGTGCGCGACTGTGTAAGTGGTTTAATGCACTTGCATCTCAAAATGGTTTTATGACGCAAAATGAATGTAAACACAGCCAGTTACAGTATGTCTTAAGGGATTAAACGAACAGGACAAACCACATTACTTCTTGTATTTCAAGAGAGATCTGTGCGTGAATGCAGCTTAACAGATCTCCCGCTGTCTATGATGTCATAGTAAAAAACAACAGTAAAGATGAAGAAAAATCACTCACAGTTCTTGAATGGAAAACGTTCAGATAATCTTAAATACTGAAAGCGCTCTTTGTTTGTTATATGTTTATATGCTTCTCTTTATTATTTGCTACTTGCTTGTATGTATATATTGTTGTTCTATTACATGGTGGACAAGTACACAATCAAGTACTTGTAAAAGTGTGAATAAAATATTACTCCATAAAAGAAAGTACTGCTTTTTCAATTTTACCAGTGAAAGTACAAAAGTACTAGATTTTTTATGTACTTAGAAAAAAGTACAAAGTTATTTTCCATTTTATATAGCCTTTATTTAATTTTATTTAGCACATATTTTTATATCCTACTGAAAATACCTGGGATTTTCCCAAAATAACCACTATAGGAGTCAAGATATAATTTTGTTGTTGAATGGACTCTTAAGAGTGATGTAGTAATGTTCATGTGAAGCTTAACTGCGATTACATGAGAGAAAACAGATTTGAATAATTTACACCAGTAAGAATAAAGTGTTTTAAGCTTGTTGTTTTGCAGAACTTCAGTTATATATGACATAATAAGGCCTGAAGTTAGGAAGAACATTTTAAAAAAAAATTATAGTTTCATAATGATTTTTTTCTTCTCAAACCTTGTCTGTGATGTAAAAACATCCTGTCCATGCCCCCAGAGGGCATACTTCCCACTTTGATAATTACTGAGTTAATGTTCTGAAATCACATCCTTTCTTTTTACCTCAGTAATCTATCTGGGCTGATAAAAATTTTGGACTTTATATCTAAAAATTTCCTCAACTTAGACCAGCAAGCTTGTTAGCTAGACAGTTAGTCAGGTAACAAATTTACTATTTTCATTGGTTAATAAACATAATCTGTCTACTCGGCTAGGATTTAAACAATATAAAAAATTATACTGGATAAACAATATCAAAATAGACATCACATAGGGCTAAATGGGCATTTTAATAAAACTGCTAACGTTACAGCAGCGGGGAATATGAACGTGCATGAGTATTTTATTTAATCTGTGTTATTTTAATGTCTCGTTTTTTGACCTAAAACTTAAAGAATCCATTGTTCTGCATTAAAGATTTCATTGGGCTTAATAGATCATTTACAGAGATTTAGTTCACAAACAACTGACAGTTTTGAGCTAAATGTGATTTTCAGAATAATTAATTCTAAAATTCGACATTAGAATCTTTTCGCAGATCGTGCGCAGGGCCCGGTTCTACTTGTGAGTTCAGTTCATGAAGACTCCCACGGTTCATTTGAATCAGTGAGTTTTCGACTAGAACAGCTACAATTCCAATTCGTGAATGAATCGTTTGTTGCGATTTGTGAACAATTTAAGTTTGAAAAGACAGTTTGTTCATGAATAAACACGGCTTCTGCGTCTCGGAATGGTATTATAAGGAAGTGTTTTATGAAATGTAGTGAAGTAAAAAGTACCAAACTTATTTTGGAATGAGTGAAGTAAAAGTAAAAGTTACTCAAATAAAACTACTCCAGTAAAGTACAGATTGAAAAATGTACTTAAGTACTAACAAATATTTTATTCGTTATACCACCACTGTCTATTACATCAAAATGGTGTGTGAATATCACCACTGATAAAGACAATATATCTTATAGTTATATTTGCCAAAATTTATATTTTGTGACAAAAATATGTAATGTAATTGTTTAAAAAAAAGTACAATTACATATGTAAGGAAAATATTACGGATAACAAGTCAGTAAACTAATTAATTAATAAGGGGGGGGGGGGGGGGGTAGATCAAGAATCGTTCTGGATTTTGATCATGACTCCCAGAATCGGATCGTGAGGGGACTAAAGATTCCCACCCCTATACAATACCAGTCAAAAGTTTGGACACAAGAATGGGAAGTGTGTCCAAATTTTTGACTGGTATTGTACTATAATATAGACATAAAGAATATCAGCACTTATAATGATGTGACAAAAATATGTAATGGAGGCAGGGTATTTAACAATACACTTAAACACAAATAGAATATATACACATATACACATTACATACATATATATATATATACATACACACATATATATACATATATATATATATATTAGGGGTGGCACGGTACATGTATTCGTACCGAACCGTCACGGTACAGACCTCTCGGTTTGGCCTTACGACGAATACAGGCAATTCACCCCCAATCCAGAAGGGGGCGCCCGCAATAATGCAACGCTGTTTGATGACCACCAGCGCCAGCAGAAGAACAGTGAATGCCGCGAGTTGCGCACTTGAAAACAAAGCCCACTAGACAGTGACGTGCTGATTCTGAACGCGTCTCTCACATGGACTGACACAAGCTTCTCACATGGACTGACAAGAGCTTTGTAGTATCCTACCTCTCTCATTCTGCACAAATCCAAATATTCCATAATATTTCCATGTTTGCGATGTAACTTATCTGAA
Organism: Ptychobarbus kaznakovi; assembly: GCA_027422405.1. Classification (NCBI taxonomy): domain Eukaryota; kingdom Metazoa; phylum Chordata; class Actinopteri; order Cypriniformes; family Cyprinidae; genus Ptychobarbus; species Ptychobarbus kaznakovi. The sequence continues at coordinate 11,641,055 of CM049799.1, forward strand.
TGCTAAACTATTATTTATTATGTAAATTATAGGCTTTGTAAGTTACGTTAATTCAGTCACGTTCCAACGGTGACACAGAGGCAGGTGCGCTGATGTTTGTATTTTATTTTGATAAAGTAGCCTACCAACTTTAGCAATGCTGGAACTGATGTGTTTTGTGTTTGGAAACGGGATCATGTTTGTAATCAATTTTGAATGTTCAATATATACAATTAATAAAAAAGGTGTGTGTGTGTGTGCTCCAACACGCGATCACTTCAACTGTTTCCTTATACCAGCAGAATCAACTTTAAACACTTATTGTCTTAATAATCATTGGATAAAGTTCAGCTTTTATTTGTACACTCACAAAGAAAACAAAACAGATTTTATACATAATATAACAATGTAATAATAGTATTAGTATTAACAATTAGTATTTTCACATCTAGGTGCAAACATTTTAATTTGAACGACTGTTCAAAATAAATGAAAAGAAATCGAGCACAGTAGATTTCTTTTTTTTCCCTGTTGTACCGAATTCGTATCAAACCGTGACCCCCGAACCGAGGTACGTCCTGAAGCTCACGGCTGCAGTTAAATGCACTTGCATCTAATTTTATGATACGAAATTGATGTAAACGCCGTCAGTGTGTTTTTAGAACAGTGGAAATAGATCTGTGCATTAGTGTGGACGCAGTCTATTAAAGCTGCCAGTGTCTATTATCTCATCAGTAGCTAATAATCAAATGGCAACAAGGCTGAGGAAAAAAGAAAAACACATAACTATGATTATATGTTAACTTTCCATATTTAAAGCACTCCTAGATACTGAAAGTGCTTTTTGTTTATAACTTGTAATTATAATTGTTCCCCCCCCCCCCCCCCCCCATTTATTACTTTATGTTTTGAAGCTATTTGAAGCTACTTTTAATTCTTTTAATCAATAATTAACTAATAATTAATGAAATAAATTAACTAATTATTTAACTATTATGTTAAGCCTGCTTGTAGCCTGCTTGTATAAAAATGCACAAAATAAATTTGATCGAATCGTGATGCATCGTGATATCGAATTGAATCATTGACATGATAATCGTAATCAAATTGAATCGTGAAACCAGTGCCGATTCAAGAGGTTGTGGCACTCAAGTATTTATATATATACATATGATATGAATGATTTCATATTAGAATGATTTCTAAAACAGTTTCAAATCACATTTGAAAATATAATAAAAAATAACAGTTAAATACAATTAAAATTATGCTTCTCAAAATTAATGTTTCAAATAAATGAATCTCTGTTGAGCATCTGGTGAGACTTATTTCTAAAAGCATAAATAATAATACAATAAAAAATTCTTACTAACCCCAAAATGTAAATGGTACGGTGTATAGATTTTTAACCCATTCTAACTAATGTTTCCAAGGCATAACGGCACATGATCAATACATTTACACCATAGTCACAATGCAGAACTGCATGAAAAGGGAACGTGACAACTTGAGTGCCACAACCTCTTACACACTTTCTCACTCTCGTATTCTTATTGTTGAGCTCTGCTTAAGACATTAACATAATACTTTGTTCTACAAACTTTTGGTTTCATTGCGGAGGTGTACGTTACCCATTTGACTTGTAACGTTTCATTAGAAGGGTTCACTTTAATAGAAAGTGTCAGATTTGTTTTTATTGCAATGTTTCTACTGCAATGCTGTGATACAAAACATTTATACACTGTTAGAAACTCTAATGAAAAGCCAGAAGCAACATGAGAAAAAATCATTAACACCACAGGCTGGTATTAAAATGGTTTACACAGAAACAATGTCTTTGACATCTAACATTCGCCTCTCCAAATGAGTATTTTTTGCTCTGTGATCTCAGATGCATCATACTGGAATAAGATCAGAGCAAACAAACTTTTGTGCTTGATAGCCCTTTGTTGGCCTCAGCAATAATGGTTTCCCTAATGTCTTTCTAAAACTGACCACATGAATCCCACAAGCGCTTAAAAGCGTGATAGGATTTTTTTTTTAAAGCAATGTATGTCAACACAAACTTTCCCATGTTAACTTGACACAGTCTTGATAGGCGGTTTTAAAATATATAGAAGCTTTCTTAGTCAGAAAAGCCTACTGTATATAGATTACAACTATAGTAGTTCTACTAAAAGAACTTCGTACAGCAACTGGCTAGCACTTCTTTTTACCTAAGGGCTGAAAGCTCATACTCGTAAGTATGGTGCACTGGTTCAAGTTCCTTTCTCCTTCAAACATTTAAAAGACAAGAAAAGAGAACTGAGAGCAGCAGATTTGACTTCTCATTTCTCCTTTTTCCACATACCGTTTCAAATCAGTGTCAACATATTTTGGGCCCACAACCAGCCACTTGAGGTTGATTGTCTAATAATAAAAAAAAAAATATATATATAATGTCATGATAGGAAATTACCAGTATATTTTCTGTTAAATTTCCTTTAACCATAAAAACCTACAAAATGCATTGCTTATAGGTATGTGACGAGATCTGATGTGTCTCGCGAGAACGTGATATCTTCGTAAAACATTTAGCAGTGTTTACATTAGAGCTGCACGATTAATCGTTAAAAGACTGCGATCCAGTGTTAATTTTGTCGCCGAAAAATATTCGTCAACGAACCTTTTTTCTGTGACTTCTGTTGACGAGCTAAAACTAATATCTGATGATAAAAACTATGACGAAATTTATGCCGCGTCTTCGTTAAGACGACGAGACGGGAAAAAAATGTAATTTGAAGACTACCGGACATTCAAAATACATCCTATAGGCTAAATTAACTGTCTTGTCTTTCAAAATGTGCGTCTCTGTCATTGGATTACAATCGGATGAGCGGCGAGAGTCATAATTCATTGTCGATTAACTTAAAGTTAATGAAGGCAGGATAGGCGGAATCGCGCTGATAGAACTGCTCTCTCTCTCTCTCTGCACGCTCCACTTCTTCAGTTCTCATACAGCACGCGATCAGTGCTCACTGCTAAAATACACACACAGCAGTCCAAATGTCTATCGTGTAGAGTATCTCACATAAATACAATCAGTTATGGCTTAAGTGAAGGTGAACAGGTGGGTGAAAACTGAATGTGTGTCAGTATTACATGCATACCTTTCGTCTTAAAGGGACGGCATTACTAATTAAATGTGTCATCAATGTTAACCAACAAAAGATGTTAAATAAATGTATACTTGTTAAGTAAACCTACTGTATCTGGAAAATGAGTTTAATTTGTATCTTCTCTACCAAAAAATGAATATTTATTCCAGTTTTTCCTAATTCAATCCTTGGATCAAATGTCTCATAAGCTGAATTGATTTGGTCTAAAGAGAGAAGAATTGATGACTATTTTTGTTTGAATACTACATATAAAATAGCTACCAAAATAAATGTTGGTAACTGCAGTTGACTAAAAGTAATGACTAAAAGTTGACAAAAATGCAATTACTTATTGTCGACTAAAACTATGAAAGACTCAAAAGACTATAAAGCATTTTCGTCTCAAGATAAAGACTAAGACTAAATAAAAAACGCCTGCCAAAATTAACACTGCTGCGATCTCGATTCAAACACCCACACGATCTTATTCATAAATGACAATGATTCAGCTATGTCTATTACGACTGTTTCACATCGTGAGTGTCAGTGAATTGTGAGAAGCACGTTTTATAGTTGACCATCTTAATGAATCGGAGGGTCCGCCATCATCACGCTTCCGATGTGAATGCTGTCATTCTAAGCTGTGCGTCGGTTTTCATTTATAGTTCTGTATTGTAGTCTGCGTCGACGTGCAGTACACATGCGGACCGCTAGTCTGCAGTGTCCACGGGCATGTTGCTTGTGAAACCCGCAGTAACACGGCAAAAGCCGAAGAAGAAGTGGCTTGTTGGAGAAGCATTTTAGCAGTGACGGCGGCAAATAAATATTAAACCATTATTTAAAAACTACCAAAAGGAGACAACAACGGAACAGGAGAAGATGGCATTCAGATCAACATTGTCGCGGTCATGGACAGCTAGTGATGTATAAAGCTATGTAGTAAGTTATAATAAATTATAAGACACTTGTTCTTTGCTTTCTTTTATTTTAAATAAGAATATGTTTACATTAAAATATATTAAAGTACACATAAATGCACACAAATCTCAAGTACGCATGAAGGGAGGGGTTCTAGCAGAATAATCACAGCGCTTGCGGTCCACATAGAATTGACGGTGTTAGATTTTTGGAGAGGTGCACATCAGGTACGGTGTAGGTTACGGCGCAGGCCTGAGCGTCTCTGTGTAGGCTACGGCGTGGGTTCGACGCAGAAGTATAAATTGGGCTCAACACTTGTATTGTAACACTTATCTTCCACCAGGAAGTGGTGACAACACATTTAAAAATATATATTTGACATTGAATCATTAATTTAGGAGATTTCAATAGTGAAACAAGTCTTTATGAATTGAGACACTGACTCAATAAAGACTTAAGCAATGAACATTATTTTGTCAGAACCACTAGTAAATTACGTTATTTTGTTTAGTTTTCTAATCTTTTTTTCCTTCAGAATCATGAGAGAATCGTGATCTCCAATTTATTTAAAAAACATTGTGATTCTCAATTTATCCAGAACTCATTTACATGTTATTTATTACTGCATATAATTCATTAAAATAGAAGTTTAATTTCATGAAGTGCAAGTTGGATTTCAAAATGCACCTACATTTTTTGCATTGTGTTTTTCAGTTGAATAAAATAAAACTTTTCACTATATATATTTAATCACTGAGGTTTTCTGGAAAAAAAGTCTAAAAATCTTGTTCTCGTCTCAAACATAAATGGTTTGAGCGAGCAGATTTAAATCAGTCTCGAAAGCGTTTCGAATTCGGAGAACTGTTTTTTTCACGATCGGATAGCTGTCAGACCAGGGTAAACAGGCCCAGAGAGAGTGCGCGGGGAAGGGCTTCTCTGCTCTTTCTCCCTCAGTTAACATGCGCACTATCACAAGCGCAGCAGTCATTTGCATCACTCATAAATCACATAAACCGATCAAAAATGAATCGTTTAAAACTCATACGATTTTCATTCATCATCAAACACAAATTAAGATATTTTAATGAAACCTGACAGACTTCTGTCCTTCCACATAAAGTGCAAAACTTTGACACTTAAAAACAAACAAAAAGAAGAAAACAATTAATAATAATTTAAGAGTTGAAACAGGTCGCTTCCAAATCGGAACTTTTTAAAGAAATAGTCCTGAGTATAGTTGATTAAAGATTAAACAACTGAATTACTGCTGAGAAACCGGTGAGAAATTGCAACGTGCTGCAACTTATTTTAAGGTGCATATGAAACATGCCAGTCAAGCACTGGATAGTATAAAATGTAAACAGTTGTCCACTACCCCAAAACACAAAATATTCTGAAATAATAAACTGCAGTTACTGACCAAAAAGCCAGTAAACTGAACATCATCTTGCTGTATTGAAATACAGATTTTTTTTTTTTCTACAAAGCATTGTAAATATCAGATCAAGTCCCATTCCACATCACAACCATGCAAATCACTCTGAAATCCCCTAGGCTGTAGAGCAGGGGTGCCCAACCCTGCTCCTGGTGATAGACTGTCCTGCAAAGTTTAGCTCCAACTCTAATCAAACACACCTGTCTTTAATTTTCAAGCAATCCTGAAGACTTTAATTAGTTGCTTAGGTGTGTTTGATTAGAGTTGGAGCTGAACTTTGCAGGACAGTCGATCGCCAGGAGCAGGGTTGGGCACCCCTGCTGTAGAGGAACAATGCAGTTCTTGAAGGCGTTTCACTCTGGAGCATTAAGAGTTTTTGGCCACCCTGGCCTTGCTAACACGGCGCATGAAGAGAGGAAGGCTAGGAGGAGGAGAATCTACAAAGGCCTTCTGTGTTGTTCCAATAGCTCTGGAAAATCAGCCTTTGTTATCGGTGAGAAAAACAAAACAAAAAAATATTTCTGAGATACAGCTGTGGCCATTTTACGGTCTGCACTTGTGTCACACTAATGCGTTATTAGTGACGGGCACGGATGTTCAAGCGTGGTGCGCTGCGACCTCATCACATTGGTACATCGTCATAACTGTCGTCATATATGGCACGGAGGAAGAGAACTTTGATTTACTGTCCTTATCTTGCACCCTTGTGATGACTTCAAAAGCCAGTGTTCTGAAAGGCACCGCTGTCCTTTCAGAATGAATAGCTGAGCAGACTCTTCTATTAAAGTCCTACATAGTATCAATGAAGTAGAGAGAATAGTTCCCAAGGTCTTTCTTGCTGCATTCCAACTGATAAAACCCTACTCTATAAAGTTTCATATTAGTCTGCATGTTTTTGGTTTAAGCTTAGCTTAACAGCTAAAACAGTTCAGTCAAAAATCTACAACCAACTGTGGTGGAGGTAACGAATTACAACCACTCACGTTACTGTAATGAAGTAGTTTTTTGGGTACTTGTACTTTTTTGAATATATTTTTAAAGCTTTACTTTTACTTGTACGCAAGTACAAATTAAGCAAAATAATCGACTTTGTTGCTTTTAAATCATAGTTTTTACTGAGTGCAATTTGAATTGATATTCAAACCTTGTACGAAACTTCAATATCCAATTAAGATATCCGAATATAAACGGACCAATAAAAACCCTGATATCTGAACCGGGAAAAGCCACCGCTGCAGCAGGAGAAGAGCTGATCAGACAGTGAGGGAGCTCAGTGTAACTTATGGACTCAAAGTTTGGTGAAACAAACAACATGGTAGTGTTATCATAAAAAAAATCTATATTTAGATACCGGTACTGAAATATCTGTTACGGTTGCATTACTTATTTCCCACAGTATCTACAGCGATACAAGCTGCGTCTTGCTCTCTCCTCTCCGACAGCGAGTTTGACATGAATCGCCTCCTCCTGTCAGTTACAGAGTCTGAATGTCAGCGCGGGATTCCAGGTATTCCAAATCATTTTAATCTTTACCACGCAAATGTGGTAAAGACATTACTGATCAAAGCCATCTGATGTTCCATTTATCTAAATAAATAACATATGGCTCTTAAATCACTGCGTATGCAAATTCAGTCTTGTCATTGAGGTCATTTGTTTTAGAATTTTATTACTGACTGTGTACTTTCAATTCAGTTTGAAATCAAATTTGAAATCAAGCTTCCTTGTGCTGTAAGCTTTTGCAACAAAGTTTAAAAACCCTATTTTAAAGACAAATACACAGAATGAGCAAATGTTTAAGATTGAGATTTTTGTAATGATAATTGATCAATGTTTATATATGTAAATAAAATATTAAAAACCTTACCTTTTTTAGTGCACATTACTAGTCTGGTGGTGAACAATTAAACCGTGCAAATCAACACAACAGAAAAAAAATGTCTGCCGTCGTAATCTTTAATCAAAAACTAAAAATGCGCTTCTGCACTGGAATGGCGTTCTCGCTCTGATGACATCAGTTTGAAGTCTTGGGGAGAAACCTCTTGTTAAGTATGATGTAAGGACTGCAGTTTCAGGGTCCATGTCTCTACTCATTTCACTTGAGAATACTATCTCAACAGCCTTTTATGAGCACTATTTAATTAATTACATATTTAAGCTAAGCATTTAAATATGTGCTGTGCACACTACAGTCTCCGTGCTCAGTGTCTCAGGCACTAATGTTTTAGCTGAATCACTGTCTGGCCATCTGGGTTTTCAGTATGGAGATAAAGATTAGGGTTATAATTTTTCAGTATTACATGACATCGTGGGTGTATTTTAGCACAGTTTGTTGTTTTCTTGGGGCATCTGGCAGAGCGTTAGGACCCAGAAGCGAAAATATGAATTACAATTTTTTTGGTAAATCATTAAATAATCGCTGGCTAAAAAGTAACTAGTACTCAGAGTAGTTTTTGAGAAGAGTACTTTGTACTTTTACTTAAGTACTGTTTTGACACCAGTACTTTTACTTGTAATTGAGAATTATTTCAGCAATGTAACAGTACTTGTACTTAAGTACAAATTTTCAGTAATCTTTACACCACTGACAACCAATTGGAACTGGTTGGAGCCTGGTCAGTCTAAACATTCCTTATTCCAGACTCTACACAGGCCCTTAAAGTGCACATTGCAGGTTAAAATAAAAATCCAGATGAATATATAACCTTGTATGAAAATACCATATAAACCGTTAATGCAGGATTTGAAAATGTTTTACAAGAAATGAGGGTACAAATTTAGAAGAAAAATGACGGTTTCCTTGACAGTTCTCAAAAAGCACTTTTTTCAACATTGCATCATATTACGTCACATAAGGGAGTCGTGTGTCTGGCTCTGCTTTGAGCGGGCGCGAGTCAGTGTTTTGAACACCAGTTAACCAGATGCTGCTCCACGAAAAAGTCTTGTTTTTTAACATTTGCTAACTACCAAATCAGTGAACATAATTATTTAAATAATGAGACACAACTAAGTTAGATGTGTATACGTTGTGAAGCACTGCAGCTAGCTTGTAAGCATTAGCAATATTTTTTAAAACCGTGTAAAAACTTTACCGTATGAGAAGGAATAACTGATAGGTTAACCTCAGTTTGCTAATATTATAACCATCAAGTCTAGTTACCTTTTAGTGACATTGTTTACAGAACATTGTTTAATTGGTATTTTTTAGTCATGTGGTGTGTTTATAAGGCTGTGGACGATGGGAGTGTGAAGATCTGAAACAGTGGAGGCCAGCTGTTATTAACCACCTCTTCTGGACTGCAGCTTCCACTCCTTATGGAAATGCAGATGTGATGGAGTCCAAGTGGAAAAGCATGGTCAGTCAATGTGATCTAAATGCGTTTTCTTCTCTCAGCATATGCCGTCTGAGAGAGGAATACTGCAGGTCATACTGCAGGTCACCACAGGCTCCACGAGAACACAGCACCATCTTGGTCTTCCACTACACCTGCACCCCTTTCCAGATCCCTCCAGATGATCAACAAGGTCAGGCTGTTGGCGTGTATCTAGCACAGCATTCACAATTTAACACACGCTAACAACACATTAGTGTGATACCCACACTGAAAGATTGTTAAATGTTTTTAAATGTGTCAGATGGTGTATTTATCTTTCGGTAGTATATGTTTGGTATATCTACATATATATTAACAGTTGCATGTTGTGTTCTGAGTTAGGAATTAACAGTGCTATGAAATTTTAGAGCACTTCATGCTTCCTTCTGCTGACCAGATTTTTAAAGATGCCGATTTCATTTTACAGCAGGATTTGGCACCTGCCCACACTGCCAAAAGCACCAAAAGTTGGTTAAATGACCATGGTCATTTACTCCCCAAACTCACCAGACCTGAAGCCCATAGAGAATCTATGGGGTATTGTCAAGAGGAAAATGAGAAACAAGAGACCAAAAAAATGCAGATGAGCTGAAGGCCACTATACCACCTCAGCAGTGCCACAAACTGATCACCTCCATGCCACGCCGAATTGAAGCAGTAATTAATGCAAAAGAAGCCCCTACCAAGTATTGAGTACATATACAGTAAATTAACATATTTTCCAGAAGGCCAACAATTCACTAAAAAAATTTGTATTGGTCTTATGAAGTATTCTAATTTGTTGAGATAGTGAATTGGTTGGTTTTTGTTAAATGTGAGCCAAAATCATCACAATTAAAAGAACCAAATATCACCTGTATATCTATTCTGATTCCTTCCGTCCAAGTAGTCTGCAACATATTTTGCTCTGTCTAATACATCAAGCTTCCAATAAGATGTTAGAAATCCTGGTAAGACCTTAGTACATGGATAGGCAACTTCGGTCCAGGAGGGCTGGTGTCCTGCAGAGTTTAGTTCCAACCCTAATCAAACACACCCTGCAGAAGCTAATCAATGTCTTCAAGATCACTAGAAAGTTACAGGCAGGTGTGTTTGATAAGGGTTGGAACTAAACTCTGCAGGACTCTCCAACTCAGTTGGAACTAAACTCTGCAGGACGAAGTTGCCTATTCCTGCCTTAGTATATGGGACTAGAGATGCATCGATTGACCGGCCAGTGATCGGAATTGGCCGATTTCTCGCATGACCAGCCCGGATCGGTGACCGGTCCTTTTATTGCCAGCGGCGCAGGCAGAGGCGTCACAGCCACGCACACACTCACAGTATGATATCACAGTCGCGTGTAAGCACGTCATTTTCGTGTGAGAATGATTCTAATTTTAATGTCATTCAGTGTAAACGGCCGTGCCAGATGAGGCTTGCACAGCCTGAGTGAGTGTGTGTGAGAGACAGCACACACAAAGTAACTCTCAGAAATGTATAGATGCATACTGCGGTAGAAAAATAAAATAAAATATATCATATTTTACAAAATATGATTTAGGTAAGCAACATTAGACGGCCATGATGTTTCCCTGAATAACAATATCAGCACGATTGCAATGTGACACTGATTTTATACAGTAGTATTTCAGTAAACAAGAGGTTGAAATTAAGTGACTTAGATTTTAGACAAAATATTGATTGTTTATGCTCAATTTCGCTGACGAAAACAGTTGCGATCAAAGCCACAGCAGAACTGTTGTGTCTCTGAGCAACACACAGCGGAGTTTCGTTTCTGAACGAATCCACATTTTTGAATGAATCAAGTGAGTCAATTGATTCAGTGGCCCATTCATTAGGACAGTCAATTGACTCGTTTTTGATGAATCAGCTGAATTAATTAATAAATGGCTGGCTCATTAAAACACACATTTGCTGCCGCCTACTGGTGGTTTAGTCATTTTTAAAAGTATCATTGTATTTTTTCAACATTTATTTGTATGTTTAAAAAATATGTAAAATATTAATCTTATATAATTATTTAAGCCTTTGAAATTTTGCAGCGTAAATGCAATTATGGCACTTCAGCTTCATCAAACTCTGTGTAAATACATCTAATACCACTTCAGATGCAGCTTCTGTTTCCTCAGCAGTGGAAAGATAGATTGTTAATACCAACTTCATTTGAATGGTAACAACTCTACAGTTTCTTATTATTCTAACGGAATTAATTGAAACAAAGTAAGAATTTGATGTGAAATATGACATTTAATAAGGTTAGGGGAACGAAATGACCATTTATAAACAGTTGGAAATGACATCTGTTTTGTTACATAAAGCAACTCATTTTAAGTTAACTATATCTTCCTCTTTCCAGTAACAGAGCACTTTATTTTGAGAGTTGTTTAAGTGAGAGAAAATCTGTCAATTAGTCCTGAATGGGGGAATTGTATTTTTTAATAATTTATTTTATTATTATGTAAATACATTTTTCGTTGATATTTGCATAGATATTTGTTTGCATATGCTGTCAATTATAGTTCTTAGAAAGAAAATCGGAATCGGCAAAAATCAGAATCAGCAGGTCACACTTCCCAAAAAATCGGAAATCGGAATCGGCCAAGAAAATTGCAATCGGTGCATCTCTATATGGGACCCATTCTAACTATTAACTAGCTTATTATCATGCCTATTACATATTGATATTGAATATTTATTAGTACTTATAAAGCACATATTCTGCATGACCATATTCTGTATCCTTAATCTGATAAAACTGATGTTGTGGTGCAGTAAATACTACAGAAAAACAAATGTAATTTATACACTAAATAATTTAGTTCAGGCAAGAATGAAAAAAATAGTAAATTCAATATTTGTACTCAATTTAAGCTTGCAGAATTTAAAGTTTGAATAAGTTTATTTTACTTGGAATTGTTTGTTATTTTTACAAAGACTGTTTAAGTAAATATCAACGTCATGATCCTGTTGTTTCCATCATGCACGTGGGCATGAATAATTAATAAGGTAATTTGTTTTTGCTGTTTTCAAGATGTATTTACACTGTTTTATGGTATTATTTTGTTGTTAGGTTAAGTAACTTGCTGTTGTGGCATCTGGAGTTAATTTATTTACTCAAAATTACCCATTCATTCTCAAACATTATTCTCTGATTTTCACCATCATTGTGTTTCATGTGCCAAGTATTCAGGTCTCGGTGTTCATTCAGTTACTAAATATATTGAGTCAATATATTACCTTTAAAGGAATAATGAGTTGTCTACTTGCTTACATACGTGATTGTAACTTAACCACATGCTTTATAGGCTTTTTTTAAGTTTACAAACTGTGACTGAGTGAAATGTACTTGAGTATTGCAGGGTAAACTTAAAATTATTAAGTAGAAATTACTCATCAAACTCTGCCTGGCCACGTTAAATTGACTTATTTCCTTTGTTAATTTTACATAACTTAAGTAGATTTTTACTTAATTTGTATTTATATTTTACTTAAAAAAATATGTGTGCAAAAACTTGCAAAATAAAAATTAAGTAAATTTAACTTGTTTTTTTTTCAGTGTACCCAAAACATAAATTGAACAACTACCTTACTAACTATTAATAAGCAGCAAATTAGCAGTCTATTGAGGCAAATGTCATAGTTAATGGTTGGTTAATATTAGCGAGAATTGGACCTTAAAGTGTGATCGAAATACTATATTCGAAAATAACAAATCCTATTTGGTTTTTCAGGTATCCCTCCTGTTTGACAACCCACAAATCAACATATACATACTAATACTTCCACAATAGTACCAATCCAATGGTCTGAGCCCTTTTCAATTAATGTATTACAAAAATAAAGTGTCATATTCTGATCCCTGACCAAAAGCAATGTGCAAATTGTCCTTTACTCCAAAGTATTCATGCAAACCCGAAACAACCCTTCAAGGGTCAACTCAGACCTTAAAGAAATCAACACTCAGTAAGCTTACCTTTCAAATAAAGTATTCGATGACAGCCAGGGCTAAGCCGAGAGGGATGTGTCTGTTATGTGTAGCACGAGTGAGTCTTTATCAAGAATACCAGTCTTTTTACATGGAACTCTAGAGGGACCTCTCCCACCTCTGACTTCCTGTTGTATGGGTAATCAGGCCCTCCCAGAACGCCTTAAAACCATGACCACTAAATCAGAAGGGCTGGGGTTGACTGAAGGCAGACGTAGAGAAAGGGTGTGCGCGCAAATAAACACAAACACACGCACTCATGCTGAGAGAACACTTCAGAAAGAAAAAGAAAGAAAAACATTTTTGAACTTTTTGGGAGGGTCCTCAAGTCAAAAAAACTTTAAGTTAACAAAAAACAAAACAAAAGACTAAAATTCTAACTATTTACTTTTATGCTGATCGGAAATGACCTTTTCTGTGGAACTTAAAAATAATAATTTTTAAATAATCCCATGTCCATTATTTTCCTTACAGTAAAAAATGAATAGGGATGGGGATTGGGACTGCCAAGCTCTAAACTGATCAAATGCACTATAAAATGATCATAAAAGTAGTCTTTGGCATTATTATTAATTTTTACACATCTTCTGAAGCTGTATAATTGCTTTGTGCGACAAATTCACTGAAAATGTCTCCAATCTCTCCATCACTGTAGTTCTTAAAGCAAACATGGCACTATTAGAAATTAGATTTGGAACTACAACATAGGATAAGACATGCAAAAAACACTTAAGTTTGGCATTAAATGCTATCAACATGCCATTTATATAATCAATAAAAGTTGGATATCAACTTGGATTTGTTTGAGAAACTGCCCAAAATGTATTGCATGTTTTTAAAGATCTGTGATATAACATGAAAAACCTTACTTTCTTTAAAAGAAAAGGTCCCAGAAATTCCTTCAAAAATGAATCTTTTGTGTTTCACAGAAAAGTTATACAGTTTGGAATAACATGAATGTGAGTCAACAATGACAGAATTTCATTTTGGGGTGAAGCAATTATTGGGTGAAGGTAATCTTCTGTGCAAAAATATTTGGCATGTGTTATCAAGAATTAAATGCCTAGACATCAAACCACAACAATTTAAAATATGTGCATTCACTGAATGTGTGGGGGTGGGGGATGCTTTATTCCAGTAATATATTTCAAAGCAAATTGATTTTTGGCAGAGCATTTTGAAGCACTCAAGCTCTGCCCCCTGAGCAGCTCACCAGCCCATTACAATCTAATGCTTTCCAGGCCTGTGTAATCTAATCGAATGCGAGAGTGACCCACCGAATGAAGCTAACACACAGTGATCCTCTTAGCTGAACATAAAGACAAGACAATTTAAAGGAAGAGCTTTAGTGAGATGTATAAAGCACCTGCCATATTATGAGGTCACCTGGTAAATAGCTTTTCAGGGATGGAGCAATACAGGTTAGACATGTCTCGTCTACTTTTATAAATCTCTACACTCATCTTACAATTTTTGGATTCACTTGTCACATTAATAAAAACAAAACTGAAGTGCTTCTCTTTGCTCTTCCTGTAGATTACAAATAGTATCATAATAAGTGTACAGCACTATATATTCGTTGCAGCTTGTTTGGCCATATTGTTTTAAAATCAGTACTAGGACAGTAGATGTTATAGTTCAGGCTCAGCCAAAAAGACTACACTCACCTAAGAAGAAATGTGTGCCTGCACTGCATACTTATTCAGTCATGTACAAAGTCACTAACTTTCACTTTCCATGTGTCTCTCTTTTGCCTTGTGATGTTTTACGTGAATATTATCATCTTTGCCATCACTTTCACCACCTGCAGCTTCAACTTTCACCTGAACTACACTGAAACCAGTGCTTGAACAGTCAAAATCAAACTTAACCGTTAAAAAACAACCCAGACAGAGTTAAGTCAGCCAGTGATATGCAAGATCCACCATTGGACCCTTAAGCAACATATCATGGATACTTTATTTGTTGCCTAATAAAAATAACAATAATCTGCTTTATCGTCAACATGTGTGAATTTATATTAAATTACATATTGTACTACTGTAGCAAAAATTAACAAATTAGCCTAAACATTTCCCTTCTCTGTTTGGTTAGCTGGTTAAAAAGCTCTTAACTGGCAGCATTTTTCTCATTTTGACAGAGAAATGTGATGAAGCTCCTTTCCCCCCTCCTCTGACCTGCACAGTTTAGGAAACTGATGAAAAGTGCAGGTCACACTTTATTTTAAGGTCCATTTCTTGTCATTAACAAACCACTAAATAAGATTTTTTGCCTCAAACTCCTAATTTGCTGCTTAATAATAGTTAGTAAAGTGGTTGTTAAGTTTAGGTATTGGGTAGGATTAGGGATGTAGATCATGGTCATGCAGAGTATATGCTTTATAGGTACTAATAAACAGCCAATATGTTAATAATAGCCATGATAATAAGCAACTAGTTAATAGTGAGAATTGGTCCCTATGCTAAAGTGTTTCCAAAGTGCATCCAAATAAACTGGAAATATTCAGATAATTTTCTTGCAGATACTGTACATGCACATTTGCATGCATTTTCTTTACTCAAATCCAGGAAATATGCACATGTACACATTGTTAATGTTGCTGGGCAGCCGAGAGTCAATTCACACATGAGTAGCTGAAGGAATGTTTATGCAAATAATGAATCAGAAAGTCCAACCTTGAACTTTAATGCCCTTTTCTCACCTACTGTTTCTGAGGAAAGAATCTCATGCGATCAAGTGAAGGCAGGGTTTGGTTTCTATCAACACCTAACACAGTTTGGCACTGTGTGTTTAAATTTTTCCTACAGAACATCAGAGAAAATATGTTTTGCACAAACCAAAGGGAAGTGAGCTCTAACCTAACATGAAGTTTGGACTGCTTTATTCTGGAATCCACATTCAGTATGTGCGGTCTGGACTGGCATGAAAGTAAAGTCCACTGGAACAGAGGTTGAAATAAATAAAAAAATCTCTTGCTTTCTCCGTTCTTGGATAAATTTCCTCGGTCTCCCTTGTCTTCATGCTCTATGACCTGGACTCCAAAACAGAAAGCTAAAAAGAATTGTGGGAGTTCTGGGAGGAAATCTGAAATTCCCCTCTCTGTCAGGACATTACATGAGAAAAAGAGAAACAGAGAAAGTGAAAAAGATAGTTAGTATATAAGAAGGGATAGGCCGGTTGTCTCGACCTTGATTCACATAACCTTGGGAATGATTCAGGCAGCTGTGCGGTCCTGCCCTCACAGAACACCCATTCTCTTTTATTTATTTTTTTTAATGAAGCCAAGCCCTTAGTATGGTCATCCAGAGAGCTAGAATGCTAGTCCTCACCTCACAATCACTTTAGAATGGAGCTCATCACAACAACCATACAATTACAAGCTAGATCCTGTCCAGAAAGTACAAAAGGTAAAACTTAATTTGAGTCGGCGCCAATAGCCTCGTGGTTAGTGCGTCGACCTACAGCGCAACTGGCTCACGGCAGCCCGAGTTGGATTCCCATCTTGAGGTCCTTTGCTGCCCCCACTCCCCTCTCTCCTCTTTCCGGTCATCTCTCTACTGTCCCATCTATAAAAAGGCATAACAAGCCCATCAAAATAACAACAGCAAAAAAGAAAACTTGAAATTGTGCAATAACTGAAGCTACTGAATATTCACTTGCAGATGGGTATCAACACAGATTTTCTGGTTTGATTCTGATTTACTCAATTAAATTCTGAATTAATTCAGATTAAATTGGTTATATACAAGTTATTTTGCATTTCTCACAGAAATACTCTCTACTATTTTTATAAATCAGTGGATCTCAATAATGGTTACAATAAGCCTTACAAAACGTCCAATGGGGCCAGAGGATAACTACAAAGTATTTAAAGCGATTAGGGATGCCACAGTTCTGAATATAATATTGAATCATTCGGTACGACATACACGGTTCAATACGTGCTTGTGAATTGCATTTATTTTATTATGGTTTTGCATTTCCGTGCATTCTATTTATCTCCGAATTGGCTCTGTTTGTGTACCCATGAGTCTTAGATGAGGAAACGCTGCTTATATGAGCTTTTGAAAAAGCAACAACAACAATTTCTAAACCTGTTGTCCAACAAAAGAGAACATTATAACATATTTTTACTCCACAATATAAGTAAGATGCTTCCTTTTGTGATCTGATGTGACTGTGATCACAGAACAAGGCAACAAATATTCTATATACTGTAGTAAAGGCTATGCCGATTAGCAATGAATTACAAATATACTTAATTATTTAAAAATAAAAACAGAGATGGCTAGATGAACACAGATAAACCATTTATCATCTAGTCGAGTGTGCATTGTCTTCATGTTTCATCGTTCAAAACATATATCTCTTTTTCACAGATTTCCTGGAGTGTCATAAGTTATATTACTTATGTGATGCACATGCAGCGTTTCTGCACAAGGGCGCCCTCCAGCTTTCAGTATGAATGAAACAGACATTTCATGTGTTTATAGCGCTCAATAATAGCCAATGGAACCAATTTAAATAAAAAATATTTGAACATTTGAAAATTAATACTTTTCAAAGCAAATTTTAAGTACACATAATAGTCTACAGAAGTGTACAGGAGTTTTCCTGTCGTTAATTTTAGGGATGTGCCGGTCGAGTTGACTAGTTGACTAAACGGTACAGCTCCAATTAGTCAACACTGAAAACAATAGTTGATTGGAGAGGGAGAAAAAATGACTCTAAATGTAAAATGTTATCAATAAAATTGCATTATGGCAGAAACGACATTTTTACCTCAGACGCGTTTTCTTTGTGTCTGTTGCGGCAAGCCCAAAAATTATCACGCAAAAGACGAGCAATGTGTGGGATTATTTTGAATCAGAAGGAAACTGAAAAGTTGTGTGTAAACTGTGCAATGTCAAATTGACTTACAATAACTCAACTGGAGCGATGTGTAATCATATTCAATACAGGCATGTAGGTGTTAGCTTAGAGGGCTAATCTAAAAAAATGCAAATCATTCACTCCCAGCCAATGCGATCCCATCTGTGCCGTCTATTGCTCTATACGAAGTCAGGGGGGGGCGCTTTCCAAAACTATGGGTTTTGCTTGTCGTTATATCTGTGTGACTGCGACTTCAGTTCCTGCCGAGAGCGTTTTTTTCAAGTGCAGGAATAATTGTTGAATCCCAGGTCCTGTCTTTCACCAGACAGCGTTGTCACTGAACAAAAATGCATGGTCTGAGTAAGCAAAATGGGCATTGTTTTGTTTTTAGACGATATAGCCAACATGAAATAGCCCTATGTTTTTAAAAGCTGTTTTAATGCTATTCCTTGATAAACTTTCCTATTGTTTTTACTTGATTTTTAGACCGTTATATGAAGATGAAGAGTTCTGTCAGGCTATTGATTGATTTTCCATTGTTCTGCATTGCCCCAGCTGATTTGAATAAATAAGCTATGCATTGGCTGATGTTGTTCGTGTGTTTATGTCCTCATTGAGACGTCACGCGCGCTTCAGTGTGTGTGTGTGTGGTAAAGGAAAATGCGCGTCTCTGCCATCCATTCATACATAAATATGATCGCGCACTATGAGTTAATGCTCGTCAGATCACGTAAATCAGTGGGAAATGAATAGAAATTATGATTCGGTGTAAGGAAACATTAAGTGAACATGTATAAAAATATAAAACCCTGGCAAAGCTGTATTATCAGCGAATGTGAGCAGAGCATAGCGGGGAGCAGATCAGTGAAGGAGATTTTACCAGCGTTGCCCAGATCAGCTGTACCACAGCATGTCACAGCACAGCAGCGCTACTGAAAACAGGTCCAAGTACAAGTATACTAATGTAACATAGACATTTCTTGTCTGCGCGTTATTTGAGCGGACTTAGCCTTTCCGGTGAGCATGAGCGGTAACTGAGCAGGGGTGCGTTTCCCAAAAGCATCCTTAGCTAACTATGGCTGTTAGTTCCATTGAACTCTATTGGTAAAGATGGAACTTGCGACCATAGTTGTTTTTGGGAAACGCACCCCAGAATGATAGAGTGGAATATTGAACGGAGCGTCATGCAGCGCAGTGATGACGGCTGAGGGAGTTCTCTCTTCAAAAAGTTTGCAGGAAGAGGGGGACATCACAGGGTTATCCGTTGTGCCAGTGGAATGGCAATCTGCTTGCCGCACAAGGTAGCTTCACGTGTTGCTTGCAGACGCACCTGTATATTAATCAGCCTAATTTGTAGCACAATTGCCGATTAATTAAAAAATGCCTAAAATCGGCCGGCGGATCAATCGGTCGACCTCTACTTGGCAGTGCATCGACATATAGTATGTGCACTATTGCATCCCGAATTTCGAGTCCCAGCTTGTGGACCTTTTCCGATCCTGCCCCCTCTCTCTCCCACTTCGCTACCTGTCAATACTTGCTGACCAATCAAAATAAAGGCAAAAAAAAAAATTTTTTAAAGTTTGAAAACCAGCAGCTTTGTCATATTTACTGCATACATACTGAAAATATCTTAGCCTATATGGGAGGGAGCTTTTCTATGAACAATGATTTAAGACAAGGCAGTTTTCCATCCCAAACACCGACTGTGAAAGCAGCCTAAACAACTCCAGCAATTAGCAGCAGAAGATAATGTAATACAGAGAACATCCTATACAGCTGGACCAGCTGAATAAATAACCTGCACTAGGTTAGAACATAACACCAGTTGAAACAGTCAAAATAACAAACTTGATGCACAAACTACAAACTACAGTTCACACAAGCACTCGTGTTTTTGGAAGACAGTGGTTAGGACTTTGATAACCGGAGCATATGGCTGCTCAAAATGGCACACTTCAAAAGCAACAGCGAAACATGACTCAATAATAAAACTATGCATCAACATTGATCTCACCTTGATCCTGGAATGGTGTCTTCTCGGGGAAATTCTGATATTGTGAAACTATACCTGAAACCCACTGATCCAGAATGAGAAGCACGCAAGATGAAAACAGTCTAGACAGTCCCACAACTCTCACAAAAATGCACTTGGTCCTATCTCCAGGTGTGTGTGCGCAACATCAGCATCACATTTAATGCAAATGATTACAGTTTAACTAGGAGACCCACCATCCACTGTCCTTAAAAACCATTCTGGCTATGGCTGTCCATAGATATTGTGCTGAGTTTTTGAGTAAATTGCTGAGTTGGATGTCCGTCTATTATTCCACACTGCTCCCTTTCCAAATGACCGCCAAAGTGGCACATATGCAGGACAAGAACTGCAGCATGTTTTCAAGCTGAGGTCATTCCATATCAATCATTAGAAATAAAAGAGAAGAGAGAGAGAGAGAGGAGAGAGAGGCAGATAGAGAAGAGAGACAGGAGAGAGAGAGAGAGAGAGAGAGGAGAGAGAGAGAGAGATCAATAGCCCTTTACAGTAATCCCAGGGGAATGGCCTGGTTTCATTTCCTCTCTACAGTTGGTTTAGTTTCTTTATCTCTCCTTCTGCAGAAGAAATGAGCTCTAAGAGCCAGTACAGATGCAGCGACTTGACCTCTAAAAGCAGCACTGCAATGGGATTCAAACATTAACCAAGGAGCATGAAATAGAGTGTGGAACAGGGCAACAATGTAAGCAAGAGAAGGAGAGAGGGGCTTAATCATTTACAGTTTACCATCTCACTTGGCTATGGGACAACAGATGAGCAACCAGTCTCAACTGGGCAAAAACACAAAAGAAACAAAGTGGAAGTTTCCACTTCGCTGGCACTTTTCATCTTCCTGGTCATCTGTTCCCAACACACACTTTGAGAAAAAGACATCCTGTTTTTCCTCCATTGTCACTCGTTCGCTACATGGTTGGTCACGACTAAGTTTAGACTGGTTTATGTTGGTGGAGGAAGGGGGGGCTACCTTAAAGTGTCCAAATGCAGGAGGGTATCCTTAGCTTCTTACACATTAGTTGCAACAACAATAATGATTAACATGCAGTTGCAGATGGAACACTGAGCCGTTTAAGTAACACTCTATTTCTAAATATCATGCAGTTACACTTAAGTCAGAACTAGCAAAGAGCAAAACTTTTGTGAGCTGACTTATTATATTGCATGTTATTATATAAAAAAAAATATTATATTGTGCAAGGTGACACACAACATGATTTTTCACTATATATGAAACAAATGTCAAATATAATTTGTACTTTGTTTTCAAAGTAAAATAAACTAAAATGTAATCTTTGCTGTACGTCTAATAATTAGTTTCTCTGTTTTTTGCAGACTTCTTTGTTTCTTTATTTTTTCTAGAAAAACTATGAAACATGCTGTGCTTGAATGTTAAAGTGATAGTTCACCCAAAAATAAAAACTAATACCCCATGATTTACACATATTCAATCCATGCTAGGTGTATATGACTTTCTTCTTTCAGACGAAATCAGACATTTATTGTGATTAACAGGAAATTGTGTTCAGCTGAATTGGAGTAGTATTTTGTTAGATGGGTATAAAAAGCGTAGTTTACCGCGGCAGCCGTTGTGTGAAGACCGAAGAGTGTAAATACCATCGTCTTACCGTGCGACTCCACCGGGCAGGGACACCGGCAAAGGATATAAGTATCGCTTTTCATTAATCTTTTTACTGCTTGTTTCACTTCTGTTTTAGTTTTTTATAACCAATTCTACATGTGTAAGTTGTTGTTTGTTAGCATGTGTGTTTGACAGTGTTCTTTTTTTAGATTACTGATAAACTACTGCTGTTTGATTTGTTATCTATTTTAATTTTAGATAAATTATGTATTTTTTATGACTTTATAGGTATTTTCTTTAGTTTTAGTTTTAATAAATTGTATTTTATTTTAGTAACGTTACTTCAACATACATGGAAATGAAATAGCATTATATATATATTATATATATATATATATGCATATATATATATTATGGGTGTTTGGCTTAGTGTCATTGTTAGATCTGTTTTAATATTTTTGAAAATGTTTTTAGCTTTATTTTTTTGTTTTATTTAAAATGTTACGTTTTGAAATGTTGTTGTTTGCATTTTGTCATTTTATTTTAAATTCTCATTTTTCTTAAATGTGTGTGTTATTTTATAGTATTTATAAAGTCTGTAAACTTATAGTTGTAGTACTTTTTCTTTATTTGTAAGTCGCTTTGGATTAAAAGTGTCACTGGCTAAATGAAAAAAGGAAGTGAATCAATGCATTTGTGCAATAAAAATATCCATATTCCTCTCATACATCTCTCATGAACGTGCGTACGACAGTTAGCGGAAGCTAGAGATTGCAGTTTATAAATTTTAAATATGGATATTATATTAACACAAACACATCAATTCAGCTCATAAGGCCTTTATTAACCCCCCAGAGCCATGTGGAGCACTTTTTAAGATAGATTTATGCACTTTTATTTAAATTAATAATCTTAAACCCCATTCAATGCCACTATTAAGCATGGAAGAGCCAGGATATTTTCTTAATATAACTGGATTCATCTGAAAGAAGAAAGTCATATATACCTAGGATGACTTCAGGGTAAGTAAATCATAGGGTAATTTTCATTTTTGGGTTCAAAGATATTTTAGCTGTGAATTCATTATAATTTGATACCATTTTTTTTAATTAGCTGGTATCAACTACTAATCTCTGGGTATCGATATAATCTCTAGTATTGAGAAAAACTGCAAAGAATATATTTTGTATTAATCTGTTTTGGTTTTATTATCAATTTCTAACAATAATAATAATAAAAATCATTATTTATACATTTTAATTAAATTATTGAACTTAATTAGAATTATTATTACTAGCAATAATAATCATTAATATTTCAGAAGACTTCACAGAACAGTCAAAGTTTGGTTGTTCACATTAAGTAGGCCCACTAAGAATTAAGTAGAAACCACTAAATCACACCAGCTTTAGCTTATTAGTCACTTTTGGAACTAGGCTACCAAAACAATTTAATCACCAACCTGATTCACAAGAGGTGATGCAGGACTGGAAGGAGCAACATGGTGTTTGATTTACATCTTTTCCTGCAGAGCTGCAGTCCAGCGTTAATGTGATTTGGCCATGGCCATATTGGCTAATGGTAAAAGAGGTTCGCTCTCTCCATTAACCGGGCTTTAATATGGCTGCGCTCAGGAAGCTCACGAGTTACATAAGAGACATTTCAAAAACAATTCCAACCTCTTCCGATTTCTTCCACTTCTGGTCACGAGACTGCAAAGCCAGTAAACACATCAGTGAGTGCACTAATGCACACACAAAACCGCAAACGCTCATAAATGGACTGCAGAACAAGAGAGAGTCCTCTTCGAGCAACACCAGAGGAAAAACTCAATATAAATACTATGGCTTTTCGAAAACAGGATACCGTCTGGCAGACCAAACTGGAAAGAGTCGGAAGCATAAAGCAGCATCATTCCAACAGCCTGTCTTACCTGTTGAGGTTGACTGTTACTAGTTCCGAGTGTTTGGCAAACTGATCTTGGTGTTGATGTTCTGAGTATATGGAAGTTCTGTCTCACTTTTGCTCCACAGCTAGTCTGCAACTCCCTACTCTAATAACCCCTGACCTACAGGAAGTAGACACAATAGACTGAAAATAACGAGAGGCCACCTTCTCCCCCTTTCTCCCTCTCTTATTTTTCCTGCACTCCACCTTCCCTTAGATGACAACAACAGCCTTTTCTACACGGTGAAGAAGAAAGGCTGCAGCCACTCCAGTGATACCTGTCGAGACTCAGCGCTTTGCTCTGTATCTCCGCCAGGATTGCACAAGAGCTCACTGGTTCTTTTCCACACATGTCAAGACAGAGCCAAAACAATATACCTATTGGAAAGAACATTCTGCTTTATGGCTGCGACAAACGATTATTTTGATAATCGATTAATCTAATGATTATTAGAACAGTTTATCGACCAATCGTCGATTATTCCACTGTTTAATCAGTAGACTTTGATTGATTATTCAGCTTTTGCAATTAGTTAAATATTAAGTTATACATATTCTAACATAAATAAAGGTCACTTCAGCTTTAGAAAAGCATATTAAGTAATTTAAATTATTATATAATTAATTGGTAACACTTTACAATAAGGTTCACTAGTTAATATTAGTTAACATGAACTAATAATGAGCAATACTTCTACAGCATTTATTAATTTTAGTTAGTTAATTTCAGCATTTACAAAAAAAAAAAAATCATCAACTTAAAATTTTAAAATTGGTAAATGCACTGTGAACCACCGTGAACAAACAATGAACAACTGTATTTTTATTAACCAACATTAACAAAGATTAATACATAAATGTAATAAATGCATTGTTCATTGATGTTAATTAATACATTAACTAATGTTAACAAATAATACCTCATTGTAAAGTGTTATCAATTCCTTATACAATTAGATTTATTTGTCACAAATACAATGAGATGTCAGACAGAGACAATCTCTCACGGTTTAATTAGCTACATGAAAAAGTAACTGAATGACATCAATCATCCTAACATCTCCTTCTGTAACTCATATGGATAAGAAACAAAATAAAAGGTAAAAGTGATAAGACGCTTTGAATAAACTATTTTATTCATAACATAAAGTCTTAAAATACCTTATAGGGTTATGATAACCAAAAAAGTCCTTAGCTAGATCAAGCTTTGATCTCTGTAAACTAAACGGTCACTTTAATGAAATTATTTTTTCCCCACTAGTAAAAATATTTTATAATTTGCTAGCTCCACACTGGAGAGCTGCTTTATAACAGAAAATCAAGTTGTAATTCTAACTGAAAGCGACACTGACTCTGGTTTTTCATATTTAATACCATAAAGCTGCTTGAATTAAAGCTATCTATTGCATAAAGAACTATATAAATAAACATAATATGACCGGACTTTACTGGAGTAACATTACGTTAATGAAAAGCAGAGCTCATGCAAACATCCACATCGTTGTAATCGGATGCATTTTTAACTGCTGCTTTCACACTGATGTCAGATTTCGTTACTGAGAGGAAAGCCCGCAATATATATTTACATATTCATCCAAACGCCGCTCAGGTTTGGATGCATTTTCTCTGAAGTGCTGTGTGTGTGTCTTCTCTTGAATTGCATCCAGGAGGGCTGAATTACAGTCTTGCACTACAGCGCAACCTAGCTAACACTGGTCAAACGGTATTGCAGGCTCTTACATTAGGTCATATGAGATAAAACGACTACTCGACAACAAAAATATTTGTCAACAATTTTTTTATTGTCGATAATGTCGACTAATCGTTGCAGCCCTATTCTGCTTTGATACAAATTCTCTCCACATAAAGTTCACTATTCCTCGATAATGGGCGATAATTTCTCGGCTGGGCAATAATTCGATAACGATAATTATCGCAAAATAAGTTTCCTCGATAAAACGATATGAAGAGTTCGATAAATGTTCGATATAACGTTTATGCGCCAAAAGCGGAACGAAGCCGCGCGACTCATTTGAATCACGTCACACGGACAGTTTATCCGCTCGGATCACAGTTCAAACTGCTGCGCGGCGCGAGTTCACTAGAGCAGATGCGGTTACTCGGTCACGTGAACACTAACACTGAACACTGGTAGAACACTGGTTTATACAACTTTCTCTTTGGAGCAAAAATCTGGCTTTGAATTTGAAAGAAATAAAGATTTTACATGTATCGTGATAATTATCGATATCGACTGATATTAAAACAATTATCGTGATAATTTTTTGGGCCATATCGCCCAGCCCTAACTGGGTGTAATATGCTATGCATAATGAGGTTATACTTTATTATACAGTTGTTACAGTGAAATACTACATTTAAGTACTGAGTAATATTAATTAACAACATGTACTTATAGGGTAACTATACGGTTATTTCATGTAATTATGAATAATTTGCTGTAGTTACCATATTATAAGTACATGTAACACTGTAAAATAAAAATTATGACAACAAAATAATAATTTAACTCTCCGTTTAAGAAATTGAATAAATTGTGATAAATATAGCTAATAAATTCAGCAAGGACATATTCAATTGATCATAAGGGATATTAAAGCAACTTATTATGTTACAAAATATTAATATTTCAAGTAAACGCTGTTCTTTTGAACTTTCTATTAATCAAAGTACCCTGGAAAAAATATCAGACAAAAATATTAAGCAGCAAAATTGATGGTATATTTACATTTACACATTTAGCAGACGCTTTTATCCAAAGTGACTTACAGTGCATTCAGGCTATATATTTTATTAGTATGTGTGTTCCCTGGGAATTGAACCCACAACCTTTTGCGCTGCTAACGCAATGCTCTACCACTGAGCCACAGGAACTGGTAGTAAGACCAGTAGTAGTAATGGTACTACTGTAAAGTAGTACTTCTTACTGGTAGTAAGAAATGTTTCTTGAGCAGCAAATCTGCATATTAGAATAATTTCTGAAGGATCACGTAACACTGAAGACTGGAGTTATGGCTGGGATTCAAATGAGTATATAACATTTATGTAAAATATACACAATATTACCGTTTTACTGTATTATTTATCTGTTTTATTACTGCATTTTTGATTAATTAAATTAAGCCTTGATAAGCATAAGTTATTTTAACATTAAAACAAATCTGCAAGCTTTTGCAAGGTAGTATACTTTGTTTAGTTTTTTTCGGCCAGATAACACAAAAATCTGAATACTTGTTAATGGACACAGATGCATTTTGCATAACAAGTACTATTAGAATGTACTAGCAAGATCCAGCCCTTCTAAAAAAAAGTACTGGCAAAGTTTTGTAAGATCACAGCAGAATTCATACAGCTTTGTGCATGTGCGCACTTGCAGTCTTTCTCACTTCTCTCCAGTAGCCTCTTGTGATAATATATGTCATCCAAGTCACCCAGCATAATCCAATCTCAGGCCAAGGCTAACCACAGCAAATCACATTTAGTGCAGAGACTAGAAATGATATGGGCCAAATCGAATTGTCCCTATATACCTAAAGAAGCGAGAGGTACAGGAAATGGAGCCATGGTGTAGTGGAGATAAGGAAAAAAAGGCCACATCCCAGAGCATCCTTCACACGCTTCTCTTGCACTGATTAGATAAGTCCCAAACAATACCACGTCTGATGTTTGTCATTCAGTTATTTATGACTGCAATAACTCTGCAGCAAAGGAAGACTTCTTAAATGGCAAATACAACGCATGAGTGACTTGAGCATTAGTGTCGCAAAGGACCGCGAGAGGTGTGGTTTGCTGGACAGAAGACTTTTGATCTAGCGTTTTCTACTATAGTCTAATCCACATCATAACAGCAGAACTGGATCTGAAAAATCTGTTCCTGTGGCTCAGTGGTAGAGCATTGCGTTTGCAGCACAAAAGGTCGTGGATTCAATACCCAGGGAACACGCATACTGATGAAAAAATATAATGTATAGCCTGAATAAGTAAGTTGCTTTAGATAAAAATGTCTGCTAAATGAGTACATGTAAATTAATCTGGATCAAGAGAGCCTATAAAGGGCTGTGTAGACAACTCCACAGAAAACTAAGAATAATTTCAGCAGTGCATTATAATTTTTTATATATTGCATAAATTAAAAACATTAACAATGAATACATTACATGTTAAATTATTGCACATTGCGGGTAATAAAAATAAATAACAGCTAAAGTATTGTATACCGTTATATCTGTATGCATCTATACTCACAGTATTTTTGAGGTTTGGCCTTAAGAGAATAATTATTACTGGCGATAAACACTAAATACTCATGAAATATTTGTTGATTACGAAGGCAATACAAAATTACAATACAATATTTTTTTTTATGTATTTTGGTTTTCACTATTTTATGGTGGCCTTGTTACAATGTAACAGTACATTTAAGTACTGAGTAATATATGTAATGTGTTTTTACTATAAGATTAAGGTTAGATGCATGTAATTCTGCATAATTTACTGTTATGACTATAGTAAGTACATGTAACATGTTTAACAAGGACTCCGTAAAATCATGTGTTACTGTATTTTTGATTCAGCCAGTAAAACTGTGTTGAAGTAAACACTAAAATAATCTCTGATTTAAATGTAATTATTATAAATGCACTGATATAAGAAAAAAAATAAGTATGTTCATGTTATGAAACTCAGTGTAAGAAATGTACTCCTGATCTTTTATAAATATATAATTTAACTGTATAATATGTAATAATAACATATATAATAAAAACATTTCTAAATTAATATTAATTTACTTGGAATAAATTAATGAAAAATAAAGATAATTGATACAACAAATCCCATTAACAGACATTAAAAACGTAAAAAACTTGTTGTGGCTGTGCGCACACATAAATTACAGTCTTGTTAAAGTCTGAGCAGGTGTTAAAGGGTGAGAGGTGTGTAGAACACATGATTTCACCCCATTAGAGCAGTGACCCCCTGCAGAGAACATTGTGTACTGGAGCAGACTGGGAGAAAACATGCCTGCAAGTCACTCGTTAACATATGTGATGATTTAATTAACATATGGAATGGAGATGGACATTAACTTTCTCTGAACATTATTAAAAAAAATTTTTTTAGTTGTACTGATTGTGATTTATGAGTTTTAATTACAACGTTTCCTGACATTTTAGGTTAAAAGAAATTAACAAATATCGTGCTGATCTTGCCACATGTATCACCAGTATAACGATATTTGAGTTGTTAATGGACACAATGGAAACAGTAGATTGTGCTAAACAAACACTTATTTTGTATTTCCCTTCTTGCTGATTCTATAGATAAAGACAGTGCACTTAATCACAGCCTCTCCCATGTGCCACTCAAATGAGTTTGCCACAGTTAAAAGTAGTTCGGTGAATACACAGAAGCTGTCTGTGGTTCACCCTCACTTGCACTGAAGCACTGTATGATGCGTTATGATAAGAGACTTCTGAAGGTCAACTAAACTGTTGCTGCTGTACTATAGTGTGCTTGTCAAAGTAGAAACCACGTGACTGATCAAGAACGATAGTATGTTTTTGCTATTGGCAATAGTTGATTGCCCAATGTAAAGATAGTTTTCTTGTTTTGCGTCCACAGTGGCTGATAAGGGTCCGCTGGCATTATACAATTTCTGACAGCACGTGTTGTTTATTTTGATAATAAAGAGGGGAAACTATGTTTAAATACAGCGACAGAAAAATTGCGGCGGAACAGAGCGCCATAATAGTTTTCAATTACATTAACTTGTTAAATCATTGTAAATGTACATAATGACATAGGGTTTAAAATTATGTATTGTGCACCGTTTGTCTTTTCTGTGGCTCTAATAAAGTCTGTAGTAAGAAGCTTTAGATCGCTCTTTCTATTTTGCTGTTTAAAGTAGATCTCATTCTAGAAACAAACTTCTGCCGTTTGGTGATCATAAAACTGTTTTAGCAGTGCGCAAAATGTGTGTGGTCTTGTGTGTGTGTGTGTGTGTGTGTGTGTGTGTGTGGTGTGTGTGTGTGTGTGTGCGGTTGAAATTTTTTGGTGTGTGGTGTGTGTGTGTGTGTGTGTGTGTGTGTGTGTGTGTGAGAGAGAGAGAGTTACTGAGAGATAGACACAGCGCTTTTTTTATTTTGTGTGAAACTTTTTCTTAATTATTAGTAATATCAAGTGTTAAAATAGAAAGCTATATTTAGTGCACAAACAATAATATGTAATTTTAATGGTATGGCTTGATTTTAAAGTCTAATTGTGAAATTAAATGGTAATACTTTAGAGTAACAAGAGTTCAAATCCCTTGTTATCCACTATGATCCTATTCACACTCTTTCTCCGACTATCCTGTTTGAGCAATAAATTAATTAATCAATTTAGTAATAAATATTTAACATTTTTAGGGTTTTACGGCCCCATCACATATTAGGACATTTTTGTTTGTTAACTATGATTATTATTTGGTTGTAAATTGATATAAAAAAGTAATAAACTTTATGATATGTCTACATTACTTTAAAAATAATCACTAATTTAACGAATTGTAACTATTTTTAGTTATCCAAGTTTTAGTTATTGCAATGTAAAAACTTAATAAATACAAATAATTATTAAAATATCTGTAGTATAAATATATTTTATTTTACAAGCACTTAGACTTTTTTGCAGGTGTTTTTTAAGCCTATATACATCAAAAAGCTAGCCAATTTCATGTTTTGGATCGCTTTTTGCAGCATACTGAAAACCATTTTCGTGAATTGATTTAATTATTCCATATAAAGGCCCAACTTTTCCTCAACAATTTGTGATTTAATTTACTCTGCTTGATCACTTTTGCTATACGCTATTCACATAATACTAATATCCATCAAACCCTGATGTATGTTTATTAGGGTTGTGACCCAACTTTTCCTCAACAATTTGTGAT
Organism: Ptychobarbus kaznakovi; assembly: GCA_027422405.1. Taxonomy (NCBI): domain Eukaryota; kingdom Metazoa; phylum Chordata; class Actinopteri; order Cypriniformes; family Cyprinidae; genus Ptychobarbus; species Ptychobarbus kaznakovi. The sequence goes on from CM049799.1 coordinate 11,671,286, forward strand.
TTAATTTACTCTGTGATCACTTTTGCTATACGCTATTCACATAATACTAATATCCATCAAACCCTGATGTATGTTTATATAATATATAAAAATGACTGTATAGTGGCTAAGAAAGCACTGTCCAATAATATCATTATATTGGCCAATATATCACGCCTGACCACTTGCAACACTTATGATGTAATATGTATTATAATGCTGACATTTAAAAACAAAGGCACAATAGTTTGCAAGCGTATTTATGAGAGTGAGTGAGTATAATGCCATCTAAAAGACGTTTCAAAGGTTACGGATTACGTCTTAGCACTAGCTGTGGAACACCAAGTGGTAAGGCATGGGCTAGTCATCTGACCATGATGGAGAGAAACAAAGGGGCATGACATCAACAAACTCAGAAATACGCAAACAGGGTAGGCAGGCACAGTCTTTTCTTCAGTTCCCTCTATCTCTGCTCTGTGATGCAAGGGGCGATAGTTACGCTGGCATAAAAAGGTCAACGGGGTGGCACTTCGCCTGCATGAGTCAACTGCCCTCCTCCCCGATCCCCTTTCCTTTCCATCTATCACTCTCAAAGTCACATGTCTCCGCCAAAGCTGCGTCATTCACATTCAACACATTCTTATGGCCTTGGCAGCCTCTCTACACATGACTGGAGCACTGCTTAGGTCTCTCCGACCGCCTGCCCAAACAATTCCCTCTTTTTTAGTACCCAAAACACCCAGTGCACAGGACAGCAGGGTCAAAAACGGACAGCGACCTCTAAGACTCAGAAAGTCTTGTCTGGGTTTTCTTCCTGACACCTAAGGTTTTCAGCTTATTTGGCTAGTACACTAAGTTAAACATGACTGCTAGAAAAGATTGTAACACTTTAGTATAAGAACCAATTCTCACTATTAGTTGCTTATGCCTATTATTAACATATTGGCGATGTTAGTACTTATAAAGCACACATTCTGCTTGACCATATTCTACATCCCTAATACCTAAACTTAACAACTAACTTAACTATTAATAAGCAGCAAATTAAGAGTTTCCTGAGGCAAATGTCGTAGTTAATGGTTTGTTAATAGTAAGAATTGGACCTTAAAAACAAAGTGTGACCAAAAAGTCTGAAAATATGCAAACCACAAAATCCAACTTAATCGTAGAAATTCACTTCCAAAGCATGTCTTTCCTGTTATGCATAAAAACACAACAACTGCACTCACAATGAGCAACTTCTCCCAAACAAAATTATTCATATTGAAAATTTACATTTTCTATTTTCTTTTTTTCTAGGCCTATTTTAAAATGCCTTGATATTTTTATGACCATGAGAAATTTAAAAATCATACACCAAAGAACACTGCAAGTTGTTTTTTAGGGATGGGACAACAAAATGCTTATGAGGCGGAGGAAAGTTACCTCTTATTTCAGCAGACGGCGATGTGTTGTATCGGTGAGTATTAATTAGTGTTTCTCAACTGATGAGAAAATGGGTCACGGAGTGTATGGCCAAAGAAACGACATCTAAAAAAAAATTCTTAATGTTTTTCTGATGCGAGACTTTTATTTAAAAAAAAACGTGCATGAAAGCGGTTGACACTTCTGTCAGATGCAGTTTAAGTAAACAGAGTGCCTGAGAAAAATGCGCAGTCCTGATTCAGTATCTGCGGTCAGATGAGATGTTGACAGGTTTAATGTCAGTGTCAATATTCTATCGTTATTTTCATAACTTGTTATCTCACCTCAGAAAAAACAAACTATCCTGTCCTGTCAGACGTTATATTGTGCTGGTAGCGTGCAGTCTTCTATAGCACGCATGAACGTAGCGCCGCGCTGTATATCACTTCACTAAAGCGCAGAAACTACGAGCATGCAACAGTACAGTACAATAAAAATACAGTACCAACAAATCACATAAGTGCACTAAGTGTGTTAGCTGGGAAGGGTTTGCATGAAGGTATGATATTCATTTTATTCAGGAGAAGTTTCTCGTTATTAACAGTTCATGTAGGGCTGTGCAATTAATCGAAATTCAGTTTCGATTTCGGCCTCCAACGATTATGAAAATACAGTAATCAAGATGAAACGATTGCGCCCCATTCCGCCCCCTTTCCTGCGGTGCTCTTTTGTTTCTCCATAAAATGCCAATTCCATGTGCAAATCAGTAAAAATGTAACGATACTTTAGTAAAATAGGACGTGCTTGAGTTATTTAACTTGATTAGATGTATTTTCGTTTTTAAAAGCGTGACAGAAAATGTTGCTTCCTCAGGAAGATTACTGTGTATGCGCTCAGGAGATAGAACGCAAACACGGACATGTTAAAGTCATCTTTTAGTGCCTAAACGGTCAAATACATGCAAAAATGTGACAAAATGCGGCGCTTGGTGATTATTCATGTAAAGCCTCGTCGGTTATGTAATAAATGAATGTAAAGAGTTGAGGATGAAAATACTTGTTACACAAGTATTTTCATCCTCAACTCTTTACGTTCATTTATTACATAAATAATAATCCGTGCGGCTCGTAAATTGACAACAGGCTATATTCCTGATGCGACTGTGTGCTTTATATTTGTAATCAAACAACAAAAGACAAATTCAAAATCACTCTCTGCTCTTGACCTGAATGAATTTTGTAGCTTTAATAAGAAACAAAGGACGTTTAATTCTAACAGGGAAGACTATGCTGTTTTATTTTACATTAGGTTATTACATTTCTTTAGTAGGCTGGTAACTGAATAACTACTTTAGACTTGCATTAAACAGTTTGTTGCATTTGTATCTGTTTTATTCTATTGTATTATGTAGCTTTTTTATTTCTGGCATTGTATTCTTTGCGTTTTTTATTACTGCAGTGTAATGATTTTTTAGGACCTTTTTTTATAATATTAGTTACTCTGGTATTTCCTGTGGTATTGAGAATCGTGACATTTCACTAAATGAAATGAAATAAAAAAATAAAACAAAAATAAAAAACAACAAAAGAAAACATGTATGGAAATATCAGTCATAAGATCAATAGCAAGCATTTATATTATAGTTAAGGTGAAATAAAATTTTATTCAAACATTAATAAAATATAAAAGTTATTTCTGAAGGATACAAAACGCATAATTTATTTGCCGCTAGCATCATCAAACATTTCCAAACAGGTTTTGCGAACACTCTAATGGTTTCCATTGGTTGGTCAAACAGACAGTCCCATGCCAACTCATTGTTTGAGCCACTGCTGTTTTGGGCTCTCAAACAAACACAAATGTTTTGATAATGTCATGGAGCGTCACAGTGTCTACATCTTTTAAGGAAATCTTCCTACAAATACCCCTTTTCCACCAAGGCAGTTCCAGTGCTGGTTCGGAGCCAGAGCCTAGTTTCAAACCGGTTATTTGTCTTTCGACACCCAAAGCACCAGCTCCGAACCAGGAAAAGCAGTTCATAAGTAGCATCAAAACATTGCTGGGCTAGAAGGAAGAACCGCTTGCATCAGAGGCTGGGTAACCGTGACCAACAAGATGACAGATGCTTTGGACCGCCATATTTGAAATAGCAGCTAAACACGAACACGTTGGATTCGCAGTGTTTGAATACCGATTTAGGTTTGTAAAGCCATGAACATCAATAGCAACGCAACATCCGCCATTGTTGATAGTTTCTTTAGGCTTGTTGGGGATGGATCGGCGCTGCACGGACCATTCGGTGCGTGGCATCGGGGTGCTGCGGGAGGGACTGGAAAGCAGACGGCTCTTTATGCTTATGGATCGCTCTCGCGGTGCTTTAGTGTGTTGTGTGCCGATAGATCGATCTGCGTGGCGCGATGCACCTCAAACAAGTCTGTTGTGTTTGGCATGACGCGTTCGTGAATCGAAAAATGTAACTTATTCAGTGACGTAAGATTGGCTCTGTATTGGCTCTCTAGCCTGTGGAAAAGCAACAGGATCTTAAAGGGCTCGCCAGTCGAACCAACTAAGAACTAGCAATAGCACTGGCTCTGAACTAACACCTGGTTCCTGCTGGTGGAAAGGGGGTAAAAATGGCTCACTTACAGTTTTTTCATTAAGTAGAGATAGGTGAAAGCAAAGCAACACCGAATAAATTTAAGCTTTCACACATGCAGCGGATGCAAATATAAATTGGGTGGGAAAAATCTGTAAATGGTCATCATCAAACATAGAATATAATAACCCAACGAATGGTTCAGGTTCCAAAGTCAAGCATACACACTCCGCAGTAAAAACACCTGCAGGCTGTAAGCACCAGCTCATATAGAGACCACAACAGAAACTCTAGAGCCACTCGTCTGCAGTGTAAGCCAGGTGTCTTTCTCCAAAACCAGTAAGATCAACAAAACGTGCAATTAGGAAATTAAAGGAATTCGTACTGACCTTGAGAGCCGAGCAGATTTACTGGAGTGAAGCTTAATCCAAAGTTCTCGGAAAAAGGATAATGAAAGTTACTAAACTAATAATTAGGAATCAAATGAAGAGTGGAAACAAGACATCCCGAATCAGCACTTCTGGAATGGACAAGGTGTCCACACCACTGCATTCACATCAGAAACAAGCCTGTGGTCTGCATGGTCTATTGGAGGTCTTTTTGCTTCTCACAGCTATACACATGAACATTATTTTGTTGGCACGATGCCAGGCTGGAGATATCAAGCAACATTGAACAGCCCTTCTAATGCAATCAGGAGAGAGAGCACTCTCACAGACTGTCGCTTAGAACTCACTCGCAACGAGGGGGAAGGGTACCGTCCAATGCGAGCCAGGCCACAGCAGACTCACGGTAACCTGAGAAATTACACGGGGCGGCAGCGGCATTTCACAGCTTGTCTCCAGCCTGACCCCTCCTACACACTAGTAACCCACTGTGATCCTGAGTAGGGACAGGGAGAGGTTGGGAATCATTTAGTCCGAAATCTAGAAGCCCCTCGTCCACCTCTTTGTTCAAACACCATAACTGGTCTTAACCATATTAAATAGGTAACATTTTACAATACGTTTCTACTTGATAAAGAGTTAGTTTACTCAAAAATGAAAGTTCTGTTAAAATTTACTTACCACCAAATGAGTTTGTTGTGTGTATGTATGTGTGGGTCAGTGTTTAATTGAATAAGAGCCTATCTGTTCATCATATAAAGCAATTGTGTCTCTTCAGATGACTTGGATTACATTGTAAAAATGTATATATGAATAATCTCTTTATGAACATTTTGAAGTGTCGAAGTTTTGGACTTTCAATGGAGGGACAGAAATCTCATGTTTTATTAGAAATACCTTAATTCTTGTCTCAAATGTAAATAAAAGTCTTATGGGTTTGGAAAGACATGAGGTAGAATAAAGTATAAAAATGTTCACTTCTCAAGATTGTCTTTTATTAATCTACGTTCATCTTAATTTTTAAATACACTGTTGTTCATTGTTAATTCATTCATAATAAATTAACTGATGTTAAAAATGTAATATGGAAGATATGTTTTGTGTTTAATTATTCAGTATTGCTTATTGTTAGTTTAACGTACCTAATGCATAAACTTGCTACAAAGTGTTATCAAAACTGTAACCAAAACCTACCAATACCATTTTAATATTTTAAATAACATTTTATATCATAATATTACAAATATATTATATTTAAAATATAAAATTATATTTTAAAGACATAAAGGTAACACTTTAGTATAGGGACCAATTCTCACTATTAACTAGTTGTTTATTAGCATGCCTATTATTAACATATTGACTGTTTATTAGTACTTATAAAGCACATATTCTGCATGACCATATTCTACATCCCTAAACCTACCCAATACCTAAACTTAACTACCATACTAACTATTAATAAGCAGCAAATTAGTAGTTTGAGGCAAATTTTGTAGTTAATGGCTTGTTAAAAGCGAGATTTGGGCCTTAAAATAAAGTGTTACCGAAATAAATTATTGTTAATAATTTTCTAGGGATGCACAATATTATCGGACCAATATTGGATTCGTCTGATAGTGGCTTTAAATGTAAATATCGGCATCGGACTGATATGAAAAATTATGCCGATATGTCTTGCCGATCGCTGCATTTAATCTGTGAAAGCACATACAGAATTGGCGCTAGCACGTGCGGCGGCAGCAGTGACAGCCTCCCCCGGGTCCTAACGCCTGTTCTGTAAGGAGTTTTAATCTGTAGGGGGCGCTGTGGGCCTACTTCTAATTAAATTAAAAGTAAAATAGCCAACACAAGTAACATTTAGACTGTTTCTGATTAAATAAAGCAGTAATTGATGTCATAAAATAATGAGTATATTTTGATTTAATGGCCAGAAGCTATAGTTTACATGAAAAAAAAAAAAATCACAAACATGACACGTGTCAATTAAATAATTTTATATATACTGATTTTTTCATTAATGTGTAATATGTTTTATTTTTTTTAATTATGAGCTCTAAAAGTTTTTCAGAATTTTTGTTTTAGACCATTTACAAATGTTAAATCTTAAAATAAAATGTTTGGGTTAACACTTCATCTCTCTGGGGGGGGGGGGTGCAGCGATCAATATATAGTTTATTTATAGTTATTTTCAAAGCTTCAATGTACTGAAAAACCTTCATTTATTTTTAAGTTCTTGTTAAAAAACTTATCATTTCTGCACAGGAGAAACTTGGTGTTGTTTCCAAACAAAAGGAAATATATCGGTATCGGCCAAAATGAGTTAAAAAAATAAATAAACAATTAATTAATTTATCGCCATATCGGATATCGGCAAAAATCCAATATCGTGCATCCCTATATTGTACTATCAATACATATTGTGTATCTTTAATTGCATATATCATATGAACAACTAGTTAGTAATGATACCGATTCAAGTTTCACAACTTAAATTGTATCGAACCTTGCATAAATATGCAAGGTTCGAAAATCTGGCTGTACACATACTGAAGATTACCTTTATATTGATCATAACCAAAAGTATGCTTTCATGAATCAACAGCAGCGACTAGTATGTTTGTTTTTGAGTACAGCATATAAAGACAGATTAACAGAAACAAACTTTTCTCATAAACATTTTGCAGGTTCCACTTAGACTGCTAACTCAAACGGAGTAAAATAAAATGAATTTTGCCATGGATGCAGTGAAGTGAATAGTAAAGCAGGAATCACAGCCGTAAACCTTCAGCATGCCGCGCAATTTCAGGGTACTGTTTTGCCTTCTAATTGTGCATTAACATCCCTATTCCTACATATTATTAGTGCATTAATGAAGATTGTTTTTCCATGCTTGCACAGAGATTGTGATTTGCCTAGTGATATAGTACAAAAAAAGAGTCTGTCGTGTGAGAATGCAGAGAAGCCAAATCTTTGGTTATGGCCACTGGCCAATCATTTTCATTTAATTTTGGTGCAGCACAATAAACTAATCCAGATTGCATACCTCTGCTGTAATATTCACAGGGCACCAATGTTTTCTTTTACAGTAAATTTGTATTATTATGTCAGTCATTCTGGAGTGTCACTACAATAGCCAAAACTGATTCTTCAATCCCACACGGGTCTGTTTTCCAGCACAGCTCCAGCAGCCTACTCATTTCGTTCTCTCTCCAACACCTCCTCTTAATGTACTCAGGCCCATAACTAGGCATTATTCCAAATAAAGAAAAGAGAAAGAGCTTTCTACAGCCATCTGGGAAGCATCAGCAGCGGTAGCACAACAGCACAGGAAATAGTCGCCATGCTGCTGTCAGGCAGCTCGGTCTGCAAGAGTACGACACGTCAGGAGCAGAAGAGCAGCTGAAGAGAAAGCTGGAGAAAGACAGAGAGACAGCGCAAGGGGGCAGATGAGGAGCCTCACAAACTTACACTCCTGTGCATCATGGGAATCTGGGGGAAAAAAAGAGGCTCTGATACAAATCTTGTAAAGTTTACATCTATGCTTTTCTCCATGTTAATACAGTATATTATTATAGTCTAACCGATGCTTAAGCTCAGGGATTGGCCTAAAATAAAATCGGCTTTATACTGCAAACTTTTAATAATAATAATAATATCATGATCTTCAAAATTAATAGTTACAAATGTTTTATATTTAACATTACTAAGTAATTATAATTTTAATGTATTAATATTATTGATATTGTTATTAATTGACTAAATAATGAGTTGTTTATTTTATATTATTAAAATAATAATAATAAAACAATGCTTATCATTAAAATATTAATAATTACATATATTTATTTAACATTACTAAAATATACATTATAATTGTAATTTATGTATTAATATTATTATTAATTAGTAATATTATTGACTAAATTAGTTGTTTATTTTATAAATATTTATAAATAAATAGTTTTAAAGTAGTTATAAATGGTATATAATGTTATTAATATTACTATTAATAATATTGATTAAATAATAATTATTATTATTATCATCCTCATAATTATTAAATGAAACCTAATCACTCAGCACAGCTGATTTTAAATGATTTCAGTCATTTCAGACACAGTTCAGCCCTAAAAATCCTTGAACAAACCACAGGTACCATCTTCGGTTGTTAGTGTATGTTTATGGGGAAGAACTGCGGCCTTTAAATAGCACCTTCCAAAAACGAAAATGCTCAAATCTATTCTTAAACTGGGTTCACCCAAGATTGCATCACAAGATTTGCCAACTTGAAGAACTAAATGTCTGCTCCACTTCCACTCTAAAATGTCTTTTCATCAGCTGCTAACTTCTTTCAGTAAAACTATTAATTCAAGAATGGACTCATCAATGAGGTTGACTTGATCATTCATGGTGATTTAAAGGGGAAGAATTAAGAGAAGCACCCTCAAGTTAGCACTTTTGTAGTCTCAGCCTCGTGGACCGTTGGGCTAAACGTCTGATGCATATGGTACACTTATCTGGAAACACTTCAAGAGTGTCGAAGTCGTCATCGGATTGGTTGAATTATACAGGATTTCCTGGAGACGTGTGTGTTGCCTTCTTTAACGTTTCGCCTGGAAACAAAGAGACTGTGACGCCAAACCCCCTCACGAAAGAAAGCCGTCTTGTTTACAAATGCGATGGTGAACGCTTATCAGAGTCAACTAAATGCTGGATTTTCAAAAGTATGTGAAATATTTAAAGTTCACGGCATAGAATCTTTAAAATACATCCGAGAGTTTCACACACTGCTTTGTTATTGTGGCGACATGTCAACACCCCGAAACGTGATGCTGAACGAAACAAATTGTGATTGGTTGTTTGACATGTCGGTCATATACTCCAGACCTTCAGCCGTCAGTCTGAGGGTCTGGCTACGTGAGACTAGCACTTTTGTAATAAACTGACTGACTGACTTCAACAATACTTTGTGTCAAGAAGAGTACTAAGCTAGTTTTTTGCAATAAAACATTATATGTAGCCTGTTTTTTATATATATATATATATATATATATATCTAGGAGTAAAAATGGCTGCACATTGTTATATCCCCAAAAAGGGTATTTTCTGAATGTCATAAGACTTGATTTGACATATGCAATATATGATTAAATATTATATAATATATTGGATAAAATATTTCACAATATACTGTAGTTTTGTGCATTTTATTCAGTAAGTAATGCATTGAAGTCAAATATGCTAGTATACAGTGTAAATTTAATGGTGCTGACAAATTCATAGCACCTATTTAAGGGAGACCGAAATAATCGATATGGCTTGTAATCAGGGCCAAGCCTGCATTCAGTTTAATCAAATAACTCTAAAGCCTCATGCAGGGCATTGTGAAAGTACAGAGAGAGCGAAAATAAATAAATAGAAAAACCAAAACCATGTTATATGCAAAACAGAAAACAAAAAAATATATAAATAAATACTAAGAAAATGAAAGTGTGCGACTTCCATTTCCATCTTATCTAATCTCTGCATGGGAAAGAACAAGACTGAACAAATATCCCCTGCAAATAAAAGCTCCCATCTGTTTACAAACTGCCTTTTCCTGTAAGCCTCTCATTGCTGTACATACTTTGGCATTTCACCACTTAGGCCAAAGGCTAATTCAGGATCAGCTGACCAAACAACGCTAGTCTAGATATGCAGACAATGACACATACAAGAATAAAAGCTAATCAAACGTGTGGTGAATCAGATGTCTAAGGCTTTGATAGCAAAAGGCCACTGAGCACTTCAGCAGGTTATAATTAGCTAAGCTCGTCATGCTCAATCTCTGAGCACTTCAAACAAACACTACAGATAACACTAGGAGCACGTGACTATAGCGGAAAAACTGTGAAATAAAACCACTTCTAGAAAAACTGACCAAGACTCATAATAGGTGCTAGCAGGAATACAAATAATTTATTAATTTAATGATCCTGAGCAACTAGACTGGGTCTATTAAACACATTCGTCATGGCACAACAAACATTTTTTTTTAGCTGTTCCAGTAAGGCCAGTAGTTTTTTTTTTTTTGCAACTGCTAATATTGTATCTTGTTCAATAAGATATAATATAAATCACATTTTATTTTTAGCAATGCATTTGTGTGTGTCAAGAACAAATTTAGATAAAAACACTACACTCACCAAGCAATCAAAAATACAGTGAAAACAGTAATATTGAATTAAGTTAAAATTAAGCATTACTCCAGTCTTCGGTCTCAAATTATTCTTTAAAAATAATTATAATGTGCAGATTTGCTGCTCAAGAAACATTTCCTATTATAATCAATTCAATAAATCAATTCAATTGGGGGGGGGGGCAAAAAAATAATACATTTATTGAGCAAAGATGCATTAAATTGATAAAACTGAAAGTGAAAATGTACTAAAAGTATTCTAAAAAAAAAATATTAAGCAGCCAAGTTTTCAACATTGATAATAAGAACCATTATTAATAATTGATCACCAATAATATTTGACAAAAACATTAAGCAGCAAGTCAACTTATTGAGAATAATTTCTAATCGATCATATGACATTAACATTGCAGACTTTTTGCAGGTAATTTTCATGCTGCTAAGAAACTGAATATGGAGCTGACAATTTAGGTAGCACTAATTTATTATGCATGAAACAGCAATAAACAGGAACATAGTTCTCAGCTTATTCTGGATGTGTAACCTACTTTAAGTTTGAAGCATGCAGCTACCACTCATAACAAATTCCATTCAGTGGAAATAAAACGAATTATTAAAATATTAACATAAATTAAAATGTTTGCAGCTTTACTATGGAAGTGGTTTAATACAATAACAACAACAACAGGAAAAGTCAAATGCAACACTGTTTCCAAAATAGTTTCCCACCAATAAGGAATGTAAATAGCCTGTATATAAAGTTTTGAGCTCTGGATCAAACTGATGGAGCCCTGGTGAATAATAAACATCTCTTGAGCTTCCCAGCAAAAATAGAAAGGTCATAGAGTAAAGGGAGAGACTATGTATGGTTGTGTGTGTGTGTGTGTGTGTGTGTGTGTGTGTGTGTGTGTGTGTGTGTAAAGGGGCAGGTCCCCATCCCTGCTCCCAGACAGAGGCTGCCTTTGGAGGCCCTCTAGAGAGCAGACTGTGTGAATGAGTTACGACAGCTGAGGTCTGTTCCCTCACCACTGGAATCCTAAAACACACACCATCCTGCCAATAAAATCAAATCAACCGAGTAACAAATGCTTATCCAATGCTAATGTAATGCTCTCGTGAGAATCTGCATACACCTAAGGCACTAGAGCCGCCTGACCAAATCACACAGATTGCTATGAATGCAGCTACATGATCGTACGGATTCCAAAATGTCAGCATCATTCCAGTAGTTTCCCATGAGGTCTAAAACATGTTCTCTAATGTTTCTGAATAGGGTAAAACTAGAGTATTTATACTTTGATAATATATAAACAACTTCCTGTAACCACTGATCACTTCCTAAAAAAAATGTGATTCCTTATAATCATAAATAAGTATATCAAACAAAATACAAATTTGTGTTGTATATGCATTTTTTTAACAAAAGCATGACATTCAATAGTTAGCAGACAAGGATGTTATTCTCCCAGGAGTGCTTTTATGTGTTAGTTAAAGGTTAAGCAAGTGATCATTTTAATTTTTTTTTTAGATATATTATAACTAGGGCTGCCACTAACGACTGTTTTTATTTTGATTAATCTAACGACTAATTTATCGATTAATCGACTAATCTAAACTATTAATTTCCCACAAAAAAATCTAAAATTTTATTAAGAATATATTATCAAATGAAATCCAAATTTCTATGAAATCCTTTTTTTAATCAAAATTAACGTGCAACATTGAGTGCAAGCAGCAAGTGTCCATCTCATAGTCCAAATCACTGAAATCAGTTCAGTATCAGTAAGAAAATCCAGAATTTCCAGAAAATAATGGAAACCAGAATTTGGTAAAGATAAAACTGAAAAACTCTAATTAATTAGACAGGCTTTTTTATTAATAAAATTTAATTTAACCATTAAAACAGTGTATAGAAACATTTAAATTGAAAAAACTGAATTTGGAAATAAAACTGATTTCATGGGGCCCTATAATTACAATATGTTTTTGTGGTAATACAAATAGATTTAAGTTAACAATAGCTTTTAAAATGACTTAAAATACATATATAATAGCAATGATGCAATAATTAGTTCAAATGAAGTATCAAATGCAAGAAATCATATGGATTTATTGAACAAATCTATACATACGTCTGTATGTATAAATCTTTACATACATAAACAATAGAGCTAATGTTCATTGCACAACAAAGGCCTGCTGGCCGCCTGATAATTATTTCTACACATTACTGCGATATCTAATCCTGGTTTAATCTTGACCAAGCACCATTTAATTCAAATATCCACTTAATATTTGGCCATTTCTTTAGGAAATAAATGTTATAGCCGCTGTAATTAGATGAATATGTGGACATTAAAACGTGTAAACTCCGATTGAGTGTTTGAGCTTTTATTTTGAAATTGCGATGTATCCTGTGTTTGTGTAGGTTTAAAAATGATTTACCTTACAAATCTGATGAAATGGCGCATGTTGCGTTCCCAGATGAACGTTATAATAAACACAAACTCACAACAACATGCCGAGATGGAGTTTGAGAAGCTCCACATGTAAATGATAACAGTTTCTGTGGAACTACTGTGAACGGAGCCGCTGTGTGACGCACGTACTTAACCTACATGCATGTGAATAATTAAAGCGCATATAATTAATTAAATCGTAGCATTTGTGAATTCACAATTATGCTTAATTGTGCTTTTTAAATGGGTTTAATATATCATGCAGCCTTGGAAAACAGTCTAATAATATGTTTTATGGATTCCCGTCTGTGAAATGCGCCACATCCGGTATTTTGCAGATTAGTCGACGTGAGCAAAATTAAGTCGACGATTTTTAAAAATCGACTAGTCGCGACAAATCGCGACAGCCCTAATTATAACATAATATTAGTCACTCCACAGCTGTTCCAAAATCCAAAAAGTACAGACGAACCTATTTGTTATCTGCCTATTTTATGAAAAGTTTCAATTGTATCCTCTCTAAAAACCATTCAGACCGTAATCACAGCCATTAGGATGTGCTCGCTTTTTATATGCTAAGACCTTTAAATGACTGAAATGCACTTCACTTAACCAATGTTTATGTAAGTCTTTATTTTCTTTTCGAAATTGCTTATCAGCTGGGCTGCAGAAGAAGCACAATTGATGCAGATTAGAACTGTGACAGCTAATGATGGGATTGGCCAGTGTTTTCAATAACAATACTGAGGCATTATATAATGTGTGATTCTGATAGTACTACTATTACTACTACTAATAATAATAATGTTATTTGTGACAAAAACTAATTTAGATCAGGCAAATCTAAGTTTACTTGGATCCTAGGGATTTCAGCTACAAAAAGCATCAGCTGAAAGAGGAAGCCAAAAATGGCCTTTTCAGCCTAAAATGTCAACAATGTCAGCTGTTACCTTAACAGCTGATAAAAAAAAACGTTGACAAAAAAAACAGGAAGAGTGAGGCGTTTGGTCACCCGCTGTCCGCTTAAAATAAATGTATTCCCGACCCGACCGTTCCCACTACATTTAGATTCCCTTTCCAGAATCTCACATTTAAATGTCTGTTGAAAGACAGAGAGATAGAGGCAGAGGCTAACAAATAAAAGTTTAGTCTGCACAAAATTGTATTTGTTATTTTATTCGTCTTGTCAAGAGTCTTGAATTTATTGACCGCAAAATGTCAATAACATGTTGCTGCCAACACAACACAGTAGAAAAAGTGTCACAGAGACAAGTGTTATAAAAAAAATGAATCCTTATTTTTATTCGTCTTGTTAGGATACAGTTAATTTAGGCTAACATTCAGCCTACAGCACAATAGGTAAAAAATGTTGCAGAGGAAAAAAAAAAAATGTAGGTTTAGCCTAATAGCTATTTTATTAGTCTTTTCAAAATAAATTAATTTAACATCTTGCTGTTAACACAGTAGGAAAACTTTATCAGAAAAAAATAAATACATTCGACACAGTCTGTCATTTAAAATGATAGGCTAAGCATAATACAAAAAAAGAAAAACGAGTTGAACGTCCTTCAAGGACAGCACATCAACACTTTGCTCCATCCTTATTCTGCTCTGTCACTCATCACAACCTGCCTGTTCTGTCTGAGAGCCGTATATTTACCATTGGTAGGTTAGCGGCTAGCCTGCTCTGAGCATCTTTGCCCATGCTGTGTACAGACCCCGCAAATAAAACGAAGCACTGGTTCATGCGTGCAGCACGTGCATAACAGTCCTGAGTGCAGGCTGTACTGGTGCTCCATAAGAATAAAGCGCAGATATGCTGTTCTGAAAGGACGTCGAAAACGGGATATAGTTAGACCGCCCGCTCCCGTTCAAATTGCACCAGATTTACCGACCGCTACCTCGTTGTATTTGTGAATTTAATCCCGCGGCGCAAGAAATCTGGTCGGGACAGCCGCGGCAATGCAGACCTAGACTGTTGTGATGCACGACTGTCGTTCGGTCGGTGCGCTGCATTGAGCAGCAGCGTTCAGGTTTAATTGTAGTGTCCTCTAACTGTACGAAATTATTTTATTACTATAAAAAAAAAAATCTAAACGACGGTGGGGGGCGGTGCCACGGTGGGCAAGTGACGTAACGGTGTTGCGGCTTAACACCGGTATAACCGTCATCACCGTCTATCGCGGCAAGCCTACTACCCAATAGAGAAAAGTTTTGCTCAGCAAGAAAAACAAATTGAGGGAACATTGGTCACAAGCCTCCCGGTTTTCATCTGAAATATCTTAAATGGTGTTCCGAAGACAAACAGCTTATAACAAAGAATGATAAAGAATAAAGCTCACCAAAAAAGAGGAATCTTTCAAGGCAGAGAATGCTTCTGTTACTAAATATACCGCTCCTTTGGCAAATTAAGTGTAATATTAATGTATGCACATTATAATAGTGTCAAAGAATCAACATTCAAAACAACACAAATTACAGCACATTAATATTGCAAACGGTTTTTTTTCTTATTTGTTACAGTTAATAATTTATAGCAGAGGCAATCCATTACCAGGGCCCCTCTCAGCCCTGACAGAACTACTCTGGACACAAATGACCAGCCGGGGTGGGACAGAGACCGGCAAAAAGAGGGGGAGGGGAAGAAAGTGAGAAAGACAGAGAAAACAAATGAGCAAAAATGTCTGCGCCAGCACCTAGCTAAGCCGATAACCCCAGGCCACAAACACTGTTTGTTTCTGTTCTCCGCGGATGTTTGTTTCAGCAAAACGTTGCACGATTATGTTTCCCCCACCTAAGCAGATTTAATGAATCCCGACTAAAATAAATAATTCAACCGCTAAGTAAAGAACTATTCTTTTGTTTTTCTGTGCACCCCACTGAATTCAGCACAGCAAGCTTTTAAAATGCAACTGCATGCTTGCAGGCAGTGAGCGATGGCAGCCATTGCATAGCATTGCTAATGGCTTGCTAGCTCGCTGTGCTTATAAAATGCTTAGAGCACCTAGTGGCTTGCTGAGTTGCATTAAAACAGAAGGGTGGAGTGTGTTCTTGATTAGATGGGTTGAGCTGCACAAGTCAAATTAGATTCCTGAATTTTTCCCTCTGGCTCTCTTTCCCTGTTTTG
Source organism: Ptychobarbus kaznakovi (assembly GCA_027422405.1). NCBI lineage: Eukaryota > Metazoa > Chordata > Actinopteri > Cypriniformes > Cyprinidae > Ptychobarbus > Ptychobarbus kaznakovi. The sequence goes on from CM049799.1 coordinate 11,687,418, forward strand.
CGCCAACCTCTCTCATCTTCATTGACGCTTATTGCACTGTGGAAAGCCGCTATATACTACCAACAATAATTTCACAATCTCAGAAACAGGCAACTGCAAAGCAGAATTGAAAAAGCAACAGTAAACACAGGAGGTGCACATTGCTGTAAGTGAGACATATTTTGGTCGATACCACGGTCACACATGAAAGCCTCTTGAAATAAATCGATAAGCAGTTTTCTGTCCTGTGTGGGCATTTCCTATTGAAACAGGAAGTTTGGACACGACACACAAGCTTCTCTCTTTTTTTGGGATGTACAATGCATGTTTTATTCATCAAATCAATCAATAGAGGATTATTGGATATTTAATTTAACTGGATCTATGAATAGTTAAAGATCCAATGTGTGTGTTCATATTTACATTTTCTGGAGTTTTACATCTGGACAAGCATCTATACCACTCACATGAATTTAATTCTTAAAAAAATATTTTAATAACATTTGTTTGATAACATTTCAGCTAATCTCACAAAGAAAATCCATGTTTCATACTGTACATTATAATGTAATGGTGTAGTTACTTAGTTGAAATACTTGTAGTATTTCAAATGACTGATTTGAGTTTAGCATTTTTTTTTGGTATATAATTTACAAAATGTATACAATATATGTCATTTTAATATTATAACTGCCTATCAATCATAACATGAAAATGAACTGGCTTATTTGTATTAATTGTTCAATAATTTTTATATTTATACATATACTAGTACTGCCAAATCACTTAATAATATCATATAAATATTAATATATTTACATGTAATGCGTGTATTTATATATACATATAAATATAAACAGTACACACACATATTATGTAAACACAAACTCATTTTGGATGCAATTAATCACGATTAATCGATTTGACCGCACTGATCTCTACATTTTTAATTAGCCACTAGGTTTAAGTTACAAGAACAATAATTGGCTAGCTGAAGGGGGAGGGACATTCTGATTTCCAAGAACGTTTGATTGGTTTAAATTGATTAAATATGCATATCTTTTAAAAGTGAATTGTAAGCGTTTTTGAAAACACACAAGAACATTTTAAACAGAAATTGACCTTAAAAAATACAAATATACATAAGCAAGTACAACCCAGATGAGCTCCATGTAAGAAATCACATGAGATGAAATAGTCTCAATAGCAGAAGTGAGCATTAAGCACTCCAGGCTTCAATCTAAGTTGCCACATTACTGTACAGTACCACGTGTTCCCAACTTCATTTGGCTCTTTCACAATTAGCCTCTCCAAGCATTATGAGAAGGGTGAGAAAGAAGAAGTTTACAAAGAAGAGAGGATGAGGTCAAATGGAAAATGCTAAGACACTAAAAAATGAGCCAACAGGGACATTTTTAACTCACGTCATAGTCCAGTTTGAGGAATATGGTGTGGCTATTGTGGGGAGTAATAACTTATGATCTTCTGATGCCACCAGTCACGTCTCACATGGACAGGCCATGCAAGAAAAAAAAAAACTTTTTATAATCAGGTAGCCCCTTTTATTATACTTCTGTTATGTATCTTGTTTCCTAAAGCACTGTGCTCTTTGAGCCATCAAGAACATTCCCTGCAAACAGTCAAGTCAAATGGTCTGCTCTGCTCTTGAACTGTTGCCAAACGGTCAAAAACACATCAGACTTTTGACCCTATGCCGCTAAAAGCTTTGCAGCACAAGCGGATTCAGAGAACGTGGATTTATTTATTTATTCAGAAAAATCAGCTGATCTGTTTTCTTTTAGTCCATATAACAGTGTGATTTAGAACATAAAATGCAAAAACTTCTGGTGAGAAGCTAGACACCATTTCAGGTCTTTCATAGAATGAAACAAAGTGCTATTGTGTCATTTCCACTGTTATGATTTCATAACATTTTCAAAGCATTCAAATTTCCAGCTGGTTTCAGATGCAAATGATAGTCATCTTTTTAATTATAAAACAACAGAGTGGATCCAGTTTTGAGACTGCTGGTTGCATATCTTTTCTGATTTTTCAGAAGTGTTCCAATCATGAATAGGACATAAGCTACCTAAAAACTATCTTCAAAGACTCAAGAAGAGCTCCATTTAATTTAGACATAAGAGGGAACAGAATGAGGGTTAATAAGCAATGGATTTAGAGCAACAAACACTAATGTTCAAACATTTGAGGTCAGCACGTTTTGTTATAATTTTAGTGTTTTATGCTGGCCAAGGCTGCATTTATTTGCTAACAAAATACTGAAACAGCATTACAATAAAAAAAAACAGTTCTCTATTGTGCAAAGTGTCACATGACATGATCCTTCAGAAATCATTATAATATGCTGATTTGCTGCTCAAGAAACTTTTCTTTCTCAATTTCTTTTTAAAAACATTTACCAACCTCAATTTTTTTAATGGTAGCGTACATTTTTGGAGGATGTCTACGAGTCATCTGAAGCAGACAAAAATGACAGGGTTATCTGAAGTTTCTCAGTGTAATCACCATATAAAATAATTGCAATATGTATCTAAACTTGATGTTGATCAATGCATAACTGGTCAAAAACAGATATAGAATCACTAATAGGCCCATACACCTGGCATGGTGCTCCTAGAGGAGAAATATTTTAGTAGCCACCCGGCTCCAATAAAAACAGTCTGGACCTAATCAGCCACATGTGAAACATTAAGACAACTCCACCTTCATGCACCAGAAAACAGGCTGAAACCAATGTTGAGGACGGCGCTTCAAAACTGTAGTAAACCTAGATTGTAAACTTACTGCAACAAGAAAGGATGGATAAAAGGAAGGAAGTTTCTCATCTTACTCTAAATACCAACTTAACAACTACAAAGTAGGGCTGCACGATATATTGCATGCGAATGCTTATATAAAACAGCTGATGGAGATTTACGGCTAATCACAGAACAGTCTTTACTGACGAGATGCGCATAACTAATCGCATGCAAAATATTGTGCAGCCCTACTACAAAGGCTTTTGTCCACAATCGCTTTGCTTAAACATGTTTCAAGCAAGAGGAAATCTAAAAATTACTTGTGAGAACATTCTGTTACAACAAAGCACTTGTTCTTTCTTGGATATAATCTTATTATAGCATTGTGTGGATGCGCTCAGAAATCATTTTAATTAGATTTGGAGCCATGAACTATTGTTCATCACATTCAACAGACTACCGTTTACTCTGGAAGCTCAAAGCATGTGAAATCACAGTCACACCCCATCTCTCAAGCATGTGCATGAGCTACAAGGCCAAATGCAATAGTTGCCATTCAAATGTTCCTACTAAACAATGGCAAAATATGCCCAATACTTGGCTGTTTGAGTCTAAACCGTGTTTCTGATTACACAATGAGATAAAACATGAATTCAATAGCAATGTTCCTAGCAGAGCTCCACCAGATTAAAGGAATCCAATAAAAAAGCATCACATGAGCCTGAAGGAGATTTCTAACATGTTTGGTTGGGGCTCGATAGCAGGCAGAGCTGTAAGTGGGTGATTGCATTACAGATTATTGGTATATGTTACCACTAAGAGGAAGGGAAGACCCTATGGTACACATACAATACGTGAATGACTGAATGCATCGAGTCATCCTGTGCAGACAGAATGGAGAGTTAAGTGTTCAGTTGTCTTGGCAACTAAAGTAGCAGCAAACAAAGGCAAGGTGAAATGATTGTGATTTGGTGAAATATTTGAAAAACCTTGCAATCCTTGTAAATGTAAGGTGACAAAATATTTAATACAAAACACTCAAAATACACAGATCGAGGAACCAGCCGTCAATGTAATGATCATCGGTGCAAGCAGTGCAAATTATACCATTAAATTAAATTCCATTTTAATCTATCCATACCAGCACTGTTTTATGCAACCTTGATGCATATAAACAATAGCTTTCAGCTTGAACTACACTTAAAAGTTGTCATTAGATTTCAAAAGAGCCATGCCTACTGCAAACAAATTACTGTCACAGTTTCTTGCATAAAAGAATGTTGCTAACAACTTTTGCACAAGTAAACTCAACATAAACATGTTTAGATGTAGATGCATGATAGTGGTGTCTGCAGGTCAAGACACATTCCATTAAAACAATAAGCATATGACTAAGGTTTATGCACAGCTGGCTCTTATCATTTCCAACTATACCAGACACTTTAGACTTGTCTTACTGCAGTGAATGGATGCATGAAGTTTGTCTATGCTTTCCCAACTCACACTACATGTATCCACTTATGGACCTCCTTGGATTCAATTCCAAAGTTTCTTGGCATGTTATTGGTGGCTAGCTGCTGCACCTCACTGACCAGACTACCACAAGTTATGTCTGCTGTGAATGACCATCCTTGTGTTCTGTTTGCGCTTGTAACTATGTATATGTAGGCCTACTTGTATGTATACACCCAAACCTGTAGCTAAAAGTGTTAAATTAAGCAAACATGATTTTTGTTGTTATTATTTTTCGTACCTTGGTCAATTATGTCATGTGATGTCAACATGGCGCCGCCCAAGAGGGGGCGACCCACTCCGTTTAGAAGAAAACAGCCTTTTTACAAAACTAGCACGTGAGAGACTCGTAGCGTACATTATTAAGTGATATTTCTCAAAAATGCTCATAATTTGAGTGTAATTATTTTCATCAGAAAAAAATACTTGATGCTCCTTTAAAAAAAAGTGGTCTCCCAACACAGGTAGGTGTGTCCAACACAACCGATCAAGACGCCACAAATAAGGATTATGCACATGCGAATTTCACAACCATTTCAGTGCTGTGAACACACGGACAGCCCCCATACACTCACTCACTTTTTTGAGGAACTGATCCTGTTTTCAAACTATTCCTGGATCGTCAGCATTTTGAACGAAAAAAAAACCCCGACAGATCACGAGCAGTGATTGAACTGCGGTTGTTGGAAAGCGTACTCTAAATTTGCATGAATCTTGCCCCAACAGTTCTGCGGTTACAACACTGTCCGTGCATTTGAATAAGATTAAAACGTTACTTACAAAACGCCGTAACTTTTTTTCAGGTGGAGACTTTCTGAGCCACCCCGAGCACACCACATCTCCTCCGCTCATTTTCTTCTAACCTTCCAGGAAAATACGCGCTTTAAGTTTCGTGTTTCAACCTGCAACATATGAAACCAACGTCCCAAAATAAGAGGTGGAAGTTTCGCCCAAGTGTTTTCAGTGCGTTTATTAAAACAAACACAAATACCGTCACTGCTGGTTTCCAGCACGTCCACAGGGAAGAGCTTCCTGACAGCGACACAAACTCCTCTGTTGAGAGCAATATATCAAACACAGCAATATCCGTCTTTAGTTGAGCCCTTTTTCAGTATACACACTTTGTCGGTGGAAATAATCCGCTGTTTTCGTTTTTTTCCCAAGCTGAAATGCAACGAGGCAGAGAGTTATACTCGCAAAGTTCGGCGTAGTTGAAAGCTTTGCTTGATTACGTTACCTTATTTCATAGTAAACCAAAACAGTTTCCTTGAAAATATATACAGTTTTTCCTTATTTTTCCAAAACATTGTGGTTGCATTAGCATTGAAGTGCTTTTTGGATTAGAAATCCGTCCCGATCGTCGACCTTCCCTCCAGTTTCACTCCCCACGGCTCCTTGCTGATTGACAAGCATAAACGTCGATACTTTCCCTAAACTCAGCCTCTTCTGGCCTATGGAGGCAGGGAGAAGTCGGTCAAGACGGAGAATAAAGAGCATTACATCATGGGAAATGTAGTCTTGGAGTGTTGCCCCGTCAGAGGGAAAACACTAGGACGGTGGCTGGCTCCTATTACAAAGAATCGGTGTAAACAAATATATCACACACGTCCCAAATAAAACTAGCTTGAGTCCGGATTAAGACTGCGATCATAAAGTAGTGCTGTTCTTTCGAGTCTGATATTTTTAATGATTCGACTAACGGTTCACAAACTCACTCTGAAGGATTTGTGTAAAAAAAAAAAAAAGTTTATGATTATTATTATAAATATTTATATAATAGCTTTTATATAATTATTATTTTATCTCCCAAAACGTTAAGAAATCTAAACACGTGTTTGTGTTGTTTAATGTGACTGCAAATTATATTTTAGATACTCAATTATTTTTATATTGGCTATGTATTTTTGTGTGTTGAATCATGCTGCAATAAACTGAAAGGAACATTGCAGTAAACACCACCATTAATAAAGCCCAAAAAGTTATGAACAGCCAGGCGTGTCTAGATTTAGCTTTATTAAATGTTTAGAGCATGTAATATTCAAAACATGATGACGTAATTACGTAAAAGAATCACTGAATTTGCTTCTGAACTGAATCTTTAAATGAACTGTTCGAAAGAATCGAATCGCAGAAGAGTCATACAGAGACTGCCAATAAAAATATAGTTAGTACGTTGCAAGCGAACGTCTTGATACAGACTACTTACCTACCAGAATTGACTAAATGTATGATGCTGACTTTTAATAGCTAGTAGAGTTATATATATATATATATATATATATATATATATACAGGAGTTTACTGTACACGTGCTATGCATAGGATATTTATAAAAATGGCAGAAATGCAGACAGTGTTTAACATAAACAAACACCAAAAAGCATAGGTGCTTAAAGTTTATATCACTGATAATTAGCAATATAATGATGAAAAGTGAACAGTTTCTTTCAGTAAAGAACGTTCATGTTTGTGGGATTGGTATCTTTGGAATGTTATTGTGATGCTAAACGCCTTACTGGTTATATCTGAAGCTTTGTGCCTACTCACTGCTGTGATTCGCAGCTCAGTGCAAAGGATTGATTTAGTCCATTGTATCATCCTATAATCTTTCATCGTGTGATTCAAGGAAGTGCCTATAACTGATATTAAGTTTCTTTGACATAATTATAACAACTTGGTTGTTTTCTTCCATTATTGATCTATAAGACCCAAATATGATATAAGTGACGATTTAATTGATTATTACAATATTATAACAATTTCCAGGTCACAAAATAAATTGTCAGTGGGAGTGGACAAAACTGTAGCAAAGACGTGTAGATCTAAGTTGTTGAATAATTCATAGTCATTGATTTTATCAAATGGTTTTAGAGACTGTGTGATTGGTGCAATGCTGTTATAAAGCGAATGCCTCTGGGAGGGTTGGAGAACTAAAGGTGCCCACATTTGAAAACCACAAAGCTAACTTTGTGTGTATTAGTTCTCCCATGTAGATATGTGCATCTAAGGAGTGCTTCACCACAGCCTTGAGTCTATTCCAATCTAATGCACAAGGACAATGATGTTGTACTGATTTTAACTACACTTCATGTTCAAAAACAGAGTTGTGTTAGGGTTCACCAAAGGATAGCCACGAGGTGACTAACAAAGGTCTCATGCTCTGATAGACAAAACAGAACTCAGCTTGATTATTGTCTTAGAACATGTATTGAGCTTTGAATATACACCGTATTAGCACTTGTTTTAATTGTTGTTTTGGAGTTCAATATGTATGTATATAATATATATATATATTATAATGTATATATTAATAGTTTGTTTCTATTTTGTTTTCTTTTTTATTTCTATATTTGTTGTCATTTTTTATAACTTTGTAAATAGGTCTATATAGTTTTTAAGTTTTACTTAAACTAAGTAAAAGTGAGAAATGGAAATAAATGTTTTATTTTATATTTTCTTTAAGTAATGAAAATGTATCAACTTATATGTACTGAAATCAAATGTGTCTGAAATTTCAGCTTTTTTAAATATATCACTGAGCTTCCATACTGTATTCACATCTCTAAGCTTGAAATAAAATAGGCAGTCTTTCAAATGTTTTAAAATGACAAAATTTGTCAGTGATAAATTGTATCCTGCTTTTTAAATAATAAAATTAGACCATTTTCAGTTAGGAGTCTTTACTCTAGAGCAAAACCATCATTATTACATATTAACACTGTACATCAAGAGATGGTGTTTTTTGTGTAGCTAGTCCAATAATTGTGTAAAATCTGAAGTATTAGAAGGCACATAAAATTCACTTAAAAAACTTCAGCATTTAAAAAGTTAAATCAAAAAAAGTATTCCCTGAATGAATAAAATAACTTAATTGTAATTAAATAATTGACAAAGCAGATCCTCAAACCTGAAGTTGAAAAACTTCCAATTAAAATATTCATGCAAGTAGTTCACTGGTGTGGTCCAAAAATATTTGCTTTAATTTTTAAAACCATTCTCTGTCTAATGATTTCTGTTTAGAAAATGAAACAATTAAGATTCCAGGATGAGACCGTAATTATTACTGTATTCTGTACAAATTTATTGCATGCCCATTTCTGACCTATAGTACTCAAAGTGCTTCATTTAATTTCAAATGAACGTCAATGTAAAGGGGAAAAAGCATGCAAACCAGAAAAATTAAGACACATCTGTTCTGTGATGGCACACTTATCCACATTGTGGGCAATCAGGACAAAAAAATGGAGTCTGGTGTTGTCAGTAGGACTGTCCAGTGCTCTGAGGCTATGCCTGTGACCCTTCTTTAGAAGACGAGTCTGCTGATGGTATTGAAGCCCCCTCCTCCACCCCCACCTGAGGGCCCACAGCTACCAGGAGGATCGTTGTCATCAGAACCATTGGGTCGGAATGAGCAAGAAGCAGAGGTTGCTTGAAGAGCTCGAGCTCTGGCATTCAACTCCTGCTCCTGGAAGGAAAAGGAATGGAGGGTTAAATCCATGACAAATTATAGATAAAAGAAAATGTTTCATATTTAATTGAATTTTTTTTTTTTGACAAAACATTTATTTGAAAATGTCATGTGGAATATCAATTTAAAAAAATGTATTGCACCTTGAAACAGTAAGAGTATATTAATATATTCAACAAAGCTTAAAATGTAAACTATCTGATATTTTAAGAGGTGTATTGAACTTAACACAGATCCATAAGGTTTTATAAAATAATTTAATGTCTTCTGTTTTCCCCCTTCATGTTTTCGTACCATATTACTTTCAGTTTTCATTTGTATTTGTTAAAATGACTTTAATTTGTGAAAATATTACTATTAAGGTTTTCGTTCTTTGTGCTATTCTTTGCGACAGTTGAACCAACACAAAAATTCAGAAATGCTGATAGAAAATGTGAATGCAAGTCTTATGAGAAATTAATTTACTTTTGAAAAAAAGAAACCGACCCAGACAAAACAAATGAGTGTTTTGCCACTGACAATATAACAGATTATACGTTACAGTGCAAAAGCCTTTTTTTCTTTTTGAAGGGGTTCTATCTTTATTCATCAAAGATGCATTAAATCCAAAGTAAAAACTTATAATGTATCAAACATTTTTTTGTGTTGTTCATTTGAATTAATTTTTTCCACAAAAATATTAAGTAGTGCAAATGATTTCAACACCGGTTATAATAAGTAATGATCCTTGAGCATCAAATCAGCATATTAGAATGATTTCTGAAGATCGTGTGACACTGAAGACTGGCGTAATGGCTGCTGAAAATTCAGCTTTGCATCACAGGAATAAAATATATTTTTAAACATTAAAATGTTTAAAACTGTTATTTTAAATTGTAATAGTATTTCAAAACATTACCTTTATTAATTGTATTTTGATCAAATAAATGCAGCCTTGGAGAGCATAAGAGCACCACAGACAAAGTACAATATTCCCACCTGTAGGAAGAGTTTGTTGTCTTTGGTAATTGCATCCATCAACTCCTTCTGCAGGGGCGGCTCTCCACTCAGTCTTGAGCCATTTACAACTGGCCCAGAATTGCTTGGTTGTCCACTGACCTCTTGTTTCCTGTAGATCAGGACATAGGCTGTGTCCTTAGGGAAGCGACAGGTGACGTTCTGCAATGACTCAAAGTTTGTAAAGGTCACTCGACTGTCATTAAACAAGAACCAGTCCGTGGACTTGTGGTCAGCGCATCCCATTTCCTCCTGTGAGGCTGTCGATCTCTCTGATTGGCTGGAGCTTTCCAGGGTCTTAGAATTTGGGTGAGCTACATAACTATCAGTGCTACTCACATTACTTCCATACGAGTAGTAGTGACCGCTCTCAGAGGACATCCCAGAATGCACTACAACAGAACTCAAAACATACGGCACTGACAGCATTTCCGAATCGCTGTCATTTGCCTCGCTATTTGTTCTGTTTTCTGTCATCCCATCCTCTTTTTGAGAAGGCTTGAGCTTCTTAGCTAGATTCTCACCACCCTCGGGGGATTCAGATGAGGAAGACGTAGCTGCAGTTGAGGAAGATGATGAAACAGATATACTATGTTGGCGTAAAGGCAGGCTCATGTGCTGCGGAATGCCTACATTGTCCAGGATCTTGCGACGGACGTGACAGGTGGCATCGTACGAGAAGCGCAGCAGAGTCAGAATGAGGTACTCAGGTGCCGCCACCACCCGCATGACCTTCTCAGCCCTCTGCAGTGAGCCGCAGCATTCACAGAAGTAGCAGTTCTCGTTCTCTAGGATTTCTGGAGCTAGGAAGTAGTCGACCAAATCTGGAACAGACAGTGTGGGCTCCACCACCGGCCTCTCCATCCTGGTTCCTGCACCTTCTTTTACTGAGCCCTCTGAGGATTCACTGCCTCCATTCACTGCCCCTTGGCAGGGTCCCACAGAGGAGGAGCTCTTGTGCTCTGCAGTGGGACCGTGGCACTTGGACATCGAGGGGCAGAAGGCAAGAGAGAGGTCTGTAAATGGCTCCTCTTTTTCTGACAGACTGTGGCATTCCAGGCAGCGGATGGCTGTAGAGAGTCGACCACCAAACATGCGCTCCACTAGAGTGCGGCCATCTCCCTTGGATGCCACAGGATCTGAATGCGATTGCATATCAGCGACTGGCTGGCTTACAGCATTATGAAGAGTTTCAGCAGAAGTGGTTGCAGGTTCAGGTTTTGGGCTGGTCACCTGAAGAGCTGAGAGAGTCTTCTCTTCTTCATGCAACCTTAATATCACATAGGAAGACAGAACAAAACAAATACATGAAATGTATGAACTCCCCCTGCTGTTCTATATGTAAGGAATAATTGACGACGGGCCGTTGAATTATTAGAAAAATATTTGCGTCGTGACCGCATCACCACCTCGGGTGTGCATTATTTTTCTAATAATTCAACGGCTCGGAGTCAATTATTCCGCATATACTTCAGTTGCCACACCTCAACCAGATTATATATTTCAAGGCATTCGTCCGTTTTTTTCCGGTAGTATAAAATAAAACACATTATTGTATTGTTTTAGGGCTGTAATCAATTGAAATACTTAATCACGATAAAGCTCATATTTATTTGTAGTTAACAAATTATTAATGCAAAATGATATACATAAATGTGGTTTCGCTGACACTCATAGTAAAACTTCAAGACAACAAACAGAATTATATTTCACTGGACTGAAAGTCTGCAGTTATTAATATAGCCTTATTTGGAAAAGTGTAAAAGTAAATATTTGATAAAACAAGTGACAACTTTACTCTATGAACCCAGAAGTGCATTTGTCATGTGGTCAGTCATGTGTAAAAACAATATATATTATTATTACTTAGAAAGTAATACATTAAATAATACAATATCCTATTTTCTATTTAAATATCCCATCTAATAGAAAACTTCTTGCATTTTCTCTCTCAAAACGATGATTGTTATTTAAAAAAAATGACACACAACCTTATTTATATAAGGTAAACATCTGACCCAACAACTTGGTTGACTAGTAAAATGATCGCTGCGCAAAACCTAATAATATATATTTAAAGCATATTTAAACATTTTATCGCATGCTTGTTGAAACCAGAGTAATAACAGATTTCAAAAGTTTATATTATTTGGTTATTTTTTTTCACTTGCAATTCTTAACAGCTCCTATTCCCTGTAGTGGATCGGTGACAATATTATTCTTATAAACAGTTTCCAGCAATTAAACAATAATAAAAAAGTCCATATTTAAAATGTATGCACATTACAGTGAAGCGCAACATTTACCATATGCTGCTTGGCTGTAGAAAGAAACTATTTTTGGATTACTCCCTCCTTGTAAACTCAAGAGATGTGGACTGTGTCCACGGACTGTGAATTTGTATGTGGGTGGCAGGAGAAAAACAGACATTCTGGATTATAGATGGCACTAAAATCATACTAACCCATGTAAATGAAGAAAATGTGTTACTGCCCAATGAGAAACAATCACACCGAAACTTTCCCCACATTTTATGGACTTATATTTGACCAGCTTATATTAAAACTGAATGGCTGTCCTTTGACGGTCTTCTTTTAATGTATGTACACATGAATGTGTGTTTTGCTTGTACTTATAGTTCATACTTCATGAGCTTCAATGATAATTATATTAAAAATAAATACACACACACACACACACACACACACACACACACACACACACACACACACACAGGAGAAAAAAATCTCCTGCTCTCCTGCTGATTTTGTACGTTTGTCCACTGACAAAGAAATGATCAGTCTATAATTTTAATGGTAGGTTTATTTGAACAGTGAGAGACAGAATAACAACAAAAAAATACAGAAAAATGCATTTAAAAAAAAGTTCTAAATTGATTTGCTTTTTAAATTAGTGAAATAAATATTTGACCCCTTCTCAAAACATGACTTAGTACTTGGTGGCAAAACCCTTGTTGGCAATGACAGAGGTCAGACGTTTCTTGTAGTTTGCCACCAGGTTTGCACACATCTCAGGAGGGATTTTGTCCCACTCACCTTTAAGAGAGTGCTCCTAATCTCAGATCCTTACCTGTATAAAAGACACCTGGGAGCCAGAAATCTTGCTTATTGATAGGGAATCAAATACTTATTTCACTCATTAAAATGCAAATCAATTTATAACTTTTTTTTAAATTAGTTGTTCTGGATTTTTTGTTGTTATTCTGTCTCTCACTGTTCAAATAACCCTACCATTAAACTTATAGACTGATCATTTCCTTGTCAGTGGGCAAACGTACAAAAACAGCAGGGGATATTTATTTTTTTTCTCCCACTGTAGCTAGCAAGGGTATTTTATCCATTACTCCTGACAAACAGGAACCAGAATACTATTGTGTATGTGTGTGTCTATCAAGTGTATGTGAATATGTATTGAATACTGATGCCTGCTGGTACTCTTGCAAAAGTTTCAGCTTGTTCTGAATGGTCTTCAGGAATCATGAAACAGAATAAATCAGTTATAGTGTCAAACTGAATTAATGTGTTACCTTAAACTGCCCTAATAAAATTTCAAAATCAGCGCAGTCTGGCATTAAGCATTTACAGCAAAACTGTACGCCTAGAGCAACTCTTAAACAAACATCTTTCTTATAATTACAGGAAAGGATGCCATTTTCTGAGTTTACCTGTCCAGCAGAAAGCGCAAATACTCTGAGCAGTCTTGCTGGGATCCAGCTGTAAACCACGGCGGCCGAGAACCCTCTAAAAAACTCCTTGGAGAATATGCTGCTCTCTGGTGGGCAAACAACATGATAAATAAATCACCAGCAGGTATGATTAATTCTCTCATTTAGCACACCTACCCAGCAGTGCCAATTGCTGCAATGTTTCAGAGGACAGACAGGAAACTGCACAGAAGATAAACATACCTGTGTGTGGGCCAAGAAGGCAAAAAGAAGCTGGAGATTCTTCATGAGGGTGCTGCTGCCATTCAAATGCAGAGACATAACATGCCGTCTGAAACTTTTAAAGAGAGACTGTTAGAGCTGAGAAAAAGCTTGCAGTTGAAACAGTATTATAAATATTTGAAGGCCTGTGGATCATTTTATTATGTTTTATAATATGTTTACATGCTATCATTATAAAAATAATGGTATAAAAACGTAATAGTATTTGCATATGGAGCATGTTATTGTTGGATCAATTATAGTAGAACCGTTGAGAAAGAGATCAGATAATATGCAATAGATTTAAAACTTACTCAGTAGCCGTAAATAAAATTTGGAGGATGCTGTTCATGTAGCATGTGTTGCCCAGATTCAGAAGTCCCGTCTTCCCCGTTTCTGATTTTCCTGTGATCTTAAGCAGGCCTGAGGCAAATGAATTTGACTGAGAGGTCCAGGCACTTTGGTTCAGAACAAATTTGATCTTCTCCTCATTAGGTTTAGGTAGTTCCTACAACAGAACCAGGGGTGGATATAAAACAGACGAGGCATTGAAATACACTACTGTTCTGAAGTTTTTGTTCAGTAAGGATTTTATTTTTTAAGAAATTAATTAATTTTGAATAGCAAGTATGCATTAAATTAAATTGAACAGTGACAGAAAACCCATTTACAATGTAACAACGGATTTCCATTTTAAATAGGCGCTGTGCTTTTGAACTTCTAATGACTCAAAGCAAAACATGAATGTTTCTTGAGCATCAGATCAGCTTATTAGAATGATTTCTGAAGGATCATGTGACACTGAAGACTGGAGTAATGGGCTGCTAAAAATTCAACCTTGCCATCCCAGGAATACGTTACATTGAAAATATATTAAATATTGTGGAATATTACAATTTAAAATAAAAGTTTTCAATTTTGAGTTGTTACTGTATTTTTCATCAAAGAGATGCAGTTTTGAGGAGCATAATAGACTTCTTTCAAAAACCATTCAGAACCCATACACATGTGAACACTGTATAAAATTAGTTTTTACAAGCAAGGACAACATGCTTAATAAATTCAGCAGTAGTACATAAAACATGTTCTTTGTTTTGCATACTTAAGTTAGTTCATAAGGGATAAAACTGGAAATTCCCTGTCTTATATCTTACTTTAATGGATTCAAGAATGCTGTCATAGAGGTCTGGGAAGCCGGAATATTGGTACATCATGCAGTGGATGAGTTCAGCAAACTGCAGAAGGAAGGTTTTGCTGTTGGGAAAGCCATCGTTCTTCAAAGACTTTATAAGTGGAACTATATGAGGAACCACCTGGTATAAATGACAAGGGTAATAGGATTCACATCACACTGAAATTATTACAAAAATTTAAATTCTAAAATCAGATACTAAAACCCACAGCTCCTTAAAAGCACTAAAAACAATTACAATGTTCTAACTCATTTGAATATTAAAAGAAAAATAAGAAAGTGGAGCACTGTTCATAGTGGCCTTACTAAGTGGAAGGCTTCAGGAGAGTGCTGGAAACTAAGCAGCATGTGTGAAAGAACCATCAGTGCTCCCTGTCTCACAATGGGATACCAAAGACGATTAAAGACCTGTAAACAGACAAACAAAAACACAGTCATACACATAAACAAACAGGAAAGCCTTTACTAGGCAGGTCTCACCAATCAATTTTAGGTATCAAAGGGAAAAATAAGTTATTGAACTCAAATAATCAACTAAATTCTGAATCCATTCCACTTCCCAATACTTGCAATGCTTGTAATTCTCTAAATAAGTGACTTTTAAAGCTCTTTTATAAGTACATACACACAAACCTGTTCAATTTTGAGCAGTGTGACATCTATGAGGATGGTGAACTTTTGAACAGCAGCAAGTCCCTTTAATAAAGCAATGACCCAGGTGTCTACATGATTGGCTAGAGGCCAGGACAACCAGTCAATCATCCTGAAAAAGATAAGAGAGAGAGAACAGGGTCAGGACAGGCAACATATAAAATAAAAGCCTTACATAAGAGTAACAGCGCCACAAAAAAGAAAACTGGCAATATGTTGACCTCAACATTCAACCCTAGAAAAAAAACAACAACAACACAAACAACACTACTCATTTAAAATCTGTTGAGCCATGATGAACACTACACTCTTTCCAAATTACTTGCATAAATGCAATTACCACATACTTGAAGCACACAAGTACTAGAAAAAACAACACAATGGCAGTTGAATCAAGGGCTTAGTCTTTTAAACAGACACAAAAACACTATTCATTAGCTTTACACAGAGCGCACACACACACACACACACACACACACACACACACACACACACACACACACACACACACACACACACACACACACACACACACACACACACAGTCTGACCTGCAGAGTGCTTGTGTCATACTGGCATCTTTAACATTCTGGTCAGTGGTGAGGCTTTTGATGAGGACTGTGATCATTTGCAGAGGGATGTGCTGGACCAGGCTTGCTAGAGCAATGGAGGGTTCAAATGAAGGGTCTGAAATGAAAACAAACACATTGTGGATTGATTATTAGGGAACATTACATTATGATTTCATATTTTGTCATGGGCATGTACCGTATTTAGTATTTTTTTAAAGGGGTCATTTAAAACATTTACTTATTGTTTGACTGATTTCTCTTGAAATTCCTCTTATGTTTCTAAGCTTTTTGCATAAAAAAACCTGAAAAAGCAACTACACTTGTTGCTGCTGTGAAACACCCCTTTCAGTCATTATTTCAAAATGTAAGACTTTGACATATTTCAAATAAAAATCCCCCGAAAATTCTGCAGAAATAGTAAATGCATACTTGCCAATTCTCACTCACACATATAGTCTAATCAGGATGATATTAAAAAGTGAGACATTTATTATTATCATTATTAAGCTTCTAGAAGTTCCTCAGACCATTAAAAAAAGCATATAAAAAAGTGTATATGTCCAGCAGGCACTGGATAATATTACAATATGTTTTAAAATATAAAAACTATATTTTTAAATATAAAAACATAAAAAGTTAAATGTTAATCTTTTAAAATGTATAATAATTATTATAATATTGTAGCATTAACACATAACAATAATACATAATGTTTTTAAATATTTACTTAAAGTATTTATTTGAAGCAACCCACAGATTTAAGATTTCAATAATTTACCAAAACATTCACGTTCATGGTTCTCTGCTGATGGTTAATGGTCACATGACATGTAAACAAATAAACATTATTTTTTTTCTTTAAAGATATAGAATTTGTGTTATTATGGTTGTTTTTATTTTAAAATTACTTTTAATTTTAAATTTTTACAATAAAAAAACAACAGTTTGGGTAAACCTTGAATTATGAAAATAAGAAATAGATTTCATCATTTACTGACCCTCATGCCTATATGTCACTACGGGCATTTTTTAATGATATTTTTATAGTGCTTCTGCATTAGTTTTAAAGCTCCATTCCCATTCATTCTAATTTCCTTAATTGAAATTATCATCCCAAGAGGAATCATATCTTACTGACCTATGGATGAGATGATGGCAAACACCTCCTGCAGTGACGGTAGCAGCATGGCCGGCTCGGCTTTCCAGATGCCCTGCAGCAGCACACTCACCCTGGTCACCTGGGTCACATACTCCCGCAACTCCCGCTCTTCGGTGGCAGGACAGTGGAAATACGCAAAGGTGCGCACAAGCTGCTGACAGAACAGAACTCCAGCCTTCTCTCGAGGGACGCACTGAGGGAAGTCCGTCAGTATGGTGGCCAGCTTGGCACAAGTTGCTGGTTCTGGCCGTTCACAGATGATGCGTAGGACCTCCGTCTGTAGCACGGGTGCCAACTCCAACACAGCCGGGCAGCTGATGAGCAGTCGAAGGGAACCGTGAATAAAGTCCAAGATGGCAGGGTCTCTGCAGTCTAGAGCGCCATAGCCCTGCTGCAGGAGACCAAGCACGTATTCCTTGCTGAAGAAGCATGCAAACTCATCGCGATGGTAACGTGCGTATGCTTCTTGCACTTGAAGGCCAACCTGTCTCTGAAAAGCATCCTCGCCCAGGAGAATAAGGCGGGTGGTGAGATGGTACAAGGCCTGGCACTGCTCCTCAGTCACTTCCTTTTCTGCAGCTTCCATCACTTTTTTCACAATAGCCCGTTTGACAGTCAGAGGATGGGAGGAGCTGACCAGCGCTTCCAAAATCTTATCCATGGTTGGACTGTATCGCACCACAGGAAAGGTGAGGTAGGCCAATTGAGCTGTTAACAGTAGATGAGAGAGTGATATTATTTCTTGTGTCAAAGTATTAGTCATGTCTGACCATACATCATGTGAGGTAGCTTTTCAAATAACAATAAAAAATTTGGCGAAATTTGATGGCAAGATTTGATTATTTGTGAAATTTGTTAGCAATTTCGGAGTGAAAATTGTTTCTACGCCAGCTTTTTTTAGTGCACATTTACACTATATACATATCCACATGTAATAGATTTTTTATCTTTTACCTTCCTGTATACGTTTTCTGAAACAATAAATTCAGTGATACAAACTTTATTCCACCCCACAACAGTTATTTAAGTTTTTTTTTAATAACTATATCGAAATATACAAAAAAATAACTAATGTTAAAACAAACATTAATGAGAGTATTTTACCCAATTTCAAAGAAGCAATTACAAATAAAAGTCATTTATCGCCAAACTTCTATATTATTCTTTAAAGAACCCTGTGGCTTGTTGCTTGAATTTAATGTAATACTTAAGATAATGATTTCATGGATCTTACTGTCTTTATGCTTTTAATGCTGACAATTATTGGCATTAATATAACACTAACATTAACATTAAAATTAAAGATTTAAGTTATAGCATGTTTAAATTAGTTAAAGATAAAGTAATGTCTTTAAGCACTCATAAAAATGACAAAGCTGCTAATATGAGAGAAAATTCCAACTGCTAATATTATTTCATCTCTCTTACCTATATAAACAATGTTTAACAATCCTAACAAATGTGTATTTATTGTGTGTTACTCCCCTAGACAGAGCATTTTTTTTTAAATAATCAATATCGTATGATATTGTTTGTTGAAAGTGTTTTCTCTAAAGCTGTCATTAAGATAAAGCTACCTGCTAACTACTCTGCTAGCTAGCTTGGCTAATACAAATAAGTAAACCAACCATTTAGTAGGACGACACAATAAAGCACGAATCAGAAAAAAAATCGCACACACTGTTTACAGGTTAAATATTTGTTTCCTTCCTATTGTTATGGACAATATCAGCAGTGGCTGATTCGGAATCGAAACAAAGCAGACACATACAAATGCCACAGCACTGACTTAGCAAAAACAAGAACTACTCGCCTGTCCTTTCTCAAAGATGTCAGCAACGATCGACACTCACCAAGTTACGTCATTCCGAAAATGTCTAGGTACAGAACTGGAAATAAATCACATCAAAAGCCGAAATACATATTTTTAAGAGATTAATGTTGTGAGCTGCTTGGTAAACTGCGACCTCTTTCAATCAGCTGTTGAAACACACATACGTCATCTGAATGCGCGTAAATAATGTTAGGACCCCACACTTGCGTCCAAAATATTGCCACACTGACACATAAATCGTTCATTCTTAGAATAATTCACCTTAATAATAATTCTTAACTTACCTTATCCAGTTGGCATAATCTACCTTTTTATCGTCAAGTGTTCTTCGTTATTCCAAATAATAAAGAATAAAAATGATTATTATATTGAGTAGTAGCCTATGGCATGGCATCCGTTAATTACAATAATAAATGTATTAAATAATAATTAAAACAATTATATTAATAATAAATCATATAAATGATACTATAAATCATAACTAATAATAAAATCATGTAAATAAATTAATCAAAATGAAAGTAATAGTTTTAATATGCCCATGACTTTGAATCAAGTAATAGATGTCTAATTGGCTATAGCTATCTCACATGTCTTGTTTATTCATTCCCATACAGTAATCTGTACATTATACAGTTTTGTTCCCATTGATGATGTAGACCTATATGTTCTGAAGGAATGCAGATAACTTTAGGCATTAAAATGATTTTCCTCAATACTCATTAAAATATCTTTACATTTTAGTTTTTTTAGTTCAGCATAAGCAGTTATTGTGTCAGGGTTCTGCCCTGGCAGTCTTGTATTTGTTTAATGTGTCTTTAGGTGTGTTCGATTTGAAGCGGCGCTGTGCAGAATGATCAGTGTTTGACATCAAAGTACCGCGAGAGCGATCGATCTGCTCTCTTGTGGCTCTCGGGATAGTTTGATGTCATACACTGACCATTTTGCGCAGCGGCTTCAAGTCGAACACTTTACCACTCCCTCTTGTTAGCCCTCCTTGAGGCCTTGTTAGTCTATTGCTCTCACCTGTTCCTCATGTGCCTTCCTCCCTATTTATAGTTCCCCTTACCCTCTTGTCTTTGCCGGTTCATGGTCATTCTCACCCGTTCTGTCACTGACTATGTTAACATGAACAGCAACACTCCGATTTTAATAGGATTAAGACAATACTCTGATTAAGAGTCTACCATGTAAACAGAGATATTTGATTACCTTAATCCGGCTAAAGTCATAATCGAAGTAAACACAAATCGAATTAAGACATGTGAAGTATTCCTATTTTTGTCGCATTATTGAAGTGCAGTACAGACATGTAAACACCTTAATCACACTATTACCATTGTGTAGGACTTTTCGCCACATTTTGCGATAGGATACACAGACGGCACGGCAGTGATCAACTGTTGGAAGGTAAATAAAAGAGCTTCAACACTGCCGTCGTCTGTATGCACGTACAAATAATTAACTGCACTTGAAGCGTTCAAAAATTTTTAAAATTAACTGTATCAAAACTGTATATGACATAATCACGAAGACAAACTATATTAAATTCTGGAGGGGAAGATGCGTGGTGATGTAATGACGGCATGACGCATGCCATTAATCGATCTATGTTCTAATCTACAACATGTAAAATGGGAACGGGAATAAGATAAATAATTAGATTACTGATGTCCATGCAAACATAGTCACTGTCTTTGTCTGTGGATGAGTACACTGGAAAAAAAGTTTTGCCAACTTAAAATTTTAAGCAAACTAGCTTCAACAGGTTTTTCAGTTCTCTCAACTTATCTTTGTAGGATATGCTCAACTTTTTGTTGTATAAACTTAACACAACAAGTTGAGAAAACTCAAAAATCTGCAGAAGCTGGTTGTTTCTGTCTCCCTGCCGTTGGTCTTGTTCCTTGTCTTGTAAAATTCGAAGTTGGCAGTTCCATGTCCTTGTCTTGCTCCTACTATTTTTTTTACAGTGTATGTTTCTGTCTCCCTGCCGTTGGTCTTGTTCCCTTGTCTTGTATAGTCCCTTGTAGTTCCATGTCCTTGTCTTGCTCCTTGTTTTAGCAATTTGTCTGTTCTTGCCTTTTGCTTTTATTTGAATAATTATTCAGTTCTTATCTAGTCCTGGAGTCTCATTTATAAATGTTGCTTATGCACAAAATGGGCGTGTAATATGCTTAAGCAATTTTCCACACACATATCCGAATTTATAAAAAAATAACATGGCGTAAATATGTAATGTGTAAATATGTTTTACTATGCATATGAGGTTATGAATGTTAAAGAATGCGACACACACCTCTCCCGGAAATCCTGTATAATTCAACCAATCCGACGACAACTTCGACACTACTGAAGTGCTTCCAAAAAAGTGTGCCATATGCATCAGAAATTTAGCCAACGGTCCATGGGCGTGACGCAGGGCCGGCCCATGGCATTGGCGGAATAGGCAAATGCTAGGGGCACCGCTGATCCATAGGGCGCTTCAATGCTAAAGATCCATTTAAAATGTTACACAAAAAGCGATTTTATTACCAATTCTACTTCAATGCTATACATTTAAAATGTTACACAAAAAGCGATCGTCCCACAAAAACAACTATTTATTGCTCTCCTCAGTTCGACGCACGATCTTCCCCCGCACAGCCGCACTTCCACATAGCCTACATCAGATCAGTTATCCGATTGTAAAAGATGTTCATAAATTATCACTGCGTCAAAAAGGCCGAAGCCCTCTGGTGCCCAGGGAAGAAAATTAAATAAGAGAAGAATAAAAACGGGACAAAGACAGAGGTAATGTGATGTAATTAATGATTATGGTCAAAACTATCCCTTAAATGCATAAATGTTTCACTAATGATATTCGTGTCTTTAGAGACCCTTATGTATCTAGCACGGGCGAATCTCTAACTGCTGCAATAGTAAAAAAAACAACAACAAAGAAACTCTTGCTATTTTAGGGACAATTGCAGAAGAATAAAATAAAGCATATTTCGTTACCTTTTGAATCTTGGAAGGGTTCAATTTGAGCAGATGATTTTACCATCTGTCATCATCAGAGCGCACTTCCACTGGCTCATATTCACGATCTCTACCATATTCTCAAAACGATCGTTTTTCAATAACTTCAAAATCAATATTTTGATCACTGGTTGCTACAGCATCAAATGACAGTGACATGTATATTTCACTGCTTACAGTAATTGCTCTGCAGTAAAGCCATTCAAACCAGTTATGATGATATTATTTAGTTTTATGCCTGGGGAAATTTTGAGTAAAAAAATCAAGTCGTCATTGTGTATTAAACAGTGCCATCTCGAGGAAGAAAGAATCAGTGCACATTGAGTCATCATATATTTAGGAATATAGTCACGCAGGAAAAATATATTTACACATAAAAAAGCCTATAGTCTAAAAGTTTAAAATAGTATAATAAAAATCTCTGGAGTTCCAGAGATCCGATATTTTGTAACATAAGTGTAATTTTTTGTGTATTATGAACGCAAAAAATTTTTTACATATTTTTACTAGTTGTGTAGTTTTTGGGTATTTATTGTATTTTTTATTTGAATTGGCAAATTTAGTCAAATTAATGTTTAAAATAGTTTTTGGGGAATATAACTGGAGTTCTTAGTAATGTTTATATAGGAATATAACTATTATTAAACAAGTAAAACATTAATGAAAGATGTAAGTTTCAGTGGAACATAATTCACAGTAAGTTTCTGCAGTAGGCTATAATTCACAGGAAATAGAACATTAGAATGGGCTTTTCAAATTACTGGAAAGAACACTTTTCAAATTTATTTTGAAGATTAAACAATAGCCTAACACTTTTCAAATTTATTTTGTTTTACCAGAATACCATTTATTCTTGATTTTTAATTGTGTTTAATTTATAAAGTGACTTAGGCTGCACCTATATTTTTATAGTTTCACTGGAAACAATTTAAAATAAGGTTAATTGTCAATAACTAACGCTAACAAAAATAATAAATAGTTACAAATGTATTGTTCATTGTTAGTTCAAGTTAGTTAATATTCACTAATGTGAGGCAAGGAGCACCGGGTCAAATCTTGCCTAGGGCAGCAAATTGGCCAAGGCCGGCCCTGGCGTGACATCTGAGGCTGAGACTATTGTACGCCCCATCAGAACGGGACGGGACTAATGAAAGGTCATTGAAGGGTAAGTAATCTTGTAAGCTCCATATATGGTGATTTCTGAGCTTGCTATTGGAATATGTTTTCCAGATTCCATCTCTGTAGCATCTCTCTAGCTAGCTGGTTTAGCTAGCTGCTAGCTACTGTAAACTTATGCTAATGTTATAACTTCCAGCATTAACATCCATTTCTCATTATGGCATATATTGGCCTTTCTCATTAGATTTATAAAGTCCCTAAATGCACATTTCCCTCATTTGAAGACTGTCCCAGATTACCCAAAGCATGCTGTCCCACATTCTCAATTATTTGATAATGTGGGACAAAAAAAAAATTGGAAAGTAAAAAAAACTAAAGCACATTTTCAACACTTTAATGCATATTTTGTTGCTTAAATAGATCACAAATATAATTTGACAACAATTAGAAACATTGTCTTATTTATGACAGATGTATGTCCTTAACATTAATCTAGTCAGAATCCTATGTCACTGACCTTGTCATGCAATACCCTGGAGAGCTTCTTGATTGACAAGTGCCCTGCCCCTTTCTGTGGAATCACCCCCATGAAGTCATGTTATTCCACATGACATCCATGCTAAAAGACGCGTTCGACTTTAAGCGGCGCTGCACAGAATGATCAGCGTATGACATCAAAGTACCGCAAGAGCCATTCGAAAGCATAGGATCCAACCGCTCTCTTATCGCTCTCGCGGTACTTTGATGTCATACACTGACCATTCTGCGCAGCGCCGCTTAAAGTCGAACGCGATACATTTACATTTATATAGCGCTTTTCTGGGTACTCAAAGCACTTTACATATAAGGGGGGAATCTCCTCAACCACTACCAATGTGCTTCATCCACCTGGATGATGCGACGGCAGTCATATTGCGCCAGAACGCCCACCACACACCAGCTTATTGGTGGAGAGGAGACAGAGTGATGAAGCCAATCAGTGTATGGGGATGATTAGGAGGCCATGATGGTCAGAGGCCAATGGGTAAATTTGGCCAGGATGGCGGGGTTACACCCCTACTCTTTTTCGAAGGACATCCTGGGATTTTTAATGACCACAGAGAGTCAGGACCTCGGTTTAATGTCTCATCCAAAGGATGGTGCTTTTTACAGTATAGTGTCCCCGTCACTATACTGGGGCGTTAGGACCCAGAGAGACCACAGGGTGAGCACCCCCTGCTGGCCTCACTAACACTTCTTCCAGCAGCAACCTCGTTTTCCCAGGTCTCCCATCCAGGTACTAACCAGGCTCAGCCCTGCTTAGCTTCAGTGGGCAACCGGTCTTGGGCTGCAGGGTGATATGGCTGCTGGTGATTATTATTATTATTATAGTAAAAATCCTGTTGACTAAACTTTGTTAGAAGAAGAAGAAGAATTTTTAATTTGTCACATACACAATTATACAGAGTATAACCAGCAGTGAAATTTGTGCTCTGCATTTAACCCATCCAAGTGCACACACACCTGGAGCAGTAGGCAGCCAATGCTGCGGCGCCCGGGGAGCAGTTGGGGGTTCGGTGCCTTGCTCAAGGGTCTCACCTCAGTCGTGGACAATTCCTGCCGGAGCCGAGATTCGAACCCACAACCTCGGGTTACAAGTCCGACGCTCTATCCATTAGGCCATGACTACCCCTCGAACAGGAAATAAACACACTGGAGCTTAAGTGTCCCAGATTACCCAATATCCCAGATTACCCATATTCACATGTAGAGCCTCGTCACACAGAATGATGACTTTTCCTCCCTTCATTTGCCAAGTCATAAATGCCAACCAACTGAAAAAAAGTGGCGCCGGTCCGTCTGGAGCACTCCTTTTGCTAATCTCTGTAAACTGACCTTTGCTCCCAGATCCTCTTAGGAAGGATTTCCTAACTTCTTATCTTGAAAAAAATAATACAGCGTCTACAGACACTCCCAGAATCCCCTGATCGGTTAATGCCTAAATTTATGATTTAATAAACCAACAAGGGATTCCCGTTGGCTGATGTTTCCCAGGTCCCAAGGGACTGACTCTCGCATGACCTCAGAGCCCCTCCTTCCCCTCCTCGAGCAGCTCCAGCGCGCGCTTTTTCGTTGTGAACAAAAAGACTCAAACTTGCACAGAGGATTTCTAAGGGGAAACTCGTGGCTATTAAAACAATGTACTCAAGAAACAATATATATAGTAATGTTGTACTCTGTCTTTCATATGCTTGGTGTGATTATTTAGAATGTAGGATGTTTTAATCTGTGCCTTAACCTGTATAGTGGAACCTATGCCATTTGTCTTAACGTGTTTAGATTCATACAGATGGTCGCGACAAATACGAATCAGTGGTGCAACAGATTTGGTGATATTATAAATGGGTAAACATGTGATAACACTTTACATATGTATTAAACTCTTATTGTTCGTCACATGGAAGAGTCGACTTGGTATGCTCCAAAAGACATGGGCGGGGCTCCGCCCCACAAGAACAATCTAATTGGGACAGCCGCCTGTGGGCGGGTCCAAATCGAGCCGCTTAAAATGAACAACAAAAGCTTTTAGCTACAGTCGGCTTTTTACTTGCTCGCTCGCTGACGAACCGGAAGCTTCGGCTTCATCTTCACTGGTTGTGCTGGACCACCGCCTTACCATCAGGCTGAAGCTGACCATCTAAAATAATTTTAGATCACGCAACGGTGACGTAAGCCAGCGGAGATTTCCAGGAAACATGAGGAAACGGAAACTCAGCTGAACGCAAATAATCAAACAATAATCTCTGATCTTACTGAACTGATGAATTTATCTGTACACAGAAAGACAGCAAAGTCTCTGTTTGTGATCTTCCTCTCGTAAAGTTACAAGATAGCACGAGTGCAAGCTTAAACTTTCTTCTAACCTCAAAACTCTGTATGGGTGTGTGTATGTGTATGTGTGTTATATGTGTTTTATTAAGTTTAGTCCATGTATTGTAGAATAACAGTTAGCAAATAAACCTTGTTTCAGTTATAAAGAATTATGTCTTGGGATGTGCGATTTTAAACTATTTTGCCATAGATCACGTTACCTAGCTCAAATCGGATAAAGCCCTTTATTTTGTCTTATCGTTGGTCACAAAACAAGATAAACAAAATTGTTAAAACTATACTGATGTTAATGGTCACTGGACGAGTCATTAATAAAGTATAAATCATAAGTTAAAGATTAATATCACTTTAATCAAAGCAATATTGAATCTTTAATAAATGATTCCCCGAAGCTGAAATAATAGCTTCATAGATTCATTACACACCCTATATCCTTTTGGCCAGCAGTGTTTTTCATGGATCTTCACTTGCAGGGTTTAACCTTCAATGTTTTAGTAACCACCCTGATACTTAGAACCTATTCCCCCACTCTGTCCCTCCACTTTTCTGTCAGTTCTTTACTAACCAAAGGAAATTCATGATGCATATTGCCAATGATTCCCATGAGCATTCATATGTAATGAATGCCATTGATCTTCAGATTGGTATACCACATACATTTTATGCACAATGAATACAAACGCTCTTTCAAGGTTAGAGAAGGCAGGTTAATGTTCATTTATTTGCGTGCAGAAAGGTATGGTGAAAATGCAAATGTGTGTTATTTGATTGATTTTATTCAAGCTAGGCAAACAACACAAAGAAAACAGAGATTTCAATATAAAAAAATGAACAAATATCCCCCGAAGAACATGCAAGAGAAATACAAAATGATTAATGAGAATAATATACTCATTTACTTTTAATCATTGCTTTTATGTATTCCCTCAAATGTGAAAAAAGTTGACACATTTCATCTACAAGAAACTCTCTGGTCAAAGCCACATCAACTTTGATTGACAGTGACTGTAAACGATCCATAAAGTCCATAACTGAAATATCACACACCACATCATTTTCAAATAATGAATATCCAGTTGTTACAAGTATTGCTATCTAACTAAACCAATACAGTGACTTTTTACTGCACCCATACTACATGCAGGTGACTGTGAGTTATGAGTCATGGCTTATTTAAGGTAATCCAACCCCCAAGCAAGGTATTGTTTTACAATGAAAACAGCAATTAGATTAATGTAAAACATCAATATGACTCAGAAAAACAAATTACGGCATTTGTATTTTTCCATTAATTTAACAATTCAGAATCCCCTGTTCAAATTATATATATTAGTGTACTTATATATTAATTATATATTATACTGTACTATATTTAAAAAAAGGTTATGTTTATGTATTAAATATATTTGTTTATAATATAAATTGTATAAATATAAATATAGACATGTAAATATACGTACATTTTTTCAAAATATTTACTGTATGTGTGTGTATTTATATATACATAATAAATATACACACAGCACACATACATATATTATGTAAATATAAACGTTTATTTTTGGATGCGATCAATCGCAATTAACTGTTTGACAGCACTAATATATATATATATATATACACGTATATATGAAGAGTTCAGATGCAATTTTTTTTTATAAAATAAGCATTTTTATCAGGCTCCTATGTTTATGTTACATTATTTCACTTTAATGGCAATGAAAATAACCTATTGTCATTAGAGTGAAATTACTGAAATTACAAACAGGAGTCTGATAAAAATGCTTATTTTAGAAGAAAATTTTAAATGGTACTAAGAGGCTTTTACATCTGAACTACATGTATATGTACCAGTCAGAGTGGATATGGCAAGTAAATGTGTATATCCTGATATAACCCATTGTTCTCTGTGATTATTTTTTATTTCTCTTGCTTGCTCTTCGGGAGATATTTATTCATTGTTTTACTATTGATATCTATGTTTTCTTTGTTTTGTCTAACTTGAATAAAGTCAATCAAACAGCACACATTTGCATTTTCACCATACCATATATATACTGTATATATATTATATACAGGCATGCAGATCTTCAAACCACGCATCCGAATGGGAAAGAAAGGTGAAGGTGACTAGTCAGTCTAGTCTGAGTATTTCAGAAACTACTGGGATTTTCATAAACATCCACCTCTCTGGTTAACAGAAAAAGGTCTAAAACAAGAAAAATAAGAAAAGATAAAATAAAATAAAACTTCCAGCAAGTGCCAGTTCTTTGGTTGAAAAAGCCTTTGCTGATAAGAGCTGTCAGGGGAGAATGGCCAGACTGGTTCAAGTTGAATGAAAGGGACAACCAGGGTTGAAAAACGTACAAAACGTCATGTCAAACTTTAAAGCAGATATGGTTGGAATATAACTTTTTCATCATGGATGTGTAGTCCACAAATTTGCAGCATCTGTCATGTCACTATGGATTGGTTTACAGCACCTCGTTGAATCAATGCCACAAAAATGTAAGGCAGTTCTGAAGGCAAACATGGTATCAAGGTAAAAGGCAGTAAGTTTTCATGTCCTTCAAATAAACAAATCTATGCTAGGCACTGCCGTATCCGTACTACGTTGATAATGATGTTAGGATTTGCATGTTACAAGTCAGAGCCCCGGCAAAGGAGATAAACTGTTCAGTGCTCAACCATCCTTAAACCAAAGCAGCTCACTACAGCAGAGATGAAGTGGACTCTCGCTGGACTTTTCCTGTTTGTCCTTGGACTGAATGCAGAAGAATATTATAGAGCACACATTTATGTGTCCACTCCAATGGCCTGGATTCAAGCTTATAATTACTGTACAACATACTATACAGACCTGTCCGCCATCACTAGTCAGGAGAAACATCAGCTCTTGGTAGCAGCCGCAGGAGGAACATTTTCTGAAGCTTGGATTGGTCTGTATAGACCAGCTGGAAATCCAAACATCTTGGCATGGTCTAATGGACAATTGTATAGCTTCACTAAGTTAAACAATATTGACAAAGCTGTTAGCTGTGTATATGCTACAGAGCTTGAATGGTATATGGGTTCTTGTCAAAATGAGTTTCCTTTCTTTTGCCATTTCGACTATGAATTGAGGCTTGTGGGGATGATAATGACTTGGGAAGATGCTCTTGATTACTGTAGAAATTGGTCCGCTGATTTGGCCAGCGCAACAGACCAGTATCAGTTGGAAGTTTTGCAAAATAAGAGCAAAGCTTCCACAACAGAAGGTGTATGGACAGGACTGCGTTTCCTGGCGGGAGAATGGCACTGGGTGAGCAAGACTTTCAGACATATTCCATTTCAGGACTCACTGCCGTCATGCCCAGAAGAGCCGTACCGCTGTGGAGCTCGCAACAACAGAACAGCGCAGTGGGAGATGAGAGACTGTGAGGAGAAGCTCAACTTCATCTGTTACCAGGTGAAAGTGAGTACCAGAAATGTATTTATATTTGTTTCCCTCCTTAAATTTAACAGTAATAAAACATTAAATGGGTTTATTCCTTATTAAACGTATGAAAATGCTTATAAGATTGGGTTTGCTTTCCTGAATTTACCTTAATAATAATAACAATGATAATGAAGCTTGATTTAATGTCACTCTTAACAGTAAATATGGGTGAGAAGAGGATGAAGTTCAATTTCACACAGGTTTTCCAGCAGATCAACACCACATAACTATGGACAGCTTTTGTCAACTAGACCAGTTTTTAAGAATGTATCAGTTCTTTAATAATTTTAATGTTCTTTTTCAGTGTAAAACATTGCTTAAAAAGTGTTTTATGCTTTGTTTTATATTACCAGCATGACATACAGTTGAATATATTTAATGTTTATGCTGTTTAAGTGTTCAAATGGTTATACAAATTTACCACATTTATTAATGTAGGTCATGTTGATTTAAATCTAAAATCTATTATTGTCAATTCACTTTCATTCATAATACACAATATTATGTTAATGTATAGAACTTGAAATGTTTATGGTGTATTATTTGTAGAAATGAGTAGAAACATTAACCTACATTAATAAATACAGTACAAGTAATTTTATTACATTAGCTATTGCATTAACACTATGGAGCCTACAGCATATTTGATGAACCAATCTATTCTTCCAAATTTTGCATGTATCTAAATTAAGAACCAATCTAAAATTGAACAGAAAAAAAAAACAGCTGAAAAAAACTGTTATCTAAATTAAAGCACTACACATGACATGAAAAAAAACAATAAAAATTCCTTTTAATGTAATTTTTTGTCTAAATGCATTTAAGTGAAGTCAGTTTTTTTTTATAAAGTAAATGTAAAAAATGACTTTTATATAATTAGTAATATTTCAAGAAATCCCACTTTAAGAACATTTACTGGACAAAAGCAACTTTTCATTTTTATAAAGTAAATGTAAAAAAAATGACTTGTATATAATTAGTAATATTTCAAGATTTTGAGGAGCATAGTTAATTAATTTAAATTTTTGTCCCCTACAAAAAACATAAACACAACAACGAAATTCATTAAATGTTAATTTTTGAAGCATTTATTTGTTTATCTATTAAGCCTCTTAGAGAGATATAGAGTGACAATATTTACATGCCCCTACAAAAAACATAAACAACAACAACAACGACAGAGCTTTAATTAAAAATTAAGAAATTAAATATCATCTTACTGGGACGTATAGAGAGATATAGAGTGACTACAGATTTTATATTACTCTTTGTAATTAAATCTGCAGATTTGACATCATAAAGCTCACAGAATATCTGAATATGAGGCTCAAACTCAAAGAGGAAAATATTTAACCATATTTAAAGTTTTTTTAATTTAAATACATTTTTTTGGACTATATCTGAGAGGAAACTCAAAGAGGAAAATAGCTGTTCGTTTTAATTTATTTAAAGTTTTTTTATTTAAATACTTGACGATTTTAACTAATGTCCACGAGTAGAAGCTTATTGTAAAATCTCACTTACACACTCCTACAAGTTATTTGAAGTATACTTAATAAAAAAAACAATTGTACTTTTAGTATGCTAAACTAAAAGTCTGCTATTAATAAAAAAAACCTGAATTGTACTTTTAAGCTAAACTTAAAGTGCTGCTAAATTGGAACAGAAGTAAGTCTAAATATATACACTTTTGAATGTAATTGTGCATTTTATATACTGTTATTTCAAGATTGTGCTTTGGCTAAAGTGGAACTACAAGTATATTTTAGGCTAAAGTGGAACTCAAGTATATTTTAGGTAGGCCCGCTCCAAAATCAAATCACTGAGGGTGGTTCTCCAAAATCAAATGTGAATCTCTATTTACACACACATATATATAATGTTATATTAAACATACACACACATATATATATATATGAATAAACCCCTTGGAATGTGCGCAAAATGAGTTGGAATGTGCATGGTCTAATTTTGAGCACAACAAAACAAAAAAAGTTAAACATTTCAGTTTTGGTCGAATTTGAGGTTTTCACAAAATTAGCTTTATAGTTAATTTAATTAATTAGAGTTAATTAAACCCTCTTCTAGCGACCCCAATGCTACAAATAGTAATTAAACATCTAAAATTTTCTTTATTTATACGTTTTCTGAGAGGAGTAGCCTACCTTTTTCACTGCTCACTTCTGGATGACTGCTGCTGCTCACTACGAGTAAATATTTTGTTGCAAAGCACTGCATTCCAGCTGTGTGGATATTTATATCGAATTCTGCATGACATGAGTCCAAACCAGTGAAATGGGATTTTTAAACCCATGCTGATGAAAACAAAAGGATCGCACCGCTGACTGACATTCGAAAAGCGCGTACACATGAGACGTGCATATCTGTGATCTCCCTGTAAAGTATATTATTGCGAAATATGGCTTGGCAAGATTCACACATGCATAATATTGTCTTACACGAATGTTTAGTCAATGGTTGGGGGAAAGCCTGATGTGTAACATTATATTTAATCCGGGCATTATGTCTTAGTAGGCTATGTAAGCCTGTTTCCGCCATTGATTAAAAAATAAAAAAGTTTATTGCGACTTTTTATCTCAAAATTCTGACTTTTTTTTCTCATAATTTTTTTTCTCATAATTGCACAGTGTTGGGGAAAGTTACTTTTAAAATTAATGCATTACAATATTGCGTTACTCCCTAAAAAGTAACTAATTACGTTACTTAGTTACTTTTTATGGTAAGTAATGCATTACATTACTTTTGCGTTACTTTCGCATTACTTTTTAAATATGTGCAGGGCTTGATTGTTTGTTTTTAATACAATAAGTTATATTTGTAGCAAATGTAAAAGCCCTTTCACACCAAAAAGTGTAATGAATAAACCTCAGGCTGAAGGAAAAGTAAATTCACGTCTGTACAGTAAAATGCAGGAGAAGAAGGTTCAACACTCTTCAGCAATAAAAAAACATCTAAATCTAAAGTTTATCTAAAGTAATTTTTGCTTATTAGTATGGTTGAACTGGATCATCAAAGGTCAGCAGCAAACACATTGGTTAATAAAGATTAGATTAGATATATTTGTGTTGTTTAACATATTTAATTATTGCAGGTTTGTGTCATATTCTAAATTTGCATTTCACTGTTTTAATTCATTTTGATGAATACTGAATCTGTTTTTTGCGAGTGGGATGAATTAATACACATTCACATTTAGTCTAGATTAGAAGTAAGATCATGTTCACACAGCGCACTGTCAGTCAATAAATGGAAAAAAAGTAACTGGCATTACTTTTTTGAAAAAGTAACTCAGATATTTTCTAGTAAATTAAAAAGTAATGCGTTACTTTACTAGTTACTTGAAAAAAGTTATATTATTACGTAACTCATGTTACTTGTAATGCGTTACCCCCAACACTGTAACTGCATGATATAAACTCGCAATTGCGAGACATAAATTGTCGCAATTCTGAGAAATAAAGTCAGAACTGCGAGATATAAACTCACAATTCTGACTTTTTTCCCTCAGAATTGCTAGTTTATATCTCGCAATTATATGACTTTTTTTCTCGCAGTGACTTTTTTCAGGCAATTCTGAATTCTTTGAACGGCTCCCTTTCTATATAAAAGGCTGTCATTCATCTTAGCCCGATGCCAAACTTACGTTATAATAAATGAAGTTCCTATGCTCAAGTGAATCTCTTACTGTTACACATAATGTTTTCGCACGCCTGAACACATGAACAAAAACTCTGGCAATTTAAGCGGTAGTGGATTATCTTAAACGCCTCAATATTTATTGTTATTAGGCTAAAGAAATAACAGGTGTCAGAGATTGGATCTCAATACTGCAAAAACATTTGAAATAGAAACAGATCTCCAGACGCAAACCAAAACGCGTTTATATTTTGCCAATCGCAAAAAAAATGCCATTTCAGCTTTATCTGAGGGGTGTTTTTTGATTTCTTTAAGGGCCCTCAAAACCCCGTTCTCCTGCATCATGAGGCTAAACTTTAAATAGGCCTATCTTCTATTTAAAGACATCAATTAAGATACATTACAACACTTTTTAGGCTTAATATTAAGAAATGTGCATTGTGCACAATTAGTAGGCTATGTTATTATAGTATACTATATCAGGAGTTAATTTTGAGCAATATATCAGCAAACATGTTTATATGTTAAGATTTGAACTATAGTATGAAATAAATGCATTTCAAATATACTACATTTTTATTTGGGTATTTAAACTTATAACACGTAGCAGTGTGTTTCTGAACAAAGGATAGTAATGAAGAAAAAAAACTTTCGTTTGTGTGTGAATGCTCTTCAAATTTCCAATGAATATGCACATAAGAAAATTTGATTGGAAAGCGGGCAGAGGGCAATGTTTCAGAGAGGTTTTCTTATTGTATTATTATTATTATTATGCTCACACAGCTCATAGTTTGACATATTTAATGTTCTTTTAGTGTTTACAGAGATTTGTAAAACTAAACAGGCAGAAGCCTGGCCACCAAAAGCCTTTGCCTGAGGAATGCTCAGCACTGCCCCCTGAGGTCCGCAGCGACAAAAAGTCTCTGCTTTAAAATGAACCTGATGCATTTATGAAGACTCACCAGGAGATGGAGTGAGTGGTGTCATTATACCAAGGTAAGGTTCTTTTATTCGTCACATACTCCAATTATACAGGATATAATCAGTAGTGAAATGTAAATCAGGACAGGTCGCTCAATGGACAGTCAAAAAAATAAACTTAATACAAGAGAATATATATAAATATAGTAAAAAAATAATAGAAAAAATAAGAGTAAAATGTGCTACAGTATACTGGACTTAATAAATAATAATATAAACAGGGATGTGCAAGAAGAATGTGCAAACATGTGCGGTGTACACATAGCAGCAATCGGATGATGGAGAGTAATGAATGTTTTACTTTATTTAATTGGTCTTGTAAATGTTAAAAGACAGGAGTTTAGGAGCCTAATGCGGGGAAGAAGCTCCTCCTCAGTCTCTCAGTTTCATGCTCCTGAGCACTTGCCAGTCTAAAATGAAAAACGGTTACCGGGTGATTTGAGTCCTTAGTTTTAGGCTCTGCTTTTGCAGCGTTTGAGAGATGTCCTGCAGAGAGGGGAGAGCAGACCCTGAGATGCGCTCAGCTAAGCGCACGACTCTCTGCAGGCTTTGCAGTCCTGATTTGAGGAGTTACTCCACACTGAGATCACTGACAATACACATTCTATGGCCCCTGAAATAAAGTTTTCAGGATATGGTGAGACCCTGAATTTCTGCTGTCGCAAGTGATTCTTTGCCTGGCTTTCTCAACCTGTGTTTGAATGTGTGCTCCAAGTCAGGTCCTCAGAGATGTTTCACCGAGGTGCTTGACTGCTCACCCTCTCCACAGGGGTCCCACTGTCTAAGTGGAGTATAGGGCCGCTTGCCTTCCTAAAGTCCACAATCAGCTCTTTAGTTTTGCTCAGTTCAAAGAGAGACAGTTGTCCCACCATGATGTAGTCTCTCTATCATCCAAGTATGCGGTCTCATCATTGGATGCGGCCACCGCCGCACCGGACTGGGTGAGCCATGCTTGCCCGGGCAGCCGTGTTCGGACTGGAGGTCAACAGAGACCGCCCAGTCCGAACCCTCCGGCTGGATGATTGGTTTCTCGGAGCGGGGCGCAGCTCAAACCTCGCTCTGTCCGGTGCCTTTTTTCCCAGAGGTGCGAGGAGCTAGGCTGGAATCCCCTTTCACCCAGAAGCCGCTCCACCTTCCAGAGCGCCATCTCTTGCTCAATCTGCAGAGATGAAGGACGTACAAGGCACGCTGAAACCGCCCAGTCCCGAACCCTCACGCTGGATGATTGTTTCTCGGAGCGGGGCGCATACAACCTCGCTCTGTGGTGCCTTTTTTCCCAGAGGTGCAGAGGAGCTGGAAGTCGGAATGCCCCTTTCAGGCCAGAACCCCTTGTCCCTGGGATCCAAGCGCCATCTCTTGCTCAACCTCAGATGAAGGACGTCGACAAGGCACGCTCCTTAACGCCCCGATCTCCCAGGCGGCTGTTCGGCGACACCGGAGGGCTTCCCACAGTTCTCGGCGGTACTGCAGGACCGAAGCGATCCAGCCATCCTGCCCCGGTCATAATGCACCGACCACCACTGCCCCCGGGAAGCCTCAGTCCCCGTCGCCGTGGGCGCCCTCTACGGGACCTCCTCTCTCAGGAGCTCACCCATATGGCTTGTCCAGCTGTGGAACCTCTTGGGACCTGGACGGGACGTCAGACTAGCGGTCTACCACTGGCAGTCAGAGACTATCAGCTGGCTCTTTCAACAAGACAAACCTTGCACTGAGTGGAGTCTGTTCCGAACTTGTTCTTCTTGCCGAGAAGACCCCCGAAGATGCAGGATGGAGTAGTGCTCTTTCCTGCAGAAAGGTTGGAGCGAGCTGACCCTCCACCTTGAAAGTTATGTGGCCGTGTAGCGTGGCTAAGGCAGTGGAGCCATCCCTGGGAAAGCATGATCCTCATGAGGTTCCGAAGGGTGCGGAGGATGAATCCCTCCAGGTCACCCCTTGTCCCCTCTTGGGATCCATCGTCCTAGCTGACTTCAAGGGCCCCCTTGAGCGGGACTCATCGAGCTGAAATTCCTGTCGGCTAAACAGCGTTGACCGCGCTCACATCCATCAAAAGGTCGGAAATCTCCAAGCGTTTTCGGAAAGAGTGCCTTGTGTTCGGGCCGGTCTACTCTCACGTTGTCTTGAGACCCCGGCCTGGATAGGTGCCCAAGGTTCCCACCACGCCCTTCCGCGATCAGGTGGTGAACCTGCAAGCACTGCCCTCGGAGGAGGCAGAGCCAGCCTTAGCATTGCTGTGTCCCGTAAGAGCATTGCGCATATACGTGGACCGCACCCGGAGCTTCAGAAGCTCTGAGCAGCTCTTTGTCTGCCACGGAGGTCAGCAGAAAGGGAAGGCTGTCTCCAAACTGAGGTTGGCCCACTGGATAGTGGATGCCGTTGCCTTGGCATACCAATCTCAAGGCGAGCCATGCCACCTGGGGGTGAGGGCTCACTCCACTCGGAGTGTTGTCTCCTTCCATGCGTTGGCGCACGGTGCCTTTCTGGCGGACATCTGCAGAGCTGCGGGCTGGGCGACACCGAACACCTTTGCAAGATTCTACAGTCTCCGCGTTGAGCCAGTCTCTTCCCGTGTGTTGGGTAACAGGTAATGGGCGGGAAGAACTGGCCGGTGTCATGCTTGCTGCGCCATTCCCCCTCACCCGGGGATACGAGCACCTTTTTCTCCTCCAGCTCATTTCCCCGGACGGTGAACCCTGGTGGAGTCCTCCAAGCACCCCCGGCATTCAGACTGGGAGGAGCAGTCTGACGCTGGGCCCAGTACTGGTGTTAGCTCGCCCGGGTCTCCGGTCAGCCCCTGTACTGGGCTAGGTGTCCGTATGGCCTGATTCCCCTTCGGCTAATCCCATATGTGTATTCTTCCATAGTAAGTTTTCCCTCATGGAAACCTGTGTCTTCTCTTTGACAGAGCTCTCTGTCAGGTTCTGCTGGCAACTCTCCTCCCTACACCTAGGTAGGATCTGCCCCAGAGTCCAGTCATATGTAGTACTGCCCCAGGCCTGGGTCAGTCCATATCAGTGTCTCCACATGTTACCTCCCTTCGGGCAGGATGTGGCCTCCGTAGCGCCCTTCTCCAGAAGGCTCGCTTCCCTGTCGTTACTGCCAAGTTGTAACAACAAATAGGAAAGACTTGAAGCCGTCTTTCACTGAAGGTTGAAATCCCTTCTGATTTCTGTGGGGAAAGGAACAGCGGCTTGGCTATCTCCAGCAGCGATGTACTCAGTGGTACGTGCTCGTTTGTCAGCATCTGCTTGCCACAAGGTTGTGACGGGGTTCAGCTTGTGGCGCTTTCCATAGGACCCCTATGTCGTCACGACATAACTCGTAGTGGCCGACAGATAGGGAACGTCTAGGTTACGTACGTAACCCCCGTTCCCTGATGGAGGGAACGGAGACGTTATGTCCCCATGCCACAATATTGAACCATCGCTGGTTGCCAGGGACTCGTTCTCGGCTCCTCAGCATAAAACCTAATGAGTGGATGCACCTGTCGCCCTTTTATACCCGTATGCATGGGGAGTGGCGCAGGTATGCAAGATCCACTAGCCAATTTCATTGGCATTTTCTCTTAAAGTCAGAGATGATTGGGGCTTCCAGGTAAATCCCCTATGTCGTCACGACATAACGTCTCCGTTCCCTCCATCAGGGAACGGGGGTTACGTACGTAACCTAGACGTTACTGTTCCTTTGTTATTAAAATGTAATAACATTTTATTAATATATTTTTAGTTTGAACTTGAAACCTGTTTTCTATTTTTGTTTTTTAATTGTGAATATATTTTATCTGTCTTTTTATAACAATATGAGTTCAGATGTCAAGAATGTATTGCTTTTATCTTTCAAGGACAGAAAGTAATATTATCCAAAATTTGTCTTATGGTTTTTTTTTTTACAAAAATTACAAATAGAAGAGATGTAGGTGTTTCAGAAAATTACACTGTGTGCATATAAACATACACTGATCAGCCACAACATTAAAACCATTGACAGGTGAAGTGAATAATATTGATTATGTCATCATTCACAATGGCACCTGTCAAAGGGTGGGATATATTAGACAGCAAGTGAACAGTCAGTTCTTAAATTTCATGTGTTTTATGTAAAATGGGCAGGTGAAAAATCAGTGGTAAATAGAACTGGGGAAAGGGTTGCGTTAGCAGTGCATTTTTTAAGGTTGTGGGTTCCTTAATTTTGCCAAAAGCAGTTTGTTATTTAAACAGGCATTTTCAGTGTGTGATTAATATTAATATAAAACTGAAAACAGAGACTGAGAGGAGATAACAGAGAGAGTGCATTCATTTCCTGGCAAATTTCTGTGCCACCTGATCAAGAAATAAAATAATTAGTTATAATCTTTGGGGATAAAGTTAATGTAACATCTAATTTAATTACAAAATAAAAGTAATTGTAATTAGTTTAATTTACTAAAAAAAATGCAAAAATGTAATTAAATTACAGACTTAAATGTAAGGATACACAGAGGGTCATCATTTTTTTCCACACACTTACATACAGATTTAATTGATTTATTTCATAAATTGGTGACGCTCTAAAATATGAAACACCAATGTTTCAATAAAAATTTTTCCGATAAGTCTTATATTTCCTATATGGTTATTATATCTTTTTTTAAGATAACTGTTTTTTTTCTAAGGCATCATTAGTCATTTTCATGTCATAAGCATCACGCTTTGATTTCAAAATGTATCATAGCATTAAACAATTTTCTGTTATGATGATTTTAAAATTTGTATTTAACCTCAAAGATTTTAAAGTAAGTGATTTGGATGCTGTGCTTCAAAGGGTATCAATGCCCATTTTCCACAAGTGGGTATGATTCTTTAGGGTAATCTTGAAGTCTCGGTGGGTGTGTAAAAAAACAGCGACTCGTTTCGGTGTATATCTTTTACATGTTGAGCTTGCTCAACCCCGCCCCTTTCTTCTGTGGAAGAGCAAAGGCGATTTCATATAATCATAAAAAAACATATAAAGTGGGAGACTTTTCTTCTGGATGCAGCTAAAATGGGCATCCATCCTTTAGTTTTAACTTTTAACAAAACTTGTTAAATTTCCCTCATTCAGAAAAAAAGAGTAAAATGATTTGTGCCAAGACAAGCTAATTTAGGAAAGTGAAGTGACGTGTGGCCAAATGGTGACCCATACTCAGTGGTCTCTGCATTTAAACCATCCAAGACAACACACACAGCAGTGAACACACACACACCGGAAACACAACCCGGGCAGTGGGCAGCCTTTTATGGGCGCCCGGGGGGGATGGGGGTTCTGTGCCTTGCTCAAGGGTCACCTCAGGGGTATTGAGGGTGGTTATTCATACAAAATCAAAATGGCTTTATTAAGTTTAGTTTTGGGGATTAAAAAATTAGTGCATTTTACCCATTGGGGTTGTTGTGTCACACACTGCAAAGACACATTTATATGCAAATTAAGTTTTTGCCAAATTCTCCTTTAAAATTTAATTTTCATCTTAATTCAAGTGATGAAGGCTTTCGAAAGTCTGACTGTAATTAGTGTTAAAACACTACTGTAAATTTAACCCTGCCTGCTTTATTTAAAATAATTAACAGGGAAAACCTTAGAAATTTAGAAAAGTAATTAAATGTAATCAGTTACTTTACTTTTATAAAGTAATTGAAAAGTTACACTACTTATTACATTTTAAGAGGGTAACTTAATCTGTAACCTTAATTTCCAAAGTAAACCTTCCCACTGGTTTAAAACAGAGACTGAGAGGAGATAACACTCAAGAGAGAGTCACTTCGTCCTGGCAAATGCACAGTTTGTGACAAGTCCTATCATGTTTTAAAACCAGTAGATATGCAGTCACCTGATTAAGATTATAATATTTAATTTTAAAGGAGATGTTGGATGCAAAATATCTTAAGTTTGCAAATGTGTCTTTGCGGTGTGTGGAAAACCACCCTAATTAAAATTCACTCCTTTTTTTGTCCCCCCAAAAGCCTAAACAGTCCTCAATTACAGCAATTTTGATTTTGTAGTGAATAACACTCTCTCATCCTCAATACCACGTGAGGTGAGACCCTTGACAAGGCACCGAACCCCCAACTGCCCCCGGGCGCCGCTGCAAGAAGGCTCCCACTGTCCGGGTGTGTGTTCACGGTATTTGTTCAGCTGTGTGTGCACATGGATGGGTTTAATGTAGAGCACAAATTCTGAGAATGTCACCATCCTTGGCCACACGTCACTTCATTTTCACTAAATTTGTTTATTTCTGGCTGCGCAAATCATTTTTCTCCAGTCTTTCTATAAGGGCATTCAAGAATTTTGTTAAAAAGTTAAAACTAAAGGATGGATTAACAACATGTAGATCAGCTGCACCTCCAGAAGAAGTAAGTTCCCACTTTATATTTTTTTATGATTATCTGCAAATCGCCTGCTCTTCCACAGAAGAGAGGGACGGGGTGAGCAAGCTCATTAACATGAAAGAGATATGCACCGAAACGAGTCTGTGTTCTTTTACACACCCACCGAGACCATTTCAAGTACCCCTAAAGAATATACCAACTTGGAAAATAGGCATCCGATTCCCCTTTGACACAGCCACCTAAAATCAGACTACTTTAAAATCATTATCATATACAGATAAAATTAAAAAAAGTTTAATAGCAAAGATTTTAATAATCTTTGCATAGAATGAAACCGGAATCTAATGATGCCTTAGAAAAAACAGTTAATCTTAAAAAAGCTATACTAAACCATATAGGAAATTAAGACTATCAAAACTGATATATAATTTCTGAAACATTGGTGCTTCATATTTTAGAGCATCACTGCAATTTAAGAAATTAGTTAAATCTGTATGTGGGATGTGTGTTAAAAAATCAGATAACCCTTACCTTAAATTTTCAAGATAATTTAATTACATTTTTCTTATAACTAACTAATTACAATTACTTTATTTTGATATCGTAATTCCGTTAATGTATTCTCCCCAACACTGCTGATATTATGTACATAGGATAAAACATAAGACTAAACCATATTATTAAAGAAAAGAAATAATCGGAATGCCGCCCTCCTTCTCCCAGTTTATCACTGATGTCACAGTTTAAGCAGATATCTATTAAAAAAGATACACATTTTAGTAGATATCCAATGTATTCAATATATTAACCCAAAGTTGATGTGATTTGCCATCAGTAGAGCACCTAGAAGATCCAGCCTGCTCCAGTTTCTCACTCTGAGCTTTCCCGTCCTGACCAGCTCTTGGGCGAGAGAAGTGGAAACCGG
This sequence comes from Ptychobarbus kaznakovi, assembly GCA_027422405.1. Lineage (NCBI taxonomy): Eukaryota > Metazoa > Chordata > Actinopteri > Cypriniformes > Cyprinidae > Ptychobarbus > Ptychobarbus kaznakovi. Next base: position 11,728,873 of record CM049799.1, read on the forward strand.
CCAGCTTCCTCCAAAACCTCCTTTTCTTCTTTATCACCCTCTTCTTTTCTCTCACCTCTCTCCTCTACCTTCCTCAGCAGTACCAGCACGCCTCTTTTCAAGCTTTCTTCACACAATAAATATGTTGATCTATGATCACACAAACACACTGTCTCTCCAAACCAACACAAGTAATGAAGTATTTGAATTTCATGTCTTACATACCTTCACATTCCACAACTGTATCAAACTTTTTAAATTCTGACTGTGACATGATAAGGTAATCACAAATATTAAATCTAAATGTTGTATATTTTAATGTTTCATGAGACAAGTAAATTAGGCTGCTTTAATTCATTACTTCAACAAAAATTGTTGAAGTTTGTTGAAGTGTATACAATAACTGTTTAAACCCAATACTGCTAAATAAAGAAATAATAAGTGTATGAATTTATTTTCATAAATTAGATAATAGTTTTGAGGAAAGGTCTAGCATCAGTTTCCACATGATTTGATAACTCATCTAATGAGCCACATTTAAATCCCGATTCAAAACTTATCTGTTTAACTTTGCATTTACTGAATGAGCACTGAATCGTATGTATCATTTATATTCTTAACTGTCTTAATACATTCTAAAGCAATTTGTAATATTTCCTTGCTTTTATTGTTATTTTTATTTCTTATGAATGCAAATTTGTATTTCTTATCCACTACATCTGTGATTATTGTATGATTATTTTCAATCCTGTTTATGTCTAGCGCTTTGAATTATCTTTGTGTATGAAATCTACTATAAAATAAATGTGTACATCGGTAAATTGTACATGGTAGTTACAATGAATGAATAAACCCAAATAAATAAAACATATAGCATAATTTCAAATTATTATTCTAAGACACCAGTAATAAATTGTGGTACTGTAGTAGTTATTCAACTTCCATTTTCATTGTCATTTAAAATGAAACAAAATTCTGATATTCTGACATTACACAAGAAACTGTAACAATCCCTTGATAAAGATAATCCTATATTTGCTTTCAATGAAAATAAGCCCAATGAAATTTGATGATATTTCCCAGCAAAATTGAATTTTTAATTGTTGAAAATGAATCAAGACCATCTGATTGTTTTCTTTGTTTTGTCTGTCACTTTTTTTGTAGCTCATTGAAATGTTGCTCACTTCTCATTCATTAGGTGTTCATTTTTTAGAAGAAGTTGCGTTTCCTCTCACAACACACACCAACTAATCTCTTCTGAGGTGAAATTCAGAGATGAAAAAAAGTGTCCTTTCCATTCATCATAACCATGAACAATGTTTATTTGATCTCCTTAAAGTTAATAGAGAAAAGGCAAAATTGATAGGCTGATTATTTAGTGGCCACAATGTTCTGGTCAAAAACAGTGTATGGCAACAATAAGAATGGAAAGTCAATGGAGCTTGTATGAGTTTATTAGAACAATCAAAGGTCAAAACCAGTAGATCAGTAAATACAGAAACCAAACCAAAACAGATGCTAAAATAGGCATAACGAAGTGAAAATAAATGCTAACCAAATTAAACAAAACTTTGCAAAGACAAGCAAGAAAATGTGTTCCCTTTGCTTGCAACAACCAGCTGTAGTGTTGCCGTGTTGGTTGTTACATTCTTACAGTACATGTAAGAAATACAGAATGCGAAAAATAAAACCAAAATGTTAGATCTTAAATGTTCATAATAGAATCAGTGACTTCCTCTTTGTTGCTTTGAAATGTGTCTGTGCTCATTTTCTGTTAAGGAAGACATATTTGTCAATTGTAGTAAACAACAGTATGCATTTTATTTGTATTGTATATAATTCATTACTTTAGAATCAGGCATAATCTGCAAAATAAGTTAAAGTAATTTTCACGGTATTTATCACTTGCCTTTAATTATAGAGACAAAGAAAGTTGAGTTTCTCCTCACAGTCTCTGTTCTCCCATCGCTCTGTCATGGTGTTGCGGGCTCCACACCGGTACGGTTCAGTTGGGCATGAAGGCAGAGGGAGGTTGTTTTGAGCATTTATCACATTCAGCCAAAACCAGTTTCCATCCAGAAAGTGCAGGCCTGTCCAGACCCTGTCTGTCTTGGCATTATTAGTCTCACTTTTAATCTGATTTACTGGCCAACCAAAATGAAAAGAAGCCAGATCAGTGTAGCGAGATCTGCAGTACACCAGAGCTTCCTCCCATGTCTTATTCTCCTGCACCAGAATAAAGTTCACATGGCAGAAGAAAGGGAAGACATCCGAACATGATGTATTTTTCCACCGGTCCTCATAAGTCAAAGCACAAGCAGGTGGATTGTCAAGTAAGTATTGTGCAGCTTTAGTACTGATATCCTCAGACTTCAGTGCTTTGCAAATGTTTTCCTGGCTGTTTATCCAACTAAAATTGTATGTTCCTCCAGCAGCTTTTTCAAGCATCTTTAGATCCTCATAGTTAGAGACTATAGACAGGTTTTTATAAAACTGTTTGCAATAATTCTGAGCAACAGCACAGGTCACTGAAGCGGTCATGTGAATGTGCACTTTAACTCCAGTCTGACCTGTTGTTAGTCCATAAAGGACAAACAAGAGAAGTCCAGCAATAATCATCTTCATCTCTGCTGTAGTGAGCTGCTTTGGTTTAAGCATGGTTGAGCACTGAACCGTTTATCACCTTCACTGGGCTGCTGACACAACATTCAAATCCCAGGGCAGATCTATTTTGTTTAGTTAAACAAGCTGGGAAGTCAAATATAGCAGCCTGAAAAGACTTTAACATTTTTGAAATAAAGAAGTCCAAATAAAAGAGCATCTCTGTCTATATTATTGTGTATAATATCCAAATGAAACACTTCACACGAAATATTTTAAATTCAAATTTTAGTTTATACACTGATGCAAAGATGAATCTACGGAATTAAATGTTTTAATATGATTTGAATATGAATATGATATATACAAAATAAGCTAAAGGGAAAAATAAATCAATAAGGTACACCATCAAATAAACATTTTTGGGGGGAGTAAAGAAAAAAAATTATTGCTATGAAAAGGTGCCTCTACAAAATGTTAAAATTAACATTTATACTGAATAAGACATTTATGTATAGTTTGTACATTTCTCATTTATAACTTTATTTTATGCACCATAGAAAGAGTAACACTCCAGACAATAAGCATACTGTATATTTTAAACTGGCCGCATCAATATTATTACTATTACAATTACAAGGCTCAGGATTTATAATGTAGCACGTAGAAAATAGCAACAGCAAATAGTTCACAAATCATAATTCTGGCTAAAACAAATCCAGGCACTTCAAGCTTTTTATTTTGAATGAAACAGAAACTGATTTGAATATAGTACACCATTTAAAAAACAAAATGTTAAACAACAAATGATAAAAAATTACAGTACTCTAAAAGGTATTACACTAAATCAATGTGTCAAGCTACTGTACATCAAGTCCTATCCAGCTGATTTGAATTATCTGCAGCAGAATGGATGGAGAAATGCAAAGAGAATTTTCAGAAAATTTTAATAGATCAGCCTCGATCAAGTTACTATCATCTCAATGTTTGACTGCATTTGTCATTCAAACACACACAGCAGTGGCATTGCCCTGAACAACAGATTGTTTGTCAACCATCAACTGAAAAACGGCAAACAAATATAGCTGTTGTTTGCATTGTTTTTCATCCAATTCTGCATGCAAAGAAAATCCACATCAACAATCATTCAAATTAAAGAAAGGATGATTTGCCTTTGTCTCCTTTTCTTAGAATGAACATGATGTTATCAATTATTGCACCAGAGATACATATTCAGTGCTGACAGACTGATTACTTATTCAGATACGTTCTTATTGAGATATCCTTTGCAGTGATGAAGAACACACACACATTATGTTTTAATTCAATGGATTTTTTGTGTGTTTTGTGTGTGTTTGTGTGTGTGGTGTGTGTGTGTCAGCATGATGGTGGCAGGTTGTAGGCCACTCGCTGGTGCAGGTGAACGCCAAAATGTTGTTCGGTAAACTAAACAACCCCACCTGTTGTAATTGCCATCGTTAAAGCAATAGGGGCAGATAAGATGCTTTGGCAACTATTGTGGACTATGTGCTTGATTGCAACAATCAAGCTTGCATACAAACAAGCATTACCCACCGGGAGAATTTACCAACAGCCGCTGTTACCTCATGATTTCTCCCATGGATTCCATCTACCGGGAGAAGAGCTTTTCCAGCACTATGTTTGCCTGCTGTCTGAGGATCAATGGAAGCACTTTTCAGTCTCATGAAAATAATCTACAGAGACCATCTGAACACCAAACACCAGCGTGATAAGCAATTTGTTTCCTCCGGTGATCCAAGTGGATAAAGTTAGCTACATTGCTGAACGGGATATTTTTTAAGAATGGAGTTTTTACAGCGGAAAGCCACAATGGTAAGCCCTTTGGGTTACAATTCCTGAAGTATGCAGCAAGAGTCCTAAAGAAGTTCCCTGACGACACAATCATATCCTGATGATTTAATATTGGCTTCAATAGCTGATTGGATCCACGAACAGCTGTGCTTTTTGCGGGAAACCATTTTGCCCTCTCTGTGGACAGGAGCGACTTACAGCCAGTGAAACAGAAAGATGAGCAGGAACAAACTCGCATATCTGTGGCAGTAGAAGATCTAAAGTGACCCAAGTCATCTTAAATAACAGTGAGTATCCTGACCCTCCTCCCTGTCCCAGTGATATTACAGTTATACAAACTTATGATAATAAATGTCTAAACTAGAGGTGTACTGAGGATCTTCCACCCCCACCCTGGTATTTAAACGTGCCGCCACTGAAGCCAACCTTTTTCTCTAAAACAACGCAATTCACACAGCAGGAGGTAGAGACTGTTTTAAATAACCTCCCTAATAACAAAGCAAGTGGGAAAGATGACATATGAGACTTATATATGCAAAAATATGCAGTCATGTAATATTTTAACAACTGTCTTTAATGTCTGTTTGGAAAATAAGAGAATACCAGACTCATGGAAAAGGGCATTAATTCATCGTATTCCAAAAAAAGACAACATCCCTGATGATCCATCGACATCCCTCCTTCCTACCATCTGTGTTCAAATGCATACTGGCCAGAGTTCTTCCGGGGATGGTAGATGCTGACATTTTATTCACCAAGTAAAAGGCAGACTTCAATAGGCAAGTTATGAATGAACATGTATTCTGCCTTGCAACAGGGATAGATGACTTTAAGCATGAGTTCAGTTTTTTGACTATAGAGATGCATATCTCACGATGTCATGATCAGATCATTGGAGGAAATACAGCTACCTCAACTGTTCATTAACATAGCAAAGCTGTATATAGGCTCCTTTATTGAAGTAATCTGTGGAAAATAGCTCACCCACCCAACATCACTTCAGATAGGCATTAAAACGGACTGCCAATGGAGTACAATTAATTTAATAATTGCCATTAATCAATGGTTAAAGTGGATGTGTCAATGTACCCCCAAAAGATGTTGTCCAGATTACCCCCGGAGAAGAGAGTGTCATTAAAAACATGCTTGCCAGAACAGATGCTTTTATGGAATGGTCAGGCCTGGGGTTTAAGGACACAAAATGTGCTGTTCTGTATGAGAGGAGGAGTGTAGTGAACAGGTAGTACCGTTCAAAATCTGATAAATGTCCACTGTTTACAGTAGCAACAAAACCCATTACGGGTATATTCTCTTCATGAGACATACTTATCTTGGACATAAAATTAAAATAGCAGGAGAATGGAAAGATCAAGTGAACATCATATTGTCAGAATTTACATCGAAGCAGGCCTTAATTGATAGATGTCCACTACCATTGACTATGAAGCTGGAGGCTATTAGACAGGTGGCACTGTCTAAAGTACAACATCTATTCTCCAACGTTCATATCCAACAGAAAGTGCTGAGCCAAATGTATAACAAAACAGTGAGCTTAGTGCGAAAGTAGTTTGGACTTAATACACACAGCACTCGTGATATTATTTTTCATCCCCAATGGGAAGGAGGGTTGGGGGTACCAAACTTGATATGGATTTATGCCAGCATGCAGATTTCCCATCTTCTGAACATGCTGAATAAAAATGACAAAGACGTCAGGGAGTTGGCTCGATCCTCCCTGTTCTTGGATCTAACGCCTGATTCACACACACTCCGTTTGCAGTGTGTTTGCGTTGCATATTTTTTTTCTTACCCATGTTAACGGATCGGAGTGTTCACACTGCACGCTGTTGCGGTCACGGCAGTGCGTTCCAGGAGCGGTGCGGCTGCAGCAGTGCAGCTATCGTTTCCGCACAGAGTCTATTTTTGCTGTGCTACATGCGTTGAATTAAAGTGACAGCGCTTTGTTCACTGTAAAAATTAACATGGATTGACATGGAAATGTAGTATTTCACAATAAATATATATAATTGAAGTTTACTGTGTTTAACATGCTTTTTGGCTTGGTTTACAGTAAAACAAATAAAAGTGCACTTTTAGATAAACAAGGCAACATATGCACTTGTGTCTTGTGGAGGTAGAAAAAGAAAGTTCTTTAAGACCTGCAGGACTGTTTGTAATTAAGATTTAAATGTAGGCACGAGAGGCGACTGTTTCTGTTAGTGTAAAATTTTCATTTAAAATATTTGTGAAAAGTATATGCTGTGTTTAAATGTGTTTGCACTTGCTTGAGCAACTTAATATACAAATCTAGAAGCCAAATGCATTTAATACGTTGTTTCTATTAATTGAGTTTAAAGTGAATATGTCTATGAAAGATTGCGTAACTGTACTGTGATAAAAGAGGATGCTGAAAAGCACGTTCAGTATAGGCTAACAACATTTGGATTTGAAATTAAAATAAAGGATAAATGTTGTGTTTGTGGTAAACAGCCGCGGATCAGGAGCTGACTGCAAATGCGTCCTGTGTGAAAGCACAATGAGTCCGTGTTGCTTCTGCACATCATGCCACATACGCACTGCAAACGGAGCATGTGTGAATCAGGTGAAAGGAGATGCAAGGTGATGAATGATGGACTGATGACAGCTCACTCAGGGCGGGTCTAAGGTAAGACGGTCTTGTCAATCAACTATCGTGGGAGCGGTCTGTACAGAACTACATCAATCTGACAGGAATCTCAGAACAGCCTAATTCGAGAAAGGGGATTTTTAAAACGGATTTACTTTTAACATTTTGGGATTTTTATCATTATAGGATGGATGTGTACACACACTTCCAACACACATTTATGTTCAAATAACTTGTAAAGTGAATTTTGCATCCAATGACCCCTTTAAGTTTTTGATGTGTCTTCCAGGACTGCCACTGAAACTGCACTTCCCTTTCTCAAATCACTCAAGTGTATGCTTCCTAAATCTACTGTCACTGAAAGAGCAGCCTTGTTGTTCCTTCCCATCAAGGCACAAATTTATCCTCCAAAATCGTTACCCTCTCTATTCCTCTCTATTGGAATGAGCTGCCAACCTCCTTTTGAAATGCTGAGACCCATCACAATTTTCAAGCAGCAGCTGAAGACACACCATTTTCAGAAGCAGTTAACCACCCTACAACCTTAAACTAATGCACTTACACATTTTTTAAATTTTTATAAGCAAACATTGCATTGCAGACCATTATAATATAGTATCATTATAACATAGAAACAGAACCATTCATTATAATATAATTATTATATGATTATAAATTCCCAAATTGCAGGGGTGTCTATCTGTCATGGTCTATCACAGTAGCTCTAATTTCATCTGAAAAGACTGTTCCCCTTCATGGGAACTTCGAACTGCGTCCCCTAGGGTTCGCTATGGGGAACGTCGTCAACGTGACTCGTGTCTGAAGCATACATATAAAAACACAACCTGTTGGCCGGCGACAGCCTATGGCGTCACTACCGGCGCGACCACAGTACAAAAGGCGCCGGGTGAAAACATCATACACTTCTTTCGTCTTCACTGACTGTTGTTTGAAGCGTGCATTCTGGTAAGAGTACAGTTTTCTCTTTATTATCATGGCGAGCACTAGCAAGCGTTCAAGAAGTGTGTGGATCCGTGTCCTCGTTATTTGACACCCGATGACACACACAATTGTTGCGTCTTTTGTTTGGGCGAGGAGCACGCACGCGATGTCCTTGAGGGGGCAATCTGCGTGCACTGTGAGCGGTTTTCAATGAAAAAGCTCCGCTCTCGTCTGTCCCTCTTTTCGAGGAAAGAGGGTCAGCCATCTGCTTCCCGCGATTCAGGACCCACCGCTGCCGAGGCACGGAGGAGAATGAAATCGTGGGGTTCGTAGTTGGATCTGGCCGATGAGTTAGAGAAGGAGCTTTCCCTTTCGCGCGCGTCAGCCGAGAACGAGGGCGAGCTGCTGGATTGTGATGATGCGATCTCTCTGACATCATCCGATCCAGCGGCTAGTGCTCTGCTGGGTTATGCCCAGGAAGAGCAGGAGATGTTTGAGGGTGAGGAAGTTGAGACTGAACCCTCTCAATCCTCCTGCCCTGCGTACGAAGAGCTGTTGGAGGTTATGGAACGTGCCACGGCGAGGCTTGACTTGCCGTGGGAGCAGACCAAGATGGCGGCGCCGCGGGGACGTCTCGATGAGCGCTACCTTTCTGGCCATAACCCCCCAGCTCAAGTGAGCCTTCCATTTCTCCCTGATCTCCATACGGAGGTTGAGAAGGAATGGAAAAAAACAGTTTTCCTCTCGCATCCATAGATTCCCGCATACTAGTTATGCTAACATTGTAGGGAGGCGTGAAAGCGGTTATGAGAGGATGCCCCCCATAGAAGAGACGCTAGCTAGCTATCTCTCTATGGGTGAGACGTCTTCTCTGAAGGTTCCCTCCTTGCCATCTAAGCCCCTTCAAGATACATCACGCTTAAATGGCAAGGCTAACGCAGCAGCAGGTCAGGCGGTCGCTTCGTTGCACACCATGGCATTGCTTCAGGCGTACCAGGTGGACCTGCTGAAAGACCTGGATAAGGGTCAAGGCTTGTCGCCTGACGAGGTAGCTGAACTGCGCCGCACAACAGACTTGACCCTCCGTGCCACTAAGGAGGCTGCCACTGCTATGGGCAGGTCCATGGCAGCCATGGTGGTAATGGAAAGGTACCTGTGGGTGAATCTGGCAGATATCGGGAAGAAAGAGAAGGGCTTTCTTCTCAATGCTCCAGTCTCGCCTTCTGAGCTTTTCGGTACCTCCGTCCAGACGGTGGTCGAGAAGTTTAGGGAGGCGAGGGCGCGCTCAGCAGCTTTTAAAACCTTCATTCCAAGAAGGTCCAGGTCTGAGCCCCAACAAAGCAGGGGTCCTGGCCCGTCCCGGTCTGAGGATCAGAGATGGGCACAGAAGGCTAGTGTCGCGACTCCCCCACCTGCGGGTAGGGCTAAAGGGAGGCACGGGTCAAAGAGAGGTAGGCAAGACCTGAGGGAGGTGATCCAGACGAAACGTTCTCAACAACGCTCTCGTCCGGATCAGAGTAAGGCTTAAAACCTACTCCCTTCCCTCGGAGGGCTTTTAACATCTGCCCTTAGCTTCCCCTCTCTAATTCCCTTGCAACCACCATCTACCCCACCTGACCGAGGTTAGGTGGGAACCTAAGACTGCAGTCAGACTGGACCTATGATGAATTCGGTCAGGTTCTATGTTCATCGAAACTACCTTACTGATGGTCCGGACCTGAGGCCCGCGGAGGTTTCTGTGGAAACCTCCTTGATCTTCAGGTTATTCTGGTCAGCCTGTAATCCGCCGGACCCGCGGGTCCTTCCTATCAGAACGGGGACGCCCTAACAGTCTCCTGCCCCGAGGGGCCTCCTGTGGAGTGTTTACTAGTCAAAGTAAGTAGCGGTTCCGAACCTTGAGCTTCACCTAGACAGTGCTGTCTCCCCTGCTAAGGGTTGTAAGTAGACAGCCCACTCGTTATGGTCTTGGTATTTTCAGCTGGGTCCACCTCTGGTAGCCCTTCATACACGACTGAGCGTCTGATAGAGCTAGCATTGCTCCCCTCGCTTTAGAGGGTCACCTATGAGCATGCTGCTCCCTTCTGAGCATCTGAGTTCTCTCTCATTCTGAGGAATGAGTTCTCCGCTCTCCAGAGCTGTCATTCAGCAGCCTCAGGTTGTTAGGCCTCTTCATGCCTCCCTGTGAGATTGCTCTCCTTGTTGGTAGAGCTAGCATTGCTCCCCTCACATTAGAGGGTCACCTATGAGCATGCCGCTCCCTTCTGAGCATCTGAGTTCCCTCTCATTCTGAGGAATGAGTTCTCCGCTCCCCAGAGCTCTGTGATGGGTCGCTCTCAGTGTTGGTTGAGCTAGCATTGCTCCCCTCACCATAGAGGGTCACCTATGAGCATGCCGTTCCCTTCTGAGCGTGTAAGTCCCTCTCATTCTGAGGAATGAGTTCTCCGCTCCCCAGAGCTCCGTGATAGGTCGCTCTCCTTGTTGGTCAAGCTAGCATTGCTCCCCCCACCTTAGAGGGTCACCTATGAGCATGCCGCTCCCGTCTGAGCGTCTGAGTGTCTGAGTTCCCTCTCATTTTGAGGAATGAGTTCTCCGCTCTCCAGAGCTCCTTGTTGGTCGAGCTAGCACTGCTCCCCTCACCATAGAGGGTCATCTATGAGCATGCCGCTCCCTTCTGAGCGTCTGAGTTCCCTCTCAGGAATGAGTTCTCCGCTCTCTAGAGCTCCGTGATAGGTCGCTTTCCTTGTTGGTCGAGCTAGCATTGCTCTCCTCACCTTAGAGGGTCACCTATGAGCATACCGCTCCCTTCTGAGCGTTGTTGGTAGAGCTAGCATTGCTCCCCTCACCGTAGAGGGTCACCTATGAGCATGCCGCTCCCTTCTGAGTGTCCGAGTTCCCTCTCATTCTGAGGAATGAGTTCTCCGCTCTCCAGAGCTCCTTGTTGGTCGAGCTAGCACTGCTCCCCTCACCATAAAGGGTCATCTATGAGCATGCCGCTCCCTTCTGAGCGTCTGAGTTCCCTCTCATTCTGAGGAATGAGTTCTCCGCTCTCCAGAGCTCCTCGTTGGTCGAGCTAGCACCGCTCCCCTCACAATAGAGGGTCACCTATTAGCATGCCACTCCCTTCTGGGCGTCTGAGTTCCCTCTCATTCTGAGGAATGAGTTTTCCGCTCTCCAGAGCCGTCATAGAACGTTACCAAAAATATATAAATAAGTGCACACGCTAAAGCTCTTTGCACTTTCTAAAATCCACTCAGTGGTAAGATCGCACATCAAGTGTTCTGCGTTCTTTCTAAAAAAATCATGTTATGGTAAGTGCACACGCTAAGGCTCTGTGCACTTTCTAAAATCCACCCGGTGGTAAGATCGCACATAATGTGTTCTGCGTTCTTTCTAAAAACCTGTACGGTAGGGTTACGCGCTGTAGCTTTGTGCCCTTTCTTTGAGTTGGTCAGGCCCCGGTTTGTGCCTTGGGCCCCACTCTACCTTTTTGTCCCAATATTTGGGTTTAGACAGTGTGTCGCTACCAAAGGGTCTGTTGAGACAGTTCCCTCAACGAGCTCATGCAGAGCAAGCGGTAGCCCCTGGGTGACCAGCCAGGACTTAGTTACTACCACTAGATGCTTGGCCATATCTCCTTAAAATAATCTTTCTCTGATTCCAAGCTTTGAGCTCTACCCTGGGTAGGGTATGCAGCTCGGGTCTTTGGCCGAAGGATAATGTCACTGACAGCCGTCAACCGTCCCAGGGACAACTCCCTTAGCCTGGTAGAGTTGGCTTAGTGCTCGCCTTTTGCATGAAATTGGCTTGCGCTCCCCTCAGCATGGTGGCGCGGGTATATCGTTCCCCACAGCAACCCCTAGGGGACGCAGTTCGAAGTTCCCATGAAGGGGAACGTCTCAGGTTACGTATGTAACCATGGTTCCCCGAGTGGGGAACGAGACGCTGCGTCCCCTAGGCTGTGTGCCATGCTTCGCACGCAAGCTTCAGACGAAGAAGTGTATGATGTTTTCACCTGGAGCCTTTTGTACTGTGGTCGCGCCGGTAGTGACGTCATAGGCTGTCACCGGCCAACAGGTTGTGTTTTTATATGTATGCTTCAGACATGAGTCACGCTGACGACGTTCCCCATAGCGACCCCTAGGGGACGCAGTGTCTCGTTCCCCACTCGGGGAACCATGGTTACCTTTTGTAACCTGAGACGTTCTTGCTCTTCCTCTCCTCCTCTTCATCTACCTCGCAGACTGATGGATGCACCTGCGTCATCTGTGCACTTTGTACTGGCTAATACTTTTCTTTTTCACACATTTTGAAACAAGTGAGAATAATTTTGAATTATTGTGTGTAAATTAGGACAGTCGTGTTGCAGTTGTGCTTAACATTGGCTTTCTTGTGTTTAAGGTTTTTCATCATCAAGTTCAACACAGTGCAATTTGCATCTTAGTAAGTGAGAATGTGTTTAGAGTTTTGCAAAATGAGTGCAAAAACTAGTTTAAGGTTTTGCAGAAATAGTGATTTATTTGACAAATTGGTTCAGGCAATTGAGAATGTGGTTTAGAGAATGGGGTTTAGTGTCTCAGCAAATGTGAAAAACTGTAAGATCTATGTGCAGTTTAATTGATAGTCAAATACAAATAATGTGAATCTTATACATCTACTAATTCATACAAAATTACCACATTCAACAAAGTATATTTAAAGTAAAAACAGAAAAAAAGTGTGATGTAACTTTGCTAAATTCTTACAAAACATGGAAACATCAAATATTTGGAAATATTTACATGAATTTTGAGCAGGTGTACAAGTAACCAAAGTGAATAAGACATAGTGACATCTGGTGTTGGCTTTGGTAATTATTGGAGATGTGACTTATACCAAACAACGAGAAAAGTATAAAGGGCAGCAGCTGCACACTAAAGAATATCATAAGTCAACAAGAAAAATAAATTATTATAGTGTTTTATTTCAGGCCTCTCAAACCACCTTAATCCCAGATTAATTCATCTTTTGACGACGTGTAAGATATTACATGTATTTGAGAAGACCGGAGAATGTTGTAACACATTTAGTTTTTAGTGTCTGTCTGTAAATTATATATATATATATTATATATATATATATATATATATATATATATATATGAAGAGTTCAGATGCAAAAGACTCTAAGTGCCATCTGAAAATTTGTTATAAAATTATAATTTTTCTCAATCTCCTACATTTATGTTCAGTTATGTCACTTTAATAGCAATGCAAAGAACCTGTTAATTGCCATTAATACATACAGGAGCCTGAGAAAATGGCTAATTTTAGAATAACATTTTAAACGGTACTTAGAGGCTTTTGCATCTGAACTCTTCATGCATATATATATATATATATATATATATATATATATATATATAAAGAATAAAATGTAGACATTTTTGATAAAATTTGTATATTTTACATTTTGTGCATTAATTTACTTTAACAGTTTTTAATAATAAATGAATTGACCATATAATTATATATATAATTAAATAAACTTTAATTACATTTATAAATAGGCTAATTATTTTGCCATCACCAAGCTGCCCATATTTCATTTTAAACATGTTTTAACATATTGGGACCATTTGACCAACCAGCCAACTAAGTAACTAACTAACTAAATAAAATCAAGTAAAATTAAAAAAACAAAATGATTTACTACAAATGCAATCAAATGAAATTAAAAGTGTGTTTGTGCAAAATCAATCTCAAAACTATGACAAAAGTAGGTCTGTTGACCTAATTTTTAGACATATTTTGACAAAATATTTGGAGTCACTTCCTCTTGTTTGCAGACCTCTTTGTACTCAGTGTTCTGTTAAGAAAGACATAACTTGTGGTCAGAGTAACTAACATCCATGGTGCATTACACGCTTTTAACACTAGAACTGCCATGCAAAATTTACCCTTGGCCATTTTTCAAATGAACATATCAGATTTTCAATAAAATATCCAAGTTTTCTAGTCACTGACTTTTACTAAAATTGTGTTATTTATAATACCCTGTTGTTGAAAATTGTTTCGTTAAAACACTTTAACCATCAGAGATCGCTGAATACCTAAAACCGCCAGCGGGTAAAATTTACCCATGTACATGACTACTGATATGGATGATATGGCAAAAAAAAAGACTATACTAAAAAAACACATAAATACTATTATGTCACTGTATTATGCCACTGTCTTCACAAAGTAATATCTGGAATCATGAATTGGTTATTTTAGTCATCAACTATGTTTCTGTCCTGTTATTTTATGTTCAATAGACAATAATGAGCAATAATTATTCACCGCACTGCATATAATGTATGATGCAACGACAAATTCAAGCGCAAAACTGTACAGTTTCATCTAATTAATTATTTGTTTGTTAAGTTATATAATTTATAATTTGAATAAGAGAACAAAACCAATAATAGTCATAAATCATTATTTATTTTATTTTTTTCGCAACACAGTAGCGAACAATAAATTAACAAAAAATAATAATCAATCCATTTATTGTTCGCTGCTGTGTTGCTATTTATTCTAGTCTGACACTTTTTGGTAAACTGTGTATTAAATACAAATAAATCTGCAATTTTTGCTTGAAAAGAATATTGGTTGTTGTTTTAAACATAAAGAGATTTTAAAATGTTTCAAAACATTTTCTTTTTCAGGTAAATTGGGACACTGCGTCTGGTAAAGTTGGACACACATTTTTATCTAGTCTGTGCTTACAAAATACAATTTCATACAGCATGACATTGTACAAATAATCTTTTGCAATATAAAATCTTCGGCATTTAAAATAATAACTTTATAAAAATAGACATAATAGTGGATTGTGTTATTGATTGTGAACTCATAGACGCTTAATGTTTATTGAATTAAAACATTTACATTACATTTAGTCATTTATCAGACGCTTTTATCCAAAGCGACTTACAAGTGAGGACAATAGAAGCAATAAAAAGCAAAGAGCTACAATATGCAAGTGCTGTGACAAGTCTCGGTTAGCCAAACGCTGTGTAATATATTTAAAAAGGAGCTATTGTTTCAGCTCCGGGAATTAATTATTAAATATTCAATATTGCTTTGATTAAAGTAATATTAATATTTCACTTATGATTATACAGTGTTAAAGACTCGTCCAGCGAGTATTAGCCTCAGTATATCTTTAACAATTTCGCTTCTCTTGCCTCGTGGCCAACGATAGCAATGAAACGAGATTAATAATCTTTCTCAGCTTTGAGCGAGGTAACGTTATCTTTGTGGCAAGAAGGATAAAATACTTGAAAAATCACATCCCAGAGACAATTCTTTATAAAATGAAACAAGGTTTATTTACAATACCAACATTCTAATTACATGGACTAACTAATAAAACACAAACGAACACACACATTCATACGGGAATTTTGCAGTAACCTCAGGAAGTTAAAATAGCCCTCTTAACTATTTCAAAACTTAAACCAAAAGGAAGATCATGACATGGCTAGCTTATGTTTCTGCATTCAGATCAAATTCACAGTTCAGTAATATAGATTTTGCTTGTTACTTGCATTCAGGTAAAGGTTTCGCAGGTCATGTCTTTGGTTCCGTTTCCCACGTGAGTTTCCACGTGTTGCTTCGATCCTTTGTCCCGTCCCACGTGTTGCTTCACGGATCTCTGCTGGCTCGTGTTGAGATGGAAAGCGTCGTTACGCTGCTGGTTCTGCGACGTTTACAGAGTCTTTGGATGGGTTTTCTCAGCCGGTGTTAAGGCGAGAGTCCAGCGGACTGGCTTCCGGGTCGCGTTGGAGAGCGATCGGAGGGAGAAGCAAGAAGCAAGAGAGAGAGAGCGCAACGCAGTCGCGCCTCGTTTTAAACTGTCAGATTTTGGACCCGCCCACAGGCGGCTGGTCGAATCAGAGTGTCCGTATGGGGCGGAGCCCCGCCCATGTCCATGGTTTCTGGGGCCATGCTTACGTCATCTGATATTTCATTCATTCCGTGAAAGATATCCTTGCAGATCTTTTATACGTGTGTAATCATACATGATGCTAAAGTTTAACGGTCATCAACACCACTTATTACTTACGATGCCAGCTTCTTTTAGAGACTAAACATCGCATTTGACACACACACACACTACCCATATTACACAGTTAAGGCACAGATTAAGAATTATCCCACATTTCATAAATAATTCACGTTCCATCAGGCATATGAAAGGCAAAGTACAACATTAATATCCATATGTTTCTTGTGTAGATGGTTTTAATAGTCATGAAATGAACGAATGTCTTTTAGAAACGTTCCCGTCACTTCCCTTTGTTCTCTGAAACCAGAAAGAGCGCGCGCTTTTCGCTGGTGAGGAGGGGTGAGGGGAGCTGGTTTTAAATCACACCATAGTCAGTGACGTCTCTCGGCTTAATCTAGATTTCCTTTTGTGCGATGATTCTCTACAGCTGTCAGGATTGTGGACTGTCTTGTGTGTGTTTTGCTGCCCATGTTTTCCCGTGACCCAGTCCTAACGTGTTATTGAATTGATTCAGGTGTGTCCGTCTTCATCCCTAATTGTTTGTATTTAAGGTCTTGTCCGTTCAGTAGTGTCTGTCGGTTCTTGCACGTTCCCATGTGTTCCTGTGTCTCCTATTTCCTCATGGATTATTAAAGACTCCTGTTTGTGATTCCTCGTCTCCTCCTTCCATTCAGCTTCCTGTAAAGTGTCAGAAGAACCAACCTAAAAACATCTCCGTGTACTCCGTTTTTGTTTCCGTGTTTCACCCAGTGTTTTTTTTTTCGTTGTGCCCCATATCCCCTCGTCCTGCCCATTCCTCCTCCTCCTGCCACCAGCTCCCGGACGACGCGCGCTGCGCATTCTATGTAAGCCTGAACACAGAGTGCAGAGCGCTGTCGTCCGAAGATGGTCTCGAGAGGATTTCGCCGCCTTTGTGGAGTGGACCTGGTGAGAAACGGATCACCCCTCAGTTGCCCTGAGTGTTCGCCAGATCCACACCAGACCCAGTCCCAGCCCACCATCTCCCCGTTCGGATCGCTTACCCGAGCCCACGTCAGAGCCGGAGCCCGCCATCCCCGCACGGAGCGACAGTGTGAGGATCGCCGTGGAGCCGGAGCCGCTGTGACGTCTCAAGGTGCGAGAGCGGCAACAGAGCCTGCCATGGGAGAATGCCGCGGACAGTGAGAGCCGGAGAAGAGCTCCGCCCCCTCCACTGGCTGAGGGTGAGCTGATTATACCTGGGACTTGGACATGGGGGGGATGAAGACTGGGAGACTGATCTAGAGATCGAACTCCCCTCTCCTCTCTCCGTCATCCCCGCTGGTTCCTCGCCCTTCCTCTGGTTCCCTTGTCCAGCCCTGAGGGGCTCCCGATTCCGCCTACCATGCTCGAATATGCCTCCAGGCCCACTCCTCGAAAGCCCGCCCTCCCACTCACTCCTGTCCTCCACCGCTGTTGTCTGGCACCCCTCTGCTCGCCCTCAGCCCACTATCAATGCGAAGCGAGCTTGGCGGGACTGCCATCCTCCAGCATCGCCGTGGTCAGAGTTTTCCTCGACTCCGCCTCCAGCCTCCAAGGCCTGGACTCCACCTTGGCCCGTTGACCCACTGGCTCCACCATGTTGTTCTCCTCTCTGCCGTGGCCCATCTGCCCACTGGCTCCGCCGGGCTCCCTCGTCCCTCTGTCTCCATCAGGCTGCTTCATCAGCTCCTCCTCAGTCCTCTGTCGCTCCGGCTCCGCCATCTGGATCCCCATTTCCGCCTCGGGCTCCTCCTCCACCTGCTCCATCGCCATTGGTCACCCCCCTGGAGTCGTCGGCCATTCCTCCTCCATGGCTCAACCCTCCATAGGCTCCACCATGGGCCGCTGTTATGGCTGTGGCCTGGGTCCAGCTGTGCGCCTCCTGCTCCGGGTCTCTCCTGTCTCTTCCCTGGCTCCTCCCTCCTCCGTCGCCTCCCTGGTCTCTGTCTGCCGGCCCCCTCCCGGGTGTCCGTCCTCCTCCTGAGCCTCCTCCTTAGTTCCCGTTCGCCCCTCCCCTTTGGATGGTATTACTGTGCGAGGACACACCTTCCGGGAGAGGGGCGATAAGGCAGGATTGTGGACTGTCTTGTGTGTGTTTTGCTCCCCATGTGTTCCTTGTGACCCAGTTTCTCCCTAAGAATTATTGAATTGATTCAGGTGTGTCTCATCTTCATCCCTAATTGTCTGTGTATAAGATCTTGTCCATTCAGTTAGTGTTTGTCGGTTCTTGAACGTCATCCCATGTGTTCCTGTGTCTCCTATGTTCCTCACTGGACCGTTTGTGAATTCCTCATCTCCTCGTTCCATGTTTCCGAGCTTCCTGGTAAAGTGTGACAAACGCAGTACACGGAGCAAGGTTTTTTTGTTGTTGTTGTTTTTTAAGAAAAAAAGTAGATAGAATAGAAAAAAGAAAGCTAGTATTAGTGGGTCAGAAAGATAGAAAGAAGACTAATAGATACAAAGAACAACATTACCCGCTGGAGGTTTTGTGTTCCTGTGGCTCAGTTGTAGAGCCTTGCGTTAGCAGCGCAAAAGGTTGTGGGTTTAATTCCCAGGGAACACATATACAAAACATGTATAGCCTGGATGCACTGTAAGTCGCTTTGGATAAAAGCGTCTGTGAAATGCATAAATGTAAATGTAAAGAAGACAGATACATAAAATAGAATTAGAATAGAGAGTGCTAGAGTTAGAGGGTCAAATAAAGATGGAAGAGGTGTGTTTTTAGCCATTTCTTGAAGATGGCTAAGGACTCATTTGCTCGGATTGAGTTGGGCAGGTTATTCCACCAGGAGGCAACAGTTAATGAAAAAGTCAGTGAAAGTGATTTTGTGCCTATTTGGGATGGTACAATAATGTGTTGTACACTTGTAGAATGCAAGCTTCTAGAGGCTACATAGGTCTGAAGTACTGAATTTAGGTAAAGGGGTGCAGAGCCAGTGGTGTTTTTGTAGGCAAACATTAATGCCTTGAATTTTATGCGAGCAGCTATTGGTAGGTGTGACGTGCGTGCTTTTCGGCTCATTAGCGATTAATTTTGCAGCAGCATTTTGGATTAATTGTAGATGGAACTGGTTGAAAGACCTGTCAAGAGAGCATTGCAATAATCCAGTCTGGACAGAAAAGGAGCTTGAACAAGGAGTTGTGTTGCATGTTCCGAAAGAAAGGGCCTGATCTTCCTCATGTTTTATAAAGCAAATGTGCAGGACCGGGCAGTTTTAGCAATGTGGTTTATCAAAATATTCAGCTTATCATCAATGACAACTCTAAGGTTTCTGGCTGTTTTTTGAAAGAGTTGTGGTGGATGAGCCTAACTGGAAGGTGAAATTGTAATGAAGTGAGGGGTTTTAGCCAGGTTGAGTTGAAGGTGATGTCCTTCATCCAGCAATAAATGTCTGATAGACATGCTGAGATATGAGCAGCTATCGTCGGATTATCAGGATGGAATGAGAGGTAGAGTTGAGTGTCATCAGCATGGCAGGGATATGAAAAGCCATGTTTCTGAATGACAGAACCTAGTGATGCCATGTAGACAGAGAAGAGAAGTGGTCTAAGAACTGAGCCCTGAGGCGCCCTAGTAGCTATAAATGTTGCGACTTGGATACCTCACTTCGCCAAGATACCTTGAAGGACCTATTTGAGAGGTAAGACTCAAACCACTGGAGTGCGGTGCGGTGTTAAAACACACAAACATAAGCAAAAATGTGAAGAATTAGCCTATTAAAGCAGTACAACATAAGTACAGATTTAAACAATTAAAACACTCCAACAGAAGGACAAAAACAAAGAACTGAATCACTTTAACATAAGTACAATGAACTGTGTTGTCTAAAAATGCCATGATGTCATCTATGATATGCCTACTTGTGTGTGTGTAATGTGTTTGTATCTAACTGTATGCTTAAGTATGTGTGTAACACATGCTTTCATATTTGTGTATTAATTTAGTATGTGTTTAAGTGTGGGAGACAGCAGGCACACGTTTGTTTTCAAGCAACTTTTATGCACTAAAACCTAATATTCACAAATTTCTATAATTTAAAAAAAATATATATTTTATAGGATGTCCCACTTTAGCAGAATGCTTCTGTCCCAATTTATCTAACATGTTCAGGTAAATTGGGACAGTAACAAAACAATCTATATTTTTTTAAATAGAGCGAAGAAATTGGACACCATTGCATAATATTAAATGATCACGTGAATGGATGTAATACACATTTATATTGTAGTTTGAATTACTGTTATAAATAACCTAAAATAAACCTTAAAAAATGTTTAATAGACTTAAACTATACAGGGGACTTACCATGCACTTTCTCAGACCTTCCAACATTTGAGTGGTATCCACACCCATGTGATTTACATTTGACTAATCAAATGTTGATATTCAAGTTAAGTACTGTTATTACAACATTTCAAGACCACCCATTATTATCAGTATTTTTTTTAAAGGAGCACTACATCAAAAGCTTATTTGTCCCATTTTAGCTGATGTCCCACTTTTGCTGACTTCCCCTTATGTATTTACTTTTAATAATTTTTGTCATTGCTGGCTGGTTTAGCCAATATAATTGTTAAGAAAAGTGATTAGTGTAGCCTGCTTAACATAGCCTAACATAAAACAACAGGACAAAAACAGTTTGTGGCGAGTGGGGCGGGGCCGAGAGCCGTGGGAACGGAGCGAGGCCGGTGGAGTGAATGCTAATGAACGACACCTGCGCCACTCACCGGTCTCGAGTCCCACGGAGGAGCTACGGAAGGAATAAAAGGAGGAGTGACGACAGTGGAAGAGAGAGAGGACCAGGCCTGCCCCACTCACCACACAGTTGATGACTAAAAATTATAATTTCATGACTCTAGACATTACTTTGTGAAGACAGTGGCATAATACAGTGACGTTTTTTAGCATTATCAACACAGTAGTCATCTGCATTGGTAAATTTTACCCGCTGGAGGTTTTAGGTATACGGCCCCTGGTGGTTCTAGTGTTAAGTGCTTTTAGGTTTTTGGGTTATCAACATGCATTCAAAGTCAATCATAATTTGTAAATGAAGTCAAAACAATACTCACATGATGCTTCATTGCTTGCCTTTTTCTTTAAAAACAAAGAAAATTGAGCCTCTCCTCACAGTCTCTGTTCTCCCAATTCCCTGTCTTGGCATTGCGGGCTCCACAACGGTACGGCTCAGGTGGACATGAAGGGAGAGCGATGCTGGTCTCAACATTCTCCTTGCTGACCCAGAACCACATTCCAGCCAGGAAACGCAGGCCTGTCCACACACTGTCTGTTTGGGAATTACTCATGTTTGGTAGCACCTTAGGATCCATGTAGGCCAGATCAGTTTCGTGAGACCGACAGTACTCTAGACCTTCCTCCCATGTCTTTTTCTCTAGCACCAGATTCAAGTTCTCATAGCAGAAGAAAGGATGCATACTTGTACACAGCCAAGAAATCCCACACAATGCAACCCACAGAGCTGGGATTCTGGATTCCTCATAATTCATTAACGTGCACGAGTTTTCAGTTTCCTGAATCAGCGAGCTGAACCAACTCTGACTGTAAGCTCCTCCAGCTGCCATTTGTACCATCTGGATGTCCTCTTCACCGCTGATTGTAGACAGGTCTGTATGGTATGCTTGGCAATACTTTTGAGCTTCTTTGCAGGTCATTGGAGTGGTCACATAAACATGCACTCTGACTGAACCAGTTGTTTCTCTATAAAGAACAAACAGAAAAAACACAGTAAGAATCATCTCTGCTCTGTTCTGGTGTGTGCCAGATTGGAGTTTAAGGATGGTTGAGAACTTTTACTTATCACTCTCACTGGGTGTTGACGTACAAAATGCAAATGCTACAGACTCATCATTAAGGCGGAATTCATGTACTGGCATCATTGTGCAAATCACAGCCACTTTATTTAATATGGCATTTTCAATGTAAACCCACTGAAGATAGCCAATGCTGATTTTAAACACTTAAAATGTTCAGTGATGTATTTCTGATATTTAAATATTCTATATAGATTCACATATTAAATATAGTAATAATGCAGTAGGCCTATATGTGTTCTGTCAATGGTTCGTCCAATAATGAAAAAATAACTCAAATAACATCATATGTACTGAAATCATAATATTTTGGTTATTGAAATGTTTGGATGCCTCATTGATCATAACTAGCAGGGATGCCAATTAAATAAACCTGAACCAGCTAATTAGGGTATTCACGATTCATTGAATACAGGTGGGTTAGAAGTAAACTCCAGGGCCCTCATTTATCAACAACGCGTAGAAAAGGTTCTTTATTTTGTTCTACAAATGAAATTTAGAAGTAAGTAAAAATTAAGTACAATAAAATACGAAAAACGTGTGCACGCAGTTCTTACGCACACCAGTAAGTGATCATTGTTGATAAATCCCACATGTGTGTAAGTACCATGCTGGTTCACGTTCGCGGTCATTTGCATTTGGAAACGCCTCCAATTGAGCCATATATTGTGACAACACTTCCCTTTAAAATCATGTGATTAAAACCCTAACCCCTACTTATAAGCTACTCTGTGTTCTCGCCAAGCAGATCAGTACGATCTTTGAAAACGCGTTCCTTGTGAAGCGCATTGTTTGCCAAGTCTTCCAATAACGCAAGATAAAGCCATTGTGCTGAGACAAACATTTGTCACAGCTGTCTTTTAAATGGTTTGACACCAATTATGCCACTTGTCTGTTTAAAACAAAAAAATATATAAATTGAGTTTTTTTAATATATATAATGAAAGGAAACACAGGACATATGTGGATTGATTAAAATGCTTTTATGTGTAGTTTCGCTATTCTACCACTAGATTCTCTGTGTAAGCATGCTCAGAGGTGTGCTTATATTTACACACATTTCTACACATAAGTACAAGTTGGTAATTTCTATACTTTACGAGAAACTGTTCTTACGCACTCATTACGCACATATCTGTGCGTACGCACAGTTGATAAATGAGGGCCCAGGGGTTTTGACTTCCTTTCACTTTTGTTTTGACTTCTTTTAAGGTGGTGATGTCCAATCCTGCTCCTGGGTAGGTTTGCACTAGCTGTGCACAAGTTTTTATTCAAACGGGGACATGAAGTCCACACTAGAGGCTTAATAAATATTACTTTAGTTTGAGCTGAAAGTTGTTTATTGTTCCGTTTGTCTCATTTTCAAGGACTTTTGGCTATTTTTATTAATTCCTATTTTCCTTTGTTTGTCTAATGTGTTGCTACGGATATTCATTAATCATGACAGGCAGGGCCTGAAACTGGCTTTTTGCCACACGTGCCAATGGCCGGTGACGTGAGAAAGTTTACCAGCCAAATTTTTTGTTACCGGCCATGAAACAATTTTTGCAAAAACAGGCAGTTATTACTACTACAATGGCTAAACTTTTTAAGAAAAAAACAACAAACAGATTTATTGATTTATTGATCAATGTACATTAACATTTTCGAGTTTTATTTTAATTATTTATTTATTTGGTCCCTAAAAGAAAAGGAATTGTTGAGATTATTGTCCTTTGCATGCCATTTTTTGTAACTTTCCGTGTAGCTCCGCTTCCGAAAATGCACTAGTTCAGGGCGAATCTAGCTGAACATGCACTTCTGTGCCGGCATTTTTGTGAAACAGAAGTAATTTAATGTGAAGTTCAAACTCCATCAGGTGCTTTTTGACGCTTTGACAGAAAACAATACTTTGTTTTTTTTCATTGTTTTGTCCAAGACTTTTTAATTGAAGTATGTTTTATTTGTATTTGTATTTGTATTGTATAAAAATAGAATTAGAATTAATGTAGACACTATTTATACAATAGTTGCTTAAAGTTGTCTTGTGTTTGATGCAGAATAAACCCATATCTTAAGATTTTTTTAATCAGTTTGTACATAAAGAAATTATTAATTCATCAACTTATTCATCACACGAGAAGTCTTGTACCGGCAAATTACTTCTTCTCACCTGTGATTTCCAAAGGTTTTAGAGGAAAATTACTCCTCGTTGCCCCCTGTCAGGTGCGCGAGCAGGCAGTAAAGGCTCACGGAGTGGAGGCAGGCTAAAGTATAAATCCAGCTTTAGTTGTAGTATTAAATACAAGCCAGTCTCTCTTTTATCCATTGTCTATGAAACACCATAATTTCTCGGTGAAACACCGAAAACCGTTATGACGTTCTGATATTTGCTCATCATGTTTCCGTTCCGTTCCAACGTAACCCCAGGTATATGTTGCCACATTCTTACACTGTGTCTACACCGGAGCCGAAAGTTGTTGTGTCGAGCCCGCCACAACAGTTAAAGTCTGTCTACACTGGATGCGACAAAGCGACAGTTGAAAATGAAAAAAACTTTGTGTCAATACATCGTAAATAGAAATTGGCTATGTTTTGCCTTTTTTACATGCAGCTGGATTTTCCTATTTTCATCTTCATTGTGTTTCTGTCTAGCGTGATAGTAGCAGTCAACTTTATACAAAGGATTGAAGTCTGTGAGAAAAAAAAGACTTATGGATGCAATTCAGTCAATCTGCTATATTCGTTTATACATAGGGTAACGTTTCAAGTTTAATGGTTCAACACAAATTTAGTGTTTATTTAGTGGTGTAAGTGTTACAGACAAGCGAAAAGCAGAGTAGGGGATCCAAGTGCAGGCCTTACTAACACAGAGCGAAGTCAAAATAGGCAAGGTCCAACACCAGCAAACAACAGTGTCCAGGGACAAGACAAAGGGGTACTCCACAAAAACAGGCAATGGTAAGATCAGGCAACAAACAATCACAAAACACAAGAATACAGTCCAAGATAAAAAACACAAGCAAGGTAAGAACAAGGTAAGAATAGGCAAAACACAAGGCAAGGTAAATAAGAAAAACCCTTGGTAATGTCCGCAATGCTAAACAATACTTCACAATGAGTGTTTGTAATTAGTTCCTAGGCAGAGGATTATGGGAGATGGAGTCTGGTAGAGAATAATCTGAATGGTGATAGAGCCTTCTGGTGGTGAGTGGGAGGAATGACGGGGACTGGATTCATAAAAGAATCCCCCTCTTCCAGACACTCCAAAAACAACACAGTCCAAGATGGTGGTGGAGTGGTGGCGGAGCGGGGAGGGATGGAGGGCCAGGCCCATGAACAGGAAGTAGGACTGAAGAGTGAGGTGGATCGGGGAGCTAGGGTGGGGCTGGAGGAGCTCGAGACCAGGGCAGGGCAGGAAGCCAGGGCAGAACCAGTGGGGCTGAATCAGAATGAGAATCAGAATGAGCTTTATTGCCATGTATATTTGCACATACGAGGAATTTGTTTGGTGACAGAAGCTCCACAGTGCGACAGAATGGCAGTGACAAGACAAGACACAGATAATAAAAATAATAATATACAAATATACAAAATAGACAATGTGCAAAATATCACAAACACAATATACAAAATAGACAATTTAGTATGTACAAGTATGTTAGGTGCTAATTTGAAATGTAATAAGTATGTGTGTTAAATAAATAAATGTTTGATAGTGTTTTGTGTTTCATGTTTATTGTTACGTGTTCAAATGTTCAAATGTTCATGAGATGGATTGCCTGAGGGAAGAAACTGATCCTGTGCCTGGCCGTTCTGGTGTCAAGTGCTCTGTAGCGTCGACCAGATTGTAACAGTTCAAAGAGGGAGTGTGCTGGGAGTGATTTTACCAGTCCTTTTTCTCACTCTGGATAAGTACAGTTCTTGGAGACTGGGGAGGCTTGTGCCAACGATTCGCTCAGCAGTCCGGACTACCCTCTGTAGTCTTCTGTGGTCAGATTTGGTAGCTGAGCTGAACCAGACAATTATTGAAGTGCAGAGGATGGATTCAATGATGGCGGAGTAGAACTGTTTCAGCAGCTCCTGTGGCAGGTTGAGTTTCATCAGCTGGCAAATGAAGTACAACCTCTGCTTGGCCTTTTTGACAATAGAGTCTATGTTAATGTCCCACTTCAGGTCCTGAGAGATGGTGCTGCCCATGAATCTGAATGACTCCACTTTTGTTACAGTGCTTTCGATGATGGTGAGTGGGGGGAGTGCAGGGGGGTTTCTCCTGAAGTCCACGATCATCTCCACTGTCTTGAGCGTGTTGAGCTCCAGGTTGTTAAGACTGCACCAGACAGCCACTTCCTGTCTGTGAGCAGACTCTTCACTGTCCTGAATGAGGCCAAAGAGTGTGGTGCCATCTGCAAACAGAAGTGTCCCTAGATGTGCAGGCGTTGGTGAACAGGGAGAAGAGCAGTGAGGAGAGAACGCAGCAGTGCTTAATTTGTAAATTTCGAGGTCCCAGAACAAAGCGGGCTGACGGATCCGGCATGTGATTAGAGGAGGGAGAGGTAACAGAGCATTCAGCTGATCACATTGGTGTAAACATTTTAAGTGATTAACCCCTTAACTGTCACCCCCCCCCTTTTTGAAAACTTGAAAGTGCACTATTTAAAGTTAAATTGTTATAATTCATGAATGCTTTTGAAATACAGACCTAGGGTTGGTCTCTTTTTAAGAAGACAATCAGCAGAGGTATTGCAGAAGTGAAATCATTTCAAAAAATGAAAGTAAAAAAAGTTATGCAAGTTTAAATTACTGTAAATAAAATGTAAAATGTACAATTATTATTTATATTATATTAAATATTTTACAAAATATGTTTTAATCCAAAATTGGCATAAAATTAAAGCCATATATCTAAATAAGTTGTGTTTCAAATTTGAAGTTGATATATAAAAAATTGAGGTTACTATGCAATTTTGTTTAGGCGTTATACCACAAACAGCCACCGGGTGCCATTCAAACCCCATTGGATTTTTTTATGCACTTTTCTGTCACAAATGTATCCATTTCTCTCCCACAATTACTCTTATCACCACCAAATATGGAATTTGAGACTCAGACCTTTCCAATGATATGTATTTTGTCAAGATTATAAAAAGTTGTGATTCTATAAGACCGTAATACATTTGGAATATGACACCTCCCACTAAAGGGGAGGAGCCCCTAAAAAGATTTTAAAAGTACCATTTCTATGTAACGCGATTTCAAAACGGTTTTCACAGGATGAATTTTGAGATATAAGCTTTCAAATGATATATAATATATGATGATTACTAAAACATGTGATAGGAAAAAAAGGAAACGAATAGAATTTTTGTGTCAAAGATCAGAGCTCCTGTTATGGTGTATATGTTTTTGAGGTGCGCTCTTGTCATAAATTAATCTATTACTGCTCCTACATCATTTTTTACAACAAACAGTGGTAAATATCTATTTAGGAGTCTTGGACCTTTCCAACGATATATAGTTTGTCATGATTAGATTAAGATTTAATGGTAATGAAGATTGTTGTTAAATTAGGCGTCCCGTATACGGGACGGTGACAGTTAAGGGGTTAACAGCATGCATCAGTTGCTTTGATTAGGGTTAGTACATGAAAAACCTGAAAAAGCCATGACATTTTGAAACCACAATTTACAGGCCTGGCAAAAAAAATAATTATGGAATTTTATTTCACAAATCTCTATGATAGAGTTATAATTGATCCTGTCCAGAATTTTGTGGGGATTGTGTATTACATAGTTCACTCATCCCCGCAGCTTTCAAGTTTATAATGAGGGAAATTCCTGCAAACATTTATTCAATATAGCAAGTAGGTTATATGAGTAAATAAATCCACACAAACTAGCAGATTAAATCAGTAATTTGAAAACAGCGTAAGTGATTGAGCTAGACCGCGTCTTCTTTCTTTCAATCTCTCAAAGCAGCTTCACATCAGTGCACCTCGTCTGCAATACAACGAGCTGCTGTACGCTGTTGCTGATCCAAGACTTTCACTCGCATTTCAGGGCAATTGACAGAATTGTCGCTTGCTTAATCGGGTCATTGTTGCATCATCACAAAAATTTATAATTTGCAGGTTTTTTTACTCGCGCGCTCCAGAGGCTGTTTCAGGCTGAGCGCTCAGTCACATCCAAAGCCGCCTAACGAGTATCATATTGAGTTATTTTTTGTAGTTTGTTGTTGAGCTTAAGTGGCTAAATACACACAAAATCACGCAAAAATGGCCGTCCTGGCGATTATCCAGGTTTTTTCTTAAGTAAATGTGAGCAGTTGAGAAAGAAAACGAATGTGGGCCGGCACAAACTCAACTGCCGCTCTAGGCAAAACCCTGCCGTGCCGCCCCCACTTCACTCTCATAATTAAATAAAATTTTAAAGATGCATGTGAAAGACTGGAACATTTGTTTATTGATACAACTGCATTAAAATAAAAGCAGACACGGGCATGTTTCCTGATTACTAATTTTTCCCCTACTGCAACGTTAAATAAATAATAATAATACATAACCACTATTAAAGCTGCAAACACAAATTAAGTGTACAAGCCTGACGTAGCCATGAGAAGATTTGGGAGAATCCTCAGTCAGCAGTGCAAAACAGCTGGTATGCACAGTTATTCGTAGTCAGGGCTTAATCTGAGCAAACCCGGTCCGGATCGGCACCTGCGAATTCCGATCATCTCATTTGGCGGATACCCTTCCTCCAATGAAAGACGTTCGTGTCAGGGTTATTATAGTTTAGCATTTTTTTTTTATATTGCTTTAAATTTTTGCTATAAATTTCAGTTTATTTTTTATAATTTAATTAATTTTAGATTAGTTTTTCTTTTGTGAACAGTTTTCTACCCTATACAGGTTAGTTTCCGTTTTAATTTTGGTAATTAAAGTTAAGCAGAATTAAAATAACACTTCTAGAGCGCAGACCAAAGACATTTTAATTTAAACTTATTGACGCAAACCACTAGCGACACAAAATTAAAGCATGCTGAGATTGATTAGAAAATTAACATACATTTTTATTATTTTATTTAGTTGCTGTTGGTTTCGTTTTGTTTTAGTTTTTCATATATTTTGACATTTTTTAAATTCTCTTTCTTGCCTAAATGCCTTTATTTTCGTCAAATAAAGTTATTAATACAACATATTTTATAGTTTAAACATGTATACAACATTTGTACTCGTTTAACAAGCATTTTAGAAGTAAAAATAAAAAATGTCATAGTCTGAAAAAGACAGATGCGGCTCGTTTAGGTGATTTGGTTTGCTTTGCATTAAATAAAATGGTTTATTGTTTTATAGATTAACTGAAACAAACCTATATTTGACCCCAAAAAAAGTGGCACTGGGAACTGCTCTCACCCGAAGAGAAGGCTAAATATATGCATGCACTCAATGCAAACGCGAACTCTGGGTTGCTGTCCTATAGGAGCTGGGTTACACAAAAACTATCCAAACACTAAATAAAACGTTGCAATAAAATAACCGTGATTTTTAGAGTACATGTGCACACTATAAAATCAACTGGTGCAAGCTTGTAATTACTAAAGTTGGTTAACCAAGTGATTGCGCGAACGATCCCTTTATTACCTCTCCATCCTCTGATGCCGGATCCGTCACCCTGCTTTATTCCACAAATTAAACACTGTATATGATAAAGGCTAAATATGTAGTATTCTACTTGGCTAAAACTCAACAAAACATGGTTTTGGATATATGTAGGCCCATTTAATAGATAACATTACACTTGTATTATCTCCCTCGTGCTTTCTCCCTCAGACACATAGGCCTACATTAGGCTATAATCTTACCTTTCAGAAGCGCATGTCTGGCTTTAAAACTCATCAGACATCACCAGCAGCAAAAGTCATTAATGTCTGGATAGTTTTAATTGTTATGATGACATTTATGAATGTACATTAGGATGTTTTGCATGTAGGGTAGCTTATTGACGGCGCTCAGTTGGGGGCGGTGCAGGAGCGGCATGACTATGAAGCAAAGTTAATTTAGATTTAGAGTAGCTAAGGGGTGATAACTTGTTGATATGAGTGCATTAATTCCAAACGAATGCCCAAAATATAAACAAAAAATCTCTGTCCTTTTTGCCGCCCTGACTTTGTTGCCGTCCTAAGCGACTGCCTAGTCGCCTATATGCACGCGCCGGCCCTGCATTATGTCCGTCTTTCGATGAGACGTTAAACCGAGGTCCTGACTCTCTGTGGTCATTAAAAATCCCATGGCACTTCTCGTAAAGAGTAGGGTGTAACCCCGGTGTCCTGGCCAAATTCTCACCACTGGCCCTTGTCAATCATGGCCTCTAATAATCCCTATCCACTTGATTGGCTCTATGACTCTCTCTCCTCTTCACCTGTATGGTTGAGAGGTGAGCGCACTGGCGCCGTTGTCCGTGGCAGCCGTCGCATCATCCAAGTGGATGCCACAACACTGGTGGTGGTTGAGGGGAGACCCCCCACATGATTGAAAAGCGCTTTGGGTGTACAACAATACACAAAAAGCGCTATATAAATGCATCATTCATTCATTCATTCATTCATTCATGTCTTGTGAGAGCAGAGCAGTTCAATGTCACGTCTTTTGCATGTTCTAATTCTTTATTTCAAATGTGGATGTGCTGCAAGCTGGTCTTTTAAAGAGGATTTTTTCATATATGCACACTATAGGTCAGCACAAACGTCTTTCATTGGCACGTGAGGAGGGGGATTCAATAAAAGTAGGTGCCAGATCGGATTTCGGTGGTGCAGAATCCTAGAATTCGGTGATCCTCTCACAAGTCCCTAGTCTGTATAGATGCTGCAGGATAAACTGCAGTCCCATGTTGACTGCATCATCCACAGACCTGTTTGCTCAGTAGACAAACTGCAGGGGGTAGAGTAAGGGTCCAGTGATGTCCTTCAGATAAGCCTAAACCAGTTTTTCAAAAAACCTCATGACCACACATGTCATGAGTTACAGGTCTGTAGTCAGTAAGTCCAGTAATTTTGGGTTTCTTTGGGACAGGGGTGATGGTGGAACATTTGAAGCAGGAAGGGACTTCACACAGCTCCAGTGATCTGTTGAAGATCTGTGTGAAGATGGGGGCCAGCTGGTCAGCAGAGGATTTCAGACAGGCTGTTGTCACACCGTCTGGGCCTAGTGCCTTTCTTCTTCTTTTTTCTGAAGACCTGGCTCACATCATCTTCACTGATCTGGAGTGCAGGAGGGGGGTGTGGGGGGTTTGGTTGCTTGAGCTGTTAATGGTGTTTTTTCAAACCTGCAGTAGAATTCATTCAGATCGTCTGCCAGTTGTTGATTCTCCACAGTGCTGGGGGATGGTGTCTTGTAATTGGTTTTGTCTTTCAGACATTTCCACACTGAAGCCATGTCACTAGAAGATAACTGGATCCTTAGCTTACCAGAATAATTCCTCTTTGCCACTCTGATCTCCTTTTTCAGTGTGTATTTGGCCTGTTTATACAGTAATCTGTCCCCATTCCTGTAAGCATCTTCTTTGGCCTGAAGGAGCTGTCTGAGTTTTGTGGTGAACCACAGTTTGTCGTTGTTGTAAGTTAGATGAGTCCTGGTAGGAATGCACATACAGGTGCATCTCAATAAATTAGAACGTCGTGGAAAAGTTAATTTCTTTCAGTAATTCAACTCAAATTGTGAAACTCGTGTTTTAAATAAATTCAATGCACACAGACTGAAGTAGTTTAAGTCTTTGGATCTTTTAATTGTGATGAATACTTCATGAGACCAATAAAAAAATCATTTTTATTGAATTGTTGGTCTTCTGGAAAGTATGTTAATTTACTGTATATGTACTTAATACTTGGTAGGGCTCCTTTTTCTTTAATTTACTAACTTACTGCCTTTGGAAAAACACATGGAAAAACTAAAAACTGATAATTAGGGAAAAATGGCTTGGGAAAAATAAACATATTATTAACACACAGACGGAGACTAATGAACTAACAATGAATACAGGAACAGGAAAGACCACAGGATATTAGAAGACCGACTATAGATAGAGAGAGATTGCAGATATAAAAAGAGGAAGATATCAGAGAAACAAAACATTAAAAGGGTTATGATCAGGCAAGAGATAGGACTTGTGTAAATACCGGAGCAGCTTTCCAGCAGTGGAGAGAACTCAAGGAGCAGGACCTGGAACCGGACGCTGATGTTGCATTGTTTCTTCTAGATAGGTGAGTAACGTTGATTTTGCTTCGTTTCAAACAACTTATCTGTGTTGGCTTTTGTTTGAATATGCTTGCGTGTCATCTTCACTTGTTTCCATGATCGTCGTTGCCATGGTTGTGTACGTACGTGTGGGGTGGAGAATGAATTAAACATATTATTTAATTTTGTTCAGTTTACTATACCACATAAATCTAATATTATGTAAATCACTTTATTGCAATAGTCCACTTTAGACATTGTGCTGACAATAAGTAGCTTTGCAAGTATGCCAAATTACTTAACTTCAATTTACTTGTCAACTTACCCCAAACAGTCTACTAATACTCTATATGAGAGTTCGTTGACAAATACTTTCAAAGTTACTTAGTTTATAGAACGTCTAAATTGGACTATTAAAATAGTCTTACGCTAAAAGGCATTTAGTGTACATTCAGTTATTAATTGTACATTAGTGTACTTTCGGTGAAGAATTGCTGGCTTATTACAGCTTATTTATCCTTTAAATGTTTTAGCCTTCAAATGTTTGATAAGTTCAGAATTAGAATCAAAATGAGCTTTATTCAGAAAGTGTACAAAAACACACAAGGATTTTTTGTGGTTTCCAGGAGCTCTTGGTATATACAGTGCTATGAAAAAGTTGTACTTGTATTTTTTTAAATATTTTTTTGCATATTTCTTTAAATGAATGATTCTGATCATCAAACAAATTTTTATATTGCACAAAGATAACCCGAGTAAATATAAAATGCAGTTTTGAAATAATTATTTAATTTATTAAGGGAAAAAAAGCTGTCCAAACCTGCCTGGCACTACGTGAAAAAGTAATTGCCCCCAAAATCTAATAACTGGCTGTGCCACCCTTTGCAGCAACAACTGCAAACAAGCGTTTGCAATAACTGGCAATGAGTCTTTCACATCGCTGTGGAGGAATTTTGGCCCACTCTTCTTTGCAGAATTGTTTTAATTCAGCCAAATTGTAGAGTTTTTGTAGGGTACCACTCCAAAACCTTAATTGTGTTTTCTTGAGCCATTCAGAGTTGGACTTGCTGGTGTGTTTGGGATCATTGTCCTGCTTTTTGGGACTGGATGAAAAATAAGACTCTTTGCTTCCCACTGCTAGCAGCTTACATTCCAGAGACGGGACAACACAGCTGCCGACATTCAAACAGACGAGAAAGAAAATGCCTCTTGTGGAATCTACTTGCTGCATGAACTGCCACAGTCTTCTACAAAGGATTGCGGTTCTTGAAACACAGTTACTTGCTGGACTTCCAAAACAGGCGGAACACACAGCAGACGGTCATCATGGACCCTTCTGCATACAGCTGGTGAGTCCTGTGAACCTAGTAAATCACAACAGTTTATACCAAGTGTAGAGAGACAAGCTGAAACTGATCACAGACAGACAGTGACGTACTACAACAGCTCCATGACTCAACGCCCAAGGACAACTTTCTGGAAAACAGCCAGGGTAGCCAGGAAAACATACCACGGCCACCGGAGACACCAAAGCCAGAGCCCATCTTACCAGACACATTATCCCTCTCTCCAGCATCTCCACTTCTAAGCTTCTAACAGAAAATGGAGGAACTGGTGTATGATGGGACCAAACTCTCCCACTATTCGCTGCAAGCGTCCAGATATCAACTAAAAAACTATGGGCTCCACAACCACCAAAGCCTGTGGGCCCAG
Source organism: Ptychobarbus kaznakovi (assembly GCA_027422405.1). Taxonomy (NCBI): domain Eukaryota; kingdom Metazoa; phylum Chordata; class Actinopteri; order Cypriniformes; family Cyprinidae; genus Ptychobarbus; species Ptychobarbus kaznakovi. Next base: position 11,762,640 of record CM049799.1, read on the forward strand.
TTTTCCCTCCTCCTCCTGTGAGAGCTTTCCGGCTGCTGCCACAATGCCAGGCCCCAAATCCTCCTCTATCTGCTGTAGGTGAACCAAAACCAATTGATAACAGCTCTCAGTGATATGTGTAGGGTCCCTACTATTATAGCAGCAACTGTCACAAATATTTACAGATCAAGCGGGAACCCAGTGTGCCTGTAGCTTCCTCTATTTCTGTTTATCACGTGATTAAAATCAACAGCAGTTCAGAGTATGAAAAGACAAAGCAGTAAAGCTGAGCGGATGTTGCGGAAGAAGAAACTTGAAATTCACTACAGCATCTATAAAGCTTTAAAGAAGAAGACAGCCTTCTTGCTTTCAATGTGGAACTAGCCACAGCTAGACAGACCTTCTTCTCAAAACTTATAAACAGTAAATTAAACAACACTCACACTCTTTTTACTACTGTTGAGAGACTTACAAACCCCCCAAGTCAGATTCCCAGTGAAATGCTTTCCGATAGCAAATGCAATGAGTTTTCTTCCTTCTTTTCTGAGAAGAGCAATAATATCAGAAAGGCAATTGGCACATATTTAAGTTATGCAGAGGTCAAACAGATTTGACCACAATTTTAAAAAAGAAGTAAACATTTATATTTTTTAAGCAATTGATTGCCAAATTTAAAAAGAAATAGAACAGCACCTTAAACTGAACTGAGCTGGATGATGCCATCACTAAATTCAATAATGAAATGCCTTCAACTGACAAATGAGTGTTAAATCTTGTACATTTTACTTTATTGACACACTATTTTCCTTTTTGATATTGTGCAGTTGCTTTGATACAATTTGTATTGTTAAAAGCGCTATATAAATAAAGGTGACTTGACTTGACTTTACTCACCCTAGGGCACTACACTGTGTTAATCCGGGCCTGCTACGACCAGGCTTCTGTTTCCCTTCCCCCCAAACTAGCTCCAGTCTCTTAGCAGCACGGGCCATAACCTTCAACATCTTGGAAGGCTCCTGGGGAAAGACTGGTGCACTGGCTCAATGCTCAGACTTTTCTCGTCATCACCAACTACATCCACGTCCATGTCTTGACTGGATGACGCCAGCAGCTTCCTAACAGCCATGAGAGCAGAGATTAGCCAGATGAATACTTGGCAGCGGGGTCCCAAACCCACACTGTCGGAATTTCACCAGCACACTAGCGCTCTTCCCTCGTTTATGTCTCTTGGAGCGCTTGTACATGATTGCGGATTCTCTGACTACAATATCCAGTAAAAGTCTGAATGTTTAAAAGTCGGGCAAAAGGTTGTTTAGTGTGTTGTGTCTGATGTTTAGGAGTTAACCTCTAGTAAAACTAATCAGGAAAAAGTTACTTAAAATGGGACAAACAAACAAAACAGTGGCATATTTTAAATAGTTTCTCTATGTGCAAGGGAACCCAGGTTCAAATCCTGACATTCATTTTTTGTTTGTTTGTTTTTCAAAATGAATTTAACATCCAGTGATCATCAGATTTCAATGTATGCCAAAGAGAAAATCATGAGTTTAGAGCAATATGATGAGTCTTAATGAGACTGGCGATTTCTTCCATGTTGTTTTGGACAAACAACATTTTTTTTTTTAAAGGTGGCACAAAAATCTGACCTGTGCCATACATTCGAGTGTAACATTGAGTGATATTTATATTTACATTTAGTCACTTAACAGATGCTTTTATCCAAAGCGACTTTCAAATGAGGACAATGGATGTGGGCATTGCACTCAAAATTGGAGGCAGATAAATGTGGGTTTACAGAGACAGATTTTAAGCAGATTAGCTGATTGAAGAAGTCCTGCATAAGTCACCAGAGAAAAGCTTGTCACATTAATTGAAAGGTCCAGATACAACATTTTTATTAAACATTATAATGTCAGAACCTCTTTTTATGAAATGCAAGGATGATTCATTAGATCAGATTCAATCATCTGAAGACAATTCAAGTGGGTGCAGTCTTAGATATGTCCTGACACAAGTGTTTGTGTCTTGCATCAGTGTCTGGGCATATTGAGCCTATCTTCATTTCCCCTTGTTGTCTTGGTGACAGTCTGTTTGTTTCATGGTTAGGCAAATTTTGCCTTATTTTATTTTTTTGTTATAGTTATAATTCTTATCTAATATAACTTTTATACTACAAATAAGACCTGTAAAATGTGCAGTGTTGGGATCCTCTAGGACCAGTAATGAGAACCACTCTGCCAGAAACCATCTGCTGTTGCTCCCAGGGTAGCCTAATAGATTTCTATGCATTGTATTTAAACAATTTCCTGCCACAAAAACATTGTAAGAACTATATACTGTAGGCTATTTGACAAATAGATCTTTGTACGTTCTTATTATACTGCATGAAAAATTACTGACCTCACTGGTGACATTAACAGTATAAAGGACCAACAGTAACATATTTGTATCAAACAACCATTAAGTTAGGCATGAGTAGTAAGGACTGGGTACATACTGTAAAGTCAAATTAATCTAATTTGAACTAAGATTTTGCATGTAGATGAGGAATTTCTTTGCATATAGGGAACAAAATGCAAACAGTTCCATGGGTGTTTTCACATTCAGAGTCTCAAGACTGACTTTGCTCATTATTTCGCTTTCTATACTTCATTTTTAGCTTGTGTCCATGCTCATTCTTGTTTTTGATATACATATTAAATCAAATAAAAATATTTTCATAATCAGTGATCTTATTTTAAATTCATGCCATCACAGGTGTCTTAGGGTGACCATATGTGCCATTTTTCCCGGACACGTCCTGGTCAGGATTTCTATATTACCTAAAATATCTAGCTTTTGGCTTTGTTTGCGTGTGCAAACCGATCAGTGTATGACATCAAAGTACCATACAGACGATTGCTTATGCTTTCAAAACACTCTCGAGGTACTTTGATGTCAAACACTGATCGGTCTGAGCCGCGCTGCTTTTAAGTCGAACACACCTAATATGTACACGAATTGCATTAAAAACAGGAAAACAAAGCACCATCAAATCCTGGCAAGGACGTGTCTGGAAAAAATTGGCACGTATGGTCACCCTGATGTGTGTAAGGTTTCATCTGTGGTAGTGTTTTCTCTTCAAGAAGGTACAAGAAGCAAAACATTGCTCTTTAAGGGCTATAAAGGGAGCCACCATTAAGCAGTCACAGATCAGTGGTCAACCTGAAATCTAAATTGACTCTCGTAAACATCGACACATTAAACAAATGTAGTTGCTGTTTGCATTTGTTCTACATTTTTGCATGCAAAGAAATGAGCATCCAGAGTCCTCTTTCAACGTAGATAAATTGTATTTGTGTACATTAACTTTTTTTAGTATGAACATGACGTCACCAACTAAAATGAAGTGATGATTCAAAATACAAACATAATTTTTTTTTATGATTTATTGGTTTTTATTGTTGATTTCAACTCTTGCAAAGTAAAGGGACACCACTTGCCACCACAAATGAAGAATGACCCATTTTATAAAATAGTCTATTTTATAGAACTAAAGTGTATACAATTATTTTATTCAGAAATGTCATGTTTGTGATTTTAAAATGTGTTCATTTGGTATTTAAATAAAATAGACATATTTGGAAACAGGTGCAGTTAGTCGCCTGCGTCAGTCACAAAATTTAGAAAATAATCTTTGTGAAGAAGACTGGTGACAGCTGGTCTTAAATTCTTTAGGACACACACACTACACAACTTTAAACACAGAGTGAAAATGCCTGAGCCCAAATTACATTGGCCTAGTGTGTTTCCCACTTTACAGAATGAACATGATCAGCCTGCGCTTGGAGCTGAAAAGACTTACCGTTACTTGCGGACTGATGGATATGGAGTCTTCTCCGCATCAGTGCGAGTTTTTAAATGTCTTTTTTACAGAATTATGCATTGCTGCTACTTTTCTACATTTTCTTAACACACAACTGCAAATTGCAGGCCAACTGGATAGGTTAACACGCACAAATTCACAGGTGAGACATGCCCAAAACAGCCTGGATAACAATTGCCTGGAAAACACATCAAGAATTAGTCACAAACATGTTTTATTTATGTAGCTATTTGAGATTTTGTAGTAGTTTTATAACTCGTGCCCGTCTGCTGCCACTACACCCTGCGTGTTCACCAGGCCCGAATTG